>JANAVB010040619.1:26489312-26853686 GCA_029216955.1 Iris pallida
CAGGGGGCGGCTTTCCATCCAACGGGAAGGTCCTGGACGATCTGTGGGGCCTAAAATCCCCACTTCTATGGAGTACGTACTGCCAAAGAAGGTAAGGAACGACTTACGGGCCTCGTTCCCTACAGGGAAGATTGAGAAGGTGACTGCCTTCTGGGAAAATACGCTGGTTCTGTACGTCCTGGATAACATACCATTTTATGGACAGATCCGGGGGTATACGGCGCGTCTGGCAGCCAAAAGGTAGCTTGGAGATATTTGCTATAAAAAATAGCTTCTACTATGTAAAGTTTGGGCTAGCAGAAGAAGTCACCAAGATCCTGTAAGGTGGTCCGTGGATATTTGATAGCAGGTTGATCATTCTGAAGGAGTGAACTCCAGATTTGAGATGTGAGAAGGACGTCTTGAATGCCATCCCAGTTTGAATTCGCTTCCCGGAGTTCCCTGTACGGTTTTGGAGCATCCCACTGCTGATGCGACTTGCCAGCTTGGTGGGCACCCCGATCAAGGCTGATGATGCTACAACCTAACGATCGAGGTTGATGTATGCTCGGATATTCGTTGAGGTCCGGGCTGGAGGGGAGTTACCGAGTCTATTGGAGTATGAAGTACCTTCTGGAGAGGTCCTAACCCAGAAGGTGGAGTATGAATGGGTTCCCCCAACCTGTTCACAATGTGCGTGTTTCGGACATCTGGACAGTACATGCCCGTCAGGAGGAGCACAGTCGGCGCCGAATCCTCCTCCTATGGAGGTGCATGTCCCACCATGGCCTATGGAGTCTCTATCCGGGGATGACAGAGCGGAGGATATCATACAGGAGGGGGATCGACCGATGGAGGAGGCTGGAGGACTGTCCCTCACTATCTCGACATAGCCGGCTCCTCCTAGTGGGACTATGATCACCTTTTCGACGCATAGGAGTATGGTCACCAGAGGTATGGTGGCCACGGGGAGAGAGGAGCGGGGCGATGGCAAATTTTCTGAGGAAAGAGTTTATAGCAGGAAGAGATGTGCTGGAGCACTGCATGATAGGCCCTCCAGCATGGAGGGACATTTCCCTTATAGGGATGGGACGCTCTGTGTGGACAACCCGGCCTAGGCTCTAGTGCTCTCCCAGGCAGTGATTCAGCATGCCCCTACTGCTGGGATGGAGGAGGATATGTCAGCGATGGATGTGGTACCACCCCCAGGTGCCAGTCCAGGTGATATTCAGGGAAACCTATCTCTCAATAATTAATGGCGGTAATCGTCTGGAACGTGAGGGGTGCGTGTTCGTTAGAGAGATGAAGGGAGATTTGTGGAATCTTATACAGAGAGAAGTGTGACATATCTGTCCTGCTGGAGACTAAGATTAAAGGAGAGAAGACTCTTTCTCGTCGGACCCCATCCCATTGGGCCCAACTCCACAAACCTGGCTCTTTGCGACATGGCAAGGATCTGGGTCAGATGGAATTCTAAGAGCTGGGATAGGGACTTGATCTTGATGACTGAGCAGCTGATTGCCATCTCTTTCACGAATAAGGGTAGATTTTGGTTCTTACTGGGAGCGGTGTACGGCCACAATGACAGGCGAAGTCGGGAGATCCTGTGGAGCAATATTTCCAGGGTAGCCACCGCTGCTGACTTTTTGCACCTGTAGCTTCTCCTGATGGGTGACTTCAATGCCCTGTTATACAGAGGGGAGAAGGTGGGCGGCAGACCGGTTCCAGACCCGATCCTTTACGACTTCCAGAGATGCCTGCTCCAAGCAGGGCTTCAGGGGCTGTCGCACTCGAGATTTATCTGGACCTGGCATAATAAAGCAGTCCGTAACAGGGTTGCTTGCCAGTTGGATAGAGCCTTGGGCAACGGGGAGTGGTTTCATCACTTCCCTAATTTGTCGGTTGAGGGTCTGGCCGCTGGAACGAGCGACCATTCTTCCATCAGGGTTGGCTTTACAGACCGGCCTATTATGAGGGCACGCCCCTTACGGTACAACAACAACTAGTATTTATCAGAGGTCTACTTGGAAGCTGTTATGGAGGGCCTTACTAGCCGCCAGGAGGGTACGGCTCAGTATCGGATGGTGCACCGTCTCAACTCTACGAAGGCCTTACGGAGTTGGGTGAAGGGTTTGCCCAAGACTTCTCTAGAGAATAAGGAGGCAGAGCTACAGACCATCCAATAGGACATACAATCAGACATGTTATGTGGGGACCTGGCGACGAAAGAGAAGGAGCTTATCGGGGAAGTTAACATTATCTGTCTGCAGAAGGAGATTAGTGCGGCCCAGCACGCTAAATGTTCCTGGCTTAAGGATGGTGAACGCTGTTCCAAGTTCTTCTATGACGTCATCCGGACCAGACAGCATCGGAACAACATTTCCCGGCTACTTGATGTAACACCCAGTTTCTGGAATGAGGGTATTTTTGAAATTTTGTATTTATAAATATTATTTAATCGTATTTATTTCATATTATGATTTTTGGTGATTTTTAATTATTTTTAAAATTAATTTAAAACTGTTTTAAGTCATGGCTTGTGATTTTGATGCCTTGCTAGTGTAACCTGAGAGACTGCCTCACCTAGAGCCTGACCATGTCATTAGGATGATTGAATTATTATTTTTAGCCTAGGGGTATTTTGGTCATTTGGTCTCTTTGAATTATATCATGATTTATTGCACTGGTGATTGTTGATTTTGATTTTTGACTAGCTGTGACTTAAGCGACTGTCCTAGATTTTGACCTTGACCTTGGTGACTTAGTTAATATGGTATGGACCCTAATCTAACTCAAGTTGGGCTTGGTTGACTTAAGTCGGCTAAGTTTCATGAAGAGAGTATGAGGATTTTTGCATTGAACCATAGGCTAAGACTTGAGCTAGTTAGCTAGTACAACTTGGCCCATGACCATTAGACTAAACCCTAACCCTAATTTTCTACTTTATGACTAGCCACTAGGGCTCCCCCTTCCCTATAAATATTCTACTCCATGTTCTTGCCTCTTTTATTAAATTTTTTACAAGTTTGAAGAAAGAGGTAAGAGCCTTCTTTCCCAATCCATAACTTCCTTATTTCAATTCCTTTTTGGCTCAAATCTTTTGCTTTGGGTTCTAATTGATCCCTACTTTATGTTCATGGAGAGAAATCTCAGGTTTGAATCAATTTGGAGAGATTAGCTAGCAAGGAGGAATCCCCCCATTTGAAGCTTTTCTAAGCTTTTTACACATATAGGTAAATCCCTATTCTCTCCACCAAATTTTGTTTTCTTTGCATGGATAGGAAGCCCTAGGTGTCCCCTAGCTGTAGGTATTGGTTTTGTGTTAATTCATGTTCGTTTGGTGTCCGTATCGGACACGTATCAAGATGTCTATGCATGTGCTTGATGAAATGCCACAAAGGATTTATTTTTCGTATTTTTGAATTCTAATTTCATGGATCTCTAGATCTAGGTTTTTGTAGCAATGTTTGTGAAGACTGAGATTATTTTCGTGTCTTTTTCGTTACGGTTTTGGACATGCACACGCACGCAGCAGGCTACGCACAGTGCCCTGCTGCTCGGGCACTGTAGCTGTAAGCCCCCTGAATTTCAGGGTTTATTTTTGATTTTCTTCATGAATTATTTTTCGATAAATATTATTATTTAAATTGTTTAGATCATTAATGTACCTTTCCGTAGCTTTGACTTCTGGAGCGTCAGGGATACCAATCTCTGTAAACTCTCTTCATGGGTTTTGAAGTAGACAAGATTATCTTCCTGTTGATATATCGTGTCCCACTTGAACTCTTTCCCTTGTGCTCTTTTTGTATCGCGCAAGTTCGGGTCAACTTAGACCAATTAATAATTGAATATTATTCCCACTTTTATTTTTGATCATCGTTTGTACGTTACCGTTGCTTTTAATTTAGGAGCACCAGATCAGCCATTTTCTCGGAACCAACTTCTCATGAATGATCTACTCGAGACGCTCTTCACCCATGACCTTCGTGTCCCACTCAGACACTCCATTTTGTGCTCCATTTTCTTCGCACAACTTCCGGGTCAATTTAGGCCGATTTATTTTCGACCGTAAAACCTGATTTAATTTCCAATTTGATTTCGGGACCCGATATCGATCCAACCTGTCAACCCGAAGTATGGACGTGGCCCATACGAAGCCTACTCCCCGCCTGCAACTTGTGTCCCATTTATTGGAGTCCCCATATATTATTTATTTACCCATGTTCATAAATACCCTATTTAATTCAATTATTGCACTCTGTTCGATTTCGACCCGACCCGGTTCGACCGAACCCCAACCCAAGCTCCACGTTGCTCTTTCATGACTGCCCGAGTACCCCACATAATTTTCCTATTTTTCCTAAATTTAAATATCTATTTATTCTCTCCCATTCTATAATATCTCATTTAAATATCCCTTATATATATATACATATATATATATAAATAAATATCTCACTCTCTCTCCTATAACCAACACACCCCCCCCTCACCTCACTCCCTTCACAGCTCACTCCCCCTCCCCAACCGACCTCTCTCTCTCACTCTCTCTAAAATATCTCTTTCCCTCTCTCTCTATATATATAATATATACACACACCCATGCACACAACTCTCTCTCTCTCTTTATATTTCACAAACACAACACACACTCCACCCCACCCATGCCGAGAACAGCCCCCCCCCGGCCGAGCCTTCCACCGAGCTCCTCCCCTCTCCTCCATCTTCTTCTCCTCCTCCCCTCCTTCATTATATACACCACCATCACCATTACCATAGCTCTTACCATGCACCCCCGCCACCTTCGCACCACCGACGACCCATGTCGCGGCCACCCCCGCCGCCGACGCGACCCCGCCGCCGTGCCCTGGCCAGGCCGCACGCCGTTGCGACAGCAGCAGCAAGCGCGAGCGCTGGCAGCAGCAGCGTGCGCACAGCCGCGCGCGTGCGCCGCCGGCCGTGCGCCACCGCGGCCGCCACCGGCCACCGTCGACCACCCCCGCGTGGCCCCCTCGCCTGGGCGCACCCCCTGGTAGCCCCACATGGCGGCCACCGTCCACCAGGACGCGCCGTCGAGGCGATTCGCGCATTTTTCCCGAAGTTCCGTCGTGACGCGCGCGTCGAAAGTTCAGATTTCAAGCCCCGTCGCAGCAACTTCGCGCTGTATTTCTGGTCAATCCGACCGTTGGATCGGCGATTTCTTCGCTCCGTCGCAATCTCGGTATATCCATCTTCACTCCCCTCAATTTTCGTCCGTTAATTATGTCGTTTGATACCTCAAAACTGGCCACCAAGTTGACGTTTTAAATTGAACTGTTTTTGGACAGTTTCGTGGAGCCGACTTCGTCAGCTCGTAACTTCGCCGTCGCAGCTCCGTTTTGCGTACCGTCAGTTCCGGTGCACAGCTGGTATAACCATCTTCCTATCTTCTTTAGATTTCGTTTCATTTTAAGCACGTTTGGTTGGTCGAATTCGACGCCAAAGTTGGCCGTCCGAATTCTTTAAATTGCACTTGTAAAATTCCATTTTTGAACCCGGGACCCCGGATTCAATTTCTGACACCACCAGTAGACTCGTGGCGTCGTTCTGGCTTGTTTTCATATAAAGTTTGCTTAATTTGGAGAACGTGGGCCCTGGCACGCATTTCGGTGCAAAGCGGGTCCCACTTTTTGAGTCAACGGGTCACTTTGAGTTCGGCTCATCGGAATCCAATTCCGGATATACCGTTGAGTTCGTATCGTCATTCTGGACTCGTTGACATATAATTTGCTGGGTTTTGAAGACATTTGCTCCGGCACGCATTTCCGTGCAAACCGGATACCAAGTGTCGCGTCAACGTATCATTTTGAGATCGGCACATCGGAATTCCATTTTGGACATACCGTTGGGTTCGTATCATCATTCTGGATTCGTGGACATATAATTTGCTAGGTTTTGTAGACTTCTTTCCCGACACGCTTTTCGGTGCAAAGTGTGTCCAACGGCGGACATCATTTTGACCCAAAATTACCGTTTTGCCCCTGTGTCCAAATTGGACTTTTGGACAGGCTATCCTAGCTGATTTGACCATTCTGGACACGTTGGTGATATTTATTTTATCGTCCGGCAACATCTGTAGATTTTGATTATGTATTATCCTTAATTTATAATTAATTATTTTTCTAGATATTGTTACTTTCTGGTTTTGAATTTTATATATATTTTAATTACTGTAAAAATCTTGGAAAAATGGTATTTAAATATTATGTTAATTTAGCTAATTTAATGTAATTTTTCTAGCATTTATTAAGTGCTTTTGGTATTTTATAAAAATAGGAAAACAGAACTCATTTTTAGTATATTTATGTTCGCTGATTTTTAATAAATATTTATGAAGGTTTATAAATTCCAGAAAAATTAGTATAAATTTCTATAATTAACAAGGATTATTTTGGTACTTTATTTTATATATAATTTAGCTTTTTGTCTATCTCTAATATTGTTGGAACTTAGTGTACCGTTTGATTTAATTATTGAGTAATTACAACTTGCAAGTTTTGCGTTGATTTGAGTTGTTATAGTATTGGACCTCACCCCGCACTAGTGTAAAGACCCTAGAGAGTTAGTTTGAGTATGTGGCACTTCACATTAGACTTTTATGCTAGGTCCCCACTTGGCTAGTATCCAGTTAGGAGTCGTGTCACACCACTAGTGATATCTTGAACATAGCTTAGAACTGAGTTGTATATCATTATTGACAGGATACCGGACATCTATATCTTCGTACTAGTATTCTTGCTTTGCTCGAGGCAAGTACATCTACACACTCATTTACTGTCTTTTAATGCTAGAACATGTATTAACCCTGTTAAAATACTGCTTTCTGAATAACTGCAAGTTAAATCTTCACATGTTACATTAAATTGGTCCCTACCATGCTTAGGACAGTTATCATATCTTCTTATGTTCCTTACTGGTTCTCAGTACATGTTTTACTATACTTTTGTACTACTCGGAGTATTCACATGTTTCATCTGTTCCCAGTACCGGCTATGCTTATATTACTCCCAGTGTCTCTCACATGTTTTTACTGTTCTCGTATCTCTCACATGATAGAAAATGGGTTATGGGGAAACTGATAGTATTGTACGTGATCACGACCCCCCTACAGTAGCGAGCTCGGTCGCATTCTATATGCATTGCCTTGCCGCAGGCCATTACCCCGCATGTCTGTACGGATGTACATTTATGCTTGTTAACTTGTACGTATGTACATTTCATTATGTGCCCTCCAGCACATTGTACATCTATTGACCGATCACGTACTTGCTACAGTTTTAAACATTACATATACATCTGTCTCTATGACATATGTATCCTTGCCATGATAGATTATGATATGACATGATGGATTATGATCTGACATGAGATAGATCTGTGATATGACATGATTGTGATGCGACATGAGATAGATGCCATGTTCCCTATGTTACTATGATACTTGATCCCAGTTGTACCATGAGGCCATGTTTCTAGTATTTCCTGTTTTATAGACTTATCACACCATGTTTCTCGTTGTACATCTCTTTCATTATATGTTCAGTACTTTAGTTGTAGAGGTTGTACTTGCTCCCGTCCTGACAGGATAACGTTGTAGGTATACTTTCTGAGGAGGAAATGCTATGTGTTACATATTATGGTACGGATTTGGAGGACCTGGCCTTGCTCCAGTAGAGACCCCAACGGGAAACCTTGCTTAGTTATCTTTCATGGGTTTAGTAGACTGAGACTTTGGTATGTTCTTTTATTTGGATACTGGACTTTGTCTCCAGTTAGTTACTTTGGTTATGTATTATTAAGTCTGTGCTTATGTTACCTTCGCTTATAGATGCTGTGTTGTGATGAACATTTAAATGTGATTTTAGAACTGTTAGTAGCTTAGATCATTTATTGTCTATTCTTAGAACAGCTTACTGCGCTTTAACCAAGCGTAGGCTGGACATGGCTCGGCCCGGCCCAACAATTTGGATAACGGGTCGTGACATGTTTTTTTGGCGGCCCATGCAGGTCTCGACTAAATTGTTTGGTTACGTTATTGTACCAAGCATGCCTGCAATTAGGATCTAGGATAACTTGATAACACTAGACATTTAGAACACCTAGAGGATAACTAGGATTGCAACATAGGAGAACTCATCACAGCATAGGACCGTTAGCTATAATTAGCCTCTTGTTTGTATTTCAGTGGGTCAATTTTGACCAATTTAGTACCCTTGGGATGACCCCTGAGGATCTCACTCTAATCTTATCTCGAAATCTGTTTTCACCTGTTTCCATTTGCTATTCCTTAATTTGTTGTTGAAATTAATTTCTGATTTTTGTTGTTAACTTTGATCTTGCATCGTGATAAATTTTGTGGATTGAATTATGATATATCCTGATAAGGTAAACGTCTGCTTTATTTATGGAGTTTAGAATTTATCGCAGCCATATTAGCTGGTATGACAAAAACATAGAGCCTGATTTTGGATATACTATCCTATTCATAGAATTTAGATTTTCTTGCAGCCATACCGGTTGGCGTGGTAAGGAATCTAGATAATATGACGATAGGGTGTATACCTTAGTTATGGACTCCCTCGTTTATTGCATATAAGCTTACTGGTGTGGCGAAAATTCTGGCAACATGATTTCAGGAAGACGTATATGGTTATCAGATCATATCTCAGCTTGGTTCACTTCGTTATGATCGAATGAGCAGGAATAAATTCTTATTATTATCATTCTTTCCCGTCTTGATTAACTCCATCCTATCTACATCTGCAACTAGGATTATAGGTTCTCTAAGACTCTCCAACAGGATTGTTTTCATGTTCTCTTTTTTTGGACATAATTATTTTTGTGTTCCATCTTTCCTATGACTTGACTAAACTCTTCTTCGTTAACCTCTTGGGTAATTCTTCTCGTTATACATCTCGTTGTCTTCGTACCATTCTTGGAAATATTTCAATAAACTTTCTGTCTTGCTTGATCCTTTAACTTGTTTGAACACTGTTATGGATTTTTGACCCAGTCTTAGGCCTTGTTACCTTCTACTTGATAGACGACCGAAATAACCAAACCTTGTTGACTGATCCTGTAGTATAACTATAAATGTATTGTGTGATTGTGATAAATACTTTTCCTAGGGATTGGTTAGATTAAGCTTATAGGACAAGTATGGGTGACTGACTGTAGTAGACTTGGAAACCATTAAGAACGATTGTATTGATAATATGACTCGAGATAGGGTATCTAAAGATGGAGAAATGAGATATTATATTGTTATGACTATGGATTGAGGATTAGAATCTTGTGCTTAGCAGTTTGAGGATTTAGCATTCGTAGAATTTTGGTTGGTTATCTATAGCTAATTACATGTGATTAGAGGATAGATCGATATGTGGATTGATATAGAATAAGTTAGAATGAGTTATCGTATTGCGTACGAGATCGAAAAAATATCAGTTAAAAAGACATGGAACAAGACAAAGACATATGTACATTGGTAATTAATAAATCGGGAGTTTGAAAACAAGGATTTTTATTCGGAGGACTTGTTGAGTAAAAGAAGAAGGCTCTACGCCAAGGATAAGAATTGAAAGTATGATCTCAAGGAGAAGCTGTAGGAAAGGATTGACGACAAATGATGCTAAGGAATTGTGGATTGATAGAATATGGATACTTAGGATACGATAAGGAAATCCAGTATTTACAATTGAGGTTGGAAATATGATTGATGATTAAGCATCGTTTGCTTATAGACATACCCGGAGAATGACCTATATTTTAGGGAATACATAAATGTTCATGTTAGTATGGAAGATTTTAAAGGATATATGACATAGTTTATGATAGAAGGACTTTGTTGAACCTGAATCAAAAAGATTGTAAGAAGAAACAGAAGAGATGATTACAAGAGTAGCAGATTGAGTATTGTAGCCAGAGCAGCTGCATGTTATAGTTTGACCTACTGGATGATTTTAATTTCGAGGACGAAATTTTTGTAAGGTGGGTAGGATGTAAGCCCCCTGAATTTCAGGGTTTATTTTTGATTTTCTTCATGAATTATTTTTCGATAAATATTATTATTTAAATTGTTTAGATCATTAATGTACCTTTCCGTAGCTTTGACTTCTGGAGCGTCAGGGATACCAATCTCTGTAAACTCTCTTCATGGGTTTTGAAGTAGACAAGATTATCTTCCTGTTGATATATCGTGTCCCACTTGAACTCTTTCCCTTGTGCTCTTTTTGTATCGCGCAAGTTCGGGTCAACTTAGACCAATTAATAATTGAATATTATTCCCACTTTTATTTTTGATCATCGTTTGTACGTTACCGTTGCTTTTAATTTAGGAGCACCAGATCAGCCATTTTCTCGGAACCAACTTCTCATGAATGATCTACTCGAGACGCTCTTCACCCATGACCTTCGTGTCCCACTCAGACACTCCATTTTGTGCTCCATTTTCTTCGCACAACTTCCGGGTCAATTTAGGCCGATTTATTTTCGACCGTAAAACCTGATTTAATTTCCAATTTGATTTCGGGACCCGATATCGATCCAACCTGTCAACCCGAAGTATGGACGTGGCCCATACGAAGCCTACTCCCCGCCTGCAACTTGTGTCCCATTTATTGGAGTCCCCATATATTATTTATTTACCCATGTTCATAAATACCCTATTTAATTCAATTATTGCACTCTGTTCGATTTCGACCCGACCCGGTTCGACCGAACCCCAACCCAAGCTCCACGTTGCTCTTTCATGACTGCCCGAGTACCCCACATAATTTCCCTATTTTTCCTAAATTTAAATATCTATTTATTCTCTCCCATTCTATAATATCTCATTTAAATATCCCTTATATATATATACATATATATATATATAAATAAATATCTCACTCTCTCTCCTATAACCAACACACCCCCCCTCACCTCACTCCCTTCACAGCTCACTCCCCCTCCCCAACCGACCTCTCTCTCTCACTCTCTCTAAAATATCTCTTTCCCTCTCTCTCTATATATATAATATATACACACACCCATGCACACAACTCTCTCTCTCTCTTTATATTTCACAAACACAACACACACTCCACCCCACCCATGCCGAGAACAGCCCCCCCCCGGCCGAGCCTTCCACCGAGCTCCTCCCCTCTCCTCCATCTTCTTCTCCTCCTCCCCTCCTTCATTATATACACCACCATCACCATTACCATAGCTCTTACCATGCACCCCCGCCACCTTCGCACCACCGACGACCCATGTCGCGGCCACCCCCGCCGCCGACGCGACCCCGCCGCCGTGCCCTGGCCAGGCCGCACGCCGTTGCGACAGCAGCAGCAAGCGCGAGCGCTGGCAGCAGCAGCGTGCGCACAGCCGCGCGCGTGCGCCGCCGGCCGTGCGCCACCGCGGCCGCCACCGGCCACCGTCGACCACCCCCGCGTGGCCCCCTCGCCTGGGCGCACCCCCTGGTAGCCCCACATGGCGGCCACCGTCCACCAGGACGCGCCGTCGAGGCGATTCGCGCATTTTTCCCGAAGTTCCGTCGTGACGCGCGCGTCGAAAGTTCAGATTTCAAGCCCCGTCGCAGCAACTTCGCGCTGTATTTCTGGTCAATCCGACCGTTGGATCGGCGATTTCTTTGCTCCGTCGCAATCTCGGTATATCCATCTTCACTCCCCTCAATTTTCGTCCGTTAATTATGTCGTTTGATACCTCAAAACTGGCCACCAAGTTGACGTTTTAAATTGAACTGTTTTTGGACAGTTTCGTGGAGCCGACTTCGTCAGCTCGTAACTTCGCCGTCGCAGCTCCGTTTTGCGTACCGTCAGTTCCGGTGCACAGCTGGTATAACCATCTTCCTATCTTCTTTAGATTTCGTTTCATTTTAAGCACGTTTGGTTGGTCGAATTCGACGCCAAAGTTGGCCGTCCGAATTCTTTAAATTGCACTTGTAAAATTCCATTTTTGAACCCGGGACCCCGGATTCAATTTCTGACACCACCAGTAGACTCGTGGCGTCGTTCTGGCTTGTTTTCATATAAAGTTTGCTTAATTTGGAGAACGTGGGCCCTGGCACGCATTTCGGTGCAAAGCGGGTCCCACTTTTTGAGTCAACGGGTCACTTTGAGTTCGGCTCATCGGAATCCAATTCCGGATATACCGTTGAGTTCGTATCGTCATTCTGGACTCGTTGACATATAATTTGCTGGGTTTTGAAGACATTTGCTCCGGCACGCATTTCCGTGCAAACCGGATACCAAGTGTCGCGTCAACGTATCATTTTGAGATCGGCACATCGGAATTCCATTTTGGACATACCGTTGGGTTCGTATCATCATTCTGGATTCGTGGACATATAATTTGCTAGGTTTTGTAGACTTCTTTCCCGACACGCTTTTCGGTGCAAAGTGTGTCCAACGGCGGACATCATTTTGACCCAAAATTACCGTTTTGCCCCTGTGTCCAAATTGGACTTTTGGACAGGCTATCCTAGCTGATTTGACCATTCTGGACACGTTGGTGATATTTATTTTATCGTCCGGCAACATCTGTAGATTTTGATTATGTATTATCCTTAATTTATAATTAATTATTTTTCTAGATATTGTTACTTTCTGGTTTTGAATTTTTATATATATTTTAATTACTGTAAAAATCTTGGAAAAATGGTATTTAAATATTATGTTAATTTAGCTAATTTAATGTAATTTTTCTAGCATTTATTAAGTGCTTTTGGTATTTTATAAAAATAGGAAAACAGAACTCATTTTTAGTATATTTATGTTCGCTGATTTTTAATAAATATTTATGAAGGTTTATAAATTCCAGAAAAATTAGTATAAATTTCTATAATTAACAAGGATTATTTTGGTACTTTATTTTATATATAATTTAGCTTTTTGTCTATCTCTAATATTGTTGGAACTTAGTGTACCGTTTGATTTAATTATTGAGTAATTACAACTTGCAAGTTTTGCGTTGATTTGAGTTGTTATAGTATTGGACCTCACCCCGCACTAGTGTAAAGACCCTAGAGAGTTAGTTTGAGTATGTGGCACTTCACATTAGACTTTTATGCTAGGTCCCCACTTGGCTAGTATCCAGTTAGGAGTCGTGTCACACCACTAGTGATATCTTGAACATAGCTTAGAACTGAGTTGTATATCATTATTGACAGGATACCGGACATCTATATCTTCGTACTAGTATTCTTGCTTTGCTCGAAGCAAGTACATCTACACACTCATTTACTGTCTTTTAATGCTAGAACATGTATTAACCCTGTTAAAATACTGCTTTCTGAATAACTGCAAGTTAAATCTTCACATGTTACATTAAATTGGTCCCTACCATGCTTAGGACAGTTATCATATCTTCTTATGTTCCTTACTGGTTCTCAGTACATGTTTTACTATACTTTTGTACTACTCGGAGTATTCACATGTTTCATCTGTTCCCAGTACCGGCTATGCTTATATTACTCCCAGTGTCTCTCACATGTTTTTACTGTTCTCGTATCTCTCACATGATAGAAAATGGGTTATGGGGAAACTGATAGTATTGTACGTGATCACGACCCCCCTACAGTAGCGAGCTCGGTCGCATTCTATATGCATTGCCTTGCCGCAGGCCATTACCCCGCATGTCTGTACGGATGTACATTTATGCTTGTTAACTTGTACGTATGTACATTTCATTATGTGCCCTCCAGCACATTGTACATCTATTGACCGATCACGTACTTGCTACAGTTTTAAACATTACATATACATCTGTCTCTATGACATATATATCCTTGCCATGATAGATTATGATATGACATGATGGATTATGATCTGACATGAGATAGATCTGTGATATGACATGATTGTGATGCGACATGAGATAGATGCCATGTTCCCTATGTTACTATGATACTTGATCCCAGTTGTACCATGAGGCCATGTTTCTAGTATTTCCTGTTTTATAGACTTATCACACCATGTTTCTCGTTGTACATCTCTTTCATTATATGTTCAGTACTTTAGTTGTAGAGGTTGTACTTGCTCCCGTCCTGACAGGATAACGTTGTAGGTATACTTTCTGAGGAGGAAATGCTATGTGTTACATATTATGGTACGGATTTGGAGGACCTGGCCTTGCTCCAGTAGAGACCCCAACGGGAAACCTTGCTTAGTTATCTTTCATGGGTTTAGTAGACTGAGACTTTGGTATGTTCTTTTATTTGGATACTGGACTTTGTCTCCAGTTAGTTACTTTGGTTATGTATTATTAAGTCTGTGCTTATGTTACCTTCGCTTATAGATGCTGTGTTGTGATGAACATTTAAATGTGATTTTAGAACTGTTAGTAGCTTAGATCATTTATTGTCTATTCTTAGAACAGCTTACTGCGCTTTAACCAAGCGTAGGCTGGACATGGCTCGGCCCGGCCCAACAATTTGGATAACGGGTCGTGACAGTAGCGGACACGACACGGCACGTATGGACACAAAAATTTGTGGACACCTAGGCCACGTGTCTAACACGGCACTGACAAAATTTCAGGCCATATGGTTGAGCGGTTTGGGAGAAATCTCGACCGCACTGTCTCGACCAACACACACACGCGCGAACAGCCGTTCACTGATACGGGTTTCTAATTAGACACGACACGAGATCGACCCAGGTCAGGGTATGGGATTCCTAGCCCTACTATGGGCGAACCCATATGCACGAGCTCGACCCACCTCGAGCTCTGTGTCGAGCCCACGAAGGCTCGACACGCACGCACGAGGCCTGAGTGCACTGTTTTTTCTGATACTTAGATTTCTGCCTTTGGACACCTCGTGTCCTGATTCTTGGACTCGTTGGTGCCCCATTAGACACATGGACATGTCAGATATGCCCATGCCTCTGTACACTATGAATTCCTATTTATTTCGAGTTTACTTCTTTAATTGGTTTCGAATATGCAATATATAAGGACTGATTTTAGTTTTCGGTTTTGACAGTTTTGTGAATTAGGTTTTCTGATTTTATTAAATCTTTTAATGAGTATGTAGATATGTAAATACAAGTTATACATGTTGTATTGTACTAAGATTTCATGTATGGTATACTAGGATGTATTGGATGGGTTTTGACAGATGTTTCAGTTTCGAACCAGGAACATTGATACATATATGATTTAACTGAACCTTAATATAGGCCATAGGTATTTTCCTGAGTTTTCCTTGAATTTTGTGGTTGTTGATTTGAATTTAGTTTTCATTGGCATTGGACTGTGATGCATAAAACTGGAAAACAAATACCATTCACTTGTTGATTCACACAATGGTTCAATGTGACACCCACACATTCAACTAATGTAGACACACCCCCCCACTTCCTTTCAACTAAATCTGATTTGCCACACACACTAATTTAAACTGTCATAGGACACACACACCCTCATGAAGTCACCTGCACACCTATGTGACACCATGGCTTGACACTTCACCCTTGATTCTCTTTCACTCCACACACACATTTAAATTCCTGATACATGTGCTATTCTCAAATGTAGAAATCTGAATTTAACTTTTAGAGAGTCATGTCTTTGTCTCAGGAATTTCCTGAGATTATTTACTGCTTTTTCCAGTTTTTTCTCTTTCCTTCAGTTCTTAGGATACTACTTGGCAGTTGATAGCTCATATTGTGTGTATTGGTGTGTGCATAGGGGGGAGGGAATTTGTGGAAACAGTAAGAAGAAGAAGGCAGCAGTGGGCATAGCAGTGTATTGTATTGCCTGGCTTTCTATTTGCAGCACTGCATTGCAGAGGCAGTAGGCTGCCACCTTGGGGCAGCAGCACAGGCCATGTTGGCCTGTACACTAGTGCAGTGAGGGGCTGGGGTGCATGGGTTAGTTGACTCTATTTATGGTATGCAAATGTGTATACATTTATACCTATATATCTATGAATGTTTGATTTGAGTATTTGCATGATATGGTTATGGGGGTTGCATATATGTTATATAGATATAGGTAAGGGTTATATAGATAACTGATATTGGTATCAGTTGTGAGGCTGAATAGATATGAGAGTCCATGGGTTATTAAATATAGATAAGGGTTATGAGTGGTTTATAGGTTAGGCTAATACTAGGCCTATGTAGGTACATGAGTTTTGAGGGTATGAGGATGTATAAATGAGGGTATTAAAGTGAGGGTGTATGTGATTGTATATGTGTCTAAGGTTATGGGTATAGTTGTATATGGGTATATATAGTGTAATGCATATATATATTGTATTGTATATAATGCCATGTAGTCTAGTTAGCTATATGAGATATAGTTATATATATGGTACTTATATGATATATAGGTTAGGCCTATACATATGTTATGTTATGAGAGGGTATATATGTATATACATATGTGTGATAGGTTAGTGGATTTTATATAAGCTATACATATATGTATGTACTATATTTATGAGAGATACCTTAGCCTTGGGTTGGTATGCACATTGCTATAGGATATGGTATCCTAGTGCACTAGCCTATGAGTTAGTTGAGTTAGATATAGAGTTTAACTTAGATAGACTAGTTGACCATTGGCTTAGATTGACTTGTTGATCCATTTTGACTAGAGTTGACCCAAAATCAACATTGAGTCTAAAGGTGACCAATTGATCTAGTTTGACTAGTGTGGTTGACTTGGGTTGACCCAGAGTTGACCAAGTATGACTTGGACCTAGTTTGACCTAGACAGTTGACCAGGTTGACTTAGAGTTGACTTTGACCTAGTTTGACCTAGAAATCATGTAGTTGCATTGTAGCTTTCAATTCTCTTGTATTTTACATATCATGACTCATATTACTCTGTTTAGGACATGGTGACTCTGGTGCAGGCATCTGATATTACACTACTCTTTTCAGAGTAGCAGGCGAGTACATTCTCTGATAGTTCTCTCATTTATTTATCAATTACTGTACTTCAGTTCTAGTTAGCTATATGTGATTCTTTGTTACAAACACGTACTATTATTTCTGAATCCATGTATACGACACACATACTTACTCGTCTTACCTCTATTATTCGAATCACCATACGAATCACTATTCGAACAACCTATTCGTATCTTTATATGTTGGTTGGACTTTTATTCGTTTGATGTGTCAGATTTTGGATTCATTTGTATTAGATGGACGGGGAAATACTTGATTAGATATGTGAACATTTCCACTATTCGAACCACCCCCTGTGAATATATTCGAACGATAGCCATTCCACACCCGGCCAGGTGTGTGATGTGTCGGATTTACCCTTAGCCGTTTACATGTCTAACTAAGTATTTTAAAACACACTTGGAGAATTTATTCGAATCATTATTAGAACATCATGTGAATCACTATTCGTATCACCTTATTCGTATCACCTTATTCGATTCACCTTATTAGAATAATGATTAGAATTACATTCGACTCATCTTATATTAGACTCACATTGGGATTACACTCGACTTATATCGTACCATCTGAACTCATTATGTTACTCTAGTTCAGCTAGATCTTATTTTTACAGTCTTCTTTGCTATGTTTCTCTTCTTGTTTAGTTACTTACTTTCTTTGTACTTTTTCTGTCTCTCTATACCATCACCTGAAAAATTAAACTGCCATATTCATCAATACAACTGTCTATAACTGCTTTATAGTTCTCTGTCATTTACTTGAGATTTCTTGATGAATTGTACTCGTTCCTGTCCTGACTGGACCTGTTGAAAATATTACAGATGTTTGCCCTGAGGACATTTGCCCTACTTGCCTTGGAGCATGAGATGGCTTAGCTACCTTTGGCCCCGACACTCAGGAGTGATCGAGAGTTTAGTTAGTCTGTCTTGTTTTAGTTTTCCTGTTTAGATCTGGAGTTGTATATAGAGATTTGAGACTTGAGATGTATTTGAGATTGTTTGAGTTTGTTGTTATTTTATTAGTAGTTTTATTGTCTTCAATTTCTTAGTTATTTTTCGGTGTTATCTTATCGTGCTTAGACTGTGATTGAGTTACACCATATCTTATACTTGTCCTCTGTTCGGAGTTGATCATGATGAGTACATTATATACTGCATGAGTTGATGATTAGTTAGAGACTTAGAACAGCGTTCTACCGCTGACACTGCGGCGTAGGCTGGGCGCTGTTACGTACTCGTACCCTCACAGTGGGTGCGGGTCGTGACACGTTTTTAGTGGTGGCCCATGCAGGTCGAGAGTCGTATTAGTACGATATCGTGGTAGTACGGCGACTTAGTTGTACTGCTGCGAGCCTGCGATAGGACTGAGAGGTAGGCCTTGCCGGAGAGGTTACTCAATCACAGTTAGGACTACTTGAGAGATTCCTGGACGACCCTTGAGAATCTTATTATGAACTTCAATTGAAAATCATTTTCCTCTTGTTTTGATTCACCCTCACTCCTTGATGTTTAAAGAATCTTGGACTATTAACTTCCTTCATCATTATCCTTACTTATATTTTGTCTATCTTATGTTGCTAATTTAGCACCAGTTTTACAAGCTGATCTTTTCGAGCTTGATCATGACATATTTTATTGGGGGCCGACACCCACTAACATATTGTCTAATCAGAACCGGTGCATGATGGTCTGATCAACCTATTGCACTTTGGTTCGCTTTTCATATGTTATTCTATGTGGAGGGAGACATAGTTAAATTTGCCCTAGTGTCTCATCCACGACAGCTTTGGCAACTCTCTTTGAATTATTTCCATCGCCTATGAACCACGTATTGTACTTAATAGCATCGTCTTTGAACTCCTTATTGTTTTGCCTTTCGCATATTTCAGATAGAAAAGGCACTGTACTTGATAGGTCAACCCAAGGTATCATGTTTAGTTTCCCTACCCAAAGGAAGAAATTGCCTTATTTCTATATCCTTGTATCATCCTTTAAATTCTAATTCTTTGATCGTGACCAATCGACCGGGTCATCCTCCTTATCATCCAGTGTTTGGGATCTTATTCAATTGAATTAATTCAATTGTGACATGGATATCAAATCTTGGATACTCGTGCTCAGACTTCAATGGCCTCGTTCTCCATCTTGTCCAAACTTCAATATATCCTGAAATTGGTCAACTTAGATCGTGTCTGGACAAATTTTTTTTTTATATATTGTATTATTGGATTTCAATGCTATTGACACTCGTGCCTTAACCCTTCGATTTTGATCATCTTTGGAAGGGAAATCCTTCATAATAAATTCTTAGTTGTCTTTACCAGTTTCATATAGGATGGTAGACTGTCCCTTTGCACCTCCTTTTGAGGGAGCTAGGCCACCTGTAGCTCAGCACCAGAGGGGTGGAGCTTTTGCGATGGCAGCCGAGGAGGCTGACGTTGCAGGTGAGGGATTAGCAGGTTCGACCTTCTTGTTCTTCCTCCCCACTTCCATGTGTGATTTCCTTTAGTACCTGCCAGGATATTGCTTGTGTTTGCTAGATAGTGTAGCTACCCTGTTCGAGACTGTGGAACCACGACCAGTAGGATTGTGTTGCTTCGACTTTGATTGATTGGGGGTTTGACCTAGGAAAGGTGCGATCATCTTAATTTCGAGGACGAAATTTTTATAAGGTGGGTAGGATTATAACACCTAGTTTCTGGAATGAGGGTATTTTTGAAATTTTGTATTTATAAATATTATTTAATCGTATTTATTTCACATTATGATTTTTGGTGATTTTTAATTATTTTTAAAATCAATTTAAAACTGTTTTAAGTCATGGCTTGTGATTTTGATGCCTTGCTAGTGTAACCTGAGAGACTGCCTAACCTAGAGCCTGACCATGTCATTAGGATGATTGAATTATTATTTTTAGCCTAGGGATATTTTGGTCATTTGGCCTCTTTGAATTATATCATGATTTATTGCACTGGTGATTGTTGATTTTGATTTTTGACTAGCTGTGACTTAAGCGACTGTCCTAGATTTTGACCTTGACCTTGGCGACTTAGTTAATATGGTATGGACCCTAATCTAACTCAAGTTGGGCTTGGTTGACTTAAGTCGGCTAAGTTTCATGAAGAGAGTAGGAGGATTTTTGCATTGAACCATAGGCTAAGACTTGAGCTAGTTAGCTAGTGCAACTTGGCCCATGACCATTAGACTAAACCCTAACCCTAATTTTCCACTTTATGACCAGCCACTAGGGCTCCCCCTTCCCTATAAATATTCTCCTCCATGTTCTTGCCTCTTTTATTAAGTTTTTTACAAGTTTGAAGAAAGAAGTAAGAGCCTTCTTTCCCAATCCATAACTTCCTCATTTCAATTCCTTTTTGGCTCAAATCTTTTGCTTTGGGTTCTAATTGATCCCTACTTTATGTTCATGGAGAGAAATCTCAGGTTTGAATCAATTTGGAGAGATTGGCTAGCAAGGAGGAATCCCTCCATTTGAAGCTTTTCCAAGCTTTTTGCACATATAGGTAAATCCATATTCTCTCCACCAAATTTCGTTTTCTTTGCATGGATAGGAAGCCCTAGGTGTCCCCTAGCTGTAGGCATTGGTTTTGTGTCAATTCGTGTTCGTTTGGTGTTCGTATCAGACACGTATCAAGGTGTCTATGCATGTGCTTGATAAAATGCTCCAAAGGATTTATTTTTCGTATTTTTGAATTCTAATTTCATGGATCTCTAGATCTAGGTTTTTGTAACAATGTTTGTGAAGACTGAGATTATTTTCGTATCTTTTTTGTGTCGGTTTTGGACACACACACGCACGCAGCAGGCTACGCACAGTGCCCTGCTGCTCGGGCACTGTAGCGGACACGACACGGCACGTATGGACACGAAAATTTGTGGACACCTAGGCCACGTGTCTGACACGGCACTGACAAAATTTTAGGCCATATGGTTGAGCGGTTTGGGAGAAATCTCGACCGCACCGTCTCGACCAACACACACACGCGCGCACAGCCGTTCACTGATACGGGTTTCTAATTCGGACACGATACGAGATCGACCCAGGTCAGGGTGTGGGATTCCTAGCCCTACGATGGGCGAACCCATATGCACGAGCTCGACCCACCTCGAGCTCTGTGTCGAGCCCACGAAGGCTCGACACGCACGCACGAGACCTGAGTGCACTATTTTTTCTGATACTTAGATTTCTGCCTTTGGACACGTCGTGTCCTGATTCTTGGACTCGTTGGTGTCCCATTGGACACATGGACATGTCAGATATGCCCATGCCTCTGTACACTATGAATTCCTATTTATTTCGAGTTTACTTCTTTAATTGGTTTCGAATATGCAATATATATGGACTGATTTTAGTTTTCGGTTTTGACAGTTTTGTGAATTGGGTTTTCTGATTTTATTAAATCTTTTAATGAGTATGTAGATATGTAAATACAAGTTATACATGTTGTATTGTACTAAGATTTCATGTATGGTATACTAGGATGTATTGGATGGGTTTTGACAGATGTTTCAGTTTCGAACCAGGAACATTGATACATATATGATTTAACTGAACCTTAATATAGGCCATAGGTATTTTCCTGAGTTTTCCTTGAATTTTCTGGTTGTTGATTTGAATTTAGTTTACATTGGCATTAGACTGTGATGCATAAAACTGGGAAACAAATACCATTCACTTGTTGATTCACACATTGGTTCAATGTGACACCCACACATTCAACTAATGTATACACACACCCCCACTTCCTTTCAACTAAATCTGATTTTCCACACACACTAATTTAAACTGTCATAGGACACACACACCCTCATGAAGTCACCTGCACACCTATGTGACACCATGGCTTGACACTTCACCCTTGATTCTCTTTCACTCCACACACACATTTAAATTCCTGATACATGTGCTATTCTCAAATGTAGAAATCTGAATTTAACTTTTAGAGAGTCATGTCTTTGTCTCAGGAATTTCCTGAGATTATTTACTGCTTTCCCAGTTTTTCCTCTTTCTTTCAGTTCTTAGGATACTACTTGGCAGTTGATAGCTCATATTGTGTGTATTGGTGTGTGCACAGTGTATTGGTGTGTGCACAGGGGGGAATTTGTGGAAACAGTAAGAAGAAGAAGGCAGCAGTGGGCATAGCAGTGCATTGCATTGCCTGGCTTTCTATTTGCAGCACTGCATTGCAGAGGCAGTAGGCTGCCCCCTTGGGGCAGCAGCACAGGCCATGTTGGCCTGTGCACTAGTACAGTGAGGGGCTGGGGTACATGGGTTAGTTGACTCTATTTATGGTATGCAAATGTGTATACATTTATACCTATATATCTATGAATGTTTGATTTGAGTATTTGCATGATATGGTTATGGGGGTTGCATATATGTTATATAGATATAGGTAAGGGTTATATAGATAACTGATATTGGTATCAGTTGTGAGGCTGAATAGATATGAGAGTCCATGGGTTATTAAATATAGATAAGGGTTATGAGTGGTTTATAGGTTAGGCTAATACTAGGCCTATATAGGTACATGAGTTTTGAGGGTATGAGGATGTATAAATGAGGGTATTAAAGTGAGGGTGTATGTGATTGTATATGTGTCTAAGGTTATGGGTATAGTTGTATATGGGTATACATAGTGTAATGCATATATATATATATATTGTATTGTATATAGTGCCATGTAGGCTAGTTAGCTATATGAGATATAGTTATATATATGGTACTTATATGATATATATAGGTTAGGCCTATACATATGTTATGTTATGAGAGGGTATATATGTATATACATATGTGTGATAGGTTAGTGGATTTTATATAAGCTATGCATATATGTATGTACTATATTTATGAGAGATACCTTAGCCTTGGATTGGTATGCACATTGCTATAGGATATGGTATCCTAGTGCACTAGCCTATGAGTTAGTTGAGTTAGATATAGAGTTTAACTTAGATAGACTAGTTGACCATTGGCTTAGATTGACTTGTTGATCCATTTTGACTAGAGTTGACCCAAAATCAACATTGAGTCTAAAGGTGACCAATTGATCTAGTTTGACTAGTGTGGTTTACTTGGGTTGACCCAGAGTTGACCAAGTATGACTTGGACCTAGTTTGACCTAGACAGTTGACCAGGTTGACTTAGAGTTGACTTTGACCTAGTTTGACCTAGAAATCATGTAGTTGCATTGTAGCTTTCAATTCTCTTGTATTTTACATATCATGACTCATATTACTCTGTTTAGGACATGGTGACTCTGGTGCAGGCATCTGATATTACACTACTCTTTTCAGAGTAGCAGGCGAGTACATTCTCTGATAGTTCTCTCATTTATTTGTCAATTACTGTACTTCAGTTCTAGTTAGCTGTATGTGATTCTTTGTTACAAACACGTACTATTATTTCTGAATCCATGTATATGACACACATACTTACTCGTCTTACCTCTATTATTCGAATCACCATACGAATCACTTTTTGAACTACCTATTCGTATCTTCATATGTTGGTTGGACTTTTATTAGTTTGATATGTCAGATTTTGGATTCATTTGTATTAGATGGGCGGAGAAATACTTGATTAGACATGTGAACATTCCCACTATTCGAACCACCCCCTGTGAATATATTCGAACGATAGCCATTCCACACCCGGCCAGGTGTGTGATGTGCCAGATTTACCTTTAGCCGTTTACATGTCTAACTAAGTATTTTAAAACACACTTGGAGAATTTATTCGAATCATTATTAGAACATCATATGAATCACTATTCGTATCACCTTATTCGTATCACCTTATTCTATTCACCGTATTAGAATAATGATTAGAATTACATTCGACTCATCTTATATTAGACTCATATTGGAATTACACTCGACTTATATCGTACCATTTGAACTCATTATGTTACTCTAGTTCAGCTAGATCTTATTTTTACAGTCTTCTTTGCTATGTTTCTCTTCTTGTTTAGTTACTTACTTTCTTTGTACTTTTTCTGTCTCTCTATACCATCACCTGAAAAATTAAACTGCCATATTCATCAATACAACTGTCTATAACTGCTTTATAGTTCTCTGTCATTTACTTGGGATTTCTTGATGAATTGTACTCGTTTCTGTCCTGACTGGACCTGTTGAAAATATTACAGATGTTTGCCCTGAGGATATTTGCCCTACTTGCCTTGGAGCAGGAGATGGCTTAGCTACCTTCGGCCCCGACAATCAGGAGTGATCGGGAGTTTAGTTAGTCTGTCTTATTTTAGTTTTTCTGTTTAGATCTGGAGTTGTATATAGAGATTTGAGACTTGAGATGTATTTGAGATTGTTTGAGTTTGTTGTTATTTTATTAGTAATTTTGTTGTCTTTAATTTCTTAGTTATTTTTCGGTGTTATCTTATCGTGCTTAGACTGTGATTGAGTTACACCATATCTTATACTTGTCCTCCGTTCGGAGTTGATCATGATGAGTATATTATATACTGCCTGAGTTGATGATTAGTTAGAGACTTAGAACAGCGTTCTACCGCTGACACTGCGGCGTAGGCTGGACGCTGTTACGTACTCGTACCCTCACAGTGGGTGCGGGTCGTGACACGTGATTCGGAGGGTAATTTGGTGGGGGAGCCGACAAAGATCCAAGGGGAGGCTGTCAGGTACTACTCTGCGTTATATTCTCAGACTGATTATCTGTCTACATTTTCGGATGTAGTTACGAAGAGGTTGGTGACTCCTTATGGGAATAGCCTACTACTTGCCCCTGTTACTATGGAGGAGGTGGAGACTATTATCTCGATGGCGGAACCCAACAAAGCTCCAGGACCGGATGGTTTTATCAGTGGGTTCTACAAACGTCACTGGGATATTCTGAAGTTTTCGGTCCTTGAGATGGTACATGAGTTCTTCACCAAAGGGAAGCTGCTGAATGAGCTGAACCACACCTTCTTGACACTAGTGCCAAAGAAGGAGGGTGCGACATCGCTGACAGATTTTAGGCCTATTGCATGCTGTAATTATCTCCACAAGATAATTACGTACCTCATGTGCCAGCGTATGGAGGGGATCATACAGGACTTAGTCTCTCCTAACCAGGCATCTTTCATTAAGGAGAGGTCAATTGCGGAGCATAGCCTTCTTACACATGAGATGGTGAGGGGCTTCAACAAACCTAGAGGGGAGAAGACGTGTGTGAAACTGGATCTGAGGAAGGCTTATGACATGGTCAATATGGATTTCATGTGTCACCTGCTGACTGCTATGGGGTTCGATGATCGCTGGGTAGCAAGGATTCGGGAATGCATCACGACTCCCACCTTCTCTGTCCTTATCCAGGGCTCCCCGTATGGGTTCTTCCACAGCAACCGTAGACTCTGACAAGGTAACCCTCTGTCTCCTTACATGTTCACGATTGTCATAGAATATTTCACTTGCTTGATGGATATGGCGATACATCGTGGGAGGCTTGTTCTGTTGTTCAGGAGAGTCAAGCTACCGATTACCCACCTTATATATGCAGACGACCTTCTGGTATTCATTCAGCCGTCTATGGAGGGCTTGCACACGATTTCGGAGATTATGGGTCAGCTGGAAACCTTATCCGGTCTCCAAATAAACGGAGAGAAGAGCAGGCTTTACTTTAGTTCCCTTTGTTCCCATAAGGAGGAACGAGCTGATGCCTTGGGAGTTGAGAGGAGTGTTCTTCCGGTGAAATATCTAGGGGTACCTTTGTCTATCAATTATGCCCGGGACCAGGACTGCCATAGTCTGGTGGAGTACGCCCAGCGGAGGGTAGAAGGTTGGCAGGCCGCTGGTCTTTCATTTAGGGGCCGTATTGAGTTGGTTAGATCGGTTATATCGGTTTTGGCTCATTTCTGGCTGCAGTTTATTCTGATCCCTATTGCCACCATTAAAAAAGTAGAGCGGAGTTGTGCCGACTTCATATGGAGGAGAGGTATGCATGCAATCTCCTGGGAGCAGCTTTGTCGGCCCAGGAAGGAGTGAGGTGTGGGACTTCGACCTTTGCTGGAGATCAGGGAGGCCTCTGCGCTGAAGCTGACATGGAGATTCATCAATAGGGGGTCACTCTGGGCGATCTGGATGCACAACAGATATATGAAGCAGGACAACTTCTAGGATTGTACGTCGGACAACAACTTTTCTGTCTCCTTCAAGAGCATCTTGAGGCATAGGAGGGTCCTTCAGTCTGCCATCCGGAGGATCATGAAGGACGAAACTGGAACGGACCTCTGGCGGGATCCGTAGATAGATCGACAATCTTTGTTAGAGATCAGGATAGTCACGACACACCAGGAGGTTGGGAGGGGGCTGACTTGCCAACGTATCATCCGGAATGGATGTTGGAGTCCTGAGTCCTACCGCCATATCGAGGAGATTGGAGATGTTATCAGCACAGTCGCTATTGACCCAGCTTTGCCTGCTGATTGTTGGATCTGGGATCCGTCGGGAGATACTACGGGTTCTGGGAAGTTCAGGTCCCACAGCTGCTTTAACCTGGTTCGTCGTACATTCTCTCCTAGCACTAACTATGATTTCATATGGTGCAAGGGCCTAGCTAGGAAGATGCATCTATGTGTCTACCGTCTCCTACTGGACCGCCTGCTAACGAGAGATCGCCTTATCTCCTTTGGGATTCAGGTTCCTAACCCAAAGTACGTGTTATGTGGATTGGAGAATGAATCGTTAGGCACTTATTCTTTGAGTGTGAGGTATCCTGGAATATCTGGATGGACCAGTACAGGGAGCTGGATGGATGTCAATCTGGCCGGGGGATCGGTGATATTATCGGTGTGCTGCAGGATAGTAGAGGGAGAGGGCATGGCTGGTTCAAGACCGCAAGAGTCCGACTGGCTGCTGCTGTCTGGCATGTATGGAGGAAACGAAATCGCCGTATCTTCGAGGGGCTTATCACCCCTCCTGTTGGCATCCTCCATAATATTGAGTTTGATGTAAAAGCGATGAATATCTGATGAGTGGGTCTCCCTACTCTGAGTGTATGATTGTATGATTACATATTGGTTTAGAATAAAATTTACCTTTTTCCAATATATATATATATATATATATATATATATATATATATATATATATATATATATTTTATATATATATATATATGAGGAGGGATCCACATTCCTGATTTTTGTATCTCCAAGCATCCCCATGCTATCCACCGTTGGATATTGTTTAAGTCATCTAATCTTAACCATTGATTTCAATGGTTCAAATCAACGGTTAAAATTAGATGACATAAACAATATCCAATGGTTGTTAACATGGGGATGCGGATCCCTACTCTCTCTCTCTCTATATTTATATATATTCAGTTGGCTATTGTCATATGGAATGGCCATGCTTACATGCACCTCCTTATTCATGCTTTAGGATGGGCATGTATATCAGATCCAGAGTCCATTTTGCACGAGTACAGCTAATTCGTGCTTTATACATTCATCAACATCCAAGGTTCCTACTGTAATAAGGCTAAATTATAACTTGATACCCTCAACTATTTCAGTTTTTTAATTTAATATCCTCAACTTTGATAGGTGCTAACTTGATACTGTGAAATCCTTTTTGACAAAATTGTCCCTTCCATCCACAAACCCACTCCCGCCGGCGTCTCCCCCCTTCAACCGGCGACCTCCCCCGCTTACGCCTGCGACCCCCTCCCATCCTCCACCCCACGTAGTGGGCCGGCCTAGAGCTGCGTTGGGTAGCGGGGTTGCCGGAGGGGGCAGCAGTCGGTGGCAGGGGCACGGGACGGGGGGAGGTCGAGGGAAGCAGCTGCAACCGGAGGCAGGGACGATGGGTCAGAGGTGAAGGGCGGCGGGGTCGGGGGTGTCGCTCTGGGCGGAGGGGTCACGAGCGGGGGCGCAGGGTTCGTCGGTGGACGCAGGGACGTGTGTGGGGGGCGCTCTCGAAGGGGTAGGCCGGCCGGAGGGGAAGTGATGTTGGAGGAGGGGGAAAGGGGTATTGTGGGTTAGGAAGAGGGGTTGTTTGTCTTTTTTTTAAAATTTTGGGTATCAACATAAAAATTAGTATATAATTGAGGGTATTAAGTTAACACAATCAAAGTTAAGGGTATCAAGTGAACATTTTGGATAGTTGAGAGTATCAAGTTATAATTTAATCCAGTAATAAATATGTATTACTGATAACTCATGCCATGACTCACCATTCTTGCATACGACCAAGAAATTGTATTGAATTAACGTTGTGCTATTAATAACTGCTTCTTTAGCACACTATTCTTGTATATGGATTGTGTTGAATACTGTTACAAATCTCCTCTTGCATACGAGAATTATCTGTTCCGATATATCGAATTGAACTAGATTGTTAGTTCCATAGTATATTTCTTTTAATTTTTATTATGGCAATAGGAATATAGCAGCTATGCCAAAAAAAACATGGTTCAAAGAACTGGAATTAATCAAAATTTCTGGGACCAGATTAGATTCATTTTTTAAATTTATCTGGTCAAACATTCTTGGAAACTGAAGACGGTTTTTTCAAGGCATTAATTTGTATTAGGAATTTTTTGACTTTCATCCCACTTATTGAATTTGTATTTACAATCCATTTTTTGTGTTTATTAGACTTACATCGCATTTTTTTGTCACGAAAAATATTTTTCGTGACAAATTGAATATTTTTTGTGGCACAACGAATATTTTTGTGGTAAAAAGTTGGTTTGTAAGTCTATCAAACACAAAAAATGGGATGTAAGTACAAATTTATATTAATAAGTGTAACGAAAGTCAAAATTTTCCTTTGTATTATGGCAAAATCTACATTTCGATTAGGTATCTATCCTTCCCTATTTTCTGAAAAACATTCCACCCCCCCCCCCCCCCCCCCCCCCCCGCCCGGGCCCATTGACTGTAGCGGCCAGATTGCATCAATAGACTCCTGGTCCAACTTGCTTCATACGCTCACATTCACAGGCATGTCTCCTAGTACACGCATACTTATCTATACTACTATATAATGGGAAAAGTTCAGCTTCACCAAAGAATTTTTCTTTTCCAAATATACCATTGCATATGTCTACTCATTAAAGTTGTTCATTAAAGTTAATAACAACTAGGTAATTATGAAAATTACCATTTCATCTTCCTAAATAGTCTTTTAGTCTTCCTCTGTAGTCTTAATAAATATAAGAATAATTAAAACAACGCGTACCATTTAGTCTTTCGGATAATCGTGAAAGCACTTGCATTTATACTAGTCATACCTTAATTCATAACCTTTCACAAGTAGACGGTCGATATAAATTCTTCAAAACTAGCACATTGTATTCGCATTTCCTCCTATGAGAAGTGAAAGCAAAAACTTTTCTTGACGACATACTCATTCGTGTAATTAAATCTAAATAGATTAGTTACATCTTTTTGTATTAGCCGACTGAAGAGAACGTCAAGATAACAAGATTCAAACTACATCAGGGTCCAACCCACTTGACGTATCCATGTGCTTGGATCAACATGTTGGGGTTTATTTGAGTTGGTCACTAGTGACTCGGTCCCACCACTCTATGTTGAGACAAACCTCAAGTGTGTATTTTAGTATTTGAACTATCATTTATTGGCTTGTAAACATGAGATGTGTTAGCGTAAGTAGTTGATGGGTGTGGTTTTTTTTTCCTAGGCAATGTTCAAATCCTACAACAAATATTTATTTTTATCACAATTTCATAGGATTCCTTTCGAGCTAGGCCCCTTGAACTTGGGCTTGGACTAATAGTGTAAAGTGGTATTTTGGTGGTGCACTTTGCACTTTGCTCGGGTGCATCTTCGTCGTAGTAGCTCCGCTTGCTTCTGCGACATTCCATGGTGTCTGTGGCTTCCATGGTTTTGTAGGCTTCGTAGGTTTCATGGCACCACGGGAGTGTAGTTCCGCAGGCCATCTGCTCTGTTGCCGTGGTTTTGCTGTTGCTGGACGGTTTAGTATAGAGACTTATTGTTGGTAATCGCCTACTTAATAGGGATTAACTCACTGATTTTTCGTCATATTATTAGTCGACGGTTATGACTACTAAGGGCTAGCACCCCTATATTTTTCTAAGTTTTTGCACAGAGAAAAAAAGACAACATAAAAAAGAAGAGAGAGAGAGAGAGCAACCGAGTGGTCCATTCTCTATCAGACGTATAAGATTGAGATGACAATATCTACCGTTCTAGAAGTTCTTTCGAACATACTAGTTCCTGGGAGTTAATCGATGAAAATGGTCAAATCTTATTGTAAGCAACCCTAGCAGTGCGGCGACAACTGTTGTCTAGCAGTGTAATACTACGATTGAAAGCTTTGCTTTATTTAGCAACAACTTCACAACTTGCTTTCCAGCAGATTTTACCACGATTATTTGTAAGTTTTTTTGTTGTTTCACCACTTATATGGTCTCAGTCTATTCAAATTTTGTACAGATTATGTAGAATTTCAACAACAATTTCAAAACGAGATTCTGTATCTTTGAAAGATTGCAAGAATCTCATTAAGATCCAAGAAAGATAATCATATACGTCTTTTACGACCCGCTTTTGCTTTTTGGTATAAGAGTATGTGGTCCATTCCAACCTACGATGCAGCATCGACGGTATTACAGTGTCTATACCTTAATAATATTCTACCATATATAATCAATATTTGATGTCATACTCCAAAACCATAATACTGGAGAGCGGGACTGTCACGACCCGTGCTCGATCGATCGGATATGAGTGTGTCCAGCCTACACGCGGCATCGACGGTACATAGTGTAGTGTCCTATCCCTACATCGTATCCCGTTTCTGTCCATGGGGTGTGCGAGAAAGGAACACTGTCCCTACCGATTCAGTCGGAACTGATAGACCAGGATCGATTGAAATGGTCGAACGGGAACGATTGAATTAAGATCCTTTTTTCGTTATGGAAAGGCTTCTTCGGAATCAAGTCCCATATTCAGCGGGTTGCTCTTCAAGGATAGACTCTGCGGTTGAGTCGGAAGAGACCTCCAGTTGTAGATTCTAACACACTTTAGTACTTAGCATTTCTAATTTCCATTGCTCAATTTGTGTAGATCTAAGTTTATAGTATTTTCAGATTTTTTGGGTTTTGATCTACTTAACATAGTTATTTCCAAGTTGATGGTTCCATGTCGTAGAGAATTTTATCCTGACCAATTTTGACCTATGAAAGTCTGAATTTCGAATTCAGATGGAAGGTTTATGAGCCTTGAAGCCATGGACTTCATGGCTAATCTTCTCGGACAAGTGGGGAAGATGAACAGTTTTTGAGCCGCGTGGCAGCCTTAGCCGCATGACTTTCATGCGGCAAGTCTCCCAGCCGCATAGCCTTGTTGGTTTTCCTACCGCATAAAGTTCATCATCCCCGCAGCCGCATGAAGTCAACTCCATAAAACCGCATAAGCCTCGGCATAAATCCAGTCGCATGAACTCCAATAAACCGCAGCCGCATATGTCCGATGGCTTCCTCAGTAGCATAGGCTGCCCATGACTTCCAGCCGCATGGATCAGATCATTCCTAACCGCATATGACTGTCCCTCGCAGCCGCATGAGGCCCTGGGCTTGTTTTAGCCGCATATGCTGATGGTTCCACTGTCGCATAAGCTGCCTTGGTTCTTGAGCCGCATGAGCACTAGCTTCCGCTGCCGCATAAGCATGACTACTCTGGCCGCATATACCGCAAGCCCCTCTGAGCCGCATGGGACTCCCTACTTCTCAGCCGCATGAGTTGACTCTTTCGCTGCCGCATAAGCTAGCACTTCCTCCGGCCACATGCTCCTTCCTTCCTTCCTAAGCCGCATTGCGCTTGTCCTTTTTCAGCCGCATAAGCACACATGCTCTCTGCCGCATGAATCCAATTTGCTGCCTGGCTACTTCCATAGTCTGTCCTTTTATTATATTATTATTATTATTATTATTTCATTTGAAATGTCACATCATGCTTATGTCATGTAAGTTCAGGCATATTTCCTGAACACGATAGTGGCCCACCGTGGCGCACTCTTAACAAGTAAAACTGACATGATATATCATGACATGCTAGCCCGACATAACAAGTATGAATGACTTGGACACCGTGGGTGATTGCGTTTGTACAAATAAACCAGTACTGTCATGCATTATGTCTAGGATAGGAATCCCTTAGTACCACGGTCAGGAATACCTACAGTAATTGACTAAGGCTAATAAAGTAGAATAATTTAGTAGACATGAAGAGATTTCCAGCTACAGGCAATCCCATTATCTGGGCACATTAAGTGGACTTGTAGCCTACCGACGAGTAGGGCACATTTCTAGCACACAGTCATGTGGTACACCCTTCATAAACGGACATTCGATCCGAATAACCGGATGGTCTGCAGGGCTTGTGGATGTTGGGATAATCTCATTGCATCTTGCTAGTAACTAGGCCTGTGATAACCCTAGTTAGTTAAATGTATCAAGCCGTACTCTTGATTGGCCGTGATTGATTGGATGGAGTTTATCCCAGCTTAGTCTTATTCTGATCCCGTACAAGACTGTGACATGACATGATTGATTGTGCTTGTCTCAACAATAACGATCAGGGGTCCAGTTCTGTTCAGGCGAAGGGTTACAACCCCGGTCCTTGTTTGGTTTAAGGGTTGTAACCTGGCTCCCGGAGCAGTTCTGTGTCCTCTCTTCGTTTGTTGTCTTATTGCATCCCATGTCATGCTCGTCATGTTTTACCTTATTTTAATAACATGATTACTTATGTTTGCCTCAATAATAAAGATCAGGGGTCCAGTTCTGTTCAGGCGAAGGGTTACTACCCCGGTCCTTGTTTGGTTTAAGGGTTGTAACCTGGCTCCCGGAGCAGTTTTGTGTCCTCTCTTCGTTTATTGTCTTTATTGTACCAATAGTATTTGAGACGGGTTTCTATTCAGGTGAAGGGTTACAATCCCGATCCTTGTTTGGTTTAAGGGTTATGACCTGGCTACTTGAATGATTTCCTTCTACTCAATTTACTGTTGTTATCTCTATTATTACCAGTTCTTTATTTATTATCTTTAATGTTCTATTGTGATATGCTGGTTTTAGTTCCTAAGTGAAGCCTCCTTTGTGACACTTGCTCTTTCTGGGGTCTGACCCAGCTGGTTTTGTGTGGCCAGATATCGGAGCAGCACCAGAGGATCTACCGACCTTCCAGCCAGATGGTGACCACCAGACGTAACCCTGGCAATGAGTGGGTTTTTTTTGTTCTCCTACTTTATTGTAAAATTATTCTTTTGAGGCTTTTAGCCGACGAGCACTTGTTAGCTCGGTTGCACCTTTATTTACTGTCTGCCTACGGGCTGTAACATGATTGACAGATCCTAGAGTTGATCATGTATGACTAAACTCTTGCTAGTCCTGACATTTTGTACGACTAGCTTCATGATCAGCTGAATATGTAATGTTTGGGACGCCTTACTATTGTATATTTGGTGATCTTACATCTTATAACTTTATTTGCTTGCTTGAGATTGAGACATTTAGGCTTGTTATTGACCATAGGAGACTGATGGCTTGTATTTAAACCCTCATGTATCTAGACAGCCGTGACCGTATAGCGAGGTGGGTTGCACTTCAATATACGTAGCTGGCTATGTCTGTCCCCGCTCTCCAATATTCTGGTTCTGGGCATGACATGGTTTAAGTGGTGGCATATGTGAGGATTATCGAATAGATGTCTCAATCAGTACTCTCCCTTGATCTCTGCTCGTATCCTCTTGATCCCTGAAAATCTTGACCTGATCACATGCTTGTATCGTTGATCTGTCATGGTCCTTTCTTATTATTCTCTATGTCATCTTCTTCAGCGGCATCGTTCCTGGACCTACCGATCAGCAAGGCGGAGCACCTCCCGTGGACCAGCCGTAATCTGAAGATCAAGCCCAGCATTCAGGAGTAGCCTTCAGAGTCATGACTACCGGAGGAGAGCCACCAGTTCAGCCCGTCCAGCCTGTAGAGCCTGATGATGGCACTTTGGTGGGTCTCATTAGGTCACTATTAGCTTCCCAGGATCGTCGAAGAAATGCCTTGCACCAGGCGGTGGCAGATGCTTTGACCAGAGGAGGTCATCAGGGTAATAGCGTGGCCAACAGCTTCAAGCGCTTGAACCCTTCCTTCTTCGACGGCAGTGAAGATGCGATCGCTGCAGATGCTTGGCTTCAGGATACGGAGGTGATTCTAGAAGCAGCCAGGACTCCAGAGAACGAGAAGGTGGCCGTAGTGCGCCTGCAGCTATTGGATCTTGCCCGCAGCTGGTGGACAGCGCAGGCCGATGGATTAGTGGCCCCTATTTTATGGGCAATATTCAGGGAGAGATTCTAGACCAAGTATTTTGATTCTGTAGCTCGATACGATCTACAGACGAGGTTCACCAATCTGAAGCAGATGGACAGGACGGTCGACGGATATGCGACCAAGTTTTCTAGGCTTAGTCAGTTTGCTCCTACCCTGGTAGCAACCGAGTTCGATAGAGCCCAGCAATTCCAACAGGGGGTCCACCTGGAGATTTTGTTGGCAGTTGAGCAGTTTGAGCATCAGACCTTTGATACAGTACTGAGGGCAGCTCGGAGGCATGAATATACCTTCCTAAGGATCGTGGATAGGACCGGAGGTCGGACGCGATCCCACAACCAGATGAATCAGTCTTCAGTACCAGCCCCGACAGCCAGGGCTTTGACCATTGGAGCTCCTAGGCGGGCGACCTTAGTGACGTCGGTTCAGCATTCTACCCCGACGCACCCTCAGCAGCAGAAGCAGTCTTTCGCAGTGGGATGTTTACACTGCGGGAAGCCAGGGCATGTGGTATCAGAGTATCGCAGAGCACAGGATTTGTGCTTGGTTTGTGGTGCCCCGGACCACAGGGTTGGAAACTGTCCGAACAGGGAGAGTTCATCGGCCTTCTCTAGTCCTTCAGTTAGAGGACCAGCACCAGTCCAGCAGCAGCTGCAGTACCCGTTCCCGAGGCCATTACCGACGCAGGCCCAGGCATTCCAGCAGCAGAGACCGCAGCAGTATGCCCAAGCCCAAGCCCTGATCCAGAGCAGGTAGAGAAATTTTTAGCAGAGGGGACCCGCACCCAGAGGACATGGTCAAGTGCTGGCTTTGACCATGGGAGACGAAAGAATAGCACCAGGTGAGGTAGTGGCAGGTACTATTCTCGTCAACACCCTTCCAGCTTCAGTATTATTTGATTCTGGTGCCTCGCATTCATTTATGTCTGCACGATTCGTGACACGGATAGGATTGGAGTCCGAGTCATTATCATTAAGGCTCAATATACTTACTGGTAATGGACTTGTGGGAGTACATAGGGTATTTTTCTCGTGTCGGATCGTAGTTAGCGGTAGAGAGTTCCCCGCTAGATTGATAGAGTTCCCGATGGCCGATTATGATGTGGTCTTAGGGATGGATTGGTTGAGGAACCAGTATGCTAGAATAGACTGCCATATTAGCAGGATTGATTTTAGCATTCCAGGCGAGCCAGAGTTTTCCTTCTCCCGAGGTGAAGTTGAATCTTCTCCTCCAGTGTTACGGATGGCAGTAGCAGCAATGCAGTTACCCCGGATAGTTGAAGAGTTTCCAGATGTTTTCCCAGAAGAGCTTCCAGGGATACCGCCAGAGCGAGAGATCGAGTTTACCATCGACTTGATTCTCGGGACAGCCCCAGTGTCAGAGAGAGTCTACAGGATGACACCGTTCGAGGCACTATATGGCAGGAAGTGCAGATCCCCGCTAGCTTGGGATAATATTGGAGAGAGACAGATGCTTGGTCCAGAAATGATTGCTCAGACCATTGAAGTGGTCAGGAGAGTCAGAGATCATCTTCGAGTTGCTCAAGATCGCCAGCGTCATTGGACCGATTCTCATCGGCGACCCCTTAAATTCTCGGTCGGTGACCATATATTCCTGAGGATTTTGCCTAACCGTGACGTCATTCGTTTCGGCGTACGGGAAAAGCTTAGTCCTAGGTATATAGGACCGTTCGATATTCTGGAGCGAGTAGGTGATGTATCCTATCGTCTTGCTCTCCCGCCGTCGCTACATGAGGTGCATGATGTGTTCCATGTATCCTAACTACGACGGTATATCCCAGACCCGAGCCACATCCTGGATCATTCGAAATTGGTTGTTGGTACCAACCTTTCGTATGAGGAGAGGCCCGTGTCTATATTGGACCAGAGAGAGAAGACACTCAAGAACAAGACTATCAAGTTAGTCCGAGTTGCTTGGGGTTATCACTCCTTGGGTGAGTCAACGTGGGAGCATGAGGATGATATCCGATCGCGATATCTCGACCTGTTTGACTCGTGAGGTATAATATCTTTCTTATGCTTCATGCCTTCGATTCCTCGCTTGCATGAATAGTTACTTGATTGCTTGATTAGTATAGCTTGCCTGTGAATAGTATAGCTTGTTCTTGTCCCTCTAGCCACTTAATTAAATTTCAAGGACGGAATTCTTTTAAGTTGGGTAGAGTTGTAATGCCTATAGTTCGTATTACGTATTTTGAAATACGTGTACGTATTTTATCTTGTATTGCATGATTCTTTGCTTAGCTTATCTTGGCATTACATGGCTTGGTTTATTCTTAGGTTGGTTCGGCTTGGCTTGGTTTGCTTTGGTTCATCATGAACCAAAGGTGAACCCTCCTACCTACCACCACCCTCCTTATTTAACCCATTTCCTCATTCTCTCTCTTCATTTTACTTCTTCTTCTCCACCATTACTTCTTCAACCACCAGGAGAGAGAGAGAGCTTAGACAAGTGCAGCTTGCTTCATGGAGGAACTTCGTTTTTATTGTTCCACTCTCTTCCTCTCGAGATTCTAACACACTTTAGTACTTAGCATTTCTAATTTTTATGGCTCAATTTGTGTAGATCTAAGTTTATAGTATTTTTGGATTTTTTGGGTTTTGATCTACTTAATATAGTTATTTCCAAGTTTTGATGGTTCTATGTCGTAGAGAATTTCGTTCTGACCAATTTTGACCTATGGAAGTCTGAATTCCGACTTCGGATGGAAGGTTTATGAGCCTTGAAGCCATGGACTTCATGGCTAATCTTCTCGGACAAGTGGGGAAGATAAACAGTTTTCGAGCCGTGTGGCAGCCTTAGCCGTATGACTTTCATGCGGCAAGTCTCCCAGCCGCATAACCTTGTTGGTTTTCCTACCGCATAAAGTTCATCATCCCCGCAGCCGCATGAAGTCAACTCCTTAAAACCGCATAAGCCTCGGCATAAATCCAGCCGCATGAACTCTAATAAACCGCAGCCGCATATGCCCGATGGCTTCCTCAGTCGCATAGGCTGCCCTTGACTTCCAGCCGCATGGATCAGATCATTCCTAAACGCATATGACTGTCCCTCGCAGCTGCATGAGGCCCTGGGCTTGTTTTAGCCGCATATGCTGATGGTTCCGCTGCCGCATAAGCTGCCTTGGTTCTTGAGCCGCATGAGCACGAGCTTTCGCTGCCGCATAAGCTTGACTACTCTGGCCGCATATACCGCAAGCCCCTCTGAGCCGCATGGGACTTCCTGCTTTTCAGCCGCATGAGTTGACTCTTCCGCTGCCGCATAAGCTAGCACTTCCTCCGGCCGCATGCGCCTTCCTTCCTTCCTGAGCCGCATTGCGCTTGCCCTTTTTCAGTCGTATAAGCGCACATGCTCTCTGCCGCATGAATCCAATTTGCTGCGTGGCTCCTTTCATAGTCCTGTTGTAACCCCACTTTCCAGGGATTATTAAATTTTGGTATTTCTTGATTTTTTTAGAATTTTGAAAATAATTATTCGATTTATTTTGTGGATTAGTACCTTTGATTAATAAATACCTCTTTATATTTTATAAAAGGAAATATTGGTTATAAATTTTTAGAAGGATTTGTGGGAGGGAAGAATTCTAATAAATTAGTTAGAGTGGTCCCCAACCTTTTTATCAACTTTCTAACTGTTTTAAATGGTTGGAGTTTAATAAATGAAAATGGGAAGGGGGGTTTTGTAATTTTATTTGAGTGGATAGGACTTAAAAGTAAATAAGGAAAAGGGGGAGGGGGTAAGTGCAAAATTACCTGGAGTGGAGGGATTAAAATTAAAAAAAGTAAGTGTGTTATTAAATACCAACGGATTGAAAGTTTCATTCATTCAGCTTAATTCTTTTCTTTGAGTTCCTCTTCTCCCCGAGAGCTCGGCGACGACAAAGATCCTGACGGCTACGACCACGAACCCGACGGCGACGACGACGATCCTAACGGTGACGGCGACGACGCGATTCTCTCCGGTGAGCTCGATGGTGACGACGACGGCGACAGTGGTTTCCTCCACGACAAGCCACGGTGGTGGTATTCCGACTCGACGACGGCGGTGGTGGTGTTCCAACTTGACGACGATCTCTTCAACTCGGCGGCGACCACCACTCCAAGGGTGGCGACTGCGACGATGATGTCGGTGGCAACAGCACCCATCCCGGCGCTCGATTGGCCAGATCTGACGCGGATCAACTCGGCGAGGCCATCCTGTCTGGCGATGAGCGACTAGTCGACGGTAAGGCAGACAATTCTCAAAAACCTTTCGGCGACATCAGAGTTCTTGTCTTCCAAAGCGACGGTCGACGACGACAGCAGGACACCCAGGCGACCACTCCGGCGGCGGATTCAATGGCGGCGTACAGCTACCTTCCGGACGACGTGCTCGTTCTTCGTCAACGTGACGTTTCTTCCTCGACGACATCGAAGGGATCGATCTTAGATTTCGGACATTTGGGATCAATCCAGTGTAAGTATTCGAATTCGAGTTCTATATAAATTTTTGGGTAGAATTGTTATGTATGACACTGAGTTTTGCTTCCTCTGTTCTTGCTTGGAAATTGTTCGATAAAATGTTGCAAAGAGATCTCAGATCGTGGCAGGACACAAGCGACCGTGTCCGACTCCTTGGATCGTATCCTCGTTTCACTTGGATCTTTTCTGCAGGTATTTTCTAATTTTTTTGATGATGTTGGGTGTATTTTGCATCAGGTTTTGAATATGTAGCTGTGTCCAAATGCTGTTAGCTCTGGTTTGTGTATGCAGGATTGGTCGAGTTATGTTGGCTTGAGTCGAGTGTAGCTATGTTGTGTTCAGTATATTGTGTTCAGTATTGATTCTATTCATCTTCGGCTGTGTGTATGTATTCGATGTGGGGATCGAATGCAGGGGGGTCGAATTGGCGTGATATTCTTTTCAAGTGGATGCAATCGAGTTCTGCAGAATTAAGTTTTGTATATTTAATACATAATTTTGAGTAAAATCTGTATATATTTTAGGGAATTTGAGTTGATGCTCGTATCTCTTGACTTATGTCCGGTTATATTCATATTCGGCTGTGTGTGTGTGTTCAGGTGGAGTCGACAGTGTTCGTACCTCTGAGTTGTGTTTGAATCTGGGTGTGTGTCCTTTCTGTTCGTGTCCAGATAACTGTACGTGTTCAAGATCCAGTTCGTGTCGTGTCCAGCCTATTGGGTTTGTGTGCAGAGTCAATCCGGACTAGAATTGGAGGCGGCACGGATATGAGAGTTTAACTGGTTGAAGTTGTGTTTGTTTCCATGATTTGATTTTTGGGCTTAAATCTTGTATGCATATTTTCTTATGATAAGTTTGTATAAACTGTAAATTATTGAATGTTGAATTGAGTCAATTGGGGTCTGACATTGCTCCCATAAGAACTATCGTTTTGCTTGGGACCGTTTATACTGGAACCTGCAGATCTTGAATGTTGTGTTTTGCCTTCCTGAGATTATTGGTTGTTTACGTTTTATTTAAAACTTTCAATTTTGTATGTATGGTCAGACCTTGGTATTGTGTTTACTGAGTTTGCTAAACTGGAAGATAAGGTTTGGGTAGGGATGGACCATTAGATGTTCAGTGGGATTTATTTTCTGTAATATTATTTTGATCACTCTAAATATTATATGAGGTTGACTGGTTATTATCTTATAAATTAATGTAAGGTTTTGCTAAAACTGGGAAAGGGGAATCGTATTCCGAAACTACATTTTCTTGATGAATATTTTTAAAGTAACTAGTAAACTGACCTTGGTTTTACTCAAATGTTTACATAGTATTATTTGCTATCAAAGCCTATCTTAAATATTAGTTTTATCAAGTAAATTAGTGACATGTATATGTTAATAGATTACTCAAATTGGTTAGCTTATATAATAATTCTAGATAAGATTTTAATTCTTGCCATATCATTAGGAAGCAAAGATTAAAGTTCTTTCTTCAAACAGCAAGCCTACTCTAGCTAATAGTTTACTTCAACTTGGTGTATTTATAAACTATTGTTATGGTGACTTTAGCTGAGCTGTGATAGTGATTGATAAATACTAAGCTAACATATTCTAGGTTTCTTAGTAAACCTTTGTGTAGCACCATTCATCTCTATGCAATATTTTACTTGAATGTGCTACCCATATTATTTTAGTATAGTATTTCAATACCAATCTTGTAAGAGATTTCCTATTTACCTAGTTAGAAAAGAGTGTGGGTTAGTGGTATATCTAGTTGGTAAAGTGTATGGCTAGTGCATTAATATATTTATACTATAGATAGTTGTGGTTAGAGAATAAATATCTAGTTGGATTAATTGTGTAGACCTTAACCAACTTGTATCAAATATTACTCAGGAGGACATACAGCTCTATTGCCTACCCGTACCTTCCCGGAGCAAGGCAAGTACTTTTCTATGGTTTTGTGCATTTACATTCTTGTACTCTTGCTTGTGACACGTCATGACACGATATCATGTACCCTGTACTCTTGTACTCTTGCTCTTGTACTTATTAGTGTCGGGTGGAAAAATACACTAGCCATGTGACCAATCCCGGTTACTATATATTTCTGTGCCTAGCTTAGGCCTCGCACTGTGCACGTGGGTCCTAAGTCGTACCATATTCATGTACTCCTGTGCATGTTTTCACCCCAGCCGGTCACATGGACTAGATGTATTTCGATATTGTGCAGTTATCATGTCTAGTACTACAGGATTACAGTTTCATTTCTGTACATTACATTTCTTGTACTTTACATTTCCTGTACTTTATATTCATGTACTATAGTTCCTGTACTTATTTCCTGTACTATTTTCCTGTACTTTCATGTTCATTTCTGTATTTTATTTCCTGTACCCTTGTACTCATTTCATATCATGTTCATGTTTCATTACCTAGAACTATACTTTGCTCCACTCCTGACTGGATAAGTTGCAGGTATGCTTGCAGGATATCATTCTACCATATGGGCCAGAGCCCAGGATCTTAGCTGAGCAGGATGGGTCATGACTTAGCTTGAGGTTTCAGGTTTAGACTGTTAGCTTTACTCTTAGATATTGTCTTTAGAATTTATGTACATTTCATTCTTGATGACTCGTACATTTATATACATAGAATTGCGGATTATGGTGATCATTCTGGGATACGTTTTTAGATGTTGTGATTATATATATTCATGATTATCTGGTTAGATTTCCCTAGTTTTGTATAGCTTACTTCGTCGTGTCTAACGACGAAGGCTGGACGTGTCCGACTCATGTCCAATTATTCGGAAGCGGATCGTGACACATGTCCTTTTATTATTATTATTATTATATTATTATTATTATTATTCATTTGAAATGTCACATCATGCTTATGTCATGTAAGTTCTGGTATATTTCCTGAATACGATAGTGGCCCACCGTGGCGCACTCTTAACAAGTAAAACTGACATGATATATCATGACATGCTAGTCCGACATGACAAGTATGAATGACTTGGGTGATTGTGTTTGTACAAATAAACCAGTACTGTCTTGCATCATGTCTAGGATAGGAATCCCTTAGTATCACGGTCAGGGATACCTACAGTAATTGACTAAGGCTAATAAAGTAGAATAATTCAGTAGACATGAAGAGATTCCCAGCTATAGACAATCCCGTTATCTGGGCGCATTAAGTGGACTTGTAGCCTACCGACGAGTAGGACATATTTCCAGCACACAGTCATGTGGTGCACCCTTCATAAACGAATATTCGACCCAGATAACCGGATGGTCTGCAGGGCTTGTGGCTGTTGGGATAATCTTATTGCATCTTGCTCGTAACTAGGCCTGTGATAACCCTAGTTAGTTAGAAGTATCAAGCTGTACTCTTGATTGGCCGTGATTGATTGGATGGAGTTTATCCCAGCTTAGTCTTATTCTGATCCCGTATAAGACTGTGACATGACATGATTAATTGTGCTTGTCTCAACAATAACGATCAGGGGTCCAGTTCTGTTCAGGCGAAGGGTTACAATCCCGGTCCTTGTTTGGTTTAAGGATTGTAACCTGGCTCCCGGAGCAGTTCTGTGTCCTCTCTTCATTTATTGTCTTATTATACCCCATGTCATGCTCGTCATGTTTTACCTTATTTTAATAACATGATTACTTATGCTTGCCTCAACAATAAAGATCAGGGGTCCAGTTCTGTTCAGGCGAAGGGTTACAACTCCGGTCCTTGTTTGGTTTAAGGGTTGTAACCTAGCTCCCGGAGCAGTTCTGTGTCCTCTCTTCGTTTATTGTCTTCACTATACCAATAGTATTTGAGACGGGTTTCTATTCAGGTGTAGGGTTACAACCCCGGTCCTTATTTGGTTTAAGGGTTGTGACCTGGCTACTTGAATGGTTTCCTCGTACTCAGTTTACTATTGTTATCTCTATTATTACCATTCTTTATTTATTATCTTTAATATTCTATTGTGATATGCTGGTTTTAGTTCCTAAGTGAAGCCTCCTTTATGGCACTTGCTCTTTCTGGGGTCTGATCCAGCTGGTTTTGTGTGGCCAGATATCGGAGCAGCACCAGAGGATCTACCGACCTTCCAGCCAGATGGTGACCACCAGACGTAACCCTGGCAACGAGTGAGTTTTTTTTGTTCTCCCACTTTATTGTAAAATTATTCTTTTGAGGCGTTTAGTCGACGAGCACTTGTTAGCTCGGTTGCACCTTTATTTACTGTCTGCCTACGGGCTGTAACATGATTGACAGATCCTAGGGTTGATCATGTATGACTAAACTCTTGCTAGTCCTGACATTTTGTACGACTAGCTTCATGATCAGATGAATATGTAATGTTTGGGATGCCTTACTATTGTATATTTGGTGATCCTACATCTTGTAACTTTACTTGCTTGCTTGAGATTGAGACATTTCGGCTTGTTATTGACCATAGGAGACTGATGGCTTGTAGTTAAACCCTCATGTATCTAGACAGTCGTGACCGTATAGCGAGGTGGGTTGCACTTCAATATATGTAGCTGGCTATGTCTGCCCCCGCTCTCCAGTATTCTGGTTCTGGGACGTGACACAACAAGTCTCTCGCCTCGAACAAAAATCAAGATGAGTGGCTGACCCTTCTCTTATCGACCTCCTTGTTAGTTCAATCAATAACATTATTGCGAATGTAATGATAGATGCAAGGGCATGGACACGTGTACTTATCTTATAAAACTGTTTTGAACAAAAGATTGACTCATTAAAAAAATTGATGCCACGACAAGGCGGGACACGATGAAAAGATTGACTCATTGAACAAAAGATTGACTCGAGATCGGCTGGACTCCGGCGGGGGGCGCCCGCCAGGAGGGAGGAGAGCGGGCGTAGGAGGGGCTCGACCTCCGGCGGGGGAGGGAGGGGGGAAGAGGGGCGACTCCGGGGTGCTCGGGAGGGGCGACGCCGGGTTGCCGGGGGTGGCCGCTCCAACATCAGAAGCGTTGGGCGGTGGGCACTGGGCCCGAGGGAGACGGGTGCAGTGCCCGAGGGTGCTGGGCCCGAGGGGTTGATGGGTGGACTGCCCGAGGCGGGGGGCGTTCGGTCCAAAGCGGTGCGCGGCGCGAGAGCAGCTCGCCGCCCGGGGGGGTGCGCGGCCCGGGGAAGAGGGCCGGGGGCTCCGTCGGCGGAGGCCGGAAGGGAAGGGGGGAGGCGAGAGGAGACTGGGCTCCGGCGGGCGGGCCGGCTCAGAGCGGAGAGGGAGGGCCGCCGTCAGGAAAGAAGGGGGATCCGCCAGGGAGGGGCGACTCCGGGCCGGGTCGACAAGGCGGAGGGGACCGCCGGCAGGCGGCGGAGGGAACTCAGGTGGAGGGGGAGGAGGCCCGAGCAGGGGAGCGGGGCGCGTCCTCCGGGGGGGCAGCCGCTGGCCTATCTCCGGGGGGGAGAAACCGCCAGCAAGCGGCGGAGGGAGCGCCTGAGCTCCGTAGGCTGCGCCACCGCGGGAGAGGGAAGAGGCAGCGCTGAGACAGAAGGGGGCGGAGGCGGCGTAGCTGCCGGCATGCTCGGGCTGCCATCCGCAGGCTGCCGCCGAGCAGCCACTAGGGCCCAGGAGGGGGGCTCGTGGTAAGGAGGAGGGGGGTCCTCCTCCGACGATGCCGGGGGGGGGTGACGACGCCGGAGGGGGGGAAGGGGGACCGCTGCGGGCGTGGCCGAAGGCGTCGGGGCCCAACTCAACGAGAGGAAGCGAGAGGTGGGGGGCGCTGCCAGAGGGGGGCCGCACCGCAGGAGAGGCGACGAGGGGCGGAGATCGGGGGCGGCCGAGGAGGGAGGTGGGCGGGGGAGCAGCATCGGTGGTGGGCGGCGCTCCATCCGGTGGGGCGCACGACCCAGGCGGAGGACCTGCGCTCGGCTGATGCACGGCGGCAACAGCAGCTGGCGTCCCGCGGCAGCTCCTGTGACGGCGACGCCGGAGGCGCGACCGACGGCGAAGAGGAGGAAGAGGGCGGCTGCACCTCAGGCAGCAAAGGGGCTGCCAGGGGGAGGGGCCATGAGAGGAACTCCGCGAGGGCAGCAGGGGGAGCAGGCCAGCGGCGGAGGCAGACGCAGGCGGCCAGGTGGCGGCCCACCAAGGCGGCGCCCACCAAGGGAGCGGCCACCACGGGGGGTTCCACCCCAAGCCGGGGGAGCCCCAGGGAGCAGGGCTGCTCTCCACTATTATATATATATATATATATATATATATATATATATATATATATATATATATATAATAGTGTCTATATTTAGATTTATTTATAACAACTACTAGCATTAACTTATTTAAAATATTATTAAATAATATCAAATATTAATCCCTTATTTACTCTAGTATTTCTAAAATTCTAAGAAAGTATTTATGACTTATATTGGCATACCCTCACAACACAATATTCATTTAGAAACATATAACCTTATATTGTAAAATTATTATTTAGAGAATAATTATTTGTCAATCAAAACAACGTACGAGATATATGATTCTAACATACCTCTACATGGACGTCATTAGACGCACTACCCGACTACATGGGCTATAGTTGGTTTGGGTCCGGTTCGGGCTGATTGGGTACAACCGGGTCATCTAAAAATCAATATATTAAATACTAACTAATTAAATGATTTAAATGAGTCCTTTCATAACTTGGCATGGTTTTCCTAGTTCGGGCATCACTATGGCTAGACCTCCCCTAGCATGGCTATTACACTAGTCAAGGCTCACTGCTACATCTTCTGCGCCACAATTCCTAGACGTCTTGTGCTCCAAAACTCAACAATATCTAAGGTCATATTTAATAATAATTTAATTAAAAAATACTCATAAATTCCATAAAATCCTGTTTAAGGCAATTAAATAATAAAAAATATTTTCAAAAATTTAGGGGTTTTACAAATGGCCAACCCGACCACGGAAGGTAAGCACTTTGATCATAAACCCGATCATCGACTACCCTATTTAGGGTTTGTCCAGCTCCTAACGTTGTGCACCCACTCGTTTTAGAGTGGGACACAACTCATAACTTGTGCCTCCTTTGTAGGGTTTGGTTGCTATTGACCCATGTTGCACGACGCTTCGAAATTTGTATTTATTTTAGGCACAATTTTGAAGCGTTGCGCGGAAAGATACGACACCACATGATTGTTGTGCAACCTAATGACTGCACAAGCTGAGTGCGGCGCAATATGAGTGTCACACAACCTAACAAAACAAAGCATTAAATATTCGGTTTATTTTCAACGATGAACATATTTATGGGGTGCTCTTTTTCAAAATATTTTTTTTCTTTTCTTTCTCGTTAAGTGTTACGTGCCCGTTTATTTGGAAGACGAAGAGTCGGTGGGAGCCGACCTTCACTGTATATATAGGCATGAGGTTGCAATCTTCTATCCTCATTCACTCTCATGGCACCCAAGAAGGCAAACTTCACTGTCGATGGCGAGAAGTCAAATTCTACGCCTACGACGTATCTGCTGGAAGCCAACCCGTCTCTGAGGACAAAGAATTTCCTGAACTGCTTTGGCCTGACCCCAGCAGTCTTCGCTCGTTCCCAAGGGGGCCATTATATCCCCAAGATCGTGGTGCACTGGAACAGAGAAAAGAATTCCTCCGTTTGATGTATCGCTCGGGGATCCACAATGTAGAGGATTTGAGCACTGCTTTGCGCCGGGCTGATGGCGGGAAGAAGAAATGACGTGACATAAGATCGTCATTTTTATATAATGGCCAAAGTGCCTTATAGTGTCTATCTTTTTTTTCTTTTTCATTATGAAATGAAAAATAGTTTGACTTTATAAATCCCGGCACATTTGAACTTTTGTCGCGTAACTGTGTTGACACGTCTCAATTTTAGGCATATGTGAGCTTTGTTGTGTAACTGTCTTAATTTATCAACTTTCGAACAACACGTGGTTTCTTTTTCCCGAAATATACGCCTATAGACATGCATAACGTTTCAGCTTCAATTGCATATGAATAGTTGTGATAAGAAAAGAACATTTACTGTATTCTCTTCTTCTTTCTGATGTTTGTAGGGGGGCCAACTGGCAAAAATTCCCAGAACCGGTATCGATGATCTTGGATGCTATGAAGTTGAAACACTTTGACGCACACATCAGAGAGCTCAGAACTCTTCATGCTTAAAAGGGCTTCCTCGAGATGGTAGGAAGGACCTTTATACATGTGTCACGACCCGCACCCTGAAGAGGGGCACGAGCACGTGGTTACGTCCAGCCTACGCCGCAGAATCGGCGGTAGAACGTTGTATAGGTCATCTATAAATTCTAAAACTAAACAGTATAAAGGTACTTGTACAGTATATACACTCCGAATGAAGGTGACATAGCAGTACAGTCTCAATCACAAAGTAAAACTAAGGTAGATAGCATGGAAAGAAAATATGATAGATGAAAGCAGGAAATAGTTCAAGAACCACACAAGCCCAAAGCTATACACAACACCACAGAGTCACAGAAATATAATATACAGTCTGAAAGTACTAGCTGGCTCGCAGACCAGGCAAACCTAAATAAGCTACACTACTCTGGGTGTGCAAAGTCTAGTGGCTCTACTATCAAGCCACGGTCCAGGTCTACTCCATCTAACCCGTCCCCATAATAGGTCGGGCAATCTGCCTCAGAATCATCTGTAATATATCAACGGTATCCTGTCAGAAAAATGAGCAAGTACAAACACTAACAGCAGTTCCATATGAATTGACAAATTCTATAAGAGACAGTATAATAAAATACAAGAAAAATCAACAGGAAATATCTATCAAGATGTGAGTACTGAATAGGACGACAATATATATATATATATATATATATATATATATATATATATATATATATATATATATGATGATGACTTGGAAACTATCCAGAAGCCGAGTTACAACCCTTAAACCAAACAAGGACCGGGGTTGTAACCCTTCTCCCGAACAGAACTTAGCCTCATTCGATAATAAATATAAAAGGTGCCTTGAATTATTAGTGTGTTATGTGATTGGCTTAGGAAAATATGTTCAGACTTTCCATCTGACCGGCTATGAACAAGTAAAAAGTACAAGTGTGAAGAATAAGGCCGGTCATCATAGAAAGTAATGAACAAGTAGGGTAAGGCTTTACCCGTCGTGAGGCGAGGGTATAGCTATGAACAATGTAACAAGTACAAGTGTGAAGAACAAGTAGGGATTTGATCACACAACCACTAATAATTCCCCATCCCCCGAATAGTATAAAGGATCCAGACATAACATGTCATGACACGGGATTCAAAAGCAGGTGATCAGCCCACTCCCAAGTCCATATCTATACAAGTACAAGTAACAAGTCGAGTCTTGTACCAATATACCAAGTAATCCGGGAACAACATCTCATGACAAGATCCGACATATACTAGTCCGTGAACTATCGTATCTGGAAATCAAGTACGACATTACAACTGAATCGGATATAGCAGATATCAAGACAATAAAAACTATTAGTGAATGTACTCGCCTGTGGTCCTGAGCTGATAAGGTGAATAGATGCTCAGAGTAATCACAGACCTATAGATGAGATGCCATGAGTCCAAACAGGGTTTAATAATGAAAGAAAAGCTAATCTAGTCATGATATGCAAGTCTAAGTCAAAACTAGGTCAAATAAGTCACACCAAGCTAAACTAGGTCACACTAGGACAACCAAGGTCAAACAAGGTCACAAGAAGTCAATCCAAGTCAAACTAAGACAATCTGGGTCAATGGTTGACTTACAGTTGACTTTTGGTCAAAAAGTCAACTCTGGTTAACTCTGGTCAACACTGAGTCAACCCTGGGTCAACCCTAGGTCAAAATAGTTAAATGTTGACTAACTATTGACTTTCAGTCAACTGGTCAACTCTGGTTTGGTTTCGGTCAAATCTAGTCACTTATAGGCTAAGTTTGACTCTCGGTTGACTTTTGTTGACTTTTGGTCAAAATGGTCAACCGAAGTCAAAACTAGTCTAGGAGCGCTATTTTTGACCATTACCAACCAAGAGAACCAAATTCTGACCATATCTTAAATCATAAACTCACATACCTAGGGCTGCAAATGAGCCAAGCCGTTCGCGAGCTGCTCGAAGCTCGGCTCGATAAAAGCTCGTTTGAGCTCGGTTCGTTTACTAAACAAGCTGAGCTCAAGCTTCATTTTCGAGCTCGTTTAATAAACAAGCCAAGCTCAAGCTTAGAAGTACTCGGCTCATTTAAGCTCGCGAGCTGGCTCATTTATGAGCTCACGAGCTGGCTCGTTTAGAAGCTCGTTTAAGAGCTTGTTTAGGAGCTTGTTCAGAAGCTCTTTTGTTTTTTTGTTGAATTCTAATTATATATATATATATATATATATATTTGTGTATTATATATTTATATGTCCTTAATAATTGATATTAAGAAACTTTTTTAATTAAATTTTTATAAATAAATTGTTAATATTATAGGTACTTGGATTCAAACCTAACTAAATTGAAATCGAGCTCGTTAAGCTTGAAATCAAGCTTAACAAGCTTGATTGTGAGCTTATCAAGCATGTTTATCAAGCTTGAATCAAGCTTCCTTATCAAGCCAAGCTCGAGCTCAAACCAAGCAAGCTCAAGCTTAATATAAACAAGCTCGAGCCAAGCTCAAGCTCTAAAATAAAAAATTTATCAAGCTCGAGCTCGAGCTTGAGCTCGATTAATTCTAGTCAAGCCAAGCTCAAGCTTACAAAAGCATGGATCGGCTCGGATCGTTTGCAGCCCTACACATACCTTAGCTAATGGCAATTACCTACATTACCCTCTATAAGGTATTCCTGATACCTTGCCCATTACAAAGGAAACCCCGCAAATCTTCAAGATACTAGCCTAGGCTCCTTAGGGTAGCTAGATACTATCCTATCTAGGGTTTACCTACCAAGAACTATGGGTTTCCTAGATATCTAGTCCATCTTAGGACACATGTTGGTTATCCAACATTACCTTACCATAATATTAGTCTAACTTAAACTAACCACTCACACACACATACTTACTCACTCACTCACTCATATATGGTTCACACATAGGCTCTCCTATAGGCTCATACATATAAACCCACACACACTCATATAGCTCACATATATATAGGCTCACATATATGAATATAGGCATATAGGGGTTGTCCTATGGGGTGCTAATAAGTGGACTGATATGGGCTAAGTATAGGTTGATATGGGGCTGTTATAGGCTGTCAATTTAGAGCTGGTATAGGGTGTCAAGTGGTGCCTATGGGCTGTTCTAGGTGGCTGATTTTAGTGGACTGATTTGGGGTTAAAATATGGACTGGTTTGTGGTTGTTCTAGGCTGTCAATGGGCTGATTAAGGGACTGTCCAAGTGGACTGTTAAGGGCAGGTTTAGGACTGCTTATAGGGCTGTCAATTGGGGGTTATATAGGCTGCAATATGGCTGGTCCATGGGGTTAATATAGGATGTCCAAATGGCTATCAAAGTGGACTGTTCAAAGGGGGTTTTCAGGGCTGCCAATAGACTGAATATAGGGACTGGTTTGGGGGTGTTTCTTTGCTGGTATGGCTATCCATTTGGACTGGAATGGGACAGTCTGGCTGTCCATTATGGACTGTCAAAGCCTGGTTAAGGGACTGGTTTGTATGGCTGTCTATGGGACTGTTTATAGGGTGTTAAGGACTGGTTTGAGGGGCTGCTAAGGGACAGGTTTGGGACTGCTAAGGCTGCTGCTGTGTTGAAAGCAGGTCCCCCTCCCCTTTCTCTCATTCAATCACTCCCCATTCACTCTATATATCCCTCATTCACTCTCTCAAATACCCCTCTCTATCACTCTCTATAAATCTAATACAAACACACACACACACACACACACACACACTCCAAATCAACCACCACTCTAATCTCAAACTCTATCTCAAATTCCCCACACACACACCTACATATATACACATCCCTATACACATATATATATATATATATATATATATATTTTTTATATACACATCCCTATATATATATATATATATATATATATATATATATATATATATATATATATATATATATATATATATATATATATATTTTATATATATATATATATATATATATATATATATATATATATATATATATATATATATATATATATATATATATATATATATATACATATGTATTCACACATACACACCCTTATATACAACTCCCTCTCTCTCTATACTACACAAACACATTCTACACATCATTTCTAAACACAAGCACTAATATATATATATATATATATATATATATATATATATATATATATATATATATATATATATATATCTACATATATATATATCTACATAAAATATATATATATATATATATATATATATATATATATATATATATATATATATATATATATATATATATATATATATATATATATATATATATATCTACATATACTCCCCATCCCCAAAAACAGTCCAACATATAAATATACCAAAATTGACATGAAGAGGCTCAAATAAGACATTGTAGGCTAAACCACTAGGATTTCCTCATAAGTATATATATATAGAAACTAATCTAAACCTTCCTACCATGTCCAATCTACTCTCTAACATATATAAAAAACTGAAATTTAAAGACAATTAAGCCTATTTGGCATTTAATCAAACACATGGGGGTCCTATTTCAACATCTACCCATTAGGACACAAATCTACATGTAGACACACACTAGAGGACTCCAAATGGCCTCTAACTTAGTTCTAATGGTGATTCCAACAAGGGGATTTATTCCATGGATTCTAAACCACTCTAAATGCATAAAAACTAGATTTAGAGGAAAGCTTTATACCTACTAGGAGTGAATCCTAATGAAACCCTCTCCGATACGGCTCCGATACGAAGAACTCCTCAAATGGACACGTCCACCTTGCACTTCTCTCCCAAACTTTAGTAGCAACCTTCCTTGGCAATAAGGAGAGGATTTATGGAAGAATACGTGAAGGTTTGATTCGATTTGGAGATCAAATCAAGCAAAAGCTTCAAAAGAGGGAAGAACACTTGAGAGCTTTTCAAAAGAGGCTAATTTCTAAAGTGGAAAGGAATGAACTTCTCCCCCTTGTGGCCAGCTAAGTAGGGCTTGTTTGGGGCATTGTGAAATGTCCCAAACACCCCTCTCTAATCCTATTTGGTTGGGTCTAGCCTAGGTTCAAGTTTGAGATAAATCGGATCTAGTTTGAGTCCCTAAACAACTAACCTAATAAAGGGAAAATAGACTAGTCTAACCAATCTAATTTGTGAACCATGTAGGCCATGTCTAACTTAAGTTAGGTCCCTTCTAGAGACTAAGCTACCCGAGTCACTATCTCAAGTCGGAACGAGACGAAACTCGAACCACACTACATAAATCAATTAAAATATTTAATAAAATTATAAAATTTCAAAAATGTTGAAAATTCAAAAATGACTAAAATACCCCTGTTCTTGAAAACTGAGAGTGACAAATCTATCTACCTTAAAAAATTTCGTCCTCGAAATTAAAACAAAGTAAACACAGAAAATTATGCAGTTCGATAATCATATGCGTCTGTCTAAAATCATGATACTCAGAATCTCCGTCATGCTAGTGAGCAAGGCTACGATAACCACAGAGTCCTTGACTATGGTACATACCTCTAGAATCATGGTATTTAAACTTTTCGTATTGTCGCATGCTTGGCAGTAAAAATCTTAAATTTCTACATCCGAGAAATATGTCCATAATCCGACTATATATCCTCACTCTGCCTGCTAGCATGACCCTAGAGGATTCTAAAATCTCATAATCGAGGCGACCTAGCCCATACGACTTATCTCAAAAGAATATCACATCACAAGAACAAAATTTTATCAAACGATCAAGGAACAGATGGAATCGAATTTCAAGACAGTTTATAAGGAGGCAAATACGAAAATGAGATCGAAAGATTGGAACCTGCAATTTGTCCTGCTACTGTCGGAGTGGGCTCAACTTTCATGGCGAAAGCACGCCCCTGTTGGCCTCATTTAGCCTGCTGCACTCTGTCCTGGCCTGCATGTCTGGCTGCACTAGCAGCACAGTTCTTCATCTGGTGGTCTGGAGCTCTACAGAATAAACAAACTCTCAGCCTCATCCTGTAAACCTCCCGGATGTGCCCTATCTTCTTGCAGAAGGCACACTGGATGGCCTGCCTCTGGCTCTGACCCTGCTACCGGTCGATATGTGCTAGTGTCTGCTGAAACTATAACTGAGGCTACTGCTGAAATTGCCTCTGCTGGAAGTGAGGGCACTTTGTCGGCCTCGTACTCGAGCTCGCTCCTAGAACATCGCTGCCCCTCTTCGGTTTTAGGCCGAAGTCCTCCTCTGCGATCTGCGCCTCCATCAGAATCTGCTCGAATGTCGCATCGCGTCGCCCAAAAGTACGAGTACGAACTGTATGGATAAGACCCCTCCGGAACTTACGGGCCTTGTACCCCTCATCCTGGATCAGACCTGGTGCAAACCTACTCAGGCAGAAGAACTCCGCTGCATACTCGTCTACCGACGAGTTCCCCTGCACCAAACCGACAAACTATCCCTCCAAAGCTGTCAAGGCTACATCAGGGTAGAACTTCTCCTTAAAGAGCCTCCTGAAGCTCTCCCAAGTCAAACCCCTCATCGACGCACGAGGATCCGTGTGAAACCAAGTCAGCACTATATTAAAAAACTGGCTCGCTGCAGACATCATCCAAAGCCCTTTCGGGACCTCTGCTAACTCCAGGCTCTGCTGGACATCCTCCAACCAGTCATCCGCGTATAGGATACCCTCGATATCCTTGAACTCCCTCGGGTTCATCTTTCTGAAATCTAGGTGTGTGTCAGGCCTCCCCTGACCCTGCTGTTGAACTGGGGTACCCTGAACTGTACCCGGTGTACCCTTCTCTACTGCTGCCATTGTCAGCTGATGGGAGTTCTCCATGCTCTATCGTAACACCTCTACCTGTGCGCTCTGGGTCTGCAACATCTGCTACAGAAGGGCCATCATCCCCTGAGTATCAGTCGGTAGCGGAGGCGGCGGTGGAAGAGTATCAGGAATGACTATGGATGGTCCCGTTGCTGGAGGTGGAAGACCTCCTGGAACTGTCGCTGCTACTCCCGCCTGAGGGGCAGGAACTGAGGTGGCAGCTCCCTCAACTGCAGCTCCCGCAGCCGGAGGTGGAAGTCCTACTGGATCGGACCTCTCTGGAACTGCACTAGGCCCTGCTGCCTGAGAACGAGTCACTGTCATCCTGAAGACGAATTAAACCCAAGAGATCAATATGGCACAAGATAAGATATTTTTAAAGGAGGACAATTGAATTCAATACAAAAGAGTTGTAATGGTAATCAAAAGATCAGAAATTTTCTAAAATATGATTGAGTAACTCCTATCATACCCTAGATCCTATGTCCTAGTCGCAGGCTCGTAATTAGTACTCTAAGTCGAGCACCATTACGAGATCACACTAATTACGATACTGACCTGCGTGGGCCACCACAAACACGTGTCACGACCCGCACCCTGAAGAGGGGCACGAGCACTTGGTTACGTCCAGCCTACGCCGCAGAATCGATGGTAGAACGCTGTATAGGTCATCTATAAATACTACAACTAAACAGTATAAAGGTACCTGTACAGTATATACACTCCGAATGGAGATGACATAGCAATACAGTCTCAATCACAAAGTAAAACTAAGGTAGATAGCATGGAAAGAAAATATGATAGATGAAAGCAAAAAATAGTTCAAGATCCACACAAGCCCAAAGCTATACACAATACCACAGAGTCACAGAAATATAATATAAACTACTACAGTCTGAAAGTACTAGCTAGCTCGCAGACTAGGCAAACCTAACTAAGCTACACTACTCTGGGTGTGCAAAGTCTAGTGGCTCTACTATCAAGCCACGGTCCAGGTCTACTCCATCTAACCCATCCCCATAATAGGTCGGACAATCTGCCTCAGAATCATCTGTAATATATCAACGGTATCCTGTCAGAAAAATGAGCAAGTACAAATACTAACAGCAGTTCCATATGAATTGGCAAATTCTATAAGAGACAGTATAATAAAATACAAGACAAATCAACAGAAAATATATATCAAGATGTGAGTACTGCATAGGACGACAATATATATATATATATATAGGATGACTTGGGAACTATCAGGAAGCCGAGTTACAACCCTTAAACCAAACATGGACCGGGATTGTAACCCTTCTCCCGAACAGAACTTAGCCTCCATCGATAATAAATATAAAAGGTGCCTTAAATTATTAGTGCGTTATGTGATCGGCTTGGGAAAATATGTTCAGGCTTTCCATCTGACCGGCTATGAACAAGTAAAAAGTACAAGTGTGAAGAATAAGGCCGGTCACCATGGAAAGTTATGAACAAGTAGGGTAAGGCTTTACCCGTCGTGAGGTGAGGGTATAGCTATGAACAATGTAATAAGTACAAGTGTGAAGAACAAGTAGGGATTTGATCACACAACCACTAATAATTTCCCATCCCCCGAATAGTATAAAGGATTCGGACATAACACGTCATGACACGGGATTCAAAAGCAGGTGATCAGCCCACTCCCAAGTCCATGTCTATACAAGTATAAGTAATAAGTCGAGTCTTGTACCAATATTCCAAGTAATACGGGAACAACATCTCATGATAAGATCCGACATATACTAGTCCGTGAACTATCGTGTCTGGAAATCAAATAAGACATTACAATTGAATCGGATATAGCAGATATCAAGACAATAAAAACTATCAGTGAATGTACTCGCCTGTGGTCCTGAGCTGATAAGATGAACAGATGCTCAAAGTAATCACAGACCTATAGATGAGATGCGATGAGTCCAAACAGGGTTTAATAATGAAAGAAAAGCTAATCTAGTCATGATATGCAAGTCTAAGTCAAAACTAGGTCAAATAAGTCACACCAAGCTAAACTAGGTCACACTAGGACAACCAAGGTCAAACAAGGTCACAGGAAGTCAATCCAAGTCAAACTAGGATAATCTGGGTCAAGGGTTGACTTACAGTTGACTTTTGGTCAAAAAGTTAACTCTGGTCAACTCTGGTCAATACTGAGTCAACCCTGGGTCAACCCTAGGTCAAATAGTCAAATATTGACTAACTGTTGACTTTCAGTCAACTGGTCAACTCTGGTTTGGTTTCGGTCAAATCTAGTCACTTATAGGCTAAGTTTGACTTTCGGTTGACTTTTGTTGACTTTTGGTCAAAATGGTCAACCGAAGTCAAAACTAGTCTAGGAGCGCTATTTCTGACCATTACCAATCAAGAGAACCAAATTCTAACCATATCTTAAATCCTAAACTCACATACCTTAGCTAATGGTAATTACCTACATTACCCTTTATAAGGTATTCCCGATACCTTGCCCATTACAAAGGAAACCCCGCTAATCTTCAAGATACTAGCCTAGGCTCCTTAGGGTAGCTAGATACTTTCCTATCTAGGGTTTACCTACCAAGAACAATGGGTTTCCTAGATATCTAGTCCATCTTAGGACACATGTTGGTTATCCAACATTACCTTACCATAATATTAATCTAACTTAAACTAACCACTCACACACACATACTTACTCACTCACTCACTCATATATAGTTCACACATAGGCTCTCCTATAGGCTCATCTATAGGCTCATACATATAAACTCACACACACTCATATAGCTCACATATATATAGGCTCACATATATGAATATAGGCATATAGGGGCTGTCCTATGGGGTGCTAATAAGTGGACTGATATGGGCTAAGTATAGGTTGATATGGGGCTGTTATAGGCTGTCAATTTAGGGCTGGTATAGGGTGTCAAGTGGTGCCTATGGGCTGTTCTAGGTGGCTGATTTTAGTGGAATGATTTGGGGTTAAAATGTGGACTGGTTTGTGGTTGTTCTAGGCTGTCAATGGGCTGATTAAGGGATTGTCCAAGTAGACTGTTAAGGGCTGGTTTAGGACTGCTTATAGGGCTGTCAATTGGGGGTTATATAGGCTGCAATATGGCTGGTCCATGGGGTTAATATAGGCTGTAATATGGCTGGTCCATGGGGTTAATATAGGCTGTCCAAATGGCTATTAAAGTGGACTGTTCAAAGGGGTTTTCAGGGCTGCCAATAGGCTGAATATAGGGACTGGTTTGGGGGTGTTTCTTTGCTGGTATGGCTGTCCATTTGGACTGGAATGGGACTGTCTGGCTGTCCATTTTGGATTGTCAAAGCCTGGTTAAGGGACTGGTTTGTATGGCTGTCTATGGGACTGTTTATAGGGTGTTAAGGACTGGTTTGAGGGGCTGCTAAGGGACAGGTTTGGGACTGCTAAGGCTGCTGCTGTGTTGACAGCAGGTCCCCCTCCCCTTTCTCTCATTCAATCACTCCCCATTCACTCTATCCCTCATTCACTCTCTCAAATACCCCTCTCTATCACTCTCTATAAATCTAATACAAACACACACACACACACACACACACACTCCAAATCAACCACCACTCTAATCTCAAACTCTATCTCAAATTCCCCACACACACACCTACATATATACACATCCATATACACATATATATATATACATATGTATATATATAACTCCCTTATATACAAAAATATATATATATATATATATATATATATATACATATGTATTCACACACAAACACCCCCTTATATACAACTCCCTCTCTCTCTATACTACACAAACACATTCTACACATCATTTCTAAACACAAGCACTAATATATATATCTACATATACTCCCCATCCCCAAAAACAGTCCAACATATAAATATACCAAAATTGACATGAAGAGGCTAAAATAAGACATTGTAGGCTAAACCACTAGGATTTCCTCATAGGTATATATATATATATAAACTAATCTAAACCTTCCTACCATGTCCAATCTACTCTCTAACATATATAAAACTGAAATTTAAAGACAATTAAGCCTATTTGGCATTTAATCAAACACATGGGGGTCCTATTTCAACATCTACCCATTAGGACACAAATCTACATGTAGACACACACTAGAGGACTCCAAATGGCCTCTAACTTAGTTCTAATGGTGATTCCAATAAGGGGATTTATTCCATGGATTCTAAACCACTCTAAATGCATGAAAACTAGATTTAGAGGAAAGCTTTATACCTATTAGGAGTGAATCCTAATGAAACCCTCTCCGATACGACTCCGATACGAAGAACTCCTCAAATGGACACGTCCACCTTGCACTTCTCTCCCAAACTTTAGTAGCAACCTTCCTTGGCAATAAGGAGAGGATTTATGGAAGAATACGTGAAGGTTTGATTCGATTTGGAGATCAAATCAAGCAAAAGCTTCAAAAGAGGGAAGAACACTTGAGAGCTTTTCAAAAGAGGCTAATTTCTAAAGTGGAAAGGAATGAACTCCTCTCCCTTGTGGCCGACCAAGTAGGGCTTGTTTGGGGCATTGTGAAATGTCCCAAACACCCCTCTCTAATCCTATTTGGGTCTAGTCTAGGTTCAAGTTTGAGATAAATCGGATCTAGTTTGAGTCCCTAAACAACTAATCTAATAAAGGGAAAATATACTAGTCTAACCAATCTAATTTGTGAACCATGTGGGCCATGTCTAACTTAAGTTGGGTCCCTTCTAGAGACTAAGCTACCCGAGTCACTATCTCAAGTCGGAACGAGACGAAACTCGAACCACACTACACAAATCAATTAAAATATTTAATAAAATTATAAAATTTCAAAAATGTTCAAAATTCAAAAATGACTAAAATACCCCTGTTCTTGAAAACTGAAAGTGACAACATGAGAGTTGGATGGTGGAGATACAGAATTAGGAATCGTATCACAAGGGTGATCTCATTCCTACTTCTTACGAAGAGTCGTCTTTTCTCTACCAGTTGTATTGACAGCAGCTTGTCTTTGAGTTGCTGTACTCTGGGGTTCTCCTCTCGTCTTTCTGAGAGAGAAGACCAGAGTTGATTTCGTTGCCTTGCTCGCTGCTTCAGGTCGAGTCGACAAGGAACTGGCACCAACAAGAAAATCCAAAGATGTAATAGACCTTCATTTGTTAAATTTAGAATAAAAATTCGAGATGTAATAGATTTTCATTAAGATGCATCTATGTTTTTAAAGAAGAAATAAAGAATAATTTTCTCTTATTTATGATTTGATTTGATGTGATGATATAGAAAATAGAGTCCAGAGGAAATATGGACGTGAACTCATTTTTCTATTGATGATCTTCAAGTCTGTTGGGACTTAAAGACAGGATATCATGTCTAAAAAGACAATATCTGTGATAATGCAAATTTATCATAAAGAAAAGATATCTTTTTTTAAAACAGCTGGGTTTCAAAAAGACAGTTTTAATGATTTGGATAGGCTCTAATGGGGATTTTGAGTATTTATTATCATGTGGCTTTATTTACAAAAAAGTAAATAAACGATAATAAATGTAGGCCTATTCACGAAATGAATAGAGATGAATAAGCATGACTTTTCGAGGAAAGGTCGCTTCGGCTCTCGAGATCAACAATAAACGGAGACCTATTCAAAGGTGATGAATGAAAGAACATGCATTTTCGAGGAAAGGTTGCTTCGGTTCCCGAGAGAGAATGTTTGGCTTTTCTGTCTATAAATAGTATAAAACTTTTCTGAGGGCATTATTCACCTCTTTTCTATCATTTGCAAATGTCTTCAGAAAATATGCCTAAGGAGGTGGAAGTCATCCCAAAAATCAAGGCCATCCTCGACACTCCTTCCGACGAGCTTTTGCCACCCATTCAGCCAGAAGTGGGAGAAAGCTCGGCTGTTCCTGGATAGAAGCAGGACATTCTCGCCAAATTGGTGGAGCCTGGGAGTACTATCGAGAAGGAAGCTCTGAGGAAGGCTGCATGTGAACTACTGGTATCATCAGACAATAATGTCTTCGAGCTTCCTGCGAAATATGTTTTAAATCAAGAGGGCTCCGGTCCTCGTTAATTTTATGTATTTCCTTCTGTCTGAATTTATGCAAATAAAAAGGAATTTTATTTAAATTCTGAGTCTCTGTGTTGATATTTCTTCTTTGTCTTCAAACATGATATTTCTTAAGAAATTTGCCATTAATGGGCATCATGGCGACTCGACCATCCATACCAGTCAATTGATAAGCTCCGTTGGAGAAAACTTTGCTTACGACGTAGAGTCCTTCCCACTTTGCTTCAAATTTTCCTTTGCTCATGTGCGTCATAGTCATAGGACGTTTGACGGTTAGAACTAGTTCTCCTTTCTGAAATGTTCGGACTTTGACTTTACGGTTGAAGGCTTTTGATAAACGAGCTTGGTATAACTCAATATGATGTTGAGCTATGAGCCATTTCTCGTCAAGCGCTTCAAGCTCCTGAAGTCTCAGACAATTATTGTTTTCGGTTGTAAGTTCATTGGCAATGGCAATCCTTAAGGAATGGATATAGATTTCCAATGGTAAGACGGCCTCGCATCCATATACCAAAGAGAAAGGTGTGCAGCCTGTAGGAGTACGTATAGTAGTACGGTAAGCCCACAGACATTTACCAAGCTTTTCACTCCAGTTCCGTTTGTTGGTAGAAACAAACTTCTTGAAGAGTTTGATGATGGTCTTGTTAAATGCTTCTGCCAACCCGTTAGGTACAGAGTTGTAAGCTGTAGAAGCAATATTGTTGATCCTATTGTCGCAGAATCGAGTAAACTTTTGACTGATGAATTGTAGCCCATTATCATGAATGATTCGCCGAGGAACACCGAATTTATAGATCACATGATGCTTAATAAAATTGATAACACTGCTTGTCTTGACCTCAGTTAGAGGTATAGCTTCAGCCTATTTTGAGAAATAATCAGTTATGGCCAATATGAACCGATGTCCTCGAGACGAGGGAGGGTTAATAGGACCAATAACATCCATGCCCCAAGCTTCAAAGGGCCATAATGCTGCAGTCGGGTGAAGAAATTCTGATGGTTGATGGATGAAGTCAGCATGGATTTGACATGCTCGGCATTTTCTTGCATACTCGATTGCATCAGATATCATCGAAGGCCTATAGTAGCCCATACGGTGAATACGATCCTGTAGTTTAGGACCAAGTTGATGTACGCCACAAACACCGTCATGAGCTTCACGAAGTATTTGTTTTGCTTCCTCTCATACGAGACAGCGTAGGAGTAAGCCGTCAAACGTTCGTCTTTGGAGTGTCTTTGTAGTATGATTATAATAGAATCTGAGTGACCGCCGACGAATTGTTATAGCCTCCTTAGGATCTTCGGGTTAGATATCATGGACCACGAAGTCTATGAAAGGAGTCCTCCAATCTTCACTGATGGTACAAACTTCAACCGAATGGTTGAATTCCATGTTTCGGTTATTGACTTCAATATTAAAGTTATTCTCGACACAAAATAACTCTCTATTAGTGATAACGATTATTTGTTGCCTTCTTACTGGAATTGCTAATACTGCTGCAAGATTAGCGAGCACATCAGCTTCTGTATTACACGCTCGGCGTACATGCTCGATGAAGAAGCCTTTAAATGAAGTAGCTGTAACCACCACTTTTCTAAAATAAGAATAATTTTAAACTTTTGTAAAATTGATTATTTAATAATAGGTTTAAATCATGTTATTGATTTATTGGTAAATTTTGATTATTTTAATATTAATTTACGGGATTTGTTTAGTCGGGTTTGAGTTTCGTTTTGTTCTGACTTGTGTTATGACCTGGGTAGCTTAGACTCTAGACGGGACCCCAAGATTAGTTACTCATGGCCCACAAACTCTACTAATTAAGTTAGTAAGTTTAGACTAATCCTACTTGTTAGATTGGTTAAGTTAGAGGCTTAAATTTAACCCTTTTGATCCCAACTTGAGCCTAACTTAAAATTAACCAAGAGGACTGGTTGAATAGGCTTTTCCCCAAGGCCCAATAGGGTTTAATGGCAGCCACTATAGGTAGGTTAGCCTCCCTTCCTTTCATTTCATTCCATCTTGCCTATTTTTCTTCACAAAGTGTTCTTCCCCAAATTAGAGAGTTTCCCTCTTTGATTTGATCTCCAAATCTCTTCATTCATCCACCAAAACTTCCATGCAACCTTCTTATACTATCAAAGAAGGGTGCTAGCAAAGATTTGGATCAAAGTGCAAGAAGGAGTGTCCATTTTGGAAGGATCTTCGTATCAGAGCCGTATCCTTGAGAGTATCATTGGGATCCCACTCCCAATAGGTAAAACCAACCCTTTAAATTGATTTTCTATGCATATTAGTTAGTTTTGAATTCATAGGATCCACCCCCATGAATGAACCCCCTTTAGATTCAAGTTTGAGGCTATTTGGAGCTCTCTTGAGGATTTTAGATATATGTTTTGTGTCCTACTTGATAGATCCCAAATTAGGACACTCCATGTGTTTGGTTTATTGTCTAATAGGATTAATTGTGTTTTAAATTCAGTTTTAGAATGGTTAGAGAGTGGATTGATCTTAGTTAGGATGGTTAGAATGAGTTTCATTTAGATACCTATGTTGGTATCCAAGTATCTTGGCCTACATATGTTTCTTTTGTCTAAAACAACCTAAATTTGTCATAATATTCATCCACGTTTTTAGTAGCCATAGCAACTTAGAAATATCATAAATTTTAGCTTAGAACTCCGATTAATCTCCCGTGTTTTTAAAAGAACCGTATCAAAGTTAGCTTTCCAAATATATATTTTAATAAGCCAAAATTGTTTTAGAACTTTCTGTAAAACTATTTGAGTGTCAGCTGTCCGGAAGACAAACACGTTTCGGTGTTTTTACGATTTCGGGAGATTTCGGACACGAAAATGCGATCCGTTTGAAGTTTCGGAAAGCTAAAACGAAGAGCTACAACATAATTTAATCCTAGAATTTAGTGAATGCCTAATTGGTACAGTATTAGTTTTAAGTAGAAGAGTGACTATGCAACATAGGCATTTTGTGTAACCTATAAGCCTACGTAGTATGGATATTAAGTGAATGTAGGTATCATAGAGTATATGTATGATATAGTACATATATATATTATTGTTAGGTAATATTTGTTAGTATGAGTGTTAATTAGATAGTAGAGGTTAGTATTCTGTTAGATATTTGATATGTTATTAGATATCTAGTATGTTAGATATTGATATGTTGGTAGGTTATGTTAGTTCTAGATATTGGTATGTTAGCAAGTTAGTCTCTATAGATTATATGTTAGATATTAGTTAAGATGTTATATTAGTACATTAGATAGTTAGTTAATTAGATAATTGAGGGGTATCTTGGTATCTCATAATACCAAGTTAGTATCTTAAGGTAAATATGAATTATCTTTACCTTCAAGGTAAATGATTAGTTTACCTATGACCAAGGTATGGTATCAAGGTACCAAGATAAAATATCAAGATATCGAGGTAAGGTTAGGTCTACCTAAGTTAAGGTATTGGATTTCAACCAAGGTATTAGTATTGGGATACCGATATGACCAAGGTTGATATGGTATCCTAGTGTTAGTGGGTTAGTGTCTAAGTGTTTGAGTTTGAGTAGGTGATGTTCGATTGTGGAAGGGTTATATAGATAGGTATATATATTTTTAGGTCATATAGTATTTATATATATTATGAGAGTATATAGATATAGGTTATGGTTCATAGTGAGGATATATATATACTTGATATATGATATATATATATATATATATATATATATATATATATATATATATATATATATATATATATATATATATATATATATATATATATATATGATATATATATATATATATATATATATATATATATATATATATATTTGGAATCGAGACTTTATTGATGTATCAGGCGCAAAATGCCGATGCCTATACAAGAGAGTACGCCAAGCGCGACAGACAAGAAGACACAAACCACAAAATAAGCGCACCAAGTGGCCGCTGCAGGGCTAACGCAGCGCCTGCCAATATATATATATATATATATATATATATATATATATATATATATATATATATATATATTTTATATATATATATATATGTGTGTGTGTGTGTGTGTGTGTGTGAAAATATATATATATATATATATATATATATATATATATATATATATGTGTGTGTGTGTGTGTGTGTGTGTGTGTGAAAATATATATATATATATATATATATATATATATATATATATATATATATATATATATATATATATATATATATATATATATATATGTGTGTGTGTGTGTGTGTGTGTGTGTGTGTGTGTGTGTTAGGGTGGTACTATATGGGTAAGGATATATGTGGTATGTATATATATTAATATATCCTAAGTATCATAGATGTTGACCACTAATCTAAGTTTGACCAAAACCCTAGAATCTTAACCTTGACTCCTAGTTTGACCCAAGGTAGACCAGAGTTGACTTGACCTAGATTGACTTAGAATCATGTAGTTGCATTGTAGACTTCCTTTATTACATATTTGAACACATCATAACCTATATTACTTTATTTAGGACATTGTGACTCAGGTTCAAACGTCTATTTCCATCAGTTGCGCAGGGTATCAAGCGAGTACATTCTTTGATAGTTCTTTCATTTACTTGTTGATTTCTGTATTCAGTTCTAGTTAGTTTATTGATTCTCTGTTACCAACACGGATTGCTATTTCTGGATTCATGCATGCGACACACTTACCTTACTTGTCTAGCCTCTATTACAAGAATCATGACTCGAATCATACAAGAATTATCTACAAGAATCACTTACAAACATCTTTATGTTCGGATAGACTTGTTCTCGATTTACGTGTCGGATTATGGATTTTACTTGTACTTGTCGGGTGGGAAAATACTTGAGTAGACGTGTAAACATTTCCAAAATACAAGAATCTCCACAGTAAAGCATACAAGAAGAATAGCCACCCCACACTTGGCCAGGTGTGAGATGTGCCGAATTTACCTATAGCCGTTTACATGTCGATCTCAGTATTTTAAAACACACTTGGGTATTGTTTACACTCATACAAGAATCACCTTTCAAGAATCATTACAAGAATTACCTTACTGGACTCATCTCGTACCAGAATCACACTTGTCTTACATTGTATTGTTTGGGTTTATATCATCATTACTCTAGTTCAGCTAGCTTTTATATACAGTCTTCATTGCCATGATCTTTTATTTTCTCAACTTTACTTTCCTTGTTCTAACTGTCGTTCTATTTTCTATTAATTGTCTATTCTTGCCATGTTCGTCAATATAACTGTCTATAACTACTTTATAGTCTTTGTCATTTACTTGGGATTTCTAGATGAGTTGCGCTCGTTCCTGTCCTGACTGGACCTGTTGAAAATATTACAGATGTTTGTCCTGAGCACACTTGCCCTACTTGCTTGGGATCCGGAGACGGTATAGCTACCTTGGACCTCGACACTCAGGAGTGATCGGGAGATTAGTTTAGTAGACTTGCTTTAGACTTTCATATTGAAATTATATTATAATAAGTTGAGATATTGACTTTTTTTAAGATTGTTTAAGATATTATTATTTTAGTAGTTTATTAGAGTTGTTGTTTTGGAGTTAGTATAGCTTTTGTGATTCTGTGTTATCATATCGTGCTTAGACTGTGATTGAGTATTATCGTATCTTATACTTGTCCTCCGTTCGGAGTTGAGTTTTGACAAGTACATTATATATTTGCATGAGTTATTATTTAGATAGTAACCTTGTACAGCGTTCTACCGTCGATTCTGCGGCGTAGGCTAGGCGCTGTTTCGTATTATGCCCTTACACAGGGTGCGGGTCGTGATAGTAGCCATCCTGATCGCTGCATCATGATATGGAATCAGATCTTGATGTCGAACTTCGTACGTGCCTCTAACTTGATTGACAATCAGTTTGGAGTCTCCGTAAACTTTGAGATACTCAATCTCTAATTGTTTAGCCAACTGAAGACCGATAAGTAGGGCATTATACTCAGCCACGTTATTGGAACACGACTCATCTAAAGAATAAGCTCTTTGAATAGCTAACCCTTTTGGTGAGATGAGGATGATTCCGACTCCAGCAACAATAGCACCTTTTGGTCCAATTTTGGATGCACCATCAAAGAATAGATGCCATGTAAGAGTTTCTTCTGAAATCATGTTGGACTCCAAAGTTTCGTCTAGAATCTCGTCGTAGATTTTAGACGTTTCGAAAATTGGATGAGCTGCCAGAAAGTATAGAAGCATGAAAAATACTAAAGGAAATGATTCATGCGGCCAGGAAAGATCCATGCGGCTCAGAGGACTCATGCGGCTCATGGAATCATGCGGCATAGGGGGCTATGCGGCTCAAGGCATTTCATACGGCTCAGAGGACACGTGGCCTGATAGTGCTCTCCCCCCGACCCATGCTGCATTAATTGCTACGACGGCTGACCCCTCTGAAAAGTTGACAGCCCTGACACAAAAGCAGGTAATTATGACACTGTCATAATGATGAATCTCTAGGGAATAGAAAAGAAATCTCTGACACAAATTCTCTGAGAGCCACAAAAAATGCCACGTGGCCTTGCCACGTGGGCATTCGTATGCGGCTCGCTTCTCATGCGGCTCAGATTAAATCCTATGCGGCTCAGACTGTAGAAGCCTCATGCGGCTCGAACAAAGGACTTCCTATGCGGCTCAGAGTGAATCCATCCTATGCGGCTCAGGCCATGAAAGCCTCCTGCGGCTCGAGCGAAGACTTCTCATGCGGTTCAAGAAGATCATGTCCATACGGCCCAGGCGGATATATACCTATGCGGCCCACAAGGATTACTCCTCTGTGATTAGAAGGCTCAAGGGAGGGCCACTGCCCATGCAAGCCCTGACACGTGGGCTTAACCATATGCGGCTCACATTCATATGCGGCTCACCTTCATATGCGGCTCACTAGTCATGCGGTCCAGATCCCCCCAGCAGATCCTAGGATATGTGTCCTAAGCCGATTAAATTCCTCAGATTTGCTACCAATAAAGATTGGGTCAAATCCCAATAAACCTGGGACACGTGGCAGAAGAGTAAATCTAATTTATTCGCAGATATCAGAAGATCAGTATAAGGAAGATTTATTCCAATCAGCATTAATTGCTCGTGGGATTTGGTGTAATCTACACCTAATGGCCCAGATTCGTCATAATCAAGATGAATGGCCTAGATTGACCAATCCACAGGCCGCCGCCATCTCCAAGAGCTAATCATTGGCAACCCTAATGATCACATCCCATTATTACAAATAGCAAGGTGCCATTCCCTTGTAAATATATACAAGATCGAAGAGAAAAAGATATACAACTTCAGAGAGAAAAATACGCATATACAGAGGGACTCCCCAATAGTCAGAGAAAAGAATCCACAGAGAGAGAGAGAGAGAAGCCTGAAGAGCAACAGAGGAGCAAGAAGAGCATTTCTTCGTCAACGCCAACCATCTTTTCACAAGGAGCCAAGACTGCATACCGATCGTCCAAGGAGTAAGGCAGAGCGGCCGTCGCTTTCCCGAGCCTCTATTGTCACCCCCCAGAATCAAAAATAAACAACTGTACTTAGACTGCTGTACCTAGGTTTTCGTCCCTAGGCTTTCTTTGTACAAGCGAGTTTGTAACGTGAAGTAAAAGTTCGGTCCTCCGATAATTGTTCTGTTCTTTTATATTTCATGGCAAACACGATGGCGACTCTGCTGGGGACTAACTTCTCCACGGCTGAGAAGTTGGTGACGCAATCGGATGCAGCCAAGCTTGGCTCCACGCAACAGAAGATGGTCGCCCGGTTCGACCAACAGGCATTCGAAGAAATGCTCTCCGACAAGAGCGCTGGCCCGGTCCAGAAGCGAGCCCGCACAAAGAAGGCCCGCAAGGAGTGGAGACCCCGATCCTTTGTTCCTACCGAAGCTCTTCCAGAAATACCCTCTGTTGCTCAAGACGACGAGAAAGACTCCCCTGCGGCCCCACTTCAGACCATAGACAACTCTGCTGTCCCCAAGTCCGGCAGAAGAAAACACTATGATGCTGGACTTGCAGGGGCAAAGAGGAACTCTATGCGATCCGAGCCGCATAAGGGTATTAGCCGCAGGGAGAAAGCTCATGCGGCTACATCCGCCGGCCGCATAAAGAAAATTCATGCGGCCACATCTGTCAGCCGCATAGCTTATGCGGCTACAGTTGCCAACCACATGGATGAAACTCATGCGGCTAAGAAAGTCAATCGCTTGCAGAAAACCCATGCGACCACAATTGCCAACCGCATGCGGCCAGCCTGCACGGTCGTGACTCCTAGCCGCATAAAAACAACTCATCCAACGGCAGAAGACAACCGCATGCAGACAGCCTGCACGGTACCCTGCACGGTACCCAATGCTAGCCGTATAGCGTCCGTTCCACGCTTCTCTCGATCAGTCTTCGACCGTCTCTCATGCGGTCCTGACCTTGATAGTTCTCTGGATGATAAGCCAGACTCTGTGGTATTCAACTTGGATTCCTCCTATTACGCACCCGCAAGTGCTAAAAGAAGGAAGTCTAGGGTAGCGCGGGCTCACCAAGCACAGTCAGCTGTCCCAACCTCTAACTATCGGGGCGTCCCGTTGACTATCACACGGGCCTCGGATGGGAAGTTGTATACAACCGCTCGAGTCCAGCCCCCGACAGCAAACAGACAGAGTGGTTCCTCTGACCTGCGGGAGGTGATCCTCCACAAACGCAAGGAAAGAGAAGGAGCGTCGACGTGCAAAGAATCCTCGCTTGGATATCGCTGCACCCAAATCATCGTCAACTGCTGCTGCAACAATGCGGCAGTAACGGAAGATCGTCCGTCCGTCTTCCACAGGCTACAGCACCCGAACTCAGAAGATGAGGCGCCTCCTGTTGTCTTCTGCAAATCCACTCAGAAGGTCCCCGCCGAAGGGAGAGGAAAAAAGACAAGCATCTCCAGTCCCAAGATATCAACCACTACAGCTAAGAAACTGTCTTCTAAACGGTTGTCCTCTACCGGTGTATTCCAACACACCCGTTCAAAGACGAAATCTACCGCGATGGAAAATTCATCATCCCCATCGTTGGGGGTTGTGGGAACTGGGGGTGGCACTCCTCCGAACATCCGCAACAATCCGATGTTTCAAGGAGCCGAGCCCGAACAAACAACTCTCCCATCAAGGACAACAGACGCTGATGTCCCCGAGGACATCCGTAACTCTCAAGACGAAGTAAGCTCTGAAGCTGGGGATACCGCTCCCTCCGAGTCCGAGCCCGAAGAGAACATTCCCACCTATCCCGATGACTTCTCGGTGCATGGGTACAACTCGGAGGGCGCATCCTCCACCGTTCCTTCTATCACTCCTCATGTAAGGACGGTTTTCATGACGGACAGCAATTAAGGTGGTTCCAATGATCGCCAACGCATCGACAATCTCGAAGCTATACTACTTGCTCTAGTCAAGTCTGTAGACGAAATTAAAGCGGCCTTGCCAACTCTACAAGGAGGAACGCCCGGTCAAACAAGCACGAGCCCTACGATCAATGTGGATTCGAACTCAGCGGCACCAAACCCGGGCAATAATCCTCCCGAAATAGCAGCCCCTACCGCGACAGATGAGACCCGAGAAGTAAGGAGAGAGGTCCAGGAGCTCCGAGACATGTTCCATGCCCGAGAAAACGCTCAAGATCTCAGAATACGGCAACCATACCCTGCTGAATGGAGGGATGTTCCATTCCTACCAAGATATAAGCCGTTCAATATCAACCCGTATGATGGCAAAACCTCTGCAAGTCGGTACATCACTTACTTTGAGGTCACCACCGACCATCTGCCCCATGATGATGCGATCCTTACACGGTTATTCATCGGGGCATTGGAAGGAGTCGCCTTCGATTGGTACCGCAATCTACCGGACAACTGCATCCACTCCTTCGCCGGCTTCAAGCGCCTGTTCTTGGAACGATTCTACGAAGTAGGACAGGACGTCACTATGTCCACTCTCATGGACGTCGTCCAAGGGGAGAAGGAGTTGACAAGGAACTACAACGAGCGGTTCCGCTAGACCGCCATGAAGCTGTCTTCCGGAAATCCAGATTCCTCTTTGATTGAAATTTGCCAAAAGAGACTGCTTCCAACGATCAGTCTCTGGATGGGCGAAAGTCAATTCAAAGATTGGAAGGCGTTCATTATCAGCGCCACAAGTGCCGAAGAACGACTGAAGAAGGCTCGCCAACTGGGATTGCACATCTCAGAAGGAGAAAACAAGGACAAGCGTCCCAACAACGATAATGGGGGTAACCCCTCCAACAATCGGGACAGCACGGGAAAGCAGGCTATGGTGGCCGATACGGCCCAGAAGCCCGAGTCACAACCAGCAGACAAACAATGGCCTCAGATCACTTACTCTTTCGAAGACGGCCACGTCAAGCCTATCTTGGACATGCTCATACAAGGAGATAGAATTCAGCTTCCTCCACCAAGGCGGGAGCCTCGGCCGGCTGATTTGGAGAACCCAAAGTTCTGCCATTACCACCGTTATGTACACCACGCTACACACGACTGCTACCAACTAAAACGGTACATCCAAAGCCTCATCGATTCGAACGCTCTGGCCATCGACTTCGAAGAGGTAACCGTAGCAGCCAATATGGTGTCCGTACAATTTGGCAACTTCCCTCCGACGGAGACTCAAGACGGGGTGATCCCCGTCCCTCTGGCGACAATGGAAATTACCAATCTTCCACCTCCCCGAGATCAGGCGGCTGTTCTGGTACCTCTCTCCACCTCACGAGGGGAGATCATGTGGGTCCATCCAGACTTGGTGTCAGAAGTAACTCGGCCCACACCATCTCCTACCAACAAAAAGAAAAGTAGAAAAATCAGGACCTGCCACACAATCTCAGCAGACAACGAGGAAGCTACAGCCGTCGTCACGCGGTCCGGAGCGCAATCCCAACCTGTGGTTGACAGCCCAGCTGAAAATCATCAACCTACTACAACTGATGCTCCGGGACCGGCTCAGCCTTCGACGACCGATAAGCCTAGGCCGAAGGAGACTCGCTTCGACAAATCCCTCCGAAAGGACACAGCCCAAGGGCTAGAGAGGCCCTATAACTTTGACATCTTAGCGCAATTGGCTAACACTCCGGCCAAATTGTCACTATACGAACTCCTAAGGCTCTCCAAGGACGTTCGTATTGCATTGAGCGAAGCACTCCAAAATGCTGATGCTTATCTGGCTCAATCCAACCTCACCGGGGAGGACTCACCTGTGGATCTCCAAGACAGCGCCTGTACGGAAGCGATGCCCAATATCGTCTTCACTCCGCAGGACATGCTCATCAAAACCAACTTACATGATCGCCCGGTATACTACACGGGATACATCGGCGACATGAAGGTGGATCGGATGCACATTGACCCTGGCTCTTCCATAAGCATCATCCCGAAGGGTCTGCTACATCATCTCCGCATCCCAATGCATCGCCTGACACCTACAAGCACCGCCATCAGCGGTTTTAATTCGGGCAGGAGCTACCCTATTGGGAAGATTCGTCTGAAGTGTCAAATTGGCGACCTCCAATCCGAAGTCACCTGCTACGTCATAGATGCAGACACTTCTTATAACATCCTCTTGGGGCGCCCATGGATACACGATTACATGATCGTGCCTTCCACGCTACACCAGTGTTTCAAATACGTCGACAAACACGGCTTCGTGAAGACAGAATTTGCTGATATCGATCCCTTCAAAGGGGTCGAATCTTACTACTCGGATTCCTGCTTATACAAAAAGTCGAAGAGGCACCTTGAGGAAGGAGACGCACAAACTCATACCGAAACAGCCATGGGATCAGAAGGACCCCTGACGATCCACCTCCAAGCTCACAAACCGGGCAAGTCTGCACCCCTTACCGCCACTCTACGGAAGGACGCAATCAGCCTCTCAGTGCAGGAGGAGCAAATGATAATCCGGCTGCCAAGGTCCGGCCAAGTGCCGAGACCCACAACTGAGCCACTGACAATCAGGCTACCAAGAGTCAGCCAACCACAAGCAGGGAAGCTCAACCCCTCGGATAGGCCCATGACGATACGCCTTCCCAGGAAGGGTCGTCACCCCGATGCAAGGTCTGACACTTCTAGCGAACCAGCCACTCCTCGCCCCACATCAAATGCCAAACTGGGGGTCGCTAGTCTGCCAACAACTCCATGCTCTGCTCCATCAACCGAACCACTAACAATCAAGCTTCCCAGGTCGTCCTCTCAATCTTCGTTCACACAGGGGGTAGCCGAAGAGGAACCGGAGCTAGCCAAGTATGTGGCTGTCCACACTGATGTCCCCTCCGCTGATGATGTAATCCCCCTAGAAAAGATACCTTACTTCATCAATAAAGGGTTATCTTTGAACTACACCGAGCACAATAAGCTATGTACAATGTATGCTATGGAACACGGTATAGGCGCTCACCTACACACACAGGTGACAAATGTGTACACCGCGATCCAGCTTACTCCAGTAGAAGACGCTTACCGAATATTCGAGGGAGGAGACCATCCGATCTCTTCGGCCGGACGAACAACCCGCATCTCCTCGCCATAGAAGAAGTCGACCTCGGGTCAGATGCTGGGAGACTGCCTCTGTATCTCTATAGCCCTCAATCCAAATATCTCATGCAGAAACAGGGGTATGATCTAGAGACAACGCCAGGATTGAACTACAGCACTGGGCGACGATTACCTTTGAAGTCGCCAGCCCCGGCGGGTAAACCACGGAACTACTATAACAAAACTCGATGTGGGTTAGGGTATGTAACGCCTACTACGACCCCTGAAAGTTCAGACGAAGAATGCGACTGGCAGTCACATTCAACCGGATCACCAACTTCTGACTCAGATACCAGCATCGGAGATGTATTTAGACAAGTCATGTCAGTCAACATGGCATTCGCCGACGCTTACGAGGAAGACGAAGACATCCCCGAAATCCTCGAGCTAGAGCCATGGGCCCAACAATTGGACGCACAATGGGAAAAGCGGTTCGAACTGAGAGAACCTCCTACTGAAGACGAGGTCATACAAGTGGATCTCGGCAGCGAATCTTCTTCAAAACCGATTTTCATCAGTAAAAGCCTAACTGACGAAGAACGGGAGTCGCTGTTAGAACTTGTCAGAGAGTACATTGATGTGTTCGCCTGGAGCTATAAAGACATGCCAGGGTTAAATCCTGACATCGCTCTTCACAAACTCAACATACGGCCGGATGCAAAGCCAGTCAAGCAGCAACAGCGACGCTTCCGCCCGGGCATCATGGACGCGATCGAAGCCGAGGTCAACAAACTGATAGCTAGCGGCTTCATTCATGAAGAGCAACACCCAGACTGGGTCGCCAACATAGTACCCGTCCTCAAGAAGAATGGAAAGATTCGAATCTGCATCGACTTCCGCAACTTGAACGAGGCGTGCCCCAAAGATGAATTCTCCTTCCTATCACAGACATCATGATCGACAATACTTGCGGCTTCGAACGCATGTCATTCATGGATGGCTTCTCGGGGTACAACCAAATCAAAATGTCTCCTGACGACGAAAAGCATACATCATTCCGAACACCGATCGACACGTACTGCTACACAGTCATACCTTTCGGCTTAAAGAATACAGGCGCCACATATCAAAGAGCCATGAGCATCATCTTTAGAGACCACTTACGCAAGACGGTGGAGTGCTACGTTGACGATATAGCCGTTAAAAGCCGTAGCAAGGGAGACCATTTGCAGGATCTAAGGACGGTATTCGATCTAATGCGAACGCACAATTTGAAGATGAACCCCACGAAGTCCTTTCTGGGCGTATCCAGCGGAAAGTTCTTAGGCTTCATCATCACTGCAAAGGGTATCTATGTAGACCCTGAGAAGACAAAAGCAATCATGGAGGTGGGTCCCCCGAGAAATCTCCGCGAACTCAGAGGCCTTCAAGGAAGGCTAGCTTACATCAGAAGGTTCATTTCCAACCTCTCCGGGCGATGCCGACCATTCACGCACCTCATGAAGAAAGGAGTCTCATTCGTATGGGACGAGGAATGCCAGCGTGCTTTCGACAGCATCAAAGAATATTTGTCAAATCCTCCGGTCTTAGTAGCCCCAGTCCCTGGAAAACCATTCCTGCTCTATGTACGAGCAATGGAACACTCCCTCGGTGCCCTGTTGGCACAAAACAATGATGCAGGCCACGAACAAGCCATATACTACCTCAGCCGAACGATGGTTGGACCAGAGCACCGATACACCACTGTAGAGAAGGAATGCCTCGCCTTGGTGTTCGCCATTCAGAAAATGCGACACTATGTCACCGGACAAACGATACATGTGATCTCACGGGTCAACCCTCTCAGAGTCCTCATGACTAAACCAGGGGCACTCAGCTCTCGCCTCGCTACATGGGCAATATTGCTGTCCCCTTATCATATAATTTTCATCCCACAAAAGGCAGTCAAAGGTCAAGCCCTGGCAGACTTCTTAGCAGCCCATCCGGGCTCGGAGCCCTCCAGGATATACAAAGAGATTCCAGACGAGGTCGCCGACTCGCATACAACCTCTCACGAGGCTATATGGCGAATGTTCTTTGACGGTGCTTCCAGGACCGGACCTAAAGGCAATATAGTCGTCGGAGTCGGGGTAGTGCTGGTCTCCCCTTCCGGATTGGTGATCAACCGCGTCTATTTTCTCACAGAACCCTGCTCTAACAATGTGGCCGAGTATAACGCTCTGGTCATTGGCCTCCAACTTGCAAGAGAACTGGGGGTAGAATACCTTGAAGCATACGACGATTCCCAACTAATCGTCAATCAGATCCGGGGCTCGTACGAAGTCCGCCACGAAGACATGATCCCTTATCACCAAATAGCGATCGATATCATCTCGTCATTTGAGGGGTTCTTCATCGAGCACGTCCCCAGACTCCGAAATATTGAAGCCGATGCCCTAGCTGGTCTTGCCGCTTCCCTAGCAGTTCCGAATTATGATCGTCAATCAGTGGAAGTGATAGGCCATGAACTGGTCTGTCCCAAAAACAATGTGCAATTCATGGCAAGTTATTCCGCACAGACGATCGATGACGCCCCAGATTGGAGACAACCATTCATCGACTTCGTCGTCTACGATATCCTGCCCGAGAACCCAAAGGAAGCCACTTCCATCAGAAGGCGTTCTCTCAGATTCTTCTACGATACAGAGACGAAGATGCTGTATCGCCGTTCCTACGACGGATTATTACTTCGATGTCTGTCAAACGCAGAAGCCGAAGAAGCAGTACGAGAAGCTCATGACGGTGTCTGCGGGGCCCACCTGCCTGGCCCAAAATTGCAGGACCGCCTTCGACGAATGGGCTACTATTGGCCCACGATGGTGGCAGATGCGATAGAATATGCTAGAAAATGCAAAGCCTGCCAAGTCCACGCGGACTTCATTCACCAACCATCCGAATTTCTACATCCGACGGTGGCATCCTGGCCATTCGAAGCATGGGGAATGGACATCATTGGTCCAATCACCCCACCTTCCTCCAGAGGACATCGCTTCATACTTGCGATCACTGATTACTTCTCCAAATGGGTGGAAGCTGTCCCACTCGCAGAAGTCAAGACTTCAAACGTGATCAGCTTCCTTAAGCATCACGTCATCTACCGCTTTGGACTGCCCCGAAGAATCATCCATGATAATGGTCCACAGTTTGCAAGCCACGCATTCTATCGGTTTTGCGATAAACACCGTATTCAGAATATCGCTTCGACGCTGTACAACCCAGCGGCAAACGGGTTAGCAGATGCGTTCAACAAAACAATCATCAAACTCTTCAAGAAGTTCGTCTCCTCCAACAAGCGCGACTGGAACGAGAAACTCGGCGAATGCTTATGGGCTTATCGTACCACAGTTCGAACAGCCACTGGGAATACGCCATTCTCCCTAGTGTATGGGAGTGAGGCGGTTCTCCCATTAGAGACTCAAATACCCTCACTTCGCGTCGCCCTCACTTATCAATTAACGACGAATGACAACTACCGACGTCGACTGCAAGAGTTAGAGGCCTTAGATAAAAAGCGCCTCCTAGCTCAGCAAAGGATCGAGCTATACCAAGCACGCATCTCAGGAGCCTTCAACAAGAAGGTCAAAATCAGAATATTCCAAGTGGGTGATCTTGTTCTGGCAGTCCGAAGGCCGATGGTCATGACTTACAAGACCGCCGGCAAGTTCCAGCCAAAATGGGAAGGTCCATTTGTCATCGAGGCCGTGTTCTCCAACGGTGCTTACCGCCTCGTCAAGCAGAATGGGGACTTGCTGATGTTGCCCGTCAACGGCAAGTTCCTGAAGAAATACTATGTTTAAACAATATTCGCCAGATCCTCGAGTCACGTACCCGCTGGTACCACTGAACTCGCTCCATAAATTTTCAGATTATTGAGTCACGTACCCGCTGGTACCACTGAACTCGCTCCATAAATTTTTAGATTATTGAGTCACGTACCCGCTGGTACCACTGAACTCGCTCCATAAATTTCCAGATTATTGAGTCATGTATCCGCTGATACCACTGAACTCACCCTCATAGTTTGCCAGATCATTGAGTCACGTACCCGTTGGTACCGCTGAACTCACACTCACCATTCTCCACATTTCCGAGTCACGTACCCGTTGGTACCGCTGAACTCACACTCACCATTCTCCAGATTCCCGAGTCACGTACCCGCTGGTACCGCTGAGCTCGCACCCACAATATTCCAGATTTTCGAGTCATGTACCCGCGTGTACCGCTGAACTCATGCCCTTCTTCCACAAAGATATCCCAAATTCCCAAGTCATGTACCTGCTGGTACCTCTGAACTTACACTTTGATTCCAACATTCATGGATTGTCGAGTTATGTGCCCATCGGTACCCCTGAACTTACATCTCGGTCACTCTTTTGAAAGAAAGTCATGTATAATCATACCGCTGAACTTTCTTCCTACAAGAGATCCTCCCTCATGATCTAATACCTGTACTCCCAGTGCACAACAAAGGTAACGGGTCCACAAATTTCCAAGACGGCCATGTCCTCATTACCTCTCAGCCGTTCCACTTCCGCCACAAACAAATCACCCCTCTATATAGAATTTCCATGTCCTCATTACCTCTGAGTTATTCTATGTACCTCCCGTCAAAGAAACCCTCATGCTCACCATGTCCTCAGTACCTCTGAGTTAGTATGATTGGTTCCTTTCTTTTAAAACTTGTTGTCCGTATTCAAAACCAGGATACGTTAGGGACAATGGGTCCACGTAAAATATCCCAATAAGAGGATTATTACAAAGCAAAAGAGTGAAGCAAATATATATTCCATTCATTCAGAAATTGGTTACATCCACACGATTGCAAGCAGGTCAAAAGAGTTCTTCATAAAGATAAGAAGAAAGGCGAAACAAAACAAAGACTACAGACAGACATCCACGAGAAGCCCCTACATCCTAATTACAGGAGCGCATATACCATTCCCTCAACCATCTCACATATAAAGGATGCAAGTGAAGAGCATCCTCGTCCGGAATAGGAGAAATAGAGTTAAAAGCGCTGCCGCCCTCAGCAGTTTCGATATTTGGAGGGCTGCCGTCCTCCTCAGGCGCAGGTTCTTCTTTCTTCACTTCCTCCTTAACAAAGGAAGATCCCTGGCTGATGACAGGAGGCTGCGGCTCCTCTGACGCCGCAGTCTCAGCATTTGGTGGAGATACTGCGAGAACCAAAGACGGAGAAAATGAAAATAGTCAAAAAAATGGTTGTGCGGCTCGTTTTAGACAGGTCTCATGCGGCTCAGACAGGGGGCATATCCTCATGCGGCTCAGACAGGGGGCATATCCTCATGCGGCTCAGTCATGGGACGAGTATGCGGACCGTATAGTTTGAGAAGTTTACGTCAAAGTCTGGAGTATGTAGTGAAGTAGGCTCTGTTAGGGTTTCAAATCGACTACCTAATCCTTACCTTCGATGGCAATATGAACGTCAAGACGAACGGGGGGCGTGACAGTTGAGGACGAAGCCGATTTCTTACTCCTCGCCACAGCCTTTTTCACAGCCTTAGAAGCCCTGGGTGCCATTGTTGTCTGATGATCAGAGGAAGAAAACACGACAAAAATCTGAGTCAAAAAGAGCCTAAGAGAGAAGACTGTCTAAATGCCCTTCTATTTATAGACAAAAAACTATGGACCGACGCCTTGTGCAAACGCGAGCGACTCTTCGGCTATCGAGCCAAACCAGCCATTTAAAGACTGAGCTCTTGGGATCCTGTTCCAAAAAGATCTACACGCATGACATAATGACGTGACAAAGGGGATATGCGGTTCGAATGGCCATGCGGCTCGAAAGTCCCCTGCGGCCAAGATATCCATGCAGACAGAATTCCATATGCGGCTAGAGGAACCCGGCCATGCTTCTTATTCAAAGTATTTCAATTTTACAAATTGAAAACTTTGAAGGGGGTCCTGTAGAAGCATGAAAAATACTAAAGAAAATGATGCATGCGGCCAGGAAAGATCCATGCGGCTCAGAGGACTCATGCGGCTCATGGAATCATGCGGCATAGGGGGCTATGCGGCTCAAGGCATTTCATGCGGCTCAGAGGACACGTGGCCTGATAGTGCTCCCCCCGACCCATGCTGTATTAATTGCTACGACGGCTGACCCCTCTGAAAAGTTGATAGCCCTGACACAAAAGCAGGTAATTATGACGTTGTCATAATGATGAATCTCTAGGGAAGAGGAAAGAAATCTCTGACACAAATTCCCTGAGAGCCACAAAAACTGCCACGTGGCCTTGCCACGTGGGCATTCGTATGCGGCTCGCTTCTCATGCGGCTCAGATTAAATCCTATGCGGCTCAGACTGTAGAAGCCTCAAACGGCTCGAACAAAGGACTTCCTATGCGGCTCAGAGTGAATCCATCCTATGCTGCTCAGGCCATGAAAGCCTCCTGCGGCTCGAGCGAGGACTTCTCATACGGTTCAAGAAGATCATGTCCATGCGGCCCAGGCGGATATATACCTATGCAGCCCACAAGGATGACTCATCTGTGATTAGAAGGCTCAAGGGAGGGCCACTGCCCACGCAAGCCCTGACACGTGGGCTTAACCATATGCGGCTCACATTCATATGCGGCTCACCTTCATATGCGGCTCACTAGTCATGCGGTCCAGATCCTCCCAGCAGATCCTAGGACACCTGTCCTAAGCCGATTAAATTCCTCAGATTTGCTACCATTAAAGATTGGGTCAAATCCCAATAAACCTGGGACACGTGGCAGAAGAGTAAATCTAATTTATTCGTAGATATCAGAAGATCAGTATAAGGAAGATTTATTCCAATCAGCATTAATTGCTCGTGGGATTTGGTGTAATCTACACCTAATGGCCCAGATTCGTCATAATCAAGATGAATGGCCTAGATTGACCAATCCAGGCTGCCGCCATCTCCAAGAGCTAATCATTGGCAACCCTAATGATCACATCCCATTATTATAAATAGCAAGGTGCCATTCCCTTGTAAATATATACAAGATCGAGGAGAAAAAGATATACAACTTCAGAGAGAAAAATACGCATATACAGAGGGACTCCCCAATAGTCAGAGAAAAGAATCCACAGAGAGAGAGAGAAGCCTGAAAAGCAACAGAGGAGCAAGAAGAGCATTTCTTCATCAACGCCAACCATCTTTTCACAAGGAGCCAAGACTGCATACCGATCGTCCAAGGAGTAAGGCAGAGCGGCCGTCGCTTTCCCGAGCCTCTATCGTCACCCCCCAGAATAAAAAATAAACAATTGTACTTAGACTGCTGTACCTAGGTTTTTGTCCCTAGGCTTTCTTTGTACAAGCGAGTATGTAACGTGAAGTAAAAGTTCGGTCCTCCGATAATTGTTCTGTTCTTTTATATTTCATGGTAAACAGAAAGTCAGCAAGAACTTGACCTTTAACAGACTTTTGAGGAACATAAACCATATCATATTGTGCTAACAATATGACCCATGTTACAAGCCTGGAATTGAGTGTACTGGGCTTCTTCATCAGGACCCGGAGAGGGTTAACTCTAGAAATAACATGAATAGTTTGGCCAGTGATATAATGTCTCATCTTTTAAACAGCAAACATCAAAGCTAGACATTCTTTTTCCACTGGAGTGTATCGATGCGCAGCTCCAATCATCGTACAACTAAGATAATAGATAGCCTGTTCATGGCCTTTTTTATTCTTCTGAGCAAATAAAGCACTTAATGAATGGTCCATTGCTCGAACATACATTAGGAAGGGTATCCCTGACACTGGAGGCACTAGAACTGGAGGGTTCATCAAGTACCGCTTTATGTCTTCAAATGCTTGTTGACATTCTTCAGTCCAAATAAAAGACACACCTTTCTTCATGAGTTGAGTGAACGTTCTATTGCATCCAGAGAGATTTGAGATGAATCTCCTGATATACGAAAGCCGTCCCTGGAATCCTCGTAGCACTTTTAGGTTGCTTGGAGGATGCATCTCTTAAATGGCTTTAATTTTCTTATGATCAACGTGTATACCTTTAGAGGTAATAACGAATCCAAGAAATTTGCCACTAGAGACTCCCAGGAATGACTTGGTGGGATTCATCTTGAGTTGATGCTGGCGCATTAGATCGAAAATAGTTCTCAAGTCTTGAATATGGTCTTCTTTTAGACGACTTTTGACAGCAATATCGTCAACATAGCATTCAACAGTCTTTCGTAAATGATCACGAAAGATGGTGCTCATGGCCCACTAATAAGTTGCACCATCATTTTTGAGACCAAATGGCATGACAGTGTAGCAATAGACTCCAAGAGGAGTGCAAAAATACGTATGTTTCTCATCTTCTGGATGCATCTTGATTTGATTATATCCTGAGAATCCATCCGTAAAGGACATACGTTCAAATCCGCAAGTATTGTCGATCATGACATCAGTGATTGGAAGAGGGAATTCGTCTTTGGGACAGGCTTTATTAAGGTCTTTGAAGTCGATGCAGACTCGGACTTTCCCTGTTTTCTTCAAAACTGGGATAATATTAGCCATCCAGTCCGGATGTTGTTCTTCTCTGACAAAACCGCAGGCAATGAGTTTCTTGACTTCAGTTTCTATGGCATCCATCATGTCAGGCCGAAACTGATGTTGTTGCTGCTTGACTGGTTTCGCATTTGGCAGAATGTTGAGCTTATGGGTAGCGATCTGAGGATCCAATCCTGGCATGTCTTTATAGCTCCAAGCAAATACATCAATGTATTCCCTAATGAGTTGGATCAATTCTTGTTTATCCACTTTCGGGAGGCTTTTGCTGACAAATATTGGTTTTAGGAAAGTTTCATCTCCAACATTGACTTGAACCAACTGATCTTTGGTAGGTGGCTCGCGTTGCTCAAAGCGAAGCTCCCAATGAGTATTCATCCTTTGTATCCAAGGATCCGATTCAGAGGCTTCGGTAAAGTCTCTGTCATCCTCCAAGAACTCGACAGTTACTATAATGGAAGATAGAGTCACTCGATGGACGTGCCCTACACTGGTGTCTGAATCCTATGAGATAGAATCAAAAGAGTTAGATCGTTCTTCTTCATCGGATTCGGAGGCTTCTGGAGTCGAAATTGGTGAAGTATAACCTAATTCCCGTTTCGTTTTGCTGTAGTATTGTTGTGATTTTCCTTTTGGAGCAGGAATACGAATAGGAGTTCGCCTTCTTTGTCGCCATTAAGACTAGATTTAAAATTATAGCCCATCTTTTGAATGATATCTTTTGATTGCTGACTATAACGACGTAGTTGAAGTCTTCCATTATCGTGATTTTTTTCTTCACTATCGGGCGTGATCTTCTGTTCCGTTCTTTTACTAAAAAGTATAGGAAGTTCATCTTTCTTCCTGTAAGGAACTAAGAAGGAGTCATGCATTGGCTCGAGCCATACTTCATTTTGGGAAGCTTCAAATGCTCCTATGGTAAGTGGTTCGAAGTTATCTAACATTTTTAAATAACATCGAGTATAATAAAGAACATCAATATACTGTAAAGGATATGCTACTTTATTGATTTACACATCATCATTTACAACATAGTTCTTAGCTTTAACAGAAGGCTTAGTAAGGTTGATAACCATATGAGAAGAAGGTGAAGGTTTGTTACGACGAAGGTCAATAACAAGTGGTTCAGAAGAGGTGAGCTCCCTTTGTTCCCTTTCTACAGCAGAAGGCTGTTTGTTATGAGAGGAAAGATGTATAATCAACGTTTGAGAAGAAGAGGGACGAGTAGCACGTCTTTTGACGGGAATCATGAGAACATCTTTTGAAGTATGTTTCTGATCTTCCTCACTATCCATCGCCAATACAACTTTCATAAACTCCTCCTTGTACATCCGAGAGTCCGTACAATATGCTTCAATGCCCTTGAAACCCTTGAAAGGATTTAGGTCAGCTACTTCCTTTTGGACTTCTCCATTGACATCCACATATTTGAAGCATTGATATAACGTGGATGGTACAATGTTATGCTCATACAGAAAGGGTCTTTCCAGCAAAGTATTATAAGAACCATGATTATCAATCACGTAGAAAGTAACCTTTGTACGAAGATTGCCTATTTGAACTTTCAGGTGGATCTTTTCCAATGGTTCACTTCTTCCAGAATTGAATTCCAAGATTGTCGTAATAGTTGTTGAAAGGTTGTGTACAGGAATCTTTAATGCATCTAGTAGAGTCTTTAGCATGATGCTAAGTGCAGACCCATGATCGATCAAAATATGATCAACCATCATGGTATCGACATATCCCGTGAAGTAGAGGGGTCGGTCATGACGATTATCTTCCAACAACATATCATCTTGTGTAAAGGTGATGTTTGGCATCAGCTCCATCACACTATGACAATGAAGGCATGTTATAGGATCTTTCTCTGGCTTCTTGAAAAGTGCTAGACAAGTATCAGCTTGCGTCAAAGCTTCACTCAATATTTCTCGAGTTTCCTTCGAAAGACGGAGTAGCTCAAAAATTGACAATCTTGCCAGGGTATTTGTAACTTCACTTCTCAGAGATTTATTTTATTTTATTTTCATATAAAAAAATATTTTCAAATATTATTTTCCTTTAATAAATTATTTTCCCTTCTCAAATTAATCATTTGGGCTTACCTAATTTATTTAACCTTATGATTGGGCCAATTAAGCTCTTGGGCTGCCCTGGCCCATGGGGAAATAAGGTTTAATAGAATTTTCATTTTAAATCAACAAACCATTTCTTCTCCTCTCTTCTAAATTGTTCTGATCGGCTGAGAAATTGAAATACTGAACTATAACCGTTTTGGCAGGGGGGAGGAATTGGTTTTCCTGCCAATTTGTTGCCTCTTACTCACGCTAACCTAACAGCCTATTTAAGCTCCTTCTTCCTCCTTGGATCCATACCGCTCCATTGTTCATCCTCTCTAATTTTTCCTGCAACTAAGCTCGGAGAAGAAACCATGGTGATGTTGGTGATGCAGTTCAGTCGAAGCTCCTTTGAAGGATTGATCGGCATGGGACCTCAGTGATCGGCTCAGTGGGAGTCTTCTGGATCATCAGTTCGAGCTTCCTCCTTGACCCAGTGATTGGTAAGATTCGTGCAATCTTGAGATCTCTCAATTTTAATCGAAGTGATCGATTGATTCAATGGTTCTTCTTGTAGATCGGGATCTACAGATCGAGCACTGTTGATCGATTCCTTGTTTCGTCACCAACAAATTTAGGTGAGTTTTTGTTAACTCTTGAGAGAGTAATCGATCTTCGTTCGATCTTCCATCCTGTCATTTCTCTTTGTGATCTGATTTCTGTGAATGCGTGAATAATGATTGAACAGCTGGTTCCATCTTGTGATTTTCCTTCGTAATTCTTGAGCTGTTCTCGATTGGGAGCATCAGCAATTAAAGGTGAGATCCATACTAACTCCTATGATATGGTTGAGCTTTGGATTTATGTTGACTCAAATCAAAATTGCTAGGTAGTAGCAGTGCACTCAGTGGTGTCAATAAGGATCAGATCAACACTCTCATTTTATCAGGTAATCTAGTTATCGACTTATCTCCTCAAGATTGGTAGAAGTCATAATCTAGAATTTCACATAGGGTCTGGTAGGTCATTGATACTCTGTTTTGACATCAGTTAGTAATCGAGAATAACTATTGAATATTTTCTTAAATCTTCAATCTATGGCAAGTATTGAAATCTAGAGTTCATATTATGCATTGGGTTAGGCAGGTTTGGAATGGAAAGTTAGGATGACCGTTTTGAAATGTACCAAGGAATGAGGCCAAGTCTGATTAGTTGACATCTTGGTTCCATGTTCTTTTCATTTCCTAATTGTTGTAGTTAAGACAATGGATGATTGGTTTAGAGAAGAACCTAACTTCTTACATATATAGACATGTGTAGATTTTGTAGCTCTGTCATAGGGAGCCTGGGTTAGAAAGTTAGAAAGGGATGTACAGGTTCATAATGTAGGATCAAATCAATAAGGATCATTTAATCTTGAGAAATGATTTTAGTTATGTTAAAGAATTTTTACCAAACTTATAAGACTGATGTGAATCGAGGTTTAGAATTGATATTGCCTCAGCCTTAACTAGGACTGATTCGTGTCAGTGCCTCTATTGGACTGAACTGAATCAAAGTCCTAGTGAAGGCTGAAACATATCTGCCTGGGAATATTGAACTGATACTGTATCAGTCCCTAGTACCAGTCCTATCAAGGCTGACTTGTCTCTGTGATCTGAGACTGATGTTGTATCAGTTCCTTGCTCCAGTCCTGTTTAGGACTAGATTATTTGTTTGCAAAAAACAAAAAGTTTATTCCAAACTTGAAAAGAGAATAGTACAAAGTACAATGAATTCTGGGGTAGTACAATTGTAGGATTCTGATCAGAAGACGATCACTCTATCCCTTGGACTATGTGAACTTGAAGACTGTAGCCTCTGGAGAATGCAGCAGCAATTTTACAAGAGTTCTTGATCTCTGTGCGCATGTATCTGATGATTTCACAATGATTGGAAACTCTATTTATAGTGTTCAAGAAATAACTATTTTAGCAGTTATTCTGATATGCGCGAGGCTGGATTGCACCAAATTGAGTTGCGCCAACCTCCTGTTGTGCCAACTTTCATTCTGTTGTTAAGTCGTGTACTAACTGTATTTAGACGCGTGGCATCATGTGATTGAGATGCGTGTGGTCATGTACAGGATAGTAGACACGTCTTGAGAGATTAGTAGCATGTACGCCATGTCATCCTGCTTTAGAATGTAAGTTGTCTCAACTTTATTAGGTTGCGCGAGCTTCGGTCAACTACGCCTGATTGAGCCGCGCCTAGACACGTGGCAGCTTTTGAGCCAAAGTCATTCAGATTGTGCCTAAGCGCAACTAAAGATTTTGTCTGGATTGCGCCAAGGCGCAACTTACGAAGTGTACAGGACAGTTGTCTACCAACTCTCCTTGAGTGACATAATTCACGGGATTCAAAAAAATTTCCTCGTTCACTGTGGTGTCAGTTGTCAGTGCTGTCAGGTAATGATGGCAATTAAGTGTCAGACGCTACGTAGATTTTGGCACAATAGGACTGGGCACAGTCTGATATCAGGCACAACCTGATCAGTGGCGCAGCTTATTCTCTGAGCTTCATATTAGTGGCACAACCTGATCTTTGGGGCGCAACTTGATCAGTGATTAGTATGTTCAGGGCGCAACTTGATTTTTAGGCCCTACAAGATCCTCTTCAAAGTTTTCAAAACTTAAAAACGTTTCAAAGTTTTGAAATACTTTGAATTTATAAAAAAAAATTAACTGAGTCAAGTTGCGCCAGTCAACAACCGGTCATCATATTTAAATCTCTTTCTCGAAAACACAAAATTTCCTCTTCGTTTTCCCGAGTTTTATTGATGATTTTCGGTTTTCAATGAAGAATAGAAGAGTCAATTTGTTGATATATATGTAGTAGTTGATCTTCATGCTTTATTATTCACTTCTATTCTTCAATGGCCCCAAAGAAGAAAGAGATGGAGACAAATGATGATACTGCAATTAAGTCCCCTGAAGAAGGACATGATGTTGTGTCGTCGACTTACTTATTGGAGGCTGACCCGGTATTGAGGCCGGTGAACTTTTTAGACTGTTTTTGTTTAAACCCGACAATCTTCAATCGCTCGAGTAGTGGGCCATCCTCTGAAGAGCACATTGATTCGGAGGGATTCCTTAATCTGATGCGTCGCTCGGGGATACGTAACATGCATGAATTGGATACCGCCCTTCGTCAGATCGATGAAGGCAAGAACAAAGAATAATGTTTAGGCGTGCCAAAAATTCTATTCTCTTTTCTTGTGTCCTTGTCTGTAGGGGTTCACACATCTTTATGCAAATAAAATCTAAAATTTCTGATATGTTGTGTGGCTGTGGTTTTGAATAGCACACGAGGTCGTGTGCCTTTGGCTAATTCTTTGTTTACTGTTTCATTGAGAGACACATGGCAGCCATCACGTGGTCTTAAGCACCTATTGTTTAGTTCTTTTCCAAAATAGGCTCCTAGAATGACGCGCCCATTTTCTTTCTTCAGTACTTTAAAAAGGATAGCCAAAACGAAAGAGCCATTCATTCTCTCTCAAAACAAATGGCTTCTCACAAGGTCCCACTTGCGCCACTCCATTCTGATGTTATTCTTTTGTATTCTATGTCTTCAAAAGTTGGTAAGTCTCAACAAAGAACCAATGATTTTCTTATATGAGCGTTTTTTTTTTGTGCCACTTTTGAAGATAAGCCCTGACTTGCATGTTGTAGACACTGTCGATATGTACTAACTATTTCTGAGAATAGGTGCACACCGTGATCCAGTACTTAGTCTCAATCATAGGCGCGTATTATTGACATACGCCAGTGTGATCAACTTGCACTGTGGAGATATGCGCCTATTGATCGGCGCGCATTTTCGATATGCGTCTGTTTGATCAGTATGCAGTATTGATGTGCGCCTATTGATAGGCGCACACTGCTGGTTTGCGCCTGTTGGTAGGCACACACTGCTGGTTTGCGCATGTTGATAAGCGTACATTGTTTGATAGATTCTGCTAACTTTTCCTGTTTTGTTAATATTTGCAGGGATTCGACTAGCAAGCTTCTTCAGGACTGGCATTGGTGATTTGGATGTTACAGAAGGCATTCTTCTGACACTCACATCAGACAGCTCATGTGGTTCTGACACTCAAATCAGACAGCTCAGGACTCTTCATGTTCAAGAAAGGTCTTCCTCAGATGGTAGGAAGAGCCTTCATACATGAGAGTTGGATGGTGGAGACGCAGAACTATGAATTGTATCACAAGGGTGATTACGTTCCTAGTTCCCCTGGCGGGTCGTCTTCTCTCCACCAGTTGTATTGACAGCAGCTCATCTTTGGACTGCTGCACTCTGGGGTTCTCCTCTCGTCTTTCTGAGAGAGAAGACCAGAGTTGATTCCATTGTCTGACTCATTGCTTCAGGTCAAGACGACAAGGAATTGTCACCAACAAATGAAAAGATCCAAAGATGTAATAGACCTTCATTATCAAATGGGAAGATCCAAAGATGTAATAGACCTTCATTAGAATGAAAATCAGAGATGTAATAGATTTTCATCAAGATGTATCTATGCTTTTCAAAAAAAGAATAAAGAAATTATTGTCTCATTATTCTCCTTTTTATAATTCAATTTTGATGTGCTGACATAGATAACAGAATACGGATAGAATGCGAATGTGGCAAGTTGTTTGACGTGGCTATTTTGGAATCTAGAGACATAGATTCTTATTATGATAAATGAATGAGTAATTGGTCACTTTGATTTTTAAGGGAGAGACAATGAATGAATGAATGGTCGTTCAAACTCTCGAAGAAAAGAATAAATGAGTGAATAGTCATGTCAGTTTCGGAGAAGGGATAATGAATGGTCAGTTATAAATGAATGAACAGTTATAAATGAACGAACGGTTGCGCTTCTTTCCAAAAGTTGTATCAATTCTCGAGGCTGATTATCTATTTGTTTTGCCTATAAATAGAATAAAACTTTTGTAGATATTGACAATCTCTTTCCCTTCTGTACGAAAATGTCTTCCAAAGATTTACTTGCTCCGAAGATCGAAGAAGAAATCGAGATACCCCCTACTGAGCCTCCCGTGCCTTCTCGAAAAGAAAAAGGCGAAGGCTCAACTGTTCCTCCTGCACCAGGGCAGGATTTTGATCTCCAAGTTAGTGGAACCTGGAAAGACTGCCGAAGAAGAGGCATTGAGGATGGCTGCCTGCAAGTTTCTTGTAAGTTCAGATAATGAGATGTTTGAACTGCTGGCAAACTATGTATTTAATAATGAAGGATCAGGGCCTCCTCCCCATCCTTAATATTATGTAATTTTATTCTGCTTTTGAATAAAATAAACTTTTATATACATCATGTCTCTGAAATACAGTACATTTTGCTTTTATACATAATATTTCTTGAGAAACTTGCCATTGATCGGCATCATAGCAACTCTACCATCCATATCTGTTAATTGATAGGCTCCATTGGAGAAGACTTTATTTACCACATACGGTCCTTCCCACTTTACCTCGAACTTGTCTTTGCTCATATGTGTCATAGTCATAGGACGTCAGACTGTAAGAACCAAGTCGCCTTCTTGAAATGTTCGTACTCTGACTTTGCGATTGAAAGCTTTTGAGATCTGGACTTGATAAAGTTCAATATGCTGTTGAGCCAGTAACCTTTTCTCGTCGAGCGCCTCCAACTCTTGAAGCCGAAGACGATCATTATTTTCTGTAGTAAGTTCGTTAGCAATAGCGATTCTCAATAATGGAATTTGAATTTCCAAAGGCAGGACAGCTTCACACCCATATACTAAAGAAAAAGGTGTGCAACCTGTAGGATTACGAACAGTAGTGCGATATGCCCATAGACATTCTCCAAGTTTATCACTCCAATTACGTTTGTTGATAGAGACAAACTTTTAGAGAAGTTTGATAATGGTCTTGTTGAATGCTTCAGCCAACCCATTAGCCGCAGGATTATAGGCCGTCGAGGCAACATTATTGATTCTGTTGTCATCACAGAACCTATTAAACTTTTGGCTGATGATTTGCGGTCCATTATCATGGATGATTCGACGAGGGACACCAACCTGTATATCACGTGATGTTTGATAAAGTTGATGATACTACTCGTTTTAACTTCAGCCAATGGTATAGCTTCTGCCCACTTGGAGAAATAATCAGTTATAGCTAAAATGAACCGATGCCCTTTAGATGAAGAAGGATTGATAGGGCTAATTATATCCATGCCCCAAGCTTCAAAAGGCCATGAGGCAGCAGTCGGATGAAGAAATTTCGATGGTTGGTGAATGAAATTTGCATGAATCTGACATGTACGATATTTCCTTGTATAGTCAATAGCATCTGATACCAGGGAGGGCCAGTAGTAGCCCATACGTCGAATACGATCTTGTAGTTTAGGACCAGGCTGATGTGCTCCACAAACACCATCATGAGCTTCACGTAAAATCTGTTTTGCTTCATTACCAGCGAGACATCTTAAAAGCAACCCATCAAACGTTCTTCGATAGAGAGTTTTAGTAGTATGATTATAATAGAATCGAAGCGATCGACGACGGATACTTGTAGCTTCTTTAGGATCTTCTGGCAAGATATCATGCACTGCAAAATCAATGAAAGGTGCTCTCCAGTCCTTGCTAATATCATTGACCTCAGTTAGGTTGTTGAATTCAATATTGTGGTTGTTTTCGACACAAAATAGTTCTCTATTAGAGATAACAACCATCTGTTGTCTTTTGACTAGAACTGCCAATACCGCAGCTAGGTTAGCTAAGGCATCAGCTTCTGTATTGCATGCCCGACGTATATGTTCGATGAAGAATCCTTTGAACGAAGAAGCTATCCTGGTTGCTGCTTCATGGTATGGTACTAAATCTTGATGTCGGACTTCATATATGCCTCTAACCTGATTAACAATCAACTTAGAGTCGCCATATACTTCGAGATATTCGATATCCAGTTGTTTGGCTAATTGGAGTCCAATGAGCAAGGCATAGTATTCTGCCACATTGTTAGAGCATAATTCATCTAAAGAATAGGCCTTTTGAATAGTTAATCCATCGGTGAAACAAGAACAATTCCTACTCCAGCTACAAGGGTACCTCGAGGTCCAATTCCAGAAGCTCCATCAAAAAAACAACCTCCAGGTAGAAAATTCTTCTGAGATCATATTTGATTCTAATGTTTCGTCTGAAATCTCATCATAGAGTTTAGATGTCTCGGGGACAGGATTAGCTGCTAAGAAGTCAGCAAGTGCTTGGCCTTTTACAGACTTTTGAGGAACATAAACCATATCATATTGTTCTAGTAATATGGCCCATGTGGCAAGTCTAGAATTAAGTGTACTTGGCTTCTTCATTAAGACTCGAAGAGGATTGACTCGGGATATGACATGAATAGTTTGGCCTATAATGTAATGTCTTGTCTTCTGAACAGCAAACATTAAGGCTAAACATTCCTTCTCTACCGGACTATAACGATGTTCAGCTCCAATCATCGTTCGAATAAGATAGTAGATGGCTTGTTCATGACCTTCTTTGTTCTTTTGAGCCAGCAAAGCTCCCAATGAATGATCCATTGCCCGGACATACATTAAGAAGGGTATTCCTGAGATCGGTGGTACAAGAACCGGTGGACTCATTAAATACCGCTTTATGTCATCAAATGCTCGTTAACATTCTTCCGTCCAAACAAAAGATACACCTTTCTTCATTAATTGAGTAAATGGTCTGCAACGTCCTGATAAATTCTAAATGAACCGCCTGATGTATGCAAGTCGACCTTGGAATCCTCGTAGCTCTTTTAGGTTGCGTGGCGGACGCATCTCTTGAATGGCTTTGATCTTCTCGGGATCAACGTGTATACCTTTAGAGGTAATGACGAAGCCGAGAAACTTACTACTAGAGACACCCAAGAAAGACTTGGTGGGGTTCATTTTGAGTTGATGCTGGCACATCAGATTGAAGATAGTTCTTAAATATTGAATGTGATCTTCTTTGAGATGATTTTTGACAGCAATATCGTCAACATAGCATTCGACAGTCTTTCGCAGATGATCGCAAAAAATAGTACTCATAGCCCGCTGGTAAGTTGTACCTGCATTCTTAAGACCAAACAGCATGACCGTATAACAGTACACACCCCGAGGAGTACGAAATGAAGTATGTTTCTCATCTTCAGGATTCATCCGGATTTGATTATATCCAGAAAACCCATCCATGAAAGAAATTCGTTCGAATCCACATGTATTGTCGAGCATGACATCAGTAATTGGGAGAGGAAACTCGTCTTTAGGGCAAGCATCATTGAGATCCCTAAAGTCTATGCAAACTCGAACCTTTTCGGTCTTCTACGGAACTGGTACAACGTTGGCTACCCAGTCAGGATGCTGTTCTTCTCTGATAAAACCAAAGGCTATAAGCTTTTTGACTTCATCATCAATTTCATCCATCATTTCAGGCTTGAATCGCCGTTGTTGTTGTTTGACCGGCTTGGCATTCGGCAGAATATTAAGCTTGTGAGTTACAATTTGAGGATCTAATCCCGACATATCTTCGTAACTCCAGGCGAAGACATCAATATATTCACGAATAAGATGAATTAACTCTTGTTTATCATCCTCTGGGAGATTTTTGCTAATGAAGATTGGTCGTGATACACCCTCATCTCCAATATCGATTTGGACAAGTTGATCTTCAGTAGGTGGTTCTCGTTGTTCGAAATGAAGTTCCCATTGATTGTCCATCTTTTGTGCCCAAGGGTCCACTTCAGAAGCTTCTTCAATATCATCTTCATCTTCTTCTGAGAATTCGGCAGACACCATGTTAAAAGATACCATCACCCTATGAACATGACCAATGCTGGTATCAGAATCCCATGAAATAGAATCAGAAGAGTTAGATCGTTCTTTTTCATCAGATTCAGAAGGTTCTGGAGTTGGGAGAGGTGAAGCATAACCTAAGCCCCGCTTCGATTTACTGTGGTATTGTTGTGATTTTCCTTTTGGAACAGCAATACGAAGGGGAGTCCGCCTTCCTTTACCATTGTTGAGGCCTGTTCTGAAATCATAGCCCATTTTATGGATGATGGCTTTAGATTTTGGACTATAGCGACGTAATTGTAGCCTTCCTATATCATCTCTATTATCATTATAGAGCACAATTTTTGATTCCTCTCTTTTGTTGAAGAATATAGGCTTTTCATCTTTCATTCGAGACGGTACTAAGAAGTACGACTCTTGTATTGAATCCAATGATACCACATTTCGCAGAGATGATACAACTTCTATTGTAAGTGGTTTAAAGTTATCTAGCATATCCAAATAACACTGAGGATAGTAAAAGATATCAGTATACCACAAAGGAGATGCTTTATTGATTTTTACACCATCATTTACAACAAGAACTTTAGCCTTAGCAGGCTTAGTCAGATTGATGACAAGAGGGGGAGAAGAAGAATGAGAAGGAGGAGGGAGCTTCTTGCGACGAAGGTCGATTACAAGCGGCTCAGAAGAGGTGAGCTCTCTTTGTTCTTGATTATCACCCTTAGGCTGCTTCTCATGGGAAGGAAGATAGATAGTCCGTGGTTTGGAAGACTGAGGACATAAGGTGCATCCTTTGACGGGAATCACCAGAGTATCATTTGTCACACTCTTCTATTCTTCATCTGTGTCCATTGCTAGTACTACCTTCATGAATTCTTCCTTGTACATACGAGAATCGTTGCAGTATGCTTCAACCCCTTTGAAAGGATTTAGATCTGCAACCTCTTTTTGGACTTCTCCATTACCATCCATATATTTGAAACATTGGTGGAGCATAGAGGGTACAATATTGTGTTCATGGAGGAATGGCCTTTCCAATAAAGCGTTGTATGAGCCATGATTGTCAATAATATAGAAAGTTACCTTTGTACGAAGATTGCCAATTTGAAGTTTTAGGCGTATCTTCTCCAAAGGTTCACTTCTTCCTTGATTGAACCCCAGGATGGTAGTGATAGTTGTGGAAAGGTTATGCACTGGGATCTTCAAAGCATCCAGCAAAGACTTCGGCATAATGCTAAGTGCGGACCCTGGGTCAATCAGAATGCGTTCTACTTTCATGGTGTCCACATACCCTGTGAAATAGAGAGGACGATCATGACGATTGTCTTCTAATAACATGTCATCTTATATAAAGGTAATATTGGGCATTAGCTTAAATACACTATGACAGTGTGCACAACTGATTGGCTCATTTTCAGGCTTTTTGAGAAGAGTAAGACAAGCGTCAGCCTGCATCAAGGCTTCACTTAACGTCTCTCGGGTCTCTTTTGAGAGACGCAAGAGTTCAAAGATTGACAATCTTGCTGGAGTATTGGCTAATTGATCCAATATGTCAAAATTATATGGCTTCTCAAGTCCGAGAGATGAGGACTTCTTCAATGCTTTATCAAAGCGGACAGGTTGTTTCCCCTTGTCGGCTGCTGTTGGTTTAGGAGGAGTTGGTTCGACCACCGGTAAGGATGTGGATGGTATATTCTCGCCAGGAAAAGATGATGAAGGAGGAACATCAGGAGATGGAGCAGGGTTCTCTTGATTTTCGGAATACTCCCGAAGATAGGGTTTCCCTGATCTATTGTCCATTAGAATTTCTTCTTCTGTTACTGGTTCAAAGGACACCATGTTATAGTTCTTGGGTTTAGATCTGGAATGCTTCTTTTGCTTAGAAGAGAAAGGCGTTTCAAATTCTGCTACCAGATCTAGGTGAATCCACATAATCTCTCCTCTGTCAGTTGACAGCGGAACAAGACCTTTATTTTGAGGAGGTAGGAGATTCACGATCTCAAGAGTAGTCCTTGGAATGGGGACAAGACTATCTTGTACAAGTTGCGGTAGAAAATCACTGAATTGTAGAGAAACTATATTAGCAGTCACCGTTTTCTCGTCCTGTTGCAGAGTAATTGCTCCAGAGTTGATCAACTCTTGGATTTTACCCTTGAGCACATAACATGCTCTCGTTGGATGCCCTATAAATCTGTGATAAATGCAGTATTTAGGGTGATCAGTTTGACCCACTTCTTATGGCCATTTTTCCTCTGGAAGCTGAAGCTTATTACTTTTGATCAAGCAATCGAAGATGCTTAAAGTATCATCTTCATCAAAAGAATACTCTTCTTTTGGACGAGTCGATTTCTGTGGTGGTGCTGATGGAGTGGATGTCGTCTGAGTGACGTTTACAGCCAAAGACTCCTTGCCTTTAAGATTAATGGCCAATGTATCTTTACTCTTGCGGTTATTCTGATGATTACTACCCCCGGGTGCAGAATGTTCATCTTAGTTAGGATGAGTCATTTGGACTCCTAACTGCTTGAACTTTTCGGCACTAACCTTGGCTGCTTTGGCATTGACAATGAAAGAAGGCCAATCATGGAATTGTGTAGATTCTGTCCACATACTGATAATAGGTAACAAGTTTGATTTGTAAGTGTCTATTGTTACAGCAGATGGAGTTCCTAAAGGCATTTTGAGTGCCTCTCGGCAGAATCTTTTAATGAAACTCTTTGTGGATTCATTATGCCTCTGTTTAACCTTAATGAGGGCAGACATCGTCATGTCATTGACTCCTTCGTAGAATCTTTTCAAGAACATTTTCTTAAAACTACCAAAAGAAGTGATGCAGCCATCAGGCAGACAACGATACCAGTCGTATGCTGCGCCAGCTAAACAACCGACGAACACTCTGTTAAGGAGAGCATCATTTGGCTGTAATTGATCAGTCATCACTTCAAAATGATTGATGTACTGACTTGGAGAAGTGCTACCATCAAACAGCATGATGGTTGGGAGCTTATATTTAGGAGGAAATGGAACCTCTTTCCACTCTGTAGGATATGGTTGCTTTATACCCAGTCTTTGTAGGCCATCCTTCTGCTTGAAGGCCTCAAACTGAGTACGTAAAAGTTTTACAGCCTTATTAGCATCCCCTAATGTTTAGGAATTAGTAGGCTGGTTAGAAGTGTTAGGAGGAGGAACAGCGTGGTAATTACCACCTCCAGCACCAGACTGACTGGGATCAGCTTGAATTGGCACGAAAGCGACCTGAGGAGTTGGTACCCCCAGACTAGCAGGTACAGAAGATGCTATAAGCTCTAGATTTGTAGCTGGGTTTACAATCGGTGGCACTGTATGTTGAGCCACGATTATAGTATGCATGCTTGCGACCATCTCTGCCATGGTCTTCAATTTGTCCTCCAATGCAATAATTCGTTGCTCTTGACTGGTTGAAGTAGAGGCATCTTGATCTTTCGTAATGGTATATGCCGTCACTTCTCTTGCCGCTATTGATGAGATAGTTTGTTCAGAACTTTCACTATCTGCATCAAACTCTGAGAAAGAGTCCTCTCCTACATGAGCGATGAAGAGATCTTCTTGACTAAAGACACCTTGGTTCAAATGTCGATTCCTCGATCTAGTGTATTGAAAGACACCTTCATTGGATGTATGGATCCGATCTAAGTATTGCTGACTAGGATTACGTGATACATTACGTCTTGGACGTTTCCCACCCACAGTGCCTTGAGAAGTCATGTTGACAGAAGCATATAATAGCTCATCTTCGTCTTCTATTATATATTCAGGAGTTGAAGCATAGTTCAGACGATCGAAGACAGATCGTCGAGCCGATTAGCAACAATAATTGATGACGACTTCATGAAGGCAGTAGCGATTTAAAGCACGATTTGGAGGTAAGGGAGTCATCCCTGTAATTTCCCGTCTTTGTGTAAGACGTTGCCGTAAATCAGTTACAACTACAGGACGAGAAGAAGTCGGAGGAACATATTCCTTAATGATGTTAGGAACATGTCTCTTATTCTTCAAATGTTTAGTTCCCTAAGTGTACAAAGATGTACTCAACTCATTAGCATAGGTGGTTGGGTCTTTTTTTTTTCAAACTTTGGCTTTTGGTATAGATTGGCCTTTGGCATAAGGTTCTTACGTTTTGCCAAAGTTGATACTGGTTGACGCCTATTAAGATAAGCGCGTAAATATGAAAATTCTGCTCCAGATGTCTCTGTTCGTGATACCCTCAATTTTCTTTGCTTGGATCTTGAAATTTGCAAGGTAGAAAGGTCTTGACCAAACCCCATAGGGGTAGGTAAGATACCTCTTTGGTCAGTATTCTTTCCAATATCAGAGATCCGAAGACCTCTGTTTAAAGGAATAGAATCTGACAGATCTTCCTCTGAGTCATAGACTAGGGAAGTTTGAGAAAAGACCAAAGGGTGCTTTCCTTTATTTTGTGAAGGGTCAGCAAAGAAGCCTTTTCCTTTGTTCTGTTGTGAGACCATTTTAGGCACAGATTGCGCCAATTGAGGAAGTGTCAAAGGACTCTTCCCTTTGTTTTGTCTAGTGTTAGTACTAGAAAATTGATTCTCCAAGTTCAGAACTTGAGAATTAGAAGAGGGAATAGACAAAAGACTAGTTTTCTTAAGTTGCGCCAGAGTAGCAGACTGCGCCTGAAGTACTGATTGCTTGGGTTGTGCCATAGTCCTACGGGCTACTGATGGTGTCTTGGCAGCAACATGGGTAGAATGCACCTCAACAATAGCTTGAACGGGCTGTGCCTTGGCAGCAAAGAGAGTAGTAGACTGCGCGTGGGCAACAGGATGAATAGGTTGCGCACGGGCAACAGAAGCAAGCTGTGCCTGAACCGTCGCGACAGACTGTGTCTTGGCCTTTGAACACTCAGTTTGCGCCTGGGTAACAGTGACCATGGAAGATTTAGGAGCCCATACAGTCCTGTTCTTGGCGATAGCCGCTGTACGCTTGTTGCTCTTGGTGCTAATCATATCCTCATAGGCTGTCTGGTTGACCTGAACAACCAGAGTCTTCTGCGTCTTGCCGATCGACGCAGTGTCACATTGAGTTGTTACCTTCTCGTCGGAGGAGAAAGTCGTCCCCAGCAGAGTCGCTATTTTGTTTGCAAAAAATAAAAAGTTTATTCCAAACTTGAAAAGAGAATAGTACAAAGTACAATAAATTCTGAAAAAGTACAACTGTAGGAATCTGATCAGAAGACGATCACTCTATCCCTTGGACTATGTGAACTTGAAGACTGTAGCCTCTGGAGAATATAGCAGCAATTTTGTAAGAGTTCTTGATCTCTGTGCATATGTATCTAATGATTTCATAATAATTGGAAACTCTATTTATAGAGTTCAAGAAATAACTGTTTTAGTAGTTATTCTGATGTACGCGAGGCTGGATTGCGCCAAATTGAGTTGCACCAACCTCCTGTTGCGCCAACTTTTATTTCGTTGTTAAGTCGTGTACTAACTGTATTTAGACACGTGGCATCATGTGATTGAGATGCGCGTGGTCGTGTACAGGATAGTAGACACGTCTTGAGAGATTAGTGGCATGTGCGCCACATCATCCTGCTTTAGAATGTAAGTTGTCTCAACTTTATTAGGTTGCGCGAGCTTCGGTCAACTGCACCTGATTGAGCCGCGCCTAGACACGTGGCAGCTTTTGAGCCAAAGTTATTCAGATTGCGTCTAGGCACAACTAAAGATTTTGTCTGGATTGCGCCTAGGTACAACTTACGAAGTGTACAGGACAGCTGTCTACCAACTCTCCCTGAGCGGCACAATTTACGGGATTCGAAAAGATTTTTCTCGTTCACTGTGGTGTCAATTGTCAGTGCTGTCAGGTAATGATGGCCATTAAGTGTCAGACGCCACGTAAATTTTGGTGCAATAAGACTGGGCGCAGTCTGATATTAGGCGCAACCTGATCAGTGGCGCAGCTTGTTCTCTGAGCTTCATATTAGTGGCGCAACCTGATCTTTGGGGCGTAACTTGATTTTTTGGCCCTACATTATTGTAGCAGTGAACCCAGATTTAATTGTTCAGGTGATGGAGATTGGTAAGTGAGTTGTATCAATGTTGTCCATGCCTCACTTCCTTGGAACCACAAGTGAAGGTTTAGGAATTTTATTTGGTAGTTGTTGATAATTATTGATTGCAACCAGTGAACTAACTAGCTATGGGCATAGGAGGTTTTGAAGTGAGTTGTTCTAAAATGTGAGTTAGTACTTTTCAGAGATTGTAATAGTAGCAGCAATGTTAGCTATGTTTTGTTCTCAGTTGACTGATGAAGAATCAATTTTGTGGAACTTAATTTAGAACAGTTCCTGCATTTAGGATTCAGGCAAATGGTGGAATGTCAATAGGGTGGTATCTTTTGAACTGAGATCAATTCTTATATAGTAGATACTGAACAGCAGGTATCTAGAAACAAGTCCTTAGGTTAATGTTTGTGTTGGAGTTGGACCTAATTACATGAGAAGATCCCTGGATAGTGTATTTTCACTTTAAGCCATTCTTTAGACTCAATTTTTAACTTTTGATAGTATTCTCATGTCATTTTATTCAGTTGCCTAATCAGCTATATATGAACTCCTATTCTCATTTATATATTACTGCTATACTTGGTCTCATTTGAAGAACTTTCTAAACCTTATAGCAACCAATCTAAGATGAGTGCCTGGGAGTTGCATCCTGTATTCAGATTCATAGGAATCAGGTTTTACATCCAGGATTACTACTGCTGAGGTAAATCACTACCTGCAAAATTGAGTCAGTCCTATAGCAGAACTAATAAGTTGGGTCTAAGCTATCAACTGAGACTGATTGCTTCATTACAACTGATTATATCAGCCTTCCAAGTTTGATTTATTCCTTAACCTGAGAACTCAGTTAGGTATCAGTGTTTCACTGATACCTTAAATTATGACTTGAGGTAAGCTCCTGTGCAATGGACAGTTAGAAATACCATAGCCTAGGTCAGTTATGGAAGTTGCATTTAGACTGAGTATTTTAGTCTAAAATTTAGTTAGAAATTAAGGCTTACTGATTTGTAGCTTGCAGGAATCGAATAATGGAGGTTGTGATTTAGACTTTTGGATAGGAAACCCTAAGACAGACCCTTGAGTTTGTATAGGCAGGTTTATACTTGGAACATTATATGGATTGATGCCTTGTATTTAGCCATATGGACAAGTTATATGCAGATAAGTAGAGAACCTACCACAGTTGAATCTTCAATTCCAGGGTCTATGTACAGTGTGCATATTAATCAGTGACAGCCTAACCTGTGTGGTAGGCATAATTATAGATGCTATCAGATGTTACTTATTAATATCTTGTGGGACAATTGGTTTGGGAGGCATACGATGGCTGAGAGTGGGAGTTTGGCAATAAAAGAACTTGATAAGTGGAATGTAAGTGAAGGTTTAGATGTGAAAATTATTCTTATCAGTGGATTGAATCAGTCCTATTTTAGGACTAAACCCAACTGAAACTTGATGGATAGCAATGACAAAATCACTTAGAGTAAGGGAAGGATATGGTTTTACATGAATCATTCTTATTTGATACAAAATAATGTATCAACTTTGTTCAGTTCCTATTAAACACATTTAAGAGCAGGCCATGATATTTAAGACTAATATTTAGGACTAGTATTTGGACTGTTTGTCACGACCCGCACCCGCTTTTTCGGATACGAGACGTGTCCAAGCCAGCCTACGCCGCAAAGTCGACGGTAGAACGATGTCAAGCCCGCAAGAAATAAATGCTCAAAATATAACATTTGCTGCTCATTCACATTTCTAAATTTGTTACAACATTTATAATTAAAGAAACTACAAGATTTTACAATTAATGAAATTGAATACAACTGCTATCTATTTTTAGGTTTCTGTCTGCAAGTACACCCGAATCTTCCAAGCTAAGTGAGGCCACAGCTAACCTGAAAACTGATGGTTTCTAGTCAGGAATGGAACAAGTACACAAACCGACGGCAATACGAAAACACAATAGAATTAACAAGACATGAAAATAACATATGAGAGATAAAAACTGGAAGATAACTGATGACATGGCACGATGGAGAAGAAAAGAAAAATAAATAAAAGACATCTACCTATTATGGTGTGAAATATCCGTTTCGACATGTGAACGGCTAGGGGTAAATCCGGCACCCTGCACGTGTCGTGTGCAGCTGCTATTATTCAAGAATAGACTCATAGGATAGTTCTGGGTAGTCCACATGTCTACTAAGATATTTCCCCTCCCGACTACTCCGTATGACAAGCGTGTCAACAAGCAGCAAGATAGATGTATAAACATGAAATGAAAAGACTACTATGAATCGAAAGCAATCAGAAAGTGCACTTGCCTGAGGTCCTTAGCTGGTGAAACCAATAATACTATACCACTCAATGAGCCACAATCAGTCAACACATGCAGAAGTCTCCAGATGCTAAAATAAACAGTACCAACATTCTCAGAATAGTCAAATTAGCTAGGATTGTCTATCCTTAAATCCAATTCTGGACACAGGAGCAAAACGATAATTTTGGGTCAAAACAGTATCCGCCGTTGGACCCGCTTTGCACCGAAAAACGTACCAGAGTCAATGGTCGCTAAAGTCGTCAAACTATATGTCAATAGGTCCAGTTTTTCGATATGAACCCAACCGTATGTCCAAAGTTGGATTTCGGCGGGCCGTGCACAAAATCGCCCGCTGAGTCGGACCGTGGGGCTCGTAAAATGGCGTCTGATTCAACTGTCTCAGAATTGGACCAAACTTGGCATACAGGACCAGAAAAATGATACAGTCCTGTTGGCACAAGTTTCGTTTCGATCTGACGAACGTGTACAAAGTAATTAGGAAACTTGCACAGAGGCCGATACGGTGAATTTCGACGGATACGCATCAAATTCGTCGCGCACACGCGACCAATTTGAATTCCGTCAAAGCCCACACGTCAACAAAGCCGATACGCACCTTTCGATGTTTTCGGTTCGCGACCACATCGCCCGGATTGGCGGGACGCACGTCGTGTGGATGAGTTTCTAATGTTTTCGAAAATTGTTTTAATAAGTTTTTCTTGATTTTCAAATCAAGATTTCTTGATGTATACTAGATGAATTTAAAATCCGTAAAAAGAGTTTTGAAGCTGTATGGGTTGATTAAAAACCTATTCAATTAGATTTATAAATATTGCTACGGTTTGGCAGAAATCTGCCTACCAATATGGGATGTTGGACTGATTCGTGTGTCCTATTTTTAACAGGTTTCTCGACAACTTTAACTCGATTTCTTTCGAGTTTCGTGTCACTAGAATTTAAACTAATTAGTGGGAATTAAAGATTGTTATATTGTGAACGCACCTGCGCAATCGGGACAAAATTTCGTCGACAGAGGAGGGAGAACGTCGGCCTCAAAAGTGGGTGTTTACGGTCGGCTGTTGCCGGGTTCCCCTGTTGAGCCGCTGCGCGAGGCTGCTGTTGCTCGCCTCCGGCCAGCGGTCGGCCGTCACGGCGACGGCGCGGAGGCCGCACGTGTGCGCGCGAGAGATGGGCGCGCGTGCAGGTGGGGTTGAGGTTAGGGTTTCTTCGATCTCACCTCTGCTCTCTCTCGTATATATAACTGAACCGGGGGGGGGGGTCGGTATTAGTTGCTGTGCAAACAGGGTCGGGGCTGGCTTAGGCCTGCTTGGGCCGGGCCTGGGTTTACTTCCGTTTGGGTTTTTCTTTTTCTTTGTTTGTTTTTCCTTTTTATTTCTTTTCTTTTTCATTTAGTAGTCTAATATATATATATATATATATATATATATATATATATATATATATATATATATATATATATATATATATATATATATATATTACTATATATATATTAATATAATTATTTACATATACACGCATATATATGTATATATATCTTATACACACACACAAATACATATATATATATATATATATATCCACAACTTATATATATCTTATACACACACACAAATACATTTATGTATTTATATATAAATACACCTACACCCATATATATATATATATATATATATATATATATATATATATATATATATATATATATATATATATATATATATATATATATATATATATAACATATAGATATAATACTCTAAATTCCCATACATTAATATTATCTATTTTCAGTCTAGGGCCTTATATATATATAAATATGAATATACATTTATTTGACAAATACAACCAATAATAATAATAATATTATATAATAATAACCTCAATAACAAAATAATAATAATGAAATTAAATAAACCAATATTGGGGTATATACCATTTAAATCAATTAAAATAATAAATAAAATATTTCATAATTTTCGGGAAGGGGAGCTACAAATCTACCCACCTTAAAAATAATTTCGTTCTCGAAATTCTAACTCATAAACATGCCTAAAATTCAAAATGAAAATAAAAAGAATAAATCCACTATTACCACAATCTTCTCAAATTTTATTTCTCCGAATTATTTATACCTTCTCCTAGCCGTTCGTAACTACGAATTCTCAAGGACTTCTACCCACCTTTGGTCACACTACTCCCTCGAAAGTAAAAATCTTATAATCTTCTAACTAGCTGCTAACAATCCTTCTAACAGATATCTTACTGCATATGGCATCTATAATCCTCTCTTACATATTAAGCAACCCAAAATTTAATAAGCAATAATTTTAACAAGTAGCTAAGTGCTATTGATAAATTCTAATAAACATGACCATTCGTCGCTCCGAAATAGGAAGGACAGGAAAATAAGGAAGAATAATTAAGAGCAAATATGAAGTTTCAAGAGCGGTAGAAACTATCCAATGATACAGATAAAAGAGTGTTTACGAACCATTGACTTATTTGCTAGATTGGGCTACTCTAGTCCAGTCACTTGCTAAATCGGAGAACCCTTCGTTTCGTAGAGGATCTTGCAATCCATGCAATACGGAAATTCCGTCCTCGAAATTCTAAACAAGGTTCCATAATAGAACAAAATTTGAGAAGTCCAGATTTGTGATCTTTTCCGTGGTTATTTAAACACACGAGCAAGGAGTATAAATGCAATGCAAGATCGTATCGCGACTTCCAGGTAGATGGAATAAGGATTACGAATGACATCACATTCTAAGAGGTGGAGACTAAATAATAGGTACAGGGACCTATTTCAAACTGTTTGGTTTTATAGTCCAAAAATGGTGGTATGCATGGATAGGTTTTACTGAGTCTTAATGAGTTCCCTATCTGGCATCAATCGTTGGTTGGATGAACCTTGGATCTTAATCTATATGGACTGAACAAGATCCCAGGATAAAACTATGTCCACTAGATTAGGGTATTCTAGAATAGGTTTCTACCCGAAGGGTTGAGCTAGTTGCCCGTCAGGTTGGTCAGGTAGGTCCCTAAAGCCCAAAAATATGCCTTCAGTGACTTTTGTATTTAAGTAGCACATGAGGCCTCAATTGGGTAGCACACTAGTGGCATGTGCGTAATGGGCTTCGAGTAGATCACAACCATATGTTGGGTCGAATGAATTGAGTCAAGGTTGAGGCTCTAGTGGAAATCAGAAAGTATACCGGTGTTGTGGTAAGGGTTATAGCTAGTCCTTTTGACCTGAAAGTCGTACTATAAAAATAGAGTACAAGGGGACGTGTTTGAGTAGGACGTGATATACCTAGAGGAAGGTGGACTCGTCTAGATCTTGCATATGAAATTTGTTGGAAGGTAAAAGCTGGTCTCGTGCTCGAAATATTAATGACACGGTCGGGGACACAAAATAATCTAATTGGAAAGTGGGAGTCCATGGGGCACTAATTATCATCCTAATGAAAATTATTCTAATCAATCGGTAATCCTCGTATATCTCAAAGTTTTAGAAGGCTTACAGTCTACCCACCTTAGAAGCTAGGATACGGTTTTAGGAATAATGAGATTAGAAAATTCCGAAGTCCGGATAGTGTGCCTCGACTCTTATTAATAAAGAAGATTAGTTGCTGTGCAAACAGGGTCGGATCTGAGGTAAACACGTGCAGGTGGGGTTGAGGTTAGGGTTTCTTCGATCTCACCTCTGCTCTCTCTCGTATATATAACTGAACGGGCGGGGGGGGGGGGGGGGGGGGGTCGGGATTAGTTGCTGTGCAAACAGGGTCGGGGCTGGCTTAGGCCTGCTTGGGCCGGGCCTGGGTTTACTTCTGTTTAGGTTTTTCTTTTTCTTTGTTTGTTTTTCCTTATTATTTCTTTTCTTTTTCATTTAGTAGTCTAATATATATATATATATATATATATATATATATATATATATATATATATACACACACACATAAATATATATATATATATATATATATATATATATATATATATATATATATATATATATATATATATATATATATATATATATATATTTATGTGTGTATATATATATATATATACACACACATAAATATATATATATATATATATATACACACATAAAAATATATATATATATATATATATATATATATATATATATATATATATATATATATATATATATATATATATATATATATATATATATATATACACATATACGTATACATATTACTATAATTATTTATATATACACGCATATATATGTATATATATCTTATACACACACACAAATACATATATATATCCACAACTTATATATATCTTATACACACACACAAATACATTATGTATTTATATATAAATACACCTACACCCATATACATATATATATATATTTATTTATATCCATATATGTATAACATATAGATATAATACTCTTAATTCCCATACATTAATATTATCTATTTTCAGTCTAGGGCCTTATCTATATAAATATGAATATACATTTATTTGACAAATACAACCAATAATAATAATAATAATATATAATAATAACCTCAATAACAAAATAATAACAATGAAATTAAATAAACCAATATTGGGGTATATACCATTTAAATCAATTAAAATAATAAATAAAATATTTCATAATTTTCGGAAAAGGGAGCTACACTATTATTGGACTGCTTAAGGACTGAATTATATAACTCCTAGTTAGAATTTGGATATTAAGGACTGTCTGACCCTAAACTAAGATTAACTAGTTTAATGGTTAACAAAGGGGGGTCACATGCTACTTGAAGTAGTACACTATAATTGGGTGTAATACTGCATGATCTTTTAATTAGGATGATTATGTAACTATAATAGGGAATTGATTTATAGTATAGATTTTAAGTAGAGGACTAACACTAGTGTATCATGATTAGAATTATTGATAACCAGAGTAAAATTAGTCAGATTATTAATCAATTATGACCATATAACAGGAGGATTTCCAGCTGTACATCCCACACTTGATTATCCTGAGCAAGACAAGTATACTCCTCGGACTTGTTCATTTCTCATGTCTTGTATATTCATTCATGTATCTCCTTGTTGACACGATGTATCACGGGATTATCTGGTTGCATGTTTCATGAGTTACTTGTGTCTGGAAGGAGAAATACTACAGTTGTGTGATCAAACCCTGTTACTATTCATGTGATAGCTTAGGCCCCGCATCGTGCACGCGGGACCAAAGCCGTACCATTTCATGTTCATTGAATCTACCCAAGCTGATCATACTCTGGATGTATTTCAATATTGAACATGTCAGGATTCAGGTTGTATTTCATGTTCGGGTTGTATTTTATGTTCAGGTTGTATTTCATGTTCAGGATCTTATTATGTTCCCTGTATTTACTTTCAGTATTCATATGCAGGATTCATGTCTTGTTCTCGTTTCTTGTACTTTACATATATTTCATGTTCTTGTTCATACCATGATGTTCATGTTCATTTTCTTGGATATACTTAGCTTCGCTCCTGACTAGGATATGTTGCCGGTGAGCTGGAGGCTATCTGTGATACTTACTATGGGCCGGAGCCTGGAGGCACCTATGAGCCAGTGGATGTGGCCCAGGATCTAGAGGCTGAGGAAGCCTAGACTTTCTACTTAGCTTTATCTGGACTTGTACTAGAGACATCTTTATAGTTTACATTGCTAGAATGTAATAACTTTTAGATTGTATTTGAGATTCTGGAATTGATATATTAGATGTTGTGATTACTTTTATTCTTATCTTGATTCATAGTTCTCCCTAGACATTAGTACAGCTTACTTCATTGTGTCTAACAATGAAGGCTGGGCGTGTCCGACTCGTGTCCGATTATTCGGGAGCGGGTCGTGACAGTATTAGCCAGTTGAGTCAGTATATTAAAGTTATACGGCTTCTCAAGTCCTAAAGTTGGAGTCTTCTTCAATACTTTATCAAAATGGACAGGTTGTTTTTCTTTGTCGGCTGTCGTCGGTTTGGGAAGAGTTGGCTCTATTAGAGGTGATGAAGTTGATGGAACATTGATAGCAGGAGAAGATGGTGCTTGAGGAGCCTCCAGAGCTGGAGCAGGGTTTTCTTGACCTTCTGAATAGTCTCTTAGGTAAGGTTTCCCAGACCTGGTATCAGTTAAGACTTCTTCTTCGGATACAGGTTCAAAGGACACCATATTGCAACTCTTTGCCTGGATCTTGTTTCTGGAAGGTTTCTTTTGGCAAGATTGAGAGTTTGTCCAGTAACCCAAACCAACCCGAGATTGGTTGTGAGAAAGACATATGGAAAGAGGTACATGAGATCCCTTTCCATGGTTCAAACCAGAGGCCTTTTGTAGATGATATCCCATTTTCGTCATTAGTTCACGAGACTGTGGACTATACAGATGGAAAGCTGGTTGGTATTTGGCTTCTGACTTTGACAATGATGTCTCAGCAGGTAAAGAAGAAGAAGGATTATTTGCTGCCGAGATGAAGGTGGCAGTTAGAGGTGGAAGACAATGTTCACCAAATGAAATCATATGACATGATTTATTTTTAGTGGACTTCTTAGACTTGGTGGGAATAGATAGTATTTCGAAGTCCGCCACTAAATCTTGATGGATCTATATAATTTCTCCTTTATCAGTAGACAGAGGAACACGACCATCAGTTCGTGCATGTGGAAGATTAACAATCTTTAGAGTGTTCTCGGGATGGGGATGACACCGTCCTGCATAAGTTGAGCTAGAAAATCTCCAAATTGTAAAGAGACAACAAGAGTTGTTACAGTTTTCTCGTCTTATTAGAGAGTGATTGCACCGGAATTGACCATCTCCTAAATTTTACCCTTGAGCACATCGCATACTCGAGTTGGATGTCCAATAAACCTGTGATAAACACAATATTTAGCATGGTCAGTCTTACCAACTTCCTCTGGCCGTTTTGGTTATGGCAGTTAAAGTTTATTGCTCTTGATGAGACAATCAAAGATACTCATGATATCATCTTCATCAAAAGAGTATTCTTCTTTTGGACATGGTGTCCTTTGTGGTGGTGTTGTTGGGGTAGATGTTGGCTGATTTACATTGATGGCTAGAGCTTTTTTGCCTTTGAGTTTAATAGCCAAAGTCTCCTGCTCTTACGATTGTTCTGACGGCCACTATTATTTGGTGTAGCATGTTCATCTTTATCAAGATTAGGTATTTGAATACCTAATTGCTTGAACTTGTCAGCGCTCTCTTCTTCTGCTTTGGCGTTCACTATAAAGGAAGGACAATCCTGGAATTGTGTTGATCCCATTCACATGCTGATTATAGGCAACATGTTTAATTTTCAAGTGTCTAGTCAAAGCATCTGGGGTTCCGAAGGCATTTTGAGCGCTTCACGGCGGAATCGTTCAATGAAACGTTCAGTAGTTTCATTATGTCGTTGTTTGATTTTGATTAGAGCAGACATAGTCATGTCGTTGGTTCCCTCATAAAATTATTCTAAGAACAGTTGTTTGAAGCCAGGGAAAGAGGTTATACAACCATCTGGTAAACTACAATACCAGTCATATGCTGCACCAGCTAAACAGTCGACAAATACTCTAGTAAGAAGAGCATTATTTGGTTAAAGTTGATCAGTCATTACTTCAAAGTGATTAGGGTATTAACTTGGAGACGTGCTGCCATCAAAAAGCATAATAGTAGGGGGGTTTGTATTTAAGAGGAAATTGGACTTCTTTCCATTCTATGGGATAAGGTTGCTTAATCCCAAGCTTCTGCAGGCCATCTTTCTGTTTGAAAGCTTCGAATTGAGTACGTAACAGCCTTACGGCTTCATTGGTATCTCCCGTTGATTGTAGAGGAGTGGATTGATTTGATATATTAGGAGGGGGTACTGCATGATAAGTACCACCCCCGGCACCAAATTGACTTGGAATAGCCTGCACAGGAATAAAAGCGGTATGAGGAGACTGTACCCCCAGGTCAGTATTGATGGGAGCTGATGTTGTTATAAGTTACTGAGACGGAATCAGATTCACGACCGGTGGAACTGTATGTTGTGCCATAATCACAGCATATATGCCTGTCATCATCTCAGCCATGTTCTTCAAACTAGCCTCCAAAGCAGTAATTCTCTGCTATTGACTGTTAGAGCTGGAAGTATCTTGATCTTCTGTAATGACATAAGCAGTCACTTCTCTAGCTCTTGAAGATGAGCTAGTAGAAAGGATGATCCTTTCAGAACTTTCACTGTCAGCATCAAAGTCATATAAAGAACCACCCCCACAATAAGTGATAAGGATGTCTTTTTGACTGAAGGAATCTTCGTTAGAATCAAGAAGATTCCTTTGATCGATTGTATCTTGGTCGGAAAGAAGATTCCTTTGACCAATTACTTCTCGGCTTCTTGATCTAGTATATTAGTATACTCCTTCACCGGATTCATGAATCCGATCTAAGTACTGTTGACTGGGATTGCGGGATGCATTACGTCTTGGACGTTTTCCACCCCCAGTGCTTCGAGATGCCATGTTGATAGGAGCATAGAGTAATTCATCTTTGTCCACTAGGATTGGTTCAGGAGTCTGAACATAATTCAAACGGTCAATGACTGACCGCTTGGCTGACTGACAACAGCATTTGATGACAACTTTATGGTGGTGATTGCAATGATGCTGTTGGTCCATCGTTGGACGGGATAGATTTGCAACCTTTTGCTTCTGTGTTAAAAGTTCACGGAGGTCACTAACAGGATGAAAAGAAGTCACAGGAATGTAGTCCTTGACGATATTCGGGACATGGTTCATGTTCTTGAGGTGTCCCGTACCTTGAGTGTACAAGGACGTGCTAAGCTGGTTAGCATAAGTCTCAGGATTTTTCACCTCAGAATTCTTCCTGTGGCGTAAGTTAGCAACTGGTGCAGGTTGCGCTTGATACATCTTGTGATTTTCTGAGGTTTACCTTAATTGGCACCTATTGATATAGGTGCGCAAGTCTGATACGGGAGCTACTTGTGCATCTACTTGAGATACTAGCAGTTTGCCTTGTCGGAATCTTGAGATACATAGGGTTGGTAGATCCTGCCCTAACCTCTTTGGAGTAGGCATAATACCCTTTTGCGTGGAAAGTTTATTCAGAATAGAGCCCATCTTCCTGACAGAGATTTGGTTGTCTCTGTTAAGGAGAATAGAATTCCTGTCTGAATTAGCAGTACTTTCCACCCAGTCAATGACTCGAGCAGAATGAGGAAAAGCTAAAGAGCATTTTCCTTGATTTAGTGATTTCTCACTAAACTTCTGGTTTGGTGGCAAATAGGGAGCCACTAAACAGTGTTTCTCTTTACGTTGTGCTAGTGCAGAAGTATGTGTAGGTTGCGCCAGAGCATGAATAGGCATAGATTACACCGGAGCATGAACATGCGTAAGTTGAGTCGGAGTAGGAACATGCACAGGTTATGCCAGGGAGGAAAAGGCCAAAGGGCGCTTTCCTTTGTTTTGTCCAGCAGTGTGTCAAGACGAAGTTTTCTTCGATTTCAGAGTCGGAGAAGTAGAGGGGTTAGCCAAAAGGTTGTTTTTCTTAGGTTGCGCCAAAGCAGTGACGGGCACAAGTTGCACAGAAGCAAGAACATGTGCAGGTTGCGCCAGGGAAGAAAAGGCCAAAGGGCACTTTCTCTTGTTTTGGACAGTAGTGTGTCGAGACAAAGTTTCCTTCAATTTCAGAATCAAAGAAGTAGAGGGGTTAGCCAAAAGTCTGTTTCCCTTAGGTTGTGCCAAAGCAGTGATGGGCGCAAGTTGCGCAGAGGCAAGAACAGGTGCAGGTTGCGCTAGGGAAGAAAAGGCCAAAGGGCACTTTCCCTTGTTTTAGACAGCAGTGTGTCGAGACAAAGTCTCCTTCGATTTCAGAATCGAAGAAGTAGAGGGGTTAGCCAAAAGACTGTTTCCCTTAGATTGCGCCAAGGCAGTGATGGGCGCAAGTTGCACAGAGGCAGGGGATTGTGCAATCGAGGACTTAGGAGTCCAAACAGAGCGTGTCTTGCTCTTAACAGCGGCAGCAGTACGCTTTGTTAGCACCCTGAAATTCGGGTTGATTTTTTTATTTTATTTATTTTCTGATTGTTTGGTTTCATTAAATATTTCATTCTATTTATTTATCTGTTAGTGTACTTTTTCATGCCATTGATATTTGGAGTATCAGGGATGTTCAACTCTGGAAATCTTCTTTACGAGTTTTGGAGTGGACACGATTACCTTCATGACGGTATATAGTGTCCCATCCAAACTTGTTCTCTTGTGCTCTTTCTGCTTCGCTGAACTTCGGGTCGGTTTAGACCATTTGTTTGATATTTATTTTCCCACTTTTTTTCCTTGATCATTTTCAGTGCGTTACCATGACATTTAAATTGGGAGCGCAAGACCAGTCAGTTTCTTGAAACCAACTCCTCATTGATGATCTACTCGAGACGCTCGTCACCCATGACCTTCATTTCCCACTCATTCATGTCATTTTGGGCTCCATTTGATTCGCACAACTTTTCCGACACGTGACCCGATTTTATTTCACGCCACGGCGTCACATTCATTTCCAACTTGATTTGTGGGTCCCCTGTCGACCAAAACCTGTCAGCCCCAACTATGGACATGGTCCACATTGAGCCTACTATCCGTCCGCCACTTGTGTCCCATTTATTGGAATCTCCATGTGCGACTTATTTGCCCATGATCATCAACACCTATTTTAATTCTATTTTTGCACGATGTCCAGTTTTGACCCAATCCGGCTCCACCGAGCCCAGTCCAGCTCCATGTTGCCCTCCATCGGGACACCCTCATTTTTCCGTGTCCAAAATAATAATATTATACCCTATCTACCGATCTCAATATTTATCGAAATTTTCCATTGATTTTAATCCTATAAGAATAACCCAACATTTCCTATTTAATTTGTAGTCATTGATTTTTCCAAAATAAATCTCCACCCTTGATTTTTCCCTCATTCCATCATCACCATTTAATTTCCCTCACCCTCACAACCCCTCCTATATATTTATCTATATTTATTGGAGAATTCTAATTATTTAATTCCTTTGGAATGACCTATCCTAGCTATATTAATTTCTAGCCATTGATTCTCCAATTAAATCCAAACCATCAATCCCTACATGTAAAAATTTTCCACACTCACACATCCCTAGCCGGCCCTAACTTTGAGGATTGGCACTCTCTCTCTCCCTCTCTCATTATTATCTCTCACTCTCTCTCTTCCTTTCTAAAATTATTCCTACACACAACTCCAGCAACAACTCTTCAGCAAAGCCTTCCCGAGCTTCACCACACCACCACCTCCTTCCCGAGCATACAACTCTCCGACCACCCTTCCTCCTCCTGGCCGTCGACCAGCCTGGCCGTCGGCCTCCACCCGACGACAACCTCCTCCTCCCATCCTCCTCCTTCTCTCCTCCTCACACCAATCCGCCACCACCCTCACGGCCATGGCTGCCATCTCCACCACCTCAGTCGCCGTAGCAGCCCCGCCACCTCGCCTTCTTTGTCGTGGCAGCCCTGTGCGGTGCCCCGCGCGTCGCCAGGCCACCGCGAGCGCCGCTGCGCGCAGCGCAACAGCGCACAGCGCAGCAGCAGCACCAGTGGCGCGTGCGTGCATGCCGGCCACCGCCGGCGCCACCGCCGCCGTGGTCGGTGGGGACACCCCCCCCCAAGGCCGGGCGCACACATGGGTCTCCTCCCCTGGCGGCCAACGTCCTCTGGGACGTGCCGTCGAGGCGATTCGTGCGTTTTGAACGACGTCCCGTCGTGACGCACGCGAAATCACGTTCATTTTGGTGCTCCATCGCAGCGACTTCGCGCACATTTTCTCGGAGATCGGACTGTTGGATCGACGATTTCTTCACTCCGTCGCAATCTCGGTATATCCACCTTCATCCCTGTCAATTTTCGACCGTTAATTTTATCGTTTGATACATGAAAATCGGCCACCAAGTTGACCGTTTAAATTGTATTAAATTTGGATAGTTTTGCGGGGCCATCTTCGTCAGCTTGTATCTCCTTCACCGCAGCTCCGTTTGGCGTGCTACCTGTTCCGATGCGAAGCTGATATAACCCTCTTACTACCCCTTCAGTTTCGTTTTATTGTGAGCTTGTTTGATTGGTTGAATTCGACGCCAAAGTTGGCCGTCCGAATTCGTAATTTCCAACTTGTAAAATTCCATTTTTGAACACGGGACTCCAGATTTCATTTCTGACACCACCATTATACTTGTGGCGTCGTTCTGGCATGTTTTTATATAAAATTTGTTAGATTTGGAGAACGTGGGCCCGGGCACGTTTTTCGGTGCAAAGCGGGTCCCACATTCTGGGTCAACGGGATTTTTTGACGCCGGCTCATCGGAATCTAATTTCGGAGATACCGATGAGTTCGTATCGTCATTCTGGACTCGTTGATAGGTAGTTTGCTAAGTTTTGAGAACTTTGGCTCCGGCACGCATTTCCGTGCAAACCGGAATTCCAAGTTTTGGTCAACGGGCCAAATGGAGATCGGGTCAACGGAATCCAATTCTGGAGATACCGTTGGGTTCGTATCGATATTCTGGTTGCATGGACATATAATTTATTATATTTTATAGACTTGTTTTCTTGCACATTTTTTGGTGCAAAACGGCTCCGACACGGACACTGTTTTGACCCTAAATTACCTTTTTGCCCTTGTGTCCAAATTGGACCGTTGGGTAGGCTATCCTAGCTAATTTGACCATTCTGGACACGTTGGCGATGTTCATTTCATCGTCCGACAATGTTGTTGATAATTTCTCTAAGTTTAACCTTTTTATAATTAATTAATAATTAATTCATATAATGTTCGTATTTCGGGATTAGTACAATGAAACTGAGATCAGCCAATTCCAGTGATCTCACATCGCTAAAATTGACATGTTGGACACATGGATAACTATAATAAGATTATCAACCTTACCGATAATCTTCTTATCTCGATTGCGTGTCGTAAGTTTCGACGTACAAATAACGAAGTACACTTTATTTTAGACTAGAATTGACCCTGTTTGACCAGAGTTGACCAGTTGACCCAAAGTCAACTGTAAGTCAACACTTGACCTAGTTTGACTAGATTATTGATCGGAGTCGACCTAGAGATGTTTTGACTTAGAAGAACCTAGAATAATATAGATGGCTAGTATAGTTTTATTTATTTCAACTTGAACCCCTTGTAACCTGTGTTGCTTTAAATAGGACTCTGTGGCTTCAGTGGGACCCCCTATACTTATCAGCTGTTCAGGTTATCGAGGCGAGTATATTCTCTGATCATTTCATATCCTGCTTAGAATTATATTCCTGCTTTAGATTACTATACTTGATGCTGTCACGACATTATCACGGATTAGTACTATATGGATCTTCTCATGCGATGTTATCCCCCTCGGGAGCATCGGGTACATTGTGTCATGTGCGTTTCACTTTCATCGTGTACTCCTGTGCTTTCATTACATGTGCACTCCTGTGAATCTTGTACTCTCATGTTCACGGAGCCCCCATGTATACTACCATGTGCACCCTATATGGGCCCCCATGTGATATCCTGTGCAATAACATAACCTGTTTAGATCCTTGTGTATTGATTGGGGATACGGGGGAGTGCTAGTAGTCGTGTGAACAATTCCTTTGTAGTGTAGATTCCTGTGTACCTCGACATCCTGTGCAAATCTGTCCTGTTCATATGTGCTATTTCGTACTCTGACTCACTAGCCACTGTTAGTTCTCTATGTATAGTAGATATTTCTATTACAGTTCTCTCTCTCTGTTTACATACTGTATTTCTTCAGATCTTGTATCTTACTTTACTGCATGATTATATTTTCTAACCTGCTATGAACTGTTGAGATGTAATGTGCTCGTTCCAGTCCTGACTGGACCTGTTGATAAATTTTACAGATAGCCTGGAGGTGCCTGCTAGCCTAGAGGAGACACATTAGAGGTTGTTTAGGTAGTTATTCCTTTTTGTCTGGAGTTGTATTTACTTTGTGGATTACTGTATCTTTATTTAGTTTTGAGATGTACTTCTGGGTTCATGTACCTTAGACACTTAGACTTCTATCTCCTGTATCTCTTTTGGATTTCATGTTTTATCTATTCTTATCATGCTCTACCTTAGATGTGATTGAGTTGTATCTGCTATGTCACCCCCATTCGGGGAGTATAAACTGTTTAGTCTTATACTATTAGATGCATTGAGACCTAGGACAACGTTCTACCACCGACACTGCGGCGTAGGCTGGGCGTTGTTACGTTCTCGTGCCCTAACTCTAGGGTGCGGGTCGTGACACGTTTTTAGTGGTGGCCCATGCAGGTCGAGACTAAAGTGTAGTGGTATTCGAACTAGAGTACCACTACAGCCTGCAGTAGGTTTAGGATATCTTTTGAAGGTACTCAATCACAGATAGGAACCCTTGAGAGATTTCCGGGACGACCCTGGAGAATCTTATTTAACTTCGATTTGAAAACTCTCTTTCTCCCTTGATTTAATTTATTTTACTTTTGTTGTTAAATTTGATTTTTACGGATTATTGTTGAATTTGAGTTTGTATTTATTTTGATGGAAGATTTTCGAATTTTGAATTTTGATGATGGCTGTTGCATTCGAGTTTGTATTTTGATGGATTTTGTTCATTTTGAATTTTGATGTTCGTTAATAAAATTTTGATTTGATTTTTGAGTATTCATTGTTGATTTAATTTGATTTTTGGCAAGATGAAATTATATGGGCTAGGTCATCTATGTTATGGAATCTAGTCTTCTATAGTCACATTAGCCAGCATGGTGAGGACATATAGTCTAACTCTGGATGTATTTCTCGGGTGTGGGAATTTAAGATTTTCGCAGCCAAGCATGCGGCACCGCAAAAATGTTAAATACCATGATTCTAGAGATATGTGCATAAGTCAAGGGCTTTGTGATTATCGTAGCCTTGCTTACTAGTATGACGAGGATTTAGAGTACCATGATTTTGGATAGACGCATATGATTATCAGATTGTGCTTAAAATATTTTGAACATATTTTCTTACTTTTTCTCAGTCATTCAAAAAAAAAGGAATTATTGTTTGTTGTTTTGCCTAGTTTCTTGTCATTTAACTTAAGAGTATGTTTAGTTGTTTTCATAAACCGTTGTGTAACTTCTTGCTATGAGTTTTTCTTAATACAATGAATCGATAATTTTGCTAGATTTTATCTTGAATTTGATATTTAAGTCTGGATTTCAAAACGGTTCCTTCTTTAAACTGATAAGCAGAACAGATTTTCTCGTTATTTCTTTCTTGCTATTATTCTTGAATTAAATAATAATGATAATAAAACTGTCTTGATTTCATCAATCACCTGCTTGCAATCTTGGTAGAGATCTAAATGTTAGTCTTAACGTAGAATTAATTTTTTTTTGGACATGAGAATATATGATATATTTATATAACAGACACTTTGCCTAACACGTATGCATGCTACACTTGATTTTTCCACATATCTAGATACATATTGATATGTTGTTGATGTCCAAATTTTCGTAACCAATATTTCTGGTTCTCTGCTTTTCCATGTTAAATTAGTAATTTAAATATAAATTTTATGTTATTATTTAGGTTTACATCACTGCTCATATATGTTATACGCAGGGTTTCAATTCAAAAAAAGAATTTTGGTTGAAAATTTGTGTTTAAAATTTGTCAATTTAAGACTGTGTACATATTAACCCTTAATACTGAATTCCAAATGTTTAGTTTAAATTACTGTTTTATTTTCTTAATATAATATTTAGAGCTGCGTACATTGTTGTAAGTAGGAATATAAATTTAAGTTTCATATTCTTACATGATAGTTTGTGATAAATATTGAGTTGAGTTTTAATGTTCAAGTTCTCCAAAATTCTGAAAACTAGTTACATGTTAACATTTTTACATTGATTTCCATGTTTAGTTAAATTTTGGATTTAACATGTAATATTAAACTGTATGCGTAGGTAAATATATTGATAGTATGTTAGGGTTTCTTTTCTATCATGTTAGGATGTGTTAGGACCATTGAGATTGGTTGTGATGTTTCAAACCCTAAAATCTGAGACCGCATTATGTTCATAATTTCCATGGTTTAAATGTTAGCTTGTTTTCAGATTTTATATGTAAATGTTGAACTAAACCTGGATTTAACCTTTCAATACTAAGTTATAACCCTGTACAAGGACACACCCACACACACTCTAACATATTATATACTGTCATTTAACCTTACCCTTCCCCTCTATGTTAGGATTATATATCTATAAGGATATATATAGAGTTTATGCATATATGTTATAACGTATATAGATACATGCCTAAGTCTCTATTTTTATATATATATATATGGTTAGCCATGCATGTTATGATTAAATAGGTTGCGTATTGTAGATTGTTAACCAATATGCCATGATTAGTGTAACTTGAAAGCTGTTGATTTGGAACTCAATTTCTCATATACAATTTCATATGTATTCACGTACACACACGCCTACTATCTAACCGTATGAACATGCCCCATACACATGATGCTAGTTTTTCCTCTCTAACGCTCTCTCTGTATATATATTGTGATTGGATTTCAATGCAAGTGACTTTCGGTTCCTTAACTTGTGATTTTGATTTTCTTGGGATAGTATTTTTTTCAAATGATTGGTAGTTACCTTCCTTTTTTTTATGAGTACCAGTTTTCATACGGGGTGGTAGACAACCTTATAGTTTTGATGGTTGTTGTTTCTGCATCTTTTCTCGTTTAGCACCCTGGATTTGTTTGTGTATTTGATACCCTATGACCGTTGGTTAGCATGACTAGTATACCTAGATGAGACTTTCACTACCACCGTATGCCATGACCCTGTATGTCGTCCTTTTGATCACATGATTTGTTTTAATCTGGGACTTTGATTATGGGGGTTTGACCTAGAGGAAGTAGGGACATTTTAATTTCGAGGACGAAATTTTTATAAGATGGGTAGGATGCTAGCACCCTGAAATTCGGGTTGATTTTTTTTATTTTATTTATTTTCTGATTGTTTGGTTTCATTAAATATTTCATTGTATTTATTTATCTGTTAGTGTACTTTTTCATGCCATTGATATTTGGAGTATCAGGGATGTTCAACTCTGGAAATCTTCTTCACGAGTTTTGGAGTGGACACGATTACCTTCATGACGGTATATAGTGTCCCATCCAAACTTGTTCTCTTGTGCTCTTTCTGCTTCGCTGAACTTTGGGTCGGTTTAGACCATTTGATTGATATTTATTTTCCCACTTTTTTTCCTTGATTATTTTCAGCGCGTTACCATGACATTTAAATTGGGAGCGCAAGACCAGTCAGTTTCTTGAAACCAACTCCTCATTGATGATCTACTCGAGACGCTCGTCACCCATGACCTTCGTTTTCCACTCATTCATGTCATTTTGGGCTCCATTTGATTCGCTAAACTTTCCCGACACGTGACCCGATTTTATTTCACGCCACGGCGTCACATTCATTTCCAACTTGATTTGTGGGTCCCCTGTCGACCAAAACCTGTCAGCCCCAACTATGGACATGGTCCACATTGAGCCTACTATCCATCCGCCACTTGTGTCCCATTTATTGAAATCTTCATGTGCTACTTATTTGCCCATGATCATCAACACCTATTTTAATTCTATTTTTGCACGATGTCCAGTTTTGACCCAATCCGGCTCCACCGAGCCCAGTCCAGCTCCATGTTGCCCTCCATCGGGACACCCTCATTTTTCCGTGTCCAAAATAATAATATTATACCCTATCTACCTATCTCAATATTTATCGGAATTTTCCATTGATTTTAATCCTATAAGAATAACCCAACATTTCCTATTTAATTTGTAGTCATTGATTTTTCCAAAATAAATCTCTACCCTTGATTTTACCCTCATTCCATCATCACCATTTAATTTCCCTCACCCTCACAACCCCTCCTATATATTTATCTATATTTATTGGAGAATTCTAATTATTTAATTCCTTTGGAATGACCTATCCTAGCTATATTAATTTCTAGCCATTGATTCTCCAATTAAATCCAAACCATCAATCCCTACATGTAAAAATTTTCCACACTCACACATCCCTAGCCGGCCCTAACTTTGAGGATTGGCACTCTCTCTCTCCCTCTCTCATTATTATCTCTCACTCTCTCTCTTCCTTTCTAAAATTATTCCTACACACAACTCCAGCAACAACTCTTCAGCAAAGCCTTCCCGAGCTTCACCACACCACCACCTCCTTCCCGAGCATACAACTCTCCGACCACCCTTCCTCCTCCTGGCCGTCGACCAGCCTGGCCGTCGGCCTCCACCCGACGACAACCTCCTCCTCCCATCCTCCTCCTTCTCTCCTCCTCACACCAATCCGCCACCACCCTCACGGCCATGGCTGCCATCTCCACCACCTCAGTCGCCGTAGCAGCCCCACCACCTCGCCTTCTTCACCGTGGCAGCCCTGCGCGCTGCCCCGCACGTCGCCAGGCCACCGCGAGGGCCGCTGCGCGCAGCGCAACAGCGCACAGCGCAGCCAGCAGCACCAGTGGCGCGCACGTGCATGCCGGCCACCGCCGGCGCCACCGCCGCCGTGGTCGGTGGGGACACCCCCCAGGGCCGGGCGCACACATGGGTCTCCTCCCCTGGCGGCCAACGTCCTCCGGGATGCGCCGTCGAGGCGATTCGTGCGTTTTGAACGACGTCCCGTCGTGACGCGCGCGAAATCACGTTCATTTTGGCGCTCCGTCGCAGTGACTTCGTGCATGTTTTCCCGGAGATCGGACCGTTGGATCGGCGATTTCTTTGCTCCGTCGCAATCTCGGTATATCCACCTTCATCCCTGTCAATTTTCGTCCGTTAATTTTATCGTTTGATACATGAAAACCGGCCACCAAGTTGACCGTTTAAATTGTATTAAATTTGGACAGTTTCGCGGGGCCATCTTCGTCAGCTTGTATCTCCTTCACCGCAGCTCCGTTTGGCGTGCTACTGGTTCCGGTGCGAAGCTAGTATAACCCTCTTACTACCCCTTCATTTTCGTTTCATTGTGAGCTTGTTTGAATGGTTGAATTCGACGCCAAAGTTGGCCGTCCGAATTCATAATTTCCAACTTGTAAAATTCCATTTTTGAACACGGGACTCCAGATTTCATTTCTGACACCACCATTAGACTTGTGGCGTCGTTCTGGCATGTTTTCATATAAAATTTGTTAGATTTGGAGAACGTGGGCCCGGGCACGTTTTTCGGTGCAAAGTGGGTCCCACATTCTGGGTCAACGGGACTTTTTGACGCCGGTTCATCGGAATCCAATTCCGGAGATACCGATGAGTTCGTATCGTCATTCTGGACTCATTGACAGGTAGTTTGCTAAGTTTTGAGAACTTTGGCTCCGGCACGCATTTCCGTGCAAACCGGAATTTTAAGTTCTGGTCAACGGGCCAAATGGAGATCGGGTCAACGGAATCCAATTCTGGAGATACCGTTGGGTTCGTATCGACATTCTGGTTGCATGGACATATAATTTGTTATATTTTATAGACTTGTTTTCTTGCACGTTTTTCGGTGCAAAACGGCTCCGACACGGACACCGTTTTGACCCTAAATTACCTTTTTGCCCTTGTGTCCAAATTGGACCGTTGGGTAGGCTATCCTAGCTAATTTGACCATTCTGGACACGTTGGCGATGTTCATTTCATCGTCCGACAATGTTGTTGATAATTTCTCTAAGTTTAACCTTTTTATAATTAATTAATAATTAATTCATATAATGTTCGTATTTCGGGATTAGTACAACGAAACTGAGATCAGCCAATTCCAGTGATCTTACATCGCTGAAATTGACATGTTGGGCACATGGATAACTATAATAAGATTATCAACCTTACCGATAATCTTCTTATCTCAATTGCGTGTCGTAAGTTTCGACGTACAAATAACGAAGTACACTTTATTTTAGACTAGAATTGACCCTGTTTGACCAGAGTTGACCAGTTGACCCAAAGTCAACTGTAAGTCAACACTTGACCTAGTTTGACTAGATTATTGACCGGAGTCGACCTAGAGATGTTTTGACTTAGAAGAACCTAGAATAATATAGATGGCTAGTATAGTTTTATTTATTTCAACTTGAACCCCTTGTAACCTGTGTTGCTTTAAATAGGACTCTGTGGCTTCAGTGGGACCCCCTATACTTATCAGCTGTTCAGGTTATCGAGGCGAGTATATTCTCTGATCATTTCATATCCTGCTTAGAATTATATTCCTGCTTTAGATTACTATACTTGATGCTGTCACGACATTATCACGGATTAGTACTATATGGATCTTCTCATGCGATGTTATCCCCCTCGGGAGCATCGGGTACATTGTGTCATGTGCGTTTCACTTTCATCGTGTACTCTTGTGCTTTCATTACATGTGCACTCCTGTGAATCTTGTACTCTCATGTTCACGGAGCCCCCATGTATACTACCATGTGCACCCTATATGGGCCCCCATGTGATATCCTGTGCAATAACATAACCTGTTTAGATCCTTGTGTATTGATTGGGGATACGGGGGAGTGCTAGTAGTCGTGTGAACAATTCCTTTGTAGTATAGATTCCTGTGCACCTCGACATCCTGTGCAAATCTGTCCTGTTCACATGTGCTATTTCGTACTCTGACTCACTAGCCACTGTTAGTTCTCTATGTATAGTAGATATTTCTATTACAGTTCTCTTTCTCTGTTTACATACTGTATTTCTTCAGATCTTGTATCTTACTTTACTGCATGATTATATTTTCTAACCTGCTATGAACTGTTGAGATGTAATGTGCTCGTTCCAGTCCTGACTGGACCTGTTGATAAATTTTACAGATAGCCTGGAGGTGCCTGCTAGCCTAGAGGAGACACATTAGAGGTTGTTTAGGTAGTTATTCCTTTTTGTCTGGAGTTGTATTTACTTTGTGGATTACTGTATCTTTATTTAGTTTTGAGATGTACTTCTGGGTTCATGTACCCTAGACACTTAGACTTCTATCTCCTGTATCTCTTTTGGATTTCATGTTTTATCTATTCTTATCATGCTCTACCTTAGATGTGATTGAGTTGTATCTGCTATGTCACCCCCATTCGGGGAGTATAAACTGTTTAGTCTTATACTGTTAGATACATTGAGACCTAGGACAGCGTTCTACCGCCGACACTGCGGCGTAGGCTGGGCGTTGTTACGTTCTCGTGCCCTAACTCTAGGGTGCGGGTCGTGACACGCTTGGCACCCCCAGCATTGATCATGGCCTCGTAGGCTGTCTGGTTGACTTGAACGACCAGGGTCTTCTACGTCTTGCCGATTGACACGGTATCACATTGAGTTGTCACTTTCTCGTCGGAGGAGAAAGTCGTCCCCAGTAGAGTCGCCATTTTGTTTGCAAAAACAAAAAGTCTTTATTACAAACTTAGAAAAAGAGTACAAGAGTACGATTGATTTCTGTGGAAGTACAACTATAGGAATCTGATCAGAAGACGATCACTTTATCCTTTGGACGATGCGATATCGAAGACACTAGCCTTTGGAGGATGTAACAACACTTTAGCAGGAGATTATGATCACTCTTGATGCTTTGAGGTTGATTTGAAACTCTATTTATAGAGTTCTTGAAATAACTGTTTAGCTGTTATTATGGGTTGTGTGCACTTCAGGTTGCGCACCTCCTGTTCACTGGTGCGAGCGGTTGCACCAACTGCTGTGGATGCGTGGCATCGTTTGATTGAGATGTGCATGGTCGTGGGCAGTGTAGTGGGCACGTTCTGCAAAGTTAGTGGCTTGCGCGCTATGTCATTCTGTTCTGAATACTGTTTGATTACCCTGCGCGAGCTTCATCAGGTTGCGCGTGGGCGCAATATAGTGACTTGCGCGAGCGGTTGCGCCAATTGCTGTAGACATGTGGCATCGTTTGATTGAGATGCGCATGGTCGTGGGCAGTGTAGTGAGCATTCTCTACGAAGTTGGTGGCTTACGCGCCACGTCACCCTACTTTAAAATATGAGTTGATCAGGTGGCGCCAACTAGCCAGGTTACGCATGCGCGCAACAAAACAACTGGCGCCTTTGACTGGGCCTTCTATGTTGTACTGATTGATTCTCGTGCCACACAATGACTTGCGCGAACCAGCTGTCAGCATTAATTACATGTTGACAAAATTTTCTCGAGCATCGTGTTGCGCAGGATTCGAATGGATTTTCCTTAATCTTCGTGCTGTTAGTTTATCAGGCAATGATGATGTCGTTACAGCTTCTCGAGGAAGTGTGCCACGTGGCGCTCGTGCAACCTGACTCCAGCACAACCAGATGTTGGCACAACCTGATACTGCACAACTTGATAGTTTGGCACAATATAATGATTTGGCGCCATCTGAAGATCGAACACTTTAATGGGTGGCGCAGCTTAATTTTTAGCCTCTACAGTGATGTCGTACGAGCCCAGGTTGTGCTCGTACAAGGCTAAGTCCAAAAACGGCCGATTGAAGCTAGGCCACAGAGTCGCACAGAGTATCCCCTTGTGCAGCAGAAAGTAAATGAACATAATTTAAAACAAACTATGTAGTCTTTATTGATATTCAAGAAGTAGTACAAGCGACGTTAGGCCGAGATTACAATTCGCTCAAGTATCTCTCTCCCGAAACATAAAAGGCGTGCCAAGTGGCTTACAAGATGGAATGATTCATGGCGATGTTCCAATACATTATGTCCTGTATATGGTACTTCAGTTACTTTGCAACGCTCCAAGGCTCCAGAGATAGCTCGGCACCTTACAACGTTCGAGGGAAGTCTCCGCACCCGACGTGGTTCTCCCGCACTCTGTAAGCAGACTATGTGGTTATCAGTACATTGTTATGCACTGGTGGGGAGGCTAGCTCGCCCACTCGCTATCATTACCAAACACGTTCAATTTACTTTTGTGCACCATCTATCATTCATTGTCTTACTAATCTTGCCTTAGGATTAGTTTCATGGCAGCCTATCCTATGTTGTCGATATCAAGTGTCGCATAGAAAATACATGCACAACTTACCATACTTACTTTTCGATCTTCCCTGTCCAAGTAAACCAAGTTAGCCAACATATTATGCATTATGAATCGACAGGTTTGCATAAGTATTTAAAAGTGTCAAGGGTGTGTTCTTGCCTCAGGTGGTAGCGCGTCGTAGGCGTGTTACTCATTTGTATGAAGTACTCTAGTTCATTCGGATGTGTTATATTCAAGCATGTTTAGAAGGCATTTCGTTCAGTTCCATATTTGTTCCACTTAATCAAGTTGTCAGGATGTGTTGTACTCAAACGTTCGTTTAGATGCATTCATTCAGTAGTATAGCATGTTCAGCTTAGTCAGTTTACTTGTTTCAATGCAAGGTCTCGTACGTGGATTGCCGTAATCGAGCCAACTTAATATATATGCATCGGTCACTGGCACCACAAGTCATTTGGACCTGTTCCTCTTGGTACCGCGAGTCCCTATCAGCCGGCTGGCTGGTATACCTCTGATAGGCCACGTAATACCTGACTCACGCCACTTGAATGACCAGGCCGCATTCAAACGTCACATAGCCCCATTCGATCATTTCCTTGATCGTTGCCTTGGCATCCTCATTTGATCCTCCCCCGTATACGATGGGTTGTCCGCGACCATTTCGTATTGTCTTGTCATTTTTAACTTAACAGTTTGTCTTTGAGCCGTAGTCGATTACCGACTAGGTTGGCGGTGGCATTCGAGCAACGCGGGTAACGAGCCCCGTTGCACGTCCCCGTTATACATGTCGCTAATCATTCTTTCCTTTCTTTCATTCATTCTTTCTTTTTCCTTCCTTCACTTGGTCATTCGTTTATTGATTCATTCACGTATTCATTCATTCATTTGTTGATTCCTTTATTTACTTATTCGTTCATTCACACATTATGCGACTCCATGTGCAGGAACTGCCTTGGCGACCCATTGGTTCTGAAACCTTTCAATGTTGCTATACTCTACTCGGAATGACTATGTCGATAGCCTTCCTGTTTTATTGTTGTAAACCATTCATTGTTTCATGTCTCACGTTGTGTTCGTTGTATCATTACTGAGCACATATGGTACTTGAAACGTAGGTTATGCCTTGGCACGAGCGTGGAGTGTAGTGCGAGAGTTCGAATATTTTCCAAGTTCTTTTCCATGTTCTATACAAGCATACAAGATGGGATTATTCCTTTAGCTAGGTGTAATGAGTCATTTTATTAGCATGCACGGTGTTATCGCCTAGTGATTCTAGCAATATTGTCCGTATTATTATGCGTCTAGGCTAAGCAAAGACAGGTTCAACGGAGCCACCCACCTTAGCGATGATCGCATCAGCCAAGCGATACTTCGAGCGCGCCTTTGAAAGTCTAAGTCTGGATTCATCTTGATGGGCCAAGTCCATTGTCTTTGCCTTACGCAAGTCATTTTGCCGAGCAAGACAGGGTTCGAGTCGTTGCACTTGAGCTGTTTGAGTCGGCGTTCTGCTAGGGCAGAGCGGGTCGTTACATAATACACCACTCAAAATAAGTCTCATCCTCGAGACTTCCTGAGTGCACGCCATCCTACCATTCCTTAACTCATGCCGTGTGCATATCTTAGACAATTTTTATCGAATGGCTTTATCGTTCGATGGCATCGAACTATACTCGGGTACCTTTCTAAGTTTCGTATCGCATGCGTTTGGTAAATTTCATTGAATGACTTTACTACTTATTCAAGCTGATGGTGCATCACTCAGTCATCGTGTTTCTATGACTTGGTCACTATTGTGCCTTGTAGTGGGACCATCATGGTCACACGAAGTGTGTTATAATTCGTCAAACATAAGGGTCATAGGCGGAGGCTAACTCACTCATCCGTTCATCCATGCGCATCTCAACAAGTCCACTTGCAGCTGCATTCGAGTTCATCATATCGCTGAGTTTGGATCGTGCATGTATTCAAGGCGTTCCCTGAATACATACATTTCAACCAAGTTTAGCGATAGCGAAGTCGGACAAGCTACTCGTGATAGTTTTGAATTGCTGGTCATGTTACTAACTCGATTAAAACCGAACTCTAGTTCCTTTCACTATCGTCTATCTCGATTCTCGAGATGACCTGATTCGTTTCTCAAGCTTCCCGTCTTACGAAATCAAGACGACACTTCTAGCGGAGTCGACCAAAGTTCAAGTAGAATTTCGTTCGATTCAAGACCAAATATTGTACTATCATCAAGTACGTCTTCCAGGTAATAATTCGATTTGTTATCCCAACTTTACTTGTGCATCATCGATTTCATTCATTCACTTCATTTGGGGCTGGTATTATTGTCGTTAACGTACACTCCCAGTTCCATGTCTTAAATCTAAATCTTGTTGCCCTAGATTTATCGCTTGTCCAAACGATACTCTAAAATCGGTCACACAGGTTCAATCACTCGGCATAGGGTTGTCCATCTATCCACAAGGTCATAGTTCCAACTCAGTTTGTAGTTCATCGTACAAACTTGCTGCATGATGCTTGTCCCAATCCTATGGTCAAACCATGGTTCGTTCATGCGCTACCCAAGCTCGTTTCACTCAAATTTTTAAACATCGAGCAGTGTTCATCCTATTCGTATCAAGACACTCTTCACACGGGGTCTGAGTTCATTCATCTAAGTCATCCTATGATAGATTCTCCTCAACCAAACCCTCGACATGTCAATATCGTACATCCAAACTAACAATTGTCGTAGTCTATCTCTTCAAATATGTTTGATACAATTCACCTATCCATCATATCCAATCACGTAGTCGATCACAAGGTCGTCTAGCATAGTAATATATTACACCCCGATCTCACGCAAGTCTGATTGTCCACGGTGGAACATGAATCACCATGCCAACGCTCCTGTAGGATAATCGTCCTCATCGGGGCGTAACTCATACATTGAGTCTAGACTAGTTCATTCATGATACGTAGATTGGATCTACTCAATCCTCAAGTTTACTTAATCGTCAATCACAAGTCCGAACAATTCTCGAATTCGCCTTCGCTTTAAACCACAAGTCGAAGCAATCCAAATTGCAACGCCATGATATTTCGAGTTAGATCATTTCCGATGGATATGAATCACCATGCCAACGCTCACGCGGAATGATCGTCCCAAATCCGACGTGACGCATGTGCGAGGTTGGAGTTGCTCTCGATAAGACAAGATCGTTGTCGTTGTTTTTGTCACCGAACCATCAAGTCATTTCTATCACGTCCCATGACTCGAGACGAGACGTTCGTCTCAGATACAGTCGTGAAAGGTATACTGCTTTTCAATAATAAACCTACTTGTGTACTGTTTGATTCAGGTGTCACACATAGTTTTATATCGGTGGACTTTAGCGCCGAGCACAAAATTTTTGTGACACCGTTAAGCCTTGATCTTAGCGTTCACATACCGTCGGGCACGTCACTACTCACAAACTTAGCCTGCAAAGACGGAATCATCTGTATAGAGAGGAAAAAGGTCTATCTTGATGCGATAGTTCTAGACATTAAGGACTACCACATCATTCTGGAAATGGATTGGCTCAGCCCTTGCAACGTCACCATTGACTGTGTAGGAAAGAAGATCACCTTCCGCATACTTGGAGTGCCCAAATTCTGCTACTCATATGGTGAAGCATCGTCGACCTGTATGGTGATCTTGGCAATTTCTGCTCGGAGGATGCTGCATTCAGGATGCGAAGGTTACTTGGCATCCGTTCGAGACACGCGACAGGATAGTGCAAACGCGGATCAGACCAACGTTGTGGTAGAATTCTCCGACGTGTTTCCAGATGAGCTACCCGGAATGCCACCCGACCGAGAAATCGAGTTCAGCATTGACACATTCCCTGATACCGACCGATTTCCAAAACTCCGTATATAATGGCACCTGCAGAACTAAAAGAGATTAAGGTCCAATTGCAAGAGTTGCTCGGTAGGGAATTCATTCGTCCTAACGTCTCGCCATAGGGAGCGCCCATATTGTTTGTGAAGAAAAATTATAGGTCAATGCTGTAGAAACCCTAGAGGGGGGTGAATAGGGTCAAGCTAACTAATCAAGGACTTAGCACAAGCTAATGGGCAATTTAAAAATATAAGTGCAAGAGAAGAAGCAACAACAATACCGACACACGATATATCCTGGTATCCTCCCAAGGGGCACTCCAGTCCCGGAACTCTCTCCAGCTTTAATCCACTATTTGAGTAAGTAGTTACATACGAGTTTGGATCCGAAAAACTCGTCAACTTCAACACGAGTTTGGATCCGAAGAACTCGCCAACTTCTTACACGAGAGCTTTAGTCCGAAGGCCTCTCCGACTTCAACTGAGAGTTTGGATACGAAGACTCTCCAATTTCAACCGAGATTTTGGATCCGAAGACTCTCCAACTTCAACCTTTCACAATAGGTTTTGATCTCCTTATACAACAAGATGAAGATCTTACTTTTCAACTCAATAACTCTAACACAATTTGTGGATGGCAAATGAAAGCTTTGTAGAGTTGTTTGTGGATAGGCTTTGGTGGTTTAGAAATTTTTAGGCTCAAAGCATCAACCTTGAATGAAGGGGTTCAAGGCTATTTATAACCAAACATTGAAAAGAGCTCAAAGGCAACTTTTCAGTCAGCAATCGGTATACCGTCGGTATGAACCGACATACCGTCGGAATACCGCTCTGGAATTGCAACGGCTAGAAATATAGCCGTTGGGATCATTAAATGTTAGAAATCCAACTGTTGGATTTTCAACATTACTGAATCGGTATACCGTCGGTATAGATCAGTATTCCGTCGGTATGTCAATTTTGTAGACAGAAACTTTCTGTGAACAAAATCGGTATACCGTCGGTATAGACCGTATACCGTCGGTATGCCGATTTTTATCCGAAAATGATTCTGGACTAATTTCTACCATAGCTTTCGATTTTGCCATCCATTTCTTGTGTTTACAAATATTCCTAAGACTCATTACATACTCCAGATATATTGTAGCAGGTGCAAGCTTCTTCAGAGTCTTGAAATAATGATGGCATGGCATGGCTTCTTTATTTGATAGGTGCTGGCTTTTTCTCTTGGCGGCAACACTCCAAAGATACTCAGTTTGTGAAAACTGAATACCTTTCGGGGGCTTCGCCCCCAAACCCCCGACGAGGGGCGCTGCCCCTCGACCCCCGTCCGCTGACCGGGTAGCGCAACCCCCGAGTGCGTGGCTCCGGAGATATCATCGGGTGGTTCAGAGAAATCTTGTAGGATCCGTCGTCTTTGGCCCACCATGATTTCTTTATTTGCATAAGTTCATGTTGATCTTGTATATTGCTTTTCTACATGTATATGTTAGGCGAACAAAACAATATACATAGTAACAAGTATGATAAGTTTAATGCACATTAAGACAATGCTGAGTTTAAGTATAAGTGCTAAGGTAATATCATAAATGTTAGTGATATCATAATGATTAAACTTAATTGAATGACCACAATCAAAAACATAGTTTTGATTTTGGCAACCCGATTGAATTTAAGATAGAAAAGCTCATATCACTAATATGTAAGCAAGTAGGCACATATCACCAAAGGTATAAGTATAAGTAGAAATGTTATAGCGATAGTATGAAGATTAGTGATAATGAAGTGCTAAACTTAACATATTAACCATATTCAAAAACATGATACAATTACTGGGCCAACAATCTTCCCATTTTTGATTATGGCAAATCGGTTAAGTTTAGTATGGACACAATAGATGCATGTATCACTAATATACAAAAGACATAAGCAATATCACTAAAAGCATACTACTTAGATTACTTATGAATACATACTTAAACTTACTTCTTCCCCTTTGACATGATCAAAAATAGGCTCCCCCGTACTAAGAGATAAAATGAAATCAATCTCCAGCATATAAATCAGAGCATGGAGAAGGCATAGACAATCATGATCAAGATATACTAATTAAAAAATAATGGGAGAAGGGTATAATGACAAGTTTATAAAGCTACATTGCCAATGTAGAACATCAAATTTTTAAAAGAAGCATGTCAAAATACAATATAGTTGGTAAAACAAATAAAATTGATAAACAGTCAAAAAATAGTTTTACCAACTTGAAATTCAAGAAAGAAACTCCAAAACATAATATTATATGAATTAAAACTCTAGTTTTGGAAGGAAGCGATATACCAATTGAAATTAAAAGATTTCAATCAAGGATTTCAGTCAAAAGCCTATGAGGATTAGATAATTGCAAAGTAATTGATATTAAAAAATACCAATTAAGATAGTTGGAAGATATAAACTTAATACCAATTGAAATATAAACTTGAAACATAGATCAAAAAGCCATTTGAAAGTCAAAATTGTCCACAAATAAATAGTGGAACAAATAATGAATGATCAGTGAAATAGAGCAATTGATATAAAATAATCTCTTTATTTGCAAAATCTATTTGCTTACCCAAGTTAATGCATTTGAAATCAATTACCTTATCATGCTATGTGAATATCCTTTAGATAAACATGAAGGTAAAGGAGAAAAATACTTGAGAAAGAGACATTCAGTCGACTTGAATGCTCCCCCTCAAAGTATTACCAACATAGATAAACATGAATTTTGGGTAAGTCCTCAATAAGAAAAGCCAAATCAATTAAGCATACAAGGAAAGCCAAAACAATGAAAGCACAATAGTCATCAAGATAAGATATGAAAGTTAATATTAACAAGATGACTTATTTAACCCATATAAAAGAGAGAGATAAATAATAAAGATACTTGCATATACTCTCATAAATCCTTCACAAATAAAAATATCATGACCTTAATCAATAGGATATAAAATTGAAGAAAATATGGGTCCATGATGAACTAGGTATACGACATATTGCAGGGTATAAATGAATTGAATCAATTAATTCGCCCCCCCCCCCCCCCCCCCCCCCCCCCCCCCTCAAAATATGCGTCTAGTTCCAAAGCACTTATAGCTTAAAATATATAACTAAAGAATTTGGGGGTAAATCAACTACGGATTTCTTCCCTTTGCTAAATGTATATAAGGCTACAATATCGTCAAAAGACGAATAATATCATCTTTAGTCAAGAAGAGATATCCAATTAATAGCCGCTAAAGATGAAAAATTAGAAGAATATTTCAATTAAGCACGTATAATCAAAAAATGGCATACATTAATCTATATAGAAGGATCTCATATTTAAATATGATAGATCAATGTATGTTATCCTTTGAGAAAATGTCATCATGAAAAAGAATAAAGTCAATTAAGAACAATCATGATGATAGACAGAATATAGCTCAAAAATAAAATAAAAATAAAACTCAAATATTATGTCTATGATTATCTAATTAAGAAAGAATCAACCAATTTATTACTTTACATGGACTAGGTATGTTTTACCATATATGTACCCATCAACGGGTAAAATCCAAACCTTGCTAATGGTAAATAATAATCCATAAAGTTCAAATAGCAAAGGCCCATATGTGGCAATCCATGAGTAGTCAACGTGGAGTAATGAATTAACTGATAATCGCATAACTTGATAATATAGGACTACTCAACCATTAGGATCACTCATAAAGAAAACAAATGAATAGTTATGATCCAACAATAAATCTCATCAAGAGAAAATTAAAAATCCATATTTATAAAGAATCTTACAAATCAATGAAGAATATAGAAAGGAGTCAATCTCATTTAAATGATTATAAATTTAATCTAAAGAGATGTAATAAGATAATATGATAAAATTATGACTCAGAGAAGAGAGAAATTTAAGAGATGCTTACTAATGACTAGTATGAAAGGAAGTTAACTTAAGGAATCACAACCCTCAAATAAAACAAGATTAAATCAAAATTTGTTAAACTAATTTTAGAGAGCAAGCATATCACAAATCTTATTTTTGTAAACTAGCATATCATATATAGATTGAAGTATAGGAAGATAGCTAGATGTGTGAAAGTGAACCAACATTATATAGCTTAATAATATATCACAAATAAGCAAGCTATATAATTAAATAAGATTAATGAGGTAAGCCATTAACATGATAAATGTGCTCATTAAATCTTAAGTCACTAATATTTAAGATACTTGCTTAAGCATAGAGTTCACAATTAAGGGCATACATTTTGAATGATCAAAATGATTTATAGACTCTTTACTAAGCAATGGTAAGAGCAAGAAGATAGCAAAAAAATGAACTAACTCTTATCAAAATATGGCTAAAAAGATATTCATAAAAATAATAAAATAAATCTCTTTGCCAAGTATTGAGATTGGTCCAAGATAATGAAATAATAGATCGATCTAGAGAATGCAAAATATTATAGCCATTATGACATAAGTGTATTATCTAGAAATAGAAAATCTCAACATAAAAGCTCAAACCATAGTAGCTAAAGTCATGAGAAATATGATGTAACAATTACATGTATCCTCATGTGCTACAAAAATATCATTGGGCAACAATAATTTTAAGAAAGCATAGGATTCAAGGAATGAGCAATGAAAGATTATTAAGATCAAGAAAGCTAAATGTGCTAAAGATATCAAGAAGTACATTTTTTAAAGAGCTTTTATAGTGCACCAACGTAAATTGTAAAGATACAAACTAGAAAATGTGCACTAATTAAGGAGGTAAATTTAACATGCAATGTAAAGCACAAAACTATGTGATCCTTAATAGAACATCCATAATTAGCCATGAGCAAGACATTAATAAATATTTTCTCTCAACATCCTAACTTAAAGGTATAAAACAAATAAATATCAAAAGTTAGAAATCATTTATATATATGAAACTATATATATCACGAATAGGCATACATGAAAAGATATAAAAAATTAGTTAAGAACATGTATTCATAATGCCAACCAAAAAGTCAAGAAGATTTCATCAAAAGAAGACTTTAAGGAAGAAGCTAATTGAATCAAGAAGCACAAATTTGGTCAAAGGAATCAATAGCTAAAGTATGAGATAAGGACAAGTTTGAAGGTAACAAGTATAATTAAATACTCTTCAAGTCAATATTAAACTTTAGCTTAACTCATATGCCCACATAAAGATATTTATACAAAAATATATATCAACATAAGAAATACATGATCAACATGTAAATGGAAGTTTAATGAATATAGTCATATATCCTTAATAAATGTTTGAAAAACTATCAAAAATTTAAAACACATATAAATAAGCTTTATTAGGCAAAGACATACTTGATTCATAAGAGGTTTAATCAAAATAAAATATGAGAATCAATAATAAATATATTATATAAGCACAAGGTTAAAATGGAAGTATAAGTGTATACTTGTCAAGTGATAAGAAGCTTGTACTAAACACATATATTCACAAATACCGATTAATGTAAATATGACATATTAAAAACAAATCGATAAAAAAATAACTATCTCAAAAACTTTAAAGACGGAGAGTTAAAATCATATTAACTCAAATCAAAACCAAGCTCCTATGGACTAGAGTGATATGCATGCTTTATAAATAAAGATTAAGAATAACGAGCATGCATATATAAATGTGCCACACTAATAGAAAATGAGTGATAAACTACATAGTGTGAACTAATCATTTAAGCTGAGTAATTAGTCATGCTAGATAAAAGAATTAATAAGAAAATTAACTAAGCATGCTAGTATTATATCTCACATTGATTTATATAAAAGACAACTAAAGGATATCAATATGAGCTAGTAGCAAGACATCAAGAGAAAATATGCTAGATTCTACAAATATAAACAATTTAAAGAGAATCATTTAGCATGTTACCAAAGTGGCCATGCTTGTGTTGGTACAATTGCTTGGAAGATGACCTTTGAGCTTTGCAACTACCAACACGCTCCTCGGTACTATGTCCCAATATAAGAAGCTCCACCTACAATATTAGGCGAAGACTTTGGTATCCAAATAAACTTGGATCCACATTTGTTAGCTTTAGGGACCCATATAGCACTTACTCTAGCATTGGTAGTAAAGGTCCTACGAATAGGGCATATAAAGCTCATGTGTCCAATACGAGAGCAATAAAAATGCCTAATGCTAGTGTGTGCACATGTATCAGAATGAGCATGGCTATGAACATGTGACATACTAGAATGATGAATATCTCTAGAGTGAGCATGAGAAGATTTGGTTTTAAGAATATTATGTTCTAATAACAAATCATCATGCATGCAAGTAAGAGAATCAAATTTAGCATTTAAAATATCATTCTCTTTTTCAAATAAAGCAATTCTAGAGATAAAAGCATCATTTTGTTTCCTTAAATCATCAATAGAAGAATCATGCAAATAAGATAACTCATGTGATTGAGTCTTGAGATCTTCTATTGATGAGAAAAGAGATTTAATTTTCAAAATTAAAGCCTCATTCAAACTCTTTAAAGAAATACAAGATGAGTTTTGATAATCAAGTCTAGATAATAAATCATTGTTTTCATTTCTCAAAAACTTATTTGCTTCTTCTAAATGAATAACCTTTTCAGAAAGTTCTTCATTTATAGAATGAAGGTTGTCAAGAATCTCTAAGGATTTTTTAGCCATGGCTTTCTACTTAGAGCATTTATTACATTTAGAAGAAACATGATTGTCTATGCTACTAGAAGTAAAACCCTCTTTATTGGAGGAGGAGTAGGAGGAATACGATGCCATAAAAAAATAACAAGGATCAACTCTAAAGATGTTAAGCCTAACAATAGAGTCCTTGCTCTGATACCAATTGTAGAAACCCTAAAGGGAGGGTGAATAGGGTCAAGCTAACTAATCAAGCACTTAGCATAAGCTAATGGGCAATTTAAAAATATAAGTACAAGAGAAGAAGCAACAACAATACCGACATACGATATATCCTGGTATCCTCTCTAGGGTCACTACAGTATATCTGGAGTCTGTAATGAGTCTTAGAAATATTTATAAACACAAGAAATGGATGGCAAAATCGAAAGCTAGGATAGAAATTAGCCCATGATCATTTTCGAATAAAAATTAGCATACCGACGGTATACCGGTCTATACCGACGGTATACCAATTTTGTTCACAGAAAGTTTCTGTCTACAAAATCGGCATACCGATGGTATACCGATTCAGTAACTTTGAAAATCCAACGGTCGAATTTTTAACATTTAATGATCCCAACGGCTATATTTCTAGCCGTTGCAATTCCAGACCGATATTCCGATGGTATGTCGGTTCATACCGACGGTATACCGATCACTGACTGAAAAGTTGCTTTTGAGCTCTTTTCAATGCTTTGGTTATAAATAGCCTTGAACCCCTTCATTCAAGGTTGATGCTTTGAGCCTAAAAATTTCTAAACCACCAAAGCCTATCCACAAACAACTCTACAAAGCTTTCATTTGCCATCCACAAATTGTGTTAGAGTTATTGAGTTGAAAAGTAATATCTTCATCTTGTTGTATAAGGAGATCAAAACCTATTGTGAAATGTTGAAGTTGGAGAGTCTTCGGATCCAAACTCTAGGTTGAAGTTGAAGAGTCTTCATATCCAAACTCTCGATTGAAGTCGGAGAGGCCTTCGGACTAAAGCTCTCGTGTAAGAAGTTGGCGAGTTCTTCGGATCCAAACTCGTGTTGAAGTTGACGAGTTCTTCGGATCCAAACTCGTGTGTAACTATATACTCAAATAGTGGATTAAAGCTGGAGAGAGTTCCAGGACTGGAGGTCCCCTTGGGAGGATACCAGGATATATCGTGTGTCGGTATTGTTGTTGCTTCTTCTCTTGGCGACAACAGTCCAAAGATACTCAGTTTGTGAAAACTGAATACCTTTCGGGGGCTTTGCCCCCGAACTCCCGACGAGGGGCGCTGTCCCCTCGACCCCCGTCCGCTGACCGAGCAGCGGAACCCCCGAATGCGTAGCTCCGGAGATGTCATCGGGTGGTTCAGAGAAATCTTGTGGGATCGTCGTCTTTGGCCCGCCATGATTTCTTTATTTGTATAAGTTCATGTTGATCTTGCATATTGCTTTTCTATATGTATATGTTAGGCGAACAAAATAATATACATAGTAGCAAGTATGATAAGTTTAATACACATTAGGACAATGCTGAGTTTAAGTATAAGTGCTAAGGTGATATCATAAATGTTAGTGATATCATAATGATTAAACTTAATTGAATGACTATAATTAAAAATATAGTTTTGATTTTGGCAACCCGATTGAATTTAAGATAGAAAAGTTCATATCACTAATATGTAAACAAATAGGCACATATCACCAAAGGTATAAGTATAAGTAGAAATGCTATAGCGATAGTATGAAGATTAGTAATAATGAAGTGCTAAACATAACATATTAACCATATTCAAAAATATGATACAATCATTGGGCCGACAAATGTGTCTGTGCGTCGACTACCGCGAGCTGAACAAAGCCACCGTCCGGAATAAGTATCTATTGCCCTACATAGATGATTTATTCGATCAGTTGCAAGGTGCCTCGATATTTTCGAAGATTGACCTCCGCTCAGGCTATCATCAACTCAAGATCAAGTCAGACGACGTGCCAAAGTCAGCCTTCCGTACTCATTACGGCCACTACGAGTTCTTGGTAATGTCATTCGGCCTCACAAATGCTCATGCCGCCTTCATGGATCTAATAAATCGGGTGTTTTATCCGTTCCTTGACTAGTTCATGGTAGTCTTCAAAGACGATATCCTCGTCTACTCAAAAGATCGAGCACAACATGCAGAACATCTGCGGATAGTACTCTAGACCCTCCGAGATAATCAGTTGTTTACGAAGAGGAGCAAGTACAAATTTTGGCTGACCAGCATATCCTTTCTTGGACACATCATTTCATTCGAAGGTGTTGCAGTCGATCCGAAGAAAGTTGAAGCCGTTACTGATTGGAGGCGACCTGCGTCGACTAGTAAGATTCGAAGTTTTTTGGTTTGGCGGGATACTACAGACGCTTCATGAAAGATTTTGTAAAGATTGTATCGCCATTGACTCGTCTCACTCAAAAGGGAGTCGTGTATGAGTGGTCGGATGACTGTGAAGCTTTCTTTTAGGAGCTGAAGCAACGGCTCATTTCGGCCCGTATACTCGCACTTTCGGATGGGGTAGAGGGTTTTCAGATATTCAGCGATGCTTCAGGTCAGGGCTTGGGATGTGTGCTCATGCAACGAGACAATGTAATCTCTTTCGCCTCCAGACAGTTGAAGCCATACGAAAAGAACTATCCTACGCACGATTGGAGTTAGCGGCAATTATTTTTGCATTAAAATTGTGGTGCCACTATCTTTATGGCATGGCGTACGAGATTTATACTAATCACAAGATCCTCAAGTATCTCTTCATTCAGAAGGAGCTGAACTTACGACAGCGACGTTGGCTAGAACTGATCAAAGACTATGACTTGATGATCGACTATACGCCGGGCAAGGAAAATATTGTGGCAGATGCTCTGAGTTATAAATATCTTGCCTCATTATGTATCAACAGCAGACTACTACGGGACCTTGAAGAGATGGGTATCGACCTTCGAGTTCGATTCAGAGATGTGTAGTTGGCGTAATTACAGTTAGAGCCGAGCTTACGAGAAAAGATCAAGACCACTCAGAAGGACGATCCATACCTGAAGAAGATGTAAGAGATGATTTCAATAGGAAAGGCGACCGACTTTGTGGAAGATGACACCGACATGCTACGATTGAAAGGCCGACTATGCGTTCTAGACGACTTAGAACTTAGGAAGAAGATATTGATGGAGGCACATTATAAGAAATATACCTTGCATCTCGGCAGCACTAAGATGTACAAGGACCTCCGTACGACCTTCTGGTGGCACGTAATAAAGAAAGATGTGGCGCTCTTCGTGTCGCAATGCATGGCCTGTCAGCAGGTGAAAGCTAAGCATCAGAGACCGGGCGGAGAGATACAGAACCTTGCCATTCCAGAATAAAAATAGGATCACATCACTATAGACTTTATTGTTAGCCTGCCGAAGACGCCACGGAAGAACGATCCGTCTGGGTTATTGTTTGCAAAAACAAAAGTCCTTTATTTCACAAACTTTATAAGAAGATTACAATTGAATTCTGGAAAAGTACAACTATAGGAATCCTATCTGAAGACGATCGCTTTATCCCTTGGATGATGTGAACTTTGAAGACGATAGCTTCTGAAGAATGCAGCAGCACTTGGACAAGAACTCCTGATCTCTGATGATAATAATGATCTGATCTTTTTAATGAAGAACTTGAAACTCTACTTATAGAGTTCTAGAAATAACTAATTTGTAGTTATTTTGGATTACGTATGATGAACTGCGTTAGCAACAGACTGCGCAAACAGCAAACTGTGCTGGCAGTTACTCGATCGTGGGCCAGCTGTATTAGACGCGTGGTATTATTTGATTGAAATACGCATGGTCGTGTACAGGCGGTTGCCACGTGGCGAGCAATTGATGGCATATAAGCCACGTAATAAATGTTAGTTATCTTGATGGATTGTGCCACTTGAAAAGTGCTAGCATCAGTCTACGCTGAGACTCGAACTTGGTCAAACTGCGCTAAAGTTGAGCTGTCATACTGCGCTGGCTGTACAGCTGTCCTCGAGCGCTGTGCTGCACAAGAAATAAAAGGACTCCTCGTTTATCGGGCTGTCAGCTGTCAGAAGATCGGATTTTTGTCTCGTAATGATGGCATTGCCACGTCAGCGTAGCGCGCTCCGGAGGTAGCGCAGTTCAGCTTGCGTGTTTGAATTGTAGCGCAATCTGTCTCCTGCGCAGTCCATTTGAAGAGTGCACAATTTAATTTCTTCTGCTTATTTGATAAATGCAACTTAATTTTTAGGACCTACAAAACCCCCTTCAAAGTTTTCGAAATTTGAAAATATTCAAAGTTTCGAAATACTTTGAATTTCGAATTTAAAATCAAGTCGCACAAGTTGCGCTTTGACTGCGCGTTTGGAGGAATTAGCTCCGACTTTTGTGGCACAATCGGAGGTAGCTATTACACTTGAAAAACTATAAATAGTTTCTTTTTTTCTTTCTTTCATCCTTTACTTGTTTTTCGACTGTTCAAGAGACAAAAGCTTTCGTTCCAACTCCGACTACTGCTTCTTCTTTCCGCCGACGATAGTGATGGCTCCCAAGCGTACAGCCACTGAGAAGGGCAAGGCCCCCACCGAGCCTTCGACTCGGGTTACGTCCCAAATTTCTTGTCATGAAACAGGTCATCCAGCATTGCAAGGTAAATGACGAACGAAGATCGAAACTCTTTTTAGGGTTCTTGATATTTTTAGACCTTCATACCTCTTTCTTTTTAGAGATTGATGGTATTTGCGCCACCCTGTTTAGGGTTTCGGTTGCATTCATAATAGTTTTCATTTTTATGAAAACTATACTCTTGTGCAATCGGATGGAAAGCGCTGACAAAATGTTCGGCGCAATCCATCGTTTTGCGCAAGTCAGTTGTGTCAGCACAAACTGATGTCTTGCGCAAGTATGTTAGCGCAAACTGATAACTTACGCAAGCTGACTGTGCTGGCGCAATCTGACAATTTGTGCAAGCTGACTGTGTTGGCGCAATCTAACAACTTGCGCAAATTGATGATCTTTTATAGAATTTTGCTTTTTTATGTACTGATCCTTGTTTCTTTATTTGATGCAGTTAACCTCAGGGAAGACCCCAATTATGAGGTCTTTATAGGATCCTTGGCTGAACCTGAATATAAAGAAGATCTATCTCATGTGACATTCCCTCAGTACGCCTTACCGTCATCTCGGCAAGCCGTATTGATTGCACAGGACAATGAGACTTTGTTGTGTCTGATGAACGGGCAGCCTCTTCAGACCGCTGACACAGTTACTCATAAGAAGCCGTTGTTCTTGTTTGGTGAGGCCTTTGACAAAAACTCTCAGCCAAGACCTCGAATGGAACAAAGATTTATCCAGAGGGGCGAGAAGATAATCCTTCTGCCGGAGATCTCTAGATGCCTTCCTCTATCTCGATATGCTTTTGCAAGCTATCCGAGAAGAATGGAATGGGTTATAAATCCACTTCAGCAAGCCCGAACAGGGAACATCTGTGTCAAGAAGTGGTCTAACAACAAGGATATATTCTACAGTTCCTCTGAGCACCATAGCTCCTTGTTTAGAGGACTAAAGCCTGGTTGTATCCCGCCAGAAGATTCTTCCTTGCTGCTACCAGTGAGAACTCCGATATTCGTAAATAAGTTTGTGAAGGTAGAAGGAAGGTATCCGGATCAGGAATTGCGGCTGACAGGCCTCGTGAACCCGGATAATAAGAGATGCATCTGTATATCCAATTGGATATTGGTCCAATTTGAAGAGCGGCTTAAGGAGATTAATCTATACCAAGCAGTGTATGCCACTATTTATGGCTTTCCCCCTAATCCTCATCTATTCCTCGCGTTGGCCAAGAGATACAACTATAGAACCGGGACGTTCATGACGCCCCGCGAAGAGATCGGGTTAGATTTGCACGAGATGAAGTACATCTCCAGCCTGCCAATGGGGAATATCTCCTATGAAGAGTTTGTCCCAACAAACTATGAATTGGACAAACTGCGTCAGGAGAATGCTGATATGGTAGTTGTCTTTGAAGAACTCCTCTGCCACTACAAGATTTGCTCTCTATATTACAAGAGTGGCACAGCTGGCACCTGCTACTCTACTAAATGGTTGCCATATCTCTTCCTCAACCACATCATTGAGAAGAAGACCAAGGAGCACGAAAACTACAATCCTAACTTTTTCTAACCACTCAACAATAGTGAAGTGATAGGGCTGATGGAGACACATGGAGATATGGATATCAAGATCGAGGATGATCTTCAATATCCCCCTCTTAAGAAAGATAACATTATTGAGAGTTACATGAGGATGGGCTATAGGCCCATGTCGAAGGAGGCCCAGTTGGCGGGTTTCCTCACTTACTGGCTTTGACGATACGTCGTCCCTGGGGCCAGTACAGTCGACCATTTCAAAGCGGTGTACTTTTTGCTGCTGTCCGTTTGGTCTTCGACTACCGGATGGATCTGCTGTCAGCAATGACATGCAGAGTGAACGCCGGCCTTCACCTCTTCGTTGATTCAATGATTAAAGGGAAAGACGAGAAAGGACACTTCCCCCGGCTGGAACTACCATACACATACTTGTTCGGATGGCTGCTTCTACACCATCCTTCACTAATGAATCCGGATATGTGGGCAGTGGGTGGCAGCTTTTTGAGAAGATTTTTTGGATGTAAGTGGATTTACACCACTTTGAGAGATTGCCGACGCGTACTGAATCTCGGGAGAGGATGGAGCTTCTACTGCGTTACCCTTCCGGTCGGTTATAAGCATATGTCTACAAACTTTGTGGACTCCGGGAGGATGCAGCCTTTGGGCCACACAGCTTTCGATTGGCTGAGGACAATCCGGCAGTCACACCTGGTATATCGGTTCAAGGATGAATGCTATCTCGAGCCTTATCTTTCCAGCCATTTTGTGCGCCAATTCGGTTATGACCAGTTCCATATAGGTAATGCTATCACATACCTACAAGAAAAAAGGTTTTTAATTGATGGAGCCCGGGCTTGGGCATATTACAATGCTCGGGACACCAGGACGACGTTCTCGATGCCGTCCAGAAATGATCGAGGTCCTCGTATGCTGTATATGTACTCGATCTTCTATACATCAGCAAACACTTTTGCTGAAAACTTCAATCTGGCAGACAGCTTCGCGACTGCGACTCGATTTAAGAAAGGAGCACCTGTTCTGGTGCTGCCTGGTAATGATGAGGAGCATGAGCCGACCGATGCACCATTAGAAGCTTCGAGGGAAGCTAACTTCCCTGAAGAAGTTTACGAGCCGTTGTGTGTCTCCCTAAAAGTTGTAAGATCTTCGGCCAAGGAGAAGAAGAGGAAGGCCGAAGAACCTTCTTCTCCAATCTCTAAGAAGAAACTTGTTTTAGAATCATCAGAAAGGGTCACTACCCGGTCGCAATCTCAGCAATAGGCTGAGTCAATTCAGAGAGAAGAGGCGACGACCCCAACCTCCATTCAAAGACAAGAACATGCTATAGACGTAGAGAGCCCGGAGAGACCTCTACACAGAAAGAAAATAGTCTTCAAAAGAAAGAAAGTAGTCACTCCTCCAAGATCTATCCTGGCATCGGTCCTGACAAGTGCGGTTGCCGGAGTTATGATGTCATCTCTTACACCTGCCGCTGAGCCCAGACAAGAATCTTCCAGTACAGAGAAGAGGGACGAGGTTGTAGAGACAAGAGAAGAGATCGCGGAGACAGAGGATGAAGCTGCAAAAACAAGAGAGGCGACTGCAACTCTGATTCCAATCAACGAGTCAGAAACGTCTCTCGACGTATTGCGATCTCCTACACTTGCACCGAAAACTGCCCATCTTCCAGCTTCTCCAAGATCACTTCGTGCTGAAGAAGACAAATTAATGATTGAGGCTCTAGAAGGCTATGACTTCGGCTTTCATGATGATATAGATCCGGTCGTCACAAGTGATAGCGAGGAAGCCCGAGAAGAAGGTGCGGAGGATGATGAAGAAACATCAGCAGAGACTGTTGATGATACTCCAAATCCGGAAGAGGATGCTGATGCTCATGCATCCCAAGAAAAGAATGCTGTTGATGACATAGCACCGGAGGAAGCTACCGTCACTGATCCAAGAGGTATTGGCTGATATTGATAATCTTCTTTTATAGATTAAATGACTGACATCTTAACTTTCATTTATGCAGAAATTCAACCTTCTCTAATTCCTCCAGTATGCACTGATATAGTGCCAACAACAGCGATAGCTAGCAGCAGCCGACATTTTTCAGGCGGCTCCGAAGCAGGAAGTAGCCAGGCAGTAATGTCTGAAGCTACCTCTGCTAGGCTGCAACCTATGTCAACAGACGACAATCTCGTCACTAAACCCAGCAATGGTAAGCTTGCCCTTATTTTTAATCCTTTTTGATAGTCGCTAATGACAGCAAACTGATGGTGTTTATTTGATTTCGCAGAGGAACATCTGGGAGGGGCCACTAGCTCCACCATGGCTCCCTTGTCTAGAGAGACCTCAATTCATGTTCAAGAAGATGAATGTCCACCTGTACAAGCACCTGCTGCTTCAACTTCCACAGGAGTAGTTGCTACACCTGGCGCAGCGGCTACTAACAGATTTATAATTGGTTCCTTCACCAACCTCTTCTTCACTTCCTTAGGACCTTCAGTAGAAAGGGTAAAGGAAAGAGAGAATGTTGGTTTCATCACTATTAGAACCCCAACTACTTATCTGATAGGTGATATCCGAAGTCAAGGCGATGAAGCTCAAGCTGCCTATCTTGAACACATATTGGATGAGCTGGAGGCATCAATTAAGATCTACAAAGATCTTAATCGGGGGGAAGTAGAGTCCCTAGTAAATGCTGAGTTTGAACGGATGACTCGCGAAGCTAAAGTCACAAAAGCTGCTTTCCAAACTTTTTTGGACACTTATGCTACAAAGGCTTCAGAGTATGATTCTCGGATAGAGACATTAGCATCTGCTGCTGGAGAAAAAGAAAAGAAGGTTGCTGAGCTGAAAGCAGAGTTTGCTCGACTTCAGGAAGAGTTGAGAATCGTTCAGCTTGCTCTTGAGGAAGAGACGACACAGCATGAAGCTGCCGTTCAGCAACTAGATATTCTAACCCACGAGAAGAATGAGTTTGTCACTTCCCATCAAGATGAAATCGCTCGCCGCCTAGTGACCTTGCCATCCTTGATGATAAATCTGGAATGGCGGAAGCTATAAGGCGGGTGTTGGATTCGCGTGAAGGATGACTTCAAGCATTGAAGCAGCAGATAGCTAGTTTGATGACCCCACCAATTGAGTGAAGGAAGACCTTTTGTACTTTTTCCTTCTTTATGATATATCTTTTTGTAATGCCTTTTATTTTGATCATTGAAAAGACGTTATTTTTGTGGATCTATTATTTTTTTGCATATCCCATTAAGGATATAAATAATAGCGATGGAAAATATATTCAGAGGTTCAGGACATGATATATTTCTTGATTTAGAAAATAATTATATTCATTATATCTGCTCAGAGGTAATGTGGACATGGCAGAATATAATTCGTTGAATATCATTAATTCGGTAGACAACTTAATCAGAAATAAATATGTGACAAGTTGCTGATATGAATGAACGGATGAATCATCAAAATATATGAACGAAATGAATCGTTGGAATGAACGGATGGACCGTCAGATGAATTGAATGAACGGGTGAACCGTCAGATGTATGGAATGAACGGATGAACCGTCAAATAGATGGAATGAACGGGTGAACCGTCGAATGAATGTAATGAACGGGTGAACCGTCGAATGAATGTAATGAATGGGCGAACCGTCAAATGAATTGAATGAACGGGTGAACCGTCGGATGAATGTAATGAATGTTGCGAAGAACGTGTCGCTTCGTTGTTTCAAGAATCTCTGCCTATAAATAGAACAGAAATTTAGATGGAATGATCACTTTCACTTTTAACAAAAAAATGTCGTCTGAAGATGCATCGAAGAAGGCTGAGATCGCCCCGAAGGTTGAAGCGGTTACTGAAGAACGTCCAGTCGAGATGACCCAGCCCAAGCAGACAGAGGCGGGCGAAGGTTCGTCTGCACCCAAGCCACCAAGGAATATCTTGGACTTCCTACTTGAACTAGGGACGACGGACGAGGAGGAAGCCATGAGGATGGCCGCTTACAAATTTTTGGTGGGTTCGAGCAAGGATGTTCTCGGCTCTTTTGCCGATTACATTTTTGAAAAGGACGGTAGTGGTCTTCGTCCTGTCTTCAAGAAGGACGATAGTGATTCTCGTCCATGATATCTTGTAACACCGTTTATGATAAAATAAAATAAAATTTTATTTATGAACTATTTTGTCGTATTTACAAAAAATTTCTTTTACATTCATACATAGTACTTTTTAAGGAATTTTCCATTGATAGACATCATCGCAACTCGACCGTCCAACTCTGTAAGTTGATAGGCTCCATTTGAGAAGACTTTGCTCACAATATATGGACCTTCCCACTTCGCGTCGAATTTGCCTTTGCTTATATGAGTCATGGTCATAGGACGTCTGACGGTTAGAACCAGTTCTCCTTTCTGAAAAACTCTGACCTTAACTTTGCGATTAAAAGCTTTTGAGATTCGGGCTTGATATAACTCAATATGCTGTTGAGCCAATAACCGTTTCTCGTCGAGCGCTTCTAATTCTTGAAGTCGAAGGAGGTTGTTGTTCTCTGTAGTGAGCTCGTTGGCAATATCAATTCGCAAGGATGGGATCTGAAGTTCCAAAGGTAGAACTGCTTCACAACCATATACAAGAGAAAAAGGTGTACAGCCTGTAGGGTTACGGACCGTAGTGCGGTAGGCCCATAGACATTCTCCAAGCTTTTTACTCCAGTTCCGTTTGTTAGTAGATACAAACTTCTTAAGGAGTTTGATAATAGTCTTGTTAAATGCTTTAGCTAAACCATTAGCAGCAGGATTGTAAGCTGTCGAAGCGACATCGTCAATCCGATGATCGTCACAAAACCTGGTAAACTTCTGGCTAATGAACTGTGGTCCATTATCGTGAATGATTCTTTGAGGTACTCCAAATGTATAGATGACATGGTGTTTGACAAAGTTGATGACGCTACCGGTCTTAACTTCAGCCAGAGGTATAGCTTCAGCCCATTTGGAGAAGTAATCGGTTATAGCTAGTATGAACCAATGTCCTATAGAAGAAGGAGGATTGATAGGACCTATAATATCCATGCCCCAAGCTTCAAAAGGCCAGGAAGCAGCAGTTGGATACAGAAATTTCGACGGTTGGTGAATGAAATCTGCGTGGATTTGACAAGCTCGATATTTCCTTGTATATTCGATGGCATCCAATACCATAGAGGGCCAGTAGTAACCCATGCGTCGGATACGGTCTTGTAGTTTAGGGCCGGGTTGATGTGCTCCGCAAACACCATTATGAGCTTCACGTAATACTTGCTTCGCTTCATCACCAGCAAGACAGCATAAGAGAAGACCGTCATAAGTCTGTCGGTAGAGAGTCTTAGTAGTCTGATTGTAGTAGAATCGCAGAGACCGTCGACGAATACTTGTAGCCTCCTTGGGATCTTCAGGAAGTATATCATGGACCACAAAGTCAATGAAGGGAGCTCTCCAATCTTCACTAATAACATTGGCCTCAGTAAAATTACTGAACTCAATATTGCGATTGTTTTCGATGCAAAACAATTTTCGATTAGAGACAACCACCACTTGTTGTCTTTTGACAGGTATGGCTAAGACTGCTGCAAGATTGGCCAAAGCATCTGCCTCACTATTGCAAGCTCGGCGGACATATTCGATGAAAAAGGCTTTAAATGATGTAGCTATATTGATTGCCGCTTCATGATAAGGCATTAGATCTTGATGACGAACTTCATAGGTTCCTCTAATCTGGTTAACAACCAGCTTGGAGTCGCCATAGACTTCAAGATATTCGACGTCTAGTTGTTTAGCTAATTGAAGGCCAATAAGTAGAGCGTTGTATTCTGCTACGTTGTTAGAGCAGGGTTCATCTAGGGAATAGGCTCTTTGGATAGTTGACCCGTCTGGAGAAACAAGAACAACCCCAACTCCTGCGACAATAGCACCATTCGGCCCGATCCTGGATGCACCGTCAAAGAATAGACGCCAAGTAGAAAATTCTTCGGAGATCATATTTGATTCCAATGTCTCGTCTGGAATTTTATCGTAAAGTTTAGATATTTCTGGAAAAGGATGAGCCGCTAAGAAGTCCGCCAGTACTTGACCCTTAACAGACTTTTGTGGAACATATACCATGTCATATTGGGCTAACAGAATGGCCCATGTAGCTAACCGAGAATTGAGTGTGCTGGGTTTCTTCATTAATACCCGAAGAGGATTAACTCGGGATGTGACATGAATAGTTTGTCCAATGATGTAATGCCTTGTCTTTTGAACAGCAAACATAAGAGCTAAGCATTCTTTTTCAAACGGACTATAACGGTGTTCAGCACCAATCATAGTACGACTAAGATAGTAGATGGCTTGTTCATGGCCTTCTTTGTTCTTCTGGATAAGTAAAGCACCCAATGAATGGTCTATAGCACGGGCATACATTAAGAATGGTATGCCAGAGATTGGTGGCACCAAGACTGGTGGGTTCATGAGATATTATTTTATATCATCAAATGCTCGTTGACATTCTTCAGTCCAAATGAAAGATACACCTTTCTTCATTAACTGGGTAAATGGTCTACAGCGTCCAGACAGATTTGAAATGAATCTCTAGATGTACGTAAGTCGACCTTGGAATCCTCGTAGCTCTTTTAGGTTGCGTGGAGGACGCATCTCTTGAATGGCTTTGATCTTCTCGGGATCCACGTGTATACCCTTAGAGGTAATGATGAAGCCGAGAAATTTACCACTAGAGACACCCAAGAATGACTTGGTGGGATTCATTTTCAGCTGATGTTGGCGCATCAGATTGAAGATAGTTCTTAAATCTTGGATGTGATCTTCCTTTAGACAGCTCTTGACAGCAATATCGTCGACATAGCATTCGACAGTCTTGCGCAGATGATCTCGAAAGATGGTACTCATAGCTCGTTGGTAAGTTGCACCAGCGTTCTTGAGACCAAATGGTATCACTGTGTAGCAGTAGACTCCGCGAGGAGTACGGAAAGAAGTGTGTTTTTCATCTTCAGGATTCATCCGAATCTGATTGTATCCAGAGAATCCATCCATGAAGGATATCCTTTCGAACCCGCAAGTGTTGTCGATCATGACGTCTGTGATAGGAAGAGGAAACTCATCTTTTGGACAGGCTTCATTAAGATCCCGAAAGTCGATGTAAACTCAAACTTTGCCAGTTTTCTTCAAGACTGGGACAACGTTGGCTACCCAATCTGGATATTATTCTTCTCGAATAAAGCCACAAGCTATGAGCTTTTTGACTTCATCATCAATTGCGTCCATCATTTCTGGCTTGAATCGTCTTTGCTGCTGTTTGACTGGCTTTGTATTAGGCAAAATATTCAGTTTATGAGTGGCAATTTTGGGATCTAAACCTGGCATATCTTTATAACTCCAAGCAAAAACATCAATGTATTCTCGAATAAGAAGAATTAATTCTTGCTTATCTGCCTCTTGAAGGTTCTTGCTGATGAATATCGGACGAGGTGACCCGTTTTCTCCTACGTCAATTTGGATCAATTGATCTTTGGTAGGAGGTTCTCATTGTTCAAATCGGAGTTCCCATTGGGTGTCCATTCGTTGAGCCCAAGGATCTGTTTCGGGATTTTCTTCGATATCTTCGTCATAACCTTCTGGAAGTTCAGCGGAGACCATGTTAGAAGATACGATCAATCAATGAATTTGGCCAATACTGGTGTCAGAATCCTAAGATCTAGAATCAGAAGAGTTAGAGCGCTCCTCACTATCAGATTCGGAGGCTGCTGGAGATAATACCGGAGGTGAAGCATATCCGAGGCCTCTTTTCGTCCTACTGTAGTACATCTCTGATTTTCCTTTCAAAACAGCCGTACGGATAGGTGTTCGTCTACCCTTACCATAGTTGAGGCCATTCTTGAAGTCATAACACATCTTTCAGATGATGTCTTTTGATTGTTGACTATAACGACGAAGTTGGAGACGTCCCATATCGTTATTTTTGCTATCATCCGTATAGCTGAATTTTTGTTCTGGCCCTTTACTAAAAAGTATTAGACTCTCACCTCTCTTTCGAGAGGGGACAACAAAACATGAGTCATCTGGGTGTTCGAGTAAGACCTCTGTTTGAAGAGACTGTACAACTTCCATTGTAAATGACTGAAAGCTATCTAACATATCCAAATAGCATTTAGTATGATAAATGACATCAATATACTGGAAAGTAGATGCTTTTTCATTGATTTGTACATCTGTATTTACAATAGGACCTTTAGCCTTAGCAGGCTTGGTCAGATTGATTACAAGAGGGGGAGAAGAAGAACATGGAGGAGGCTTGCTACGACGAAGGTCAATAACAAGTGGCTCAGAGGAGATGAGCTCCCTTTTATCCTTGTTACGAGATAAATCAATAACAAGAGGCTCAGAAGAGGTGAGCTGCCTTTTATCCTTGTTACGACGTAGGTCGATAACAAGTGGCTCAGAAGAGGTGAGCTCCCTTTGATCTTGACCACCATCGGTTGGTTGCTTCCGGACTGGCAAGTGAATAGCCAGTGGTTTGGAGGACTGAGGATGAGAAACACGCCCTTTAAAAGGTATGATGAGGGTGTCATTGGGCTCTGCTTCTTGGTCTTCTTCAGTATCTAAAGCCAGTACTACCTTCATGAACTCATCTTTATACATGCGAGCATCGTTACAATATGCTTCGACACCTTTGAAAGGGTAGAGATCCGCAATCTCTTTTTGAACCTCTCCATTGTCATCAACGTACTTGAAACATTGATGAAGAGTTGAAGGAACAATGTTGTGTTCATGAAGGAATGGTCTCCCCAAAAGAGCATTGTAAGAACAACCATGATTATCTATAATATAGAAGGTCACCTTCGTGCGAAGATTGCCTATTTAGAGTTTTAGGCAAATCTTGCCCAGAGGCTCACTTCTTCCCTGGTTGAACCCCAAGATGGTGGTGATTGTGCTAGAAAGACTATGTACTGGGATCTTCTGTGCGTCTAGCATTGTCCTCGGCATGATACTGAGTGCTGACCCGAGATCTATCAGAATACGATCGACCTTCATCGTGTCGATGTATCCTGTATAGTATAGAGGACGGTCATGCCTATTGTCTTCCATCAGCATATCATCCTGTGTGAAGGTAATGTTTGGGATTAACTCCAACACACTGTGACAGTGGAGGCAAGAGACATGCTCTGATTCGGGCTTCTTTAGAAAAGTTAAGCAGGTTTTCACCTGCATGAGAGCTTCACTCAGGGTTTTTTGAGTCTCTTTGGAGAGGCATAAGAGCTCAAAGATCGACAGCCTAGCCGGTGTATTAGCTAGTTGAGCCAAATATCAAAATTGTATGGTTTCTCAAGTCCAGAAGGGGATGACTTCTTCAAAGGCTTGTCAAAGCGGACTTGTTGTTTGCCTTTGTCGGCTGCTGTCGGCTTCGGGGGAATGGGTTCTAAAACCGGTGAAGACACAGCAGGGATGCCCTCAGTAGAAACAGGTTGCACTGGAGCGGACTCAGAAGAAGAAGCAGGGTTTTCTTGAGTTTCGAGAAATTCCTGTAGATAGGCTTTCCCTGACCTGGTACCCAGCAGGATTTCCTCTTCAACTATGGGGTCAAAAGACACCATATTACAGATCTTTGTTCTGCCCTTGGAGCGGTCTTTTTTCTTAGAAGGAGCCTCGAAGTCTGCAACAAGGTCCGGGTGGATCCACATAATCTCGCCGTTATCAAGAGATAGGGGAACAAGACCTTCACTCCGTGGAGGAGGAAGATTCTCGATCTCAAGGGTGGCCTTGGAAATAGGGATGACACCATGCTGTACCATCTATGGAGGGAAGTTACCGAACTGTACTGAGACCATGTTCGCGGTAACAGTCTTCTCATCTTGTTGAAGAGTGACAACACCAGCATTGACTAACTCCTGAATCTTGCCTTTGAGCACATAACATGCTCGAGTGGGATGACCAATGAACCTGTGATAAACACAATATTTGGGATGATCAGCCTTACCAACCTCGTCAGGCTTCTTCGGGTCTGGAAGTTGGAGCTTATTGCTTTTGATCAAGTAATCGAAGATGCTCACGGTGTCGTTCTTGTCAAAGGAGTATTCTACTTTCGGACGAGTTTCCCTTGGTGGAGGGGCAGAAGGAGTAGAAGCAGACGTAGGTGGAGCTACGTTGACAGCCAGAGATTCTTTATTTTTCAAATTGATGTTCAAAGTTTCTTTACCCTTGTGGTTGTTCTGGCGATTACCGCTACTAGCTGTCGGGTGTTCATCCCGGTCGGGATTAGACATGTGTACCCCCAACTGCTTGAACTTGTCAGCACTAACTTCAGCTGCTTTAGCATTGACAATAAATGATGGCCAGTCTTGAAATTGAGTTGACCCCGTCCACATGCTGATGATAGGCAAAAGATTTGCCTTGCAGGTATCTATAGTGACAGCGGCCGGAGTTCCAGGAGGCATCTTTAATGCTTCTCGGCGGAATCTTTCAATGAAACTCTCAGCGGTTTCATTATGTCTTTGTTTGATTTTGTTAAGGGCCGACATGGTCATGTCGTTGATTCTCTCGTAGAATCGCTCTAAGAAGATTTGTTTAAAATTCGAGAAAGATGTGATACAGCCATCAGGTAAGCTCCTGTACCAATCGTATGCTACACCGACTAAACAGCCGACGAATACCCTGGTAAAAAGAGCGTCATTTGGCTGAAGTTGAACAGTCATTACCTCAAAGTGGTTAATGAATTGACTTGGAGAAGTGATGCCGTCAAACAGTGAAATTATGGGAATCTTGTACTTTGGAGGAAATAGGACTTCCTTCCATTCAACCGGATAGGGTTGTTTGATCCCCAATCTTTGTAAATTGTCCTTCTCTTTAAAAGCCTCAAATTGAGTGCGCAAGAGTTTGATAGCTTTATTAGCATCCTCCAATGATGAAGAAGGAGCAGGCTGAGTGTTAGGAGGAGGAACAGCATGGTAAGTACTACCCCCAGCTTCTGACTGACTGGGTGTGGGTTGAATTTGTACAGGGGGTATTTGAGGAGATACTACCCCCATACCTGTATTGACAGGTACCGACGACGCTATAATCTCAGGATTTACAGCAGGTGTGGTCGGTGGTACTGTATGTTGGGCCATAATGATAGAATGCATACTTGCGACCATTTCAGCCATGGTCTTCAGCTTGTCTTCCAGTGCAGCTATTCGTTGTTCTTGATTTGCTGAACTAGAAGCATCTGGGTCTTCAGTGACAACATCAGCTGTCACTTCTCTAGGTACAGTAGAAGATACTGTCTGTTTAGAACTTTCGTTGTATGCATCATAATCAGAGAAGGAATCATCTCCTGAATAAGAAATAGGGAGATGACCAGAGGGATCTTGGAGAAGATTCCCATGCCCCATTGTGTCTCGACTTCGGGATCGGGTGTGTCGAAATACTCCTTCAGAAGATTCTTGGAGTAAATCTAAGTATCACTGGCTGGACCTACGAGGCTTGCCGTATTTGGAGCACTTTCTACCCCCAGTGTCTCGAGAAGCCATGTTGACGGAAGCATACAACACTTCATCTTCATCTTCTGACATTGGTTCAAAAGTTGCAAAATTCAGACGATCAAAAACAGATCGTTTTGTTGTCTGGCAACAGCACTTGATGACAACCTTGTGATTACAATGATGTTCAAGTGGTTGAACTGGAGGTGCTGAGATGTTGTCCCGTTTTTGCTTGAGGTGCTCCCGGAGGTCAGGAATAATGACGGGATAAGAAAAAGTCTGAGGGATATGTTCTTTGACCACATTCGGAACATGGTTTCGGTTCTTCAGATGTTTTTGTCCCGTGAGTATATAGAGAAGTACTCACTTCATTAGCATAGGTGTCAGGATTTTTCATCCTGGAAATTCGCCTCTGATGCAGGTTGATCTTCGATATTGGCTGCTTGCGTTTCATAGAAGCTGGTCTATTGAGATAAGTCCGTAGATCAGCAAATTCACCCCCAGGGGTTTCTGTTTGAGACACCTGTAATTTTCTCTGTTTTGAGCGGGATATCCGGAGAGTTGGGAGATCTTGGAGTTCCGCTACTGGAGTAGGCAGAATACCTCTTTGATTAGTACATTTCCCTTTGGCAGGGAGAGAAGGGCTCTTGTTTGAGAGAGTTCTTGGACTGTTTGGTGCCGAGGCACGTTCAGATGGATCTTCTACGGTAAAAACCGGAGAAAACTGAGAAAAGACCAAAGGACCTTTTCCCTTGTTTTTGTGAAGAAGGGTGGCTAAAAAGTATTTCCCTCTGTTGTCTTCCAAGTCGTAGAACGAGGAAGTTCAAGAAAAGACCAACGGGCCTTTTCCTTTGTTCTGAGGAGGAGGAAGAACAGTCAACAAACTACCCCCAGTGGATTGCGCTGGGGCAATAGGGTACTTAGGAAGAGGAGCAGAGTTTTTTCCCTTGCTGTGAGAAGAAGGGAGATTAGCCAAAGGACTATCCCTATTAGACTGCACTGGAACAGCTTGCGCAGAGATTGAAGTGGCAATAGGCGCATTAGCTGATTGCGCTTGGGAAGCTTTGACATATGGCCTTTTGGCCACAGAAACTGTAGTTTGCGCAGCAGGAGTCCTGGCTTCAGAATGTTTAAGTTGCACTCTGGTTGTAGGAATAGTGGATTGCGCACGAGGGAAGGAGGTCGCCAACTGCGCCAGGGGGAGAGGAGTCTTGTACTTTGCCAGAGTAGCATAGGAAGTGGGTTGTGCTGTGGCAGAAAGAGCAGTGTGTTGCACAAGGGCAGCAGTTGCTACTGGTTCCTTGGCAGCAGAGACAGCAGGTTGTGCAGATGATTGTGCAGAGGACTGCGCAAAGGACTTTGGAGTCCACACTGAACAGACCTTGCTCTTGGCAGAGGTTGCAGTGCGACGAGTAGCCCCAGAGTTGATCATCGCCTCGTAGGCAGTCTGGTTGACCTTCACAACCAGCGTCTTCTGCGTCTTTCCGATAGACGCAACGTCACATTGAGTTGTCACTTCCTCGTCGGAGGAGAAAGTCGTCCCCAGCAGAGTCGCCATTTTGTTTGCAAAAATAAAAGTCCTTTATTTCATAAACTTTATAAGAAGATTACAATTGAATTCTGGGAAAGTACAACTATAGGAATTCGATTTGAAGATGATCGCTTTATCCCTTGTACGATGTGAACTTTGAAGACGATAGCCTCTGAAGAATGCAGCAGCACTTGGACAAGAACTCCTGATCTATGATGATAATAATGATCTGATCTCTTTAATGAAGAACTTGAAACTCTATTTATAGAGTTCTAGAAATAACTAATTTGTAGTTATTCTGGATTGTGCATGATGAACTGCGCTAGCAACAGACTGCGCAAACAGCGAACTGCGCTGGCAGTTACTCGATCGTGGGCCAGCTGTATTAGACGCGTGGCATTATTTGATTGAAATGCGCATGGTCGCGTACAGACGGTTGCCACGTGGCGAGCAATTGATGGCATGTAAGCCACGTAATAAATATCAGTTATCTTGATGGATTGTGCCACTTAAAAAGCGCTAGCATCAGTCTGTGCTGAGACTCGGGCTTGGTCAAACTGCGCTAAAGTTGAGCTGTCATACTGTACTGGCTCTACAGCTATCCTCGAGCGCTGTGCTGCACAAGAAACGAAAGGACTCCTCGTTTATCGGGCTGTCAGCTGTCAGAAGATCAGATTTTTGTCAGGTAATGATGGCATTGCCACGTCAGCGTAGCGCGCTCCGAAGGTAGCGCAGTTCAGCTTGTGCGTTTGAATTGTAGCGCAATCTGCCTCCTGCACAGTCCATTTGAAGAGTGCACAATTTAATTTCTTCTGCTTATTTGATAAATGTAACTTGATTTTTAGGACCTACAGTTATCGTTGATCGGTTAACTAAGTCAGCACACTTTATTGCCATTAAAGTTACTTGGAGCGTCGATCGCCTTGCTCAGATTATCTTGATGAAATAGTTTGGTTGTACGGGATACCGGTATCCATCGTCTCAGATCGGGATGGACGGTTCGTGTCACGCTTCTGGTGTAGTCTTCAGTCAATAATGGGGACCAAGTTGACGTTTAGCTCAGCTTACCATCCCCAGACAGATGGCAAAACAGAACGGATGAACCAGATTCTCGAAGACATGTTACGCCTCTGTGCAATCGACTTAAAGTCAAGTTGGGACGTTCATCTATCATTGGCCGAATTTGCGTATAACAATAGCTATCAGTTCTGTAACCAAATGGTACCGTATGAAGCCTTATACGACCGGAAGTGTAGATCGCCCATTTGATGGGATGAAGTCGAGGAACGACAGATACTCGGCCCGGAGCTGGTGGAACAGACCATGTAGAAGGTCAAGCTCATTCGAGAAAGACTGAAGATTGCACAGAGTCGGCATAAGAGCTACGCCGACACCCACCGACGACCCCTTAAATTTCTGGAGGACAATCACGTATTTCTGAAAGTTACACCTATGCGGGAAGTTATGAGGTTTGGAGCTAAGGAAAAGTTGAGTCCAAAATTTGTCGGTCATTTCGAGATATTGAAGCTAGTCATTCTAGTAGCTTACTAGATTGTATTGCCGCCAGCACAGTCGGATGTGCACAATGTCTTCCACGTCTCTCAGTTGCGAAAGTATGTGCACGATCTGAGCCATGTGGTAGATTTTGGTCAGTTGAATCTGCATGCAGACTTGTCATATATAGAAGAGCCTGTGCAAATCTTGGAGCGTAAGGATAAACTGCTTCAAAATCATACTATCCATCTCGTTCGCGTTCTTTGGAGAAACCATTCGGTCGAGGAATCGTCCTGGGAGCGTAAATCGGAGATAAAGGAGAATTTTTTTTCGTTGTTCTCTTAGAGGTAGGTTCTATTCTTAAGTTTCGAGGATGAAACATTTTCTTAGTTGGTTATAGTGTAGTGCTCCGTACCTACATCGTATCCCATTTCTGTCCACGGGGTGCGCGAGAAAGGAACACTGTCGCTACCGATTCAGTTGGAACCGATAGATCGGAATCGATTGAAATGGTCGAACGGGAACGATTGAATTAAGATTATTTTCTCGTTATGGAAAGGCTTCTTCAGAATCAAGTCCCATATTCAGCGGGTTACGCCTCGAGGATAGACTCTGCGGCTAAGTCGGGAGAGACCTCCCATTGCTTTGCTTTTCATGCCGCACTTGCTTCTTTGGCTTTGGTTTTCTGAATGCATTTTTGTGAATGTTGTCGATGGTTTTCATGATTTGCATTTTCGAACTCGCATTTACATATCGAACTCCTTGAATAATACAGTATTCTAATCGGTTGCTTGTGCGATTTCAGGTAATCGCGTAGGCGACGACTAGCGCGACCAACAAGTCTATCATCTCGAATAAAAATCAAGGTGAATGGCTGACCCTTCTCTTTTCGACCCCCTTCTTAGTTCAATCGATAACATTATTGCGAATGGAATGATAGATGTAAGGGCACGGACACGTCTACTTATCTTATAAAATTGTATTGAACAAAAGATTAACTCATTGAACAAATTGATGCCACGATAAGGCGGGATACGATAAAATAATTAAGTTCTCAAAAATGTAGACCATGCTTTAGTAACTAAATCATTCTAACACGGTCATGGAAAACTTGTCGACAAGGTAAAAGTTTTCTCGAACGGCATCCCGGGGCCACGGGACCGTTTCGGCCTAGAAGAAAACACGGTATAGCTGTGCTGGATTATAGCACGGGTTAGGCGGGGGCTTTCAGCAGGGCTCGCTACTTGCGTTGAAAGGGGCCCCGACTAACAAAGCTATAAGTCCAGGATGGCTTGTGGTGTCAGTGACCAAACACACATAAATTGCACACGCTATGCTAGCGATAACGATTGACAGGGAAGAACATGATAAGTCTCATATTGCATGGCATGCTCCGCCGTGGGAAGTTCTAGCATAATTTACATTATGCATGTCATATGTTTGTCTAAAATTTATTAGAATGGTTAGAAATATTCACAAACTAAGTCATATAAACTCTTCAACCAAATGAAAGCATGGAACTTAATTTGCCACGCACTAGTACAAAGTACAATGTACTGATCCTCGCTCTCCACAGGTAATTCAAACCAAGAAGGACGTGCCACTTAAGCTCAAGGCGACGCAAGAACATTTGAAGTCTCGTCCGTGTGTTTAAGGCTTGTTTTGATCCTTTTGAAGACTCCATATTCAGTCCAGAAGAAATAACGTCTCGACTCTCTATGATTCTAGGTCTTTGGAAAATGTTTTGTTGTAAATAGGGATGTAATATATGGAACGACTATCTCATCAGCGTTTATTTTTTAATCGAGTCATGTTGTAGCTCGCGAGGCAAATAAATGTAACAGAGTCATGTAAATGATGTTTATGTCATGTAAATGATGTTTATTATAAATGAAACAAAAGTTCCTTCTGTTTTCGAATGTGTTTGTTCAATTTCTCTGCGTACTCTACTTGATGTTGTGTTTCGGATAACCTTATGACTATGCCTTGTGCGATCGCAACTTAGGTTCGCATGGCATCACGTCCGGAGAACGACTATCGATTCTACGGAATCGGAACGTGACACGTAGTACGCTGTTTTAGACCTCAATAGTCACCAAATTCTTAAAATTATCACATAAATTAATAAAGCACGAAACAACACCCAGTACAAACAAAATTATCACAGTCCAGTAATAGTGTTTTATTACATAATACATGTCCGATCTTTTGGAGACGAATCCGGTGTCATAGTAATACAACATAATCTTCTCAAATATACATCTATCTCACATAATAATTTGTCTAAATCCTCTAGGAATAGTCTTCCGATCCACGTGCTATATCGATAACCTAATATGTCAAATATCCAGTTAGGACTGGAGCAAAGTACAACCATAGAAAATATCGCACAATACAAAAATAAAGCTAAAGGATAAATGCGGTAAATAAAACCAAATAGTACAATACTATATGCTGTCATGGAATGCAACATGGAAGACGAAAAATTATGAGAAACATACTATGACAAAAAATAATCAAGCTAATTCCTACGTGTGTTGAAATACTGTTTTCGATATATGGCCGACTAAAGTTTAGGTTCGAACATATGTGCAGTGTATGTCGAACAATGATTCGTATATCAACGGTTTGGACCACATATTTACTTAGCATTTTTCCTCCTAAAGATCCAGAAATCAATATCAAGTAGTATTTAGATTTGATATCATTTGATACAGAGTCATGAATCAATATCAAGGATGCAGTCACGTACAAGTATCTCATTGTGTCGCAATATCTGACTAGACAAGAAATAAATGCAATATTCATAGTGTATTGAGAAACATCATGAAAGAATTCCTGCGTTATGTACAATTTGTTGACGTTGCTCCTAGCTCAATCTAATGAAAATACAATACTTAATTATTAGGAAATTCTATTAGGTTCTAGAAAGCCCTAAAGAAATTCTTGAGGATTCTTGGACTAATCCTAATGGCTCATGAATAAAGTCCATATTATTCTGTGTGTTCCAAAACACATTTGGAATGGACTATCCTTTTTAAAGTTGTTACAAATCCATTCGGTACAGTTGTAGAATGTTACAAAATGTAAGTAGAGGTGTCAACGGATGCTTATCGGTACGGACATGACAATATTCGTATCCGTATTCGAATTTTTTTTGTAATATCCGAATCCGATCCGATATCCGAACGGATATCTCTTTTGACACTCCGAATTCGTAAGTTTAACGGATATCGGATAATATCCGATCCGATTAGCTAAAAAATTCGAATGCTAGTATCCGAATATCCGAAATCCGAAATATTAAAAATTTAGTTATTATCCGAATATCCGAAAATTAAATTCAATTTCTCTACATATTTGAGTCCTTTCTTCTTATGTTGTAAATTGTAATTAATATATATTACTATTATATATAAATTATATTATAATTATTTTATGTAAAAGTTAGTTGAGAATAAAATACTTTAATCTTCTCTATTAATTAATGTATATTACATATACATTATACTATAATATATATAAAATTTTGGATATCCGAATCCGATATCCGAATTCGATATCCGAAATTTGCAATTTAAAGTCGGATCCGATATTAACGGATTCGAATACCTTAATATCCGAATTCGTATCCGAAAATGGATAATATCCGAAAAATATTCGGATATCCGAATCCGATATCCGAAATTTTGAAAAATATCCGAAAGTTCGGTTACGGAATCGGATCGGATTCGAATTTTCGACTATCCATTGACAGGTCTAAATGTAAGTCTATAGTAAAATCTGAAAATTCAAAGGTCACATGTGCAATGGGTCATTTTCCAATGTATCAATGTGCAAAAAGCCAAACAGTTTCTGATTTCCATGGTACACACGTCATCGGACCTTAGGTATTCTCGTCACCGCCCCCTACGAAATTACGGAACTGCCCCTCCCCGAAATGAAAACCCCGTTCGCTTTTCCTTCTCCAAACTCCCACTTCCTTCTCTTTCCCCCTTCCTCTTCCCAAAATACCCCTCCCTCCGACGAATTCCCGCTCTTCCGCCGCCCGGATCCGCTCCTCCTACTCCGCCGCCCTTCCGCAGCCCCTCCTCTATGACCGTCATGACTCCATCCCCTCTCGATGTGGTAATCATTCTCTCTCTCCCCTTCTCGAGGAATTTTGAATTCCGAGAATTAGGGTTTCGGTTCACTCCATGGCGAGCTTCTCTCTGATTACTAGGTTTTTTGTTGCAGCAGGAGGACGCTGAGATGCCTTTTTCGTATACCGAGTATGTCGCTGACGGAGCTCTGCCAATGGAAGGTCAGCTGATCGATCGCTTCTCTTCGAATTTTCTATTTCAAGTTCTTGTTCTCTCAAATTGTGGATTTTGCTTTCGCTAGAAGTGGCCCCAGCTGAGGCGCCTCCGGCCGAGGCCCAGGCGGCTCCCGAGGAGTCGCCGACGATCTCGAGATTCACGTGGACGATCGAGCACTTCTCGCGGCTCCACCCGAAGAAGCACTATTCCGACGTGTTCATGGTCGGCGGCTTCAAGTGGTAAACGTTATGAATTGGTTTATATTTTTTCAGTTAAGATTTTGTAGCTGGCGCGTCGTTGCTTAGTTTGTTTGTGTTTGGGGGTTTTGGCAGGAGAGTGCTGATTTTCCCCAAGGGGAATAATGTCGACCACCTGTCGATGTACCTCGATGTTGCCGACTCGACCAGCTTGCCCTACGGCTGGAGCCGGTACGCACAGTTCAGCCTGTCGGTGGTCAACCAGATGCACAACAAGTTCACGATAAGAAAAGGTGTTGCTTTTGTTCCGGCATCGGCTTATTTAATATCCCGAACTTGTTATTGTATTTGATTGGTGTTTCGTACTGCTGCAAGAGTGTTGGTTATTATTATTTTGTCGCATTTGGAATTGTGCGATAGCTAGCCTTGGCTTATATAGCTCAATTTAGGTTGTGTTGCTTTGATCATATAGCTTTCCTCCTTGTTTTATGTGGACAAGTACAATGGTTGGTAATTGCTAGAGAAGGATGTAGCTTTTTAACATAAATTTGGCTGTTGTTTGACAAAGGAGTACAAGGGTGGATTTGGTACAACTTATCGAACTTGCTCCTGCTTATTTTCTTGAAAAGCAGCAGATAAGTGTATTCCATAAAACTGCCTCTGGTTATTTGTCTGAAAGCTGTTGATTTTTCTTAAATTACATCTTATACCTTTTCATTTTCATTAGTGTGTCCCATTTGATCATTTTCAATAAGTCATGAACTTAAAAGCATGCTTTTTACCAAATACCTCATAGATTTTGACAACAAATTTTCAATAATCAGAAATTTTTCTATAGAGAAATGAATTAATATGAAATTCTGTCCATGATACTAACTTTGCTAATTTCTCAAAAAATTCTGTCTAGGATACTAACATTGCTAAAATTAGTTGCAGAACTCCCAACTTGCCATATTGTCTGGCGTTTCTTAAACTTTTTTTTTACTACGAAAACACTACTGTCTGGCGATAACCCTGGGTCCCTTAACGGTGGTCAAGGGATTTTGCTTTCGTATATCTTGTTCTCGCTCCCAAGTGGATTCTCTAAACGGGTCCCTTAACGGGGGTCAAGGGATATCTCAAGGATTCTTTCGCATATCGTCTAGTGAAGATCGATCTGTCGCTATCCGTGGTAGACGTATCCCAATTCACCCAGATTATTTATTTATGTGCCCAATTCAGGGATTTTGTGCTTATTTTCTCTCTCATTTTTTTGTTTATTTTATTTTTGACTTATTTTGTTTTCTTTTAGTTTGCCATGGGGACAATTTTTTTTTTTTTTATTGCAAAAAGTAATTTGTCGTTGGGCCAAATGCGAAAACGCAAGTGGCATTTTTGTGACAAAAACGTCCGACGGTATGGCATTTTCGTAACAGGAAAGCCAGACCTTCTGGCGTTTCTGTAGTTAGAAAATAAAATAAGAATGTTAGAAACATCAAACAGTTTGGCGAGTTGGTCTTCTTGAACTAAATTTCGCAATCTTAGTATCATGGACATAATTTCAGAGAAATTTGTTTCTCTACAGAAAAATTATGATAATTATATTGATCAACAACTTCCGACAACAACTTATAAAATTATTCTACAACATTTTTTGATTCAACAATACCATACCCACTCTAAGTTTCAAATTGTTCGAGGAAAACACAGTAGTATTACTATAAGATGTGATCTTTATCTAAGACTTGAACTGCTTATGATCCAGTCTTGGAACTTGGAATTGTTAGATTGTGGCCAGTATTCAATGTGATCGTTAGTTATCTATACCCTACCATTCGCTGCCATTGGTAAAAAGCTTGGATTGACTCAATTGAAAATTTGTTTTTGTTCAATGTAGAACATCAAAATCTACTGGTTCTGTTGCATTGAAAGGTAGATAGGAAGTACTTCAACTAAAATTTATTGCGTATAGATTGAACTTAGTCTATTATATTTGCGAAAAAAATCATACATTTTGAAGGTGTAAAGTGTGATCCTTACCTAGATTTTGCATTCTAATAAGTGACTTGGTACTATTGCATCCCTGCATGCGAAGTGGGAATTTATGTGAAGATCAACCCCTCTATTTTTAGATTGTCTGAATCATTAGACTTGTTCACTAGTCTTTTGCTGACGAGCTTTTTTCCTTGGACGACATGGGGTGTCCCATATTTGCCTGGGGCGACTTTTAATTTTGTTTCTTTGCCTTTATCGTGTCATTGAAAGGGTATGCATGTTGAACAAAAGCTGACATATCCTTTAACCTTTTGATTTGCAGAAACACAACATCAGTTTAATGCCCGAGAAAGCGATTGGGGCTTCACATCATTTATGCCTCTTAGTGATCTCTATGACCCAAGTAGAGGATATATTATGAATGATACCTGTATAGTGGAAGCTGAGGTTGCTGTACGAAAAGTGGTTGATTACTGGAATTATGACTCAAAGAAAGAAACAGGTTTTGTGGGCCTTAAGAATCAAGGAGCTACTTGTTACATGAACTCACTTCTTCAGACTTTGTACCATATTCCGTACTTCAGAAAGGTATATACCATCATATTCTCCTTGAGTATCTTACTCATTAATCCTTTGAGATGAAGCTTAACTGAAGTTGTGCCTTTCAGGCTGTGTACCATATGCCCACGACAGAAAATGATATACCATCTGGAAGTATACCCCTGGCTCTGCAGAGCTTGTTCTATAAGTTACAGTACAGTGATAGTAGCGTTGCTACAAAAGAGCTGACAAAATCATTTGGATGGGATGCATATGATTCTTTTATGCAACATGATGTGCAAGAGCTCAATAGGGTTCTTTGTGAGAAGTTGGAAGATAAGATGAAGGTTCGACATATTTCTAGTTAGAAGGATTAATATTTGACCTTTTGTCCTGTGATAAAATTTTGGTTTTGTATTTTACCCAGGGAACTGTTGTGGAGGGAACTATACAACAATTATTTGGAGGACACCATATGAATTATATTGAATGTATAAATGTAGATTACAAATCAACTAGAAAGGAGTCGTTCTATGGTAGGCAACTTTGTAATAGACCCTAACTTTGCAACTTTCGACCGGACCTATAATTTACTGTGTGCATGACTATTTTCTGTAGATTTACAGCTGGACGTAAAAGGTTGTCGGGATGTTTATGCTTCTTTTGACAAGTACTGTGAAGTTGAGCGGCTTGAAGGAGATAACAAGTACCACGCTGAACAGCATGGTCTTCAGGTTTGTATAGCCATTTGCATGTGTATTGTGATGTACATTTAAGTATATCTGAAAAATTGAATGTTGCATTGTCTTGAGAAGCCTTTTTTTTGTCTTTTGGTTTTGGGTATCTTGTGCAAAAACTACACCTTGAGCCTTCGGTGTAGCAGATAGTTTTGAGGACTAGACATTCATCACAAAGATGTTTAATACTATAGGTTTGTGATGTAGAGCTATAAAAACTGTTAGTTTTCACTTTTGAGGACTGGACATTCAATATATAGATGCATGGTACTTATAAGTTTGTGCTGTAGAACTGTACAACACTGTAAGATTTCATGAAATTTTTATTTGGATGACTCGACATTCATCACACAGACATGTGATACTATAAGTTTGTGCTGTAGATCTATACAAACTGTAAATTTTGGGGACTGGACATTCAACATTTAGATGTATAGTATTTATAAATTTGTGCTGTAGAACTTTACGGCACTGTAAGATTTCATGAATTATGAATTCTTTACCCGCTTTATATGCAAATGGGGCGAGCCATGGTAATCATGTCGCATTTGGTTAGGTTTTGGTTGCATCTGCCTACTAATTGATTTTATCTTTGGTTGATATGGAATGAGACTGGAGTTGGTTTTTAGCAACAATAGCCATATTTTGGTCCGACTAATAGTATGGTTTGGTTGAGTCAGATTTATTACCTATCAACTTGGATTAAATATCATATTTGAATAATGTATAATATATGCTGAACACCGTTATTGTGAACAACGTTTTTGGAAATGCTAGTTAACAAATGAAGGTACTTTAAAGTACTATTAAATGCTGTTTTATACAGGACATTTGAACATGGGAATGCCGCAGTTGGTTTGACCTAGGAATCACAGACGCTAAATTTTGGTGACGCGTTCATGCCGTGTCCTGTCAAACACATATTGGACACAACATGAACACTACAAAATACACTAGGAGACGGTACACTAGGAAACGCCAAATATGTGATGTGTCTATGCTACCGTGTCTGTATTGGGTCCTGGCATATTCACCATATTCACTGGGCCTTAAACTAACCTGGAATGATTTCATATGTATGTTTTACTATAGAAAATTCTTTAATGTATCCAAAGTGAATTTTTGCCTAGAGCCAATTACGGATCGAGCTGTATACTTTGTGAAAATCTTTTCTCATGGGCAGTGGGCACAACTACAGATATAACACCTTTTTGAGGGAAATATGAAACTAAGTTTGATATCCTTTTCATGTTAAATGTGGATGGCACCAATTTCCGTGTCTGTGTTTTCTACAGGAGAAGCATGGAAGGAGGTGGCGAGTCCATCAGAGAGTATCTGCATAAGTCGATGACTCGATGCCATAACAGAAATATGAACCCCTTGCACATGATGATTCTATTCATGTTGAAATCCCACAACTGAATCTCTCAGAGTCCAACAGAAATGGACTGGAATCTCTCCAGTCGAAAAAAGAAATATTATTTCCCAAACTTTGGAGAAAGGGCTTAGGGTTCTAGTATGGACCCGAACTGTTAGTTCAAAGATGAGTTCCTACTACTCTAATAATAAATAAACTAATTCTTTATTAAAACCATTTGAGAACTTAAACTAAATGCAGTTGCATTAGGGTTCATTAGGATTAATCGCAGTTCATAATCCGTTTCCTCGATCTAGCCAAACTCTGTAAGAATCCATTCTTCACGGTTGCCAAGGGCATTTAATAGGTTCGTCTTTGATTCTAGTTTTTGGTCATAACTGTTGTTGTATGAATAACACGACAGCAACATCATAATTTTATCCACATTTTTGAGTTGGCTACACGAAACCTGTTGTTCCATTACGCTCTATTTAGGGCTATTTCTGTCATAAAACTACCATTGAAAATGCTTAAGTAGGTAAGTTTAGAATCTAAAAAGTTTGGTACCTTAAGATGCATTACGAGGTTAGAGGTAACAAGTATCCAAATTGTGACGAGCAGCTTTTTTGGGGAGAAGGAATTGGCTTGAGATATGAAGTGACTTCTGCAGAACTTGACAATCACTTCTCAGTCAGCCTAACTCCTAATTTGGCTCATTAATTTTCCTATTACCTATGAATCCAACTTGTGTTATGAGATTCCTACTTGCTTATTTGCAGAAATAATTGTTAATAAATAAATAGCTAAAATCAAATAAAAGCCCGAACTTATGAAGAAACCCTAAGAAAAATGAAAACACTATGTCACTTGCCACTGAAGAAAAAAACTTTTAAAAAATGTCAGTCATATCAGCTTTGTTCGTAAAGTAAGATGGTTCATGCTTTTTGAATTGTGAAAAAAGTTTGTAACCTTTGCTGGGTTTTCCTGTTACGTTCTTGTTTTGTCTGTGTAACCTACTATTGCAATAAACACGATTGCAAATTTATTGGATTCAAACAATTTCAGCTTGCCACTTGCTTGTTTATTTACAGCCCTGTCTGTATCTTTCTTTATTTCCTGCTTCTCATTCTTTCTTGCTTGATATGGGCTTCGAGCTGTCACCAATATTCCAAAGTCAGTATTCCGAGTCTGTAAGGCTTATACTATATGTAATCATCCTGGTTATAATGATAAGTTGTCAACAGAATGAAATGAGATGTTAAACCTACAAGTGCAGTAGAATATCATTTCTCCTTTATTCATCTTCCAGCTCAATATACATATACACTATCAGCAAACATATTTTTGAATATTGTTGATGTGATCAATATCATATGAGGCCCCACCTACCATCGAGTCAACTATTTGATGCTAGCATAGCCCATAAAACTAACCTTCACTGTAATAATCTCTATGATTTGGGAAGAAGCATATCCATGTAGTTGCAATTTTGATGTACTCAAAGCACTTTTTGCCAGTATGCAATCTGTTATTTTCTCTCCAGTTAATTTTATCTTTTATTATGTCAAATACTCATTTAGTCTGGTCATTACTACCTGCCGTTCATGTTAGGCTAGGTATCCGAGTGCAGTTGCATTTTTAATTTAGTGTAGGATTTTATTCTTCGTGCAGGATGCAAAGAAAGGTGTTCTGTTTATTGATCTCCCTCCCGTCTTGCAACTTCAATTAAAACGCTTTGAATACGATTTCATGCGCGATACGATGGTAAAGGTTGGTATCATAAATGTCTTCATTTATGTTTATCTTGACTAAGTTGTTGCACTGATCATGACATCTGGCATATTGCATTTTCTGCTCTTTTGGTTTATATAGTTGCGATTCATGTTAAGATAAATTTTATTTTGTGGGGGAGGTAGCAGGAAAAGTCATTTGATTTATTAAATTTGTTGACGTTTTGTTGCCACTAGAGAATATCATCATATGGATGCATGGTTATATAACTTGTTTTTATAATATTACAGTGAGCACGGCATGTCGTATATAGATTTCTTGTTCCAACACCCACCCTCCCCCCTCCACCCCTGCGTATCGTATTGATTTTGTCCAGTCCGATTCGATACTCACCCGTGCTGCTACCGAAATTAGGTTCTCTTTCCCGGTCAATTAGCAAAGAAAAAATAAAATAAAAAGGGAGAAATGTGAATATGCTATATTTGTCTATAAAACTCCTTATCCATATGAGTTTGTGAAAGCTGTATACTATAAATTCACAACAATAATACATCTTAATATTATTCTATTTATAATTATGTATTATGTGGTACCTCGTCTAAAAGTAAGTAAATAGACAACGATATCTACTATGACCGAACAATTCAGCTATATTGGATATTATTCCTTTTTAACTAATAGGAAACAACAAATAATATATATGATTATGCCTAAATGTATCGAATATTTTTCTAGCTTTTTGAAAAATTTCTTATTATCTTTTGGCTTTCTGAAACCAAGAACTTCGGATCTCTGATCCGAAACCAAGTTGCCGAAACCACCGATAGTGATACTCATAAAAGGGTTTGAAATTGATTTCAATACGGATAATGCGAACTTTGCTCCTTACACGACATACCATAGTTTGCAGTATCGTCCGATACCGATCTGATACGGCCAATACTGATACGGTTTGACATGTCCATATCCAATACCAACCGATACCGATATTGATCGATACCGACATTGAGTCTCTTTTCCAGTCAATTCGGCTAAGTAATTGAACGAAAAAGACCAATAAGCAAGGATGTAAAAGCATGTAAAAGGAAAAACTTATCTATCACAGGTAAACCAATCGACAATGGTGACTACTATATCCTTCAATTCCAAAACTACCAAAAAAACAACACATAAAATGCTTAAAATTATGCCTAAATGTATAGTTTTTTCTTTCTAAAATTTTAGTAATTTATTAATAATTGTTTGCTTCCCGGTAACAAAAAAAATCTGATACTCCGATTCGAAACCATCGATACTGCTGATATTGCCAATCCCGACACTCATAGGCAGGGTCCGATACGGATAATGTGGACATTGCAACATACGCATTGTTCCCGTCCACTAGGAGGGCATCACCATCAGTTCAGTTATGTGTTTGTTTTCTTTGCTATCTTGGATTACTAGAAGTAGTTATGTCTTCAAGTGCCCAACATACCCTATGAGTCTTTGATATATGTTCATGCTGGATTATGATCCTATAGATTTGGTCCAAATTGATTTGGTTTTGAAACACTGTTGTTTGTCCTCAAGATTTGTCTATCCTGTTCTAAAGATGGTGCAACTAATATGGTTATTCTGAGAGAGCTAATCTGTTAGCCTAATCAATTATATTTAGCAAGAAATCAATTTTCTACTTCAAGTGAAGGGGATAGGATCTGAACTTGAATTTTCATCACCCTATTCTCAATTTCCAAAACTAAATATCATTTTCACTTGAAATGAGAACGTTGCACACCAATTATCCAAAATCCTGCAGAAATCATCAAATCACCAAACATCCAAACTCCAGGACCAATAAACACATAGGAGACAGTTTCTAAGATTTCTGACCTGTATAGAAGTTCCCGGGTTTAGGATAAAGACTTTGTTTTTGTTGTATAGAAGTTCCATGATTGAACACAAGTTGCTACGTGGAATTTTGGATTGACGCAACAGGATGGAAATGACAAAAATAAAGATGGAAATCTCAACATATGAGATGGAGACCTAGAAGATAAATGGAAAGAAGCAACAATATGGGAGGAACCAAATAGTAATTAAGCAAGAAACAAGAGAGGATTCTTTCTCACTTGGTAGGCATTTGGCCTTCAGTGTCAGTATCTACTAAATGAGATATCGAAGGCCTAAAGCAATTAGGATTTGCTAAATAATTCCAAACAGGGCAGCTTGTGAGAGTCTATAACACAAAATTAGAATTCGTAAAGTGTCAGTATTCACTAATGGAATAAAAGTCAAAAGAGTGAAAGACCATGCTGAATCCTAACAGCTCCTCAAACTTCTAAGTTGATCTCATGCCTTGGTCAATTAACACCATTAAAATCGACAATTATGAAATTCCTGCATAATTAGGCTTAAGTATTGTCTGAATTTAGTCTAGTAGAACAGTAATAAACTTAAATGGTGCTAACAAGAAAGCCTAACTAGTTTTTATATTTGAATTGATCTAAATCAAGGATCTTTGTACATAATCCTGATCCTCCACAAATTCTAATTGCTAATTAATGGCAAGAAGCCTCAATATTTTTTACCTTCTTGTCCATGTGGGCTTTGTCATGCAATTTGACACTAATTTGTGGAGGTTACTGTCAGACGAGTAACTAGCCACATAAATTTGCTTATATTTCTTGCGAGCCTTTTTAACTTATATTTGTTGCGAACACACATGAGAGAGAAAGCATCGTGGAGAGGGTTTTTCGCGAAAACCAAGTACATACTCATGATGTTGCTTTGTAAGGTCTTGTTTCTTATTGCCTATCAGTTTTACGTGTGTAGCTATGTTTTTATTTACGTTTGAAAATGTTGTTCAAGATTTTCTCCTGGCAGCAATAGTTCTCATTTTTACTATGTTCTCATGGAATTGATATTCGACTGTTTTTATGTGTACTTTTGTATTGAAATCTTGATTGCAGATAAATGACCGCTATGAGTTCCCTGTGCAATTAGACCTTGATAGAGATAATGGAAAATATCTTTCTCCAGAAGCCGATAGGACAGTTCGGAACCTCTATACTCTTCATAGGTAATATACATTTTGCTTGCTAAGTGCTTTATTTAAATTCACTATAATTTTGTACGGATGCGTGGATTGGTAATGTGGACATAGTTGAACTTTAATTTCTTATAAACTTGATGTGCCTTTGTCTTGCTGCACTTTGCCAATTTGTCTTCTAAACTATAAAATTAAAGCAGTCACCACAAAGCCTTCATTCCAAATTTTAGGATCGGCTACATGAACCCTCACCTTCATCATCCATTCTGCTCTGTTTAGGACCATCTTGTTGGCCCATTGGTCATATGGTCAAACTGATTTTAATAATTGATCAAACTCTGTCTCGATATATGGAGCTAGTCAGGATATCTCGGACTCTTGGACATGATCAAGAACGGCTATCTACTCAGTTCAAGACCGAAGCGTTGTTTGCCTGTTCGAGTCTGTATTTCTTTGAGCAATGTAATATTTTATTTTATTGAGTCTAGAAATACATTGTACACCGAGTCGTACTGGCAAATAGGCTATTCCAAAATGATTTCAAAATATTTTTAAAAATGTCCTTAGTTTTGAAAAACATTCGTATTTACAAAAGCTCCAAAAAGGTTTTCAAAATTTCCCAAAATCTATTTTGAAAAACCCTAACCAAATCCTGACAGAACTCGGCCAGAGTTCGGTTAGTGGCCGTTTTGATTTTTGAATTCCTTGGAACTTGGTCCTCCTGCAGTTGCGGATTTGACCGAGATTTGCTCATCGAGTTCTGCCCGAATTCTGCCAGAATTCTGCCTTTGGAACTCCTATAAATAGAGAAGGATTTCGATCATTTTAACTCACTCATTCACTTTCAATCTTCTCTCTATTTAAAGCCTACTGCCTTCCAAAGAGTTTTTCTAGAGCTTTCATTTTCAGATCCCAAGCCAGTTACAATTCTCTAGTCGATTTGCCAGTGCGGTGCGGTCTAGAAGTTTCTGAGTGATTGTAATCAGAAGGCTTGATAGAAGAATACCTCTTCACAATTGAAGTTGGACGAGTTCTTCGTATCAAAGCTCGCGTTGTAGAAGTTGCAAGGACTTCGTAAGAAAACTTGCGGTTTTGCCAATAGTGGATTCAACTGGTAGCAAGAGTTCTACCGACTGGACTAGTCCTCAACAGAGGGAAACTAGTATACATCGCTGTCTTTGCGTTTGCTTTCTTATCTCTGCCTTTACATTATTTAGTTGTAATTATTATTCTGTGATCTTGCTGCTAATAATTTTTAATTAGCATTATTCTACTGCCAACTCTATTCACCCCCCCCTCTAGAGTATTGCGCTTTACGATTTCGTTCCTACAATTGGTATCAGAGCGGGTGTTACAGGTAAAGCAAGGTAACATTACAATTATTTATTCATTTAATCAATTGTTATATAGATCACAACACAACACATGGCAACTGTGAAATTCACAAGTGAAGGCCAGGCCACAAACAGACCTCCACTATTTGATGGTACAAATTATACCTATTGGAAAACACGGATGAGTTTCTTCTTGAAATCTCTTGATTTTGATTTATGGTCTATTGTTATTGATGGCTATCAAAAGCCACCTCGTATAAATGTTGATGGAGTTTTAACTGAAAAACCCCATAACAAATATACAGAGGAAGAAAAGAAAAATGCCAGTCTTGACGCACGTGCTATTAACGCTTTATTTTGTGCTTTAGACAGAACTGAATTTAACAGGATGTCTATCTGCACAACTGCTAATGAAGTGTGGAAGTTTCTTGAAGTCACACATGAAGGCACGACTCAAGTCAAAGAATCAAAAGTCAGCAGACTTACTCAGGAGTACGAGGCGTTCAAGATGAAGTCCAACGAAACAGTTACTCAGATATTCGAAAGATTCTTGGATATTGTAAATCCTTTGTCCTCCCTAGACAAAGATTACAGTAACCATGAAAAGATTCGTAAACTCCTGCGAGCACTTACAAAGAACTGGATTCCGAAGGCTACTGCAATCATTGAAGGAAACGACCTCACTACCATGACACTCGAAGTACTCATGGGTAAGCTACTCACTCATGAACTGGAGCTACAAGATTTTGAAGAGCCTGCACCAAAGGAGAAGACGATCGCTTTTAAGGCTCAGCACAGAAAAGCTGCTGAAGGTGATTCAGACAGCAGTGAATCTGATGCTGAAGATCAAGCACTCCTAGCAAGGAAATTCAAAAGATTCATGAGATATGAGAAGAAAGCCAAAGAAAACAATAGCAGCAACAACTGGTATCAAGATGATGCTGTCTGCTATGGCTGCAAGAAGAAGGGACACATGAAGAAGGATTGTCCTACAAACTCATCATCAAGCAAGAAGAGCAACATGTATGAGAAAGGGAACCTGAAGAGATCAACATCTCGGAAGTATGCCAATACCAGTATATGGCATGAAAGTGAAGCTAGCGACTCAGAAGATGAACAATCAGAAGACGCTGCAAATGTATGCTTTATGGCATCCGATCAGGTACTCTATGAACCTATAGTTGATACATATGATGACTTCACCTTTGAGCAATTAGGAGAAGCCTTCAGTGAACTGATAAGTGATTACAGGAAACTGCGTAGCAAATATCAGACCTCTAAGAAGGTACTCAAAGAGTACAAAGGTGAAATAGGAAGACTTACCGACCTACTAGCTGAGGTTAGAAATAATGTTAGTGAGTCTGGTGAGCTTTCTTCTATTAAGCTCTTATTACACGAGACTACCAAGTCATCCGAAGAAAAAGACAAGGTTATTGACTAACTGAAAGAAGAACTTTCTAAAGAGAAGAAAAGTCTTCAATGTGCACAAGTCAGAATGGAAGCACTCACTTCTGACTATACTAAGTTGTATGACACTTCCAAAAGATTGGAAATTAGGTTAGGAAAACAGCCTGAGACTGCTGCTTCCTACCCTAACACGTGTCACTTACCGAATAATCGGAACATTCCCAAACCAAACACTGTCAGACCTAACCATATCAAACCTTTACCCCAAAAGGTTAAGCCCAAACAGGATTATAGGCATGCTTTCTTCTATACTAGAAAACCTAAACCTACCAACCATGCACACCACTCAGCTTTCAACACTCAACATGCACAATGTCATTATTGTGGCCACACTGGTCATATTTCTCCTGCATGTAGAATCAGAAAGCTTGTTGATTTAAATATTTATGCATGGATACCAAAAGCTAACATCTCAGGACCCTACAAGAAATGGGTACCAAAAGTTTCATCTGCAAATTGTTTTGTAGGTGGAACACCTTTCACATGCTAAAAGCAAATGGATCCTCGACAGCGGTTGTTCACGGCATATGACCGGTGACGCTACATTATTTGCAACACTGTCGAAGAAGAAGAAGGAAGGTTATGTCTCCTTCGGTAACAACTTGAAAGGGTATATCATTGGTATCGGTGATGTTGGTAAGTCTCCCTATCCTGTGATTAAGGATGTCTGTCTGGTTACCGAGTTGAAACATAATCTACTCAGCATAAGTCATTTAGCTGATCATGGTTATGGCATCAACTTTGGCAAAGACAAATGTACTATAGTTGATAGCTCAACTGGTAGTACTATCTTTGAAGGTATCAGGGAAGACAACATATATGTTTTCTATTTGTTGAAAGAAACTAACATTTCAGGTAGATGCTTAATGGCTAAAAGTGATGAGAGTCATCTGTGGCATATGAGACTCGGTCACGCAAATATGGACACAATCTCAAGACTATCCACGAAGAAGCTAGTACGCGGTTTACCGGACATAACATTCAAGAAGGATTCGGTATGCAGCCAATGTGAAAAGAACAAAGCTACCAGATACACATTCAAGTCAGTAAACGCAGTATGTACTACTAGACCTCTACAATTGCTACATATGGACTTATTTGGTCCTAGCAGAGTTGCTAGCCTCGAAGGTAAGTTATATGCTTTTGTAATTGTAGATGATTACTCTAGATACACGTGGGTATACTTTTCGACACGCAAGAATGATGTATTATCCGAATTTGTCGCCTTTTGCAAGAAAGTACAGAATGAAAAAAGGTTACATGATCACTCGTATTAGAAGCGATCATGGTGGCGAATTCGAGAATGCAGAGTTTGAGCAATTTTGTGACACACACGATTTTGTACACGAGTTCTCCTGCCCTAGGACTCCACAACAAAATGGAGTTGTGGAACGTAAGAACAGAACTCTATCCGAAATGGCCAGAGTAATGTTAAACCAGTTTAGTCTACCCAAATATTTCTGGGCTGAAGCTGTCAATACAGCTTGTTTTGTTCTCAATAGAGTTCTAATTCGACCCAAATGGAAGAAGACTCCATTTGAGTTATGGTTTGATAGAATTCCATCAGTTTCATATTTTAGAATATTTGGTTGTAAATGCTTTATTCTTAATACAAAAGATAATTTGGGAAAGTTTGACGAAAAGGCCGATGAAGGTATATTTTTAGGTTATGCGGCCAAGAGCAAAGGATACAGAGTCTTCAACAAACGAACTATGATCATCGAAGAATCAATCAACGTCACCTTTGATGAATTGAATCAAATGACTATCGATGACAGTGACGAAGATCTAACTGTACCAAGCTCAACACCAGCTGATTCTCCAAGAGAAGAACCCGGAAGCAGCTACCTTCGGAGTCTGCCGAAAAGATTGAAATTTTCGGCTGATCATCCAAAGGATTTGGTAATTGGTGATATTACCAAAGGTGTAAGTACTTGTACATCCAGTAGAGATATTGTTTCTAGTGTTGCATTCATTTCACAGCTAGAACCCAAAACCATTGATGAAGCATGTAGTGATCATTTTTGGTTAGATGCTATGCATGAGGAATTAAACCAATTTGAACGGAATCAAGTTTGGGAACTTGTTCCCAAGCCTATTGATCATCCGGTCATTGGCACCCGTTGGGTATTCCGAAATAAACTTAATGAGAATGGTTTAGTGACTCGTAACAAGGCTCGACTCGTAGCTCAAGGATATAATCAGGAAGAAGGTATCGACTATGATGAGACTTATGTCCCAGTTGCGAGATTAGAATCCATTCGCATGTTATGTGCATTTGCATGTTTTCATAATTTCAAATTATTTCAAATGGATGTCAAGAGTGCATTTTTAAATGGTTTTATAAAAGAAGTTTTTGTAGCACAACCTCCAGGTTTTACAGATTTTAAAAATTCTGATCATGTTTTCAAGTTGAAGAAAGCTTTATACGGTTTGAAACAAGCCCTTCGTGCTTGGTATGATCGTCTAAGCTCTTTTCTACTTGATAACGATTTTTCAAAGGAAAATGTTGACACTACACTTTTTATTAAGTCTTTTAATGACAAGCTTCTTTTAATACAAGTCTATGTTGATGATATTATATTTGGATCTACTGATGAATCTCTTTGTCAAGAATTCTCTAAGTGTATGCAGAATGAGTTTGAGATGAGCATGATGGGAGAGCTGAAATTCTTTCTCGGACTGCAAATCAAACAAACTGACAATGGGACATTCATAAATCAAGCCAAGTACACAAAAGATTTGCTAAAGAAGTTTGATCTGGACAATGTCAAACCTATTGGCACTCCGATGGCAACTTCAACAAAGCTTGATATTGATGAACAAGGCAAGCCTGTCGACACACGTAAGTACCGAGGTATGATTGGTAGTTTACTTTATTTAACTGCTAGTCGTCCAGATATTATGTTTAGTGTTTGCCTGTGTGCACGTTTTCAAGCTAATCCAAAGGAATCACATCTGTGCGCAGTTAAGCGTATCTTTCGATACCTTAAGGACACTTCTTCTGTTGGCTTATGGTATCCCAAAACCAAGTCCTTTGACCTTATTGGTTACTCGGATGCAGATTTTGCTGGATGCAAAGTTGATAGAAAAAGTACCAGCGGCACATGTCATTTCTTAGGCAAGGCTTTAGTCTCATGGTTTAGTAAAAAGCAAAATTTTGTAGCCCTATCAACAACAGAGGCTGAGTATATCGCCGCAAGACGTTGTTGTGCTCAGATTTTGTGGATGAAACAAACCTTGGAAGACTATGATTTATTTTTCACACACATTTCCATTTTCTGTGACAACACGAGCACAATTAATTTGACTAAGAATCCAGTATGTCACTCTCGTACTAAGCATATCGAGATCCGACATCATTTTCTTAGAGATCATCATCAGAATGGAGATATTGACCTTGTATACATAGACACTGAGAATCAATTAGCTGACATCTTCACAAAACCTCTAGCAGAAGATCGTTTCAATTATTTACGTCGAGAATTAGGAATTTTGGACGTCAATAATGTTAATTAATTTTGTTTTATGATTATATTTCAATACGCAAAAACTGTGTTAGAGACAAGCCAATAAAGAGTCTGTCTGTCACCACAACTACGGTTGAAGCGAAGCGGTACTTAAGAGTTCCCCGGTGAACCTTCGCCAGCTGGGACAGTACTCCTACAGCTAATCTGAGACAGTCGCTGTGTAACGAAATTTAATCTATAAAATAATATTAATTATATTTATTGAAGGTTGAAATTACTAATCTTTGAATTAAATTTTTGAAATGAGTCAAGGATGATGAGGAGATGTGATGATGATGTATTAGCTGATTTTGAGACTTAGTTATTGTCTACTGTACACTTGGAAATGCTCCGACATTCCAAGTTTCTTTCTTTTAGCGTTTATTATCAGTTTTTTTTTTGGACTTGTACTGGATATTTCTTGATGTCTCTTGAACATCATTTTATTTTTATGGGATGCGTAGTTTATCTTTCATATCAGTTTATTTATTCTTTATAGCATCTTTATCTGCTTCTATATTATAAACTGTCTGTGAAATACTTCTCTGTTATGTCTTGTATATTCTCACTGCATGAGATATTATTTTCTTGTGTTTTTTTCACTGTTGTAGCTTATGCATTAATTGCGGGGGAGCCTATTTCTTCACAATTATTTTGCTAAGTGACAACGGGGGAGAAAAAGGATCTAACATTTTGTTTTGAGAATAATACAGGGATTGAACAATTTTGAACAATTTTTGTGGTATCTTATCTCAAAAGATGTTATATCATTCATAGTTTGTCAATTATCAAAATGGGGGAGATTGTTGGCCCATTGGTCATATGGTCAAACTAATTTTAATAATTGATCAAACTCTGTCTCGATATATGGAGCTAGTCAGGATATCTCGGACTCTTGGACATGATCAAGAACGGCTATCTACTCAGTTCAAGACCGAAGCGTTGTTTGCCTGTTCGAGTCTGTATTTCTTTGAGCAATGTAATCTTTTATTTTATTGAGTCTAGAAATACATTGTACACCGAGTCGTACTGGCAAATAGGCTATTCCAAAATGATTTCAAAATATTTTTAAAAATATCCTTAGTTTTGAAAAACATTCGTATTTACAAAAGCTCCAAAAAGGTTTTCAAAATTTACCAAAATCTATTTTGAAAAACCCTAACCAAACCCTGACAGAACTCGGCCAGAGTTCGGCCAGAGTTCGGTTAGTGGCCGTTTTGATTTTTGAATTCCTTGGAACTTGGTCCTCCTGCAGTTGCGGATTTGATCGAGATTTGCTCATCGAGTTATGCCAGAATTCTGCCAGAATTCTGCCAGAATTCTGTCTTTGGAACTCCTATAAATAGAGAAGGATTTCGATCATTTTAACTCACTCATTCACTTTCAATCTTCTCTCTATTTAATGCCTACTGTCTTCCAAAGAGTTTTTCTAGAGCTTTCATTTTCAGATCCCAAGCCAATTACAATCCTCTAGTCGATTTGCCAGTGCGGTGCGGTCTAGAAGTTTCTGAGTGATTGTAATCAGAAGGCTTGATAGAAGAATACCTCTTCACAATTGAAGTTGGACGAGTTCTTCGTATCAAAGCTCGCGTTGTAGAAGTTGCAAGGACTTCGTAAGAAAACTTGCGATTTTGCCAATAGTGGATTCAACTGGTAGCAAGAGTTCTACTGACTGGACTAGTCCTCAACAGAGGAAAACCAGTATACATCGCTGTCTTTGCGTTTGCTTTCTTATCTCTGCCTTTACATTATTTAGTTGTGATTATTATTCTGTGATCTTGCTGCTAATAATTTTTAATTAGCATTATTCCGCTGCCAACTCTATTCACCCCCCCCTCTAGAGTATTGCGCTTTACGATTTCGTTCCTACACATCTCTCTTAAAATGCACTACTGAGGGACTCCCCACCATTTGATATGTAATACTAGAATATAAAACTATTTCTTTTTATCTTACCTGCATAGGTCTGTGATTTGAAAGGAGACACAGTGAATGGATGTTTGCTTGCAGTAATTTTTTTTCTTGACGCTTCTCCAAAATGTGGATAATGTTTTAATTGATTACTGTCTGACTGCACAGTCAATATTATCTCATATACTCCAACAATTGCTGGAATTACACCTCATCACCCATTCTGCTCTGTTTAGGGTTGCATTGCATTGCATCAATTCAAATCAAATTTCTATTACAAGATAGTGGATGTTTTGCAATATGAGCTTCATGGGAAGAATCAACTCTGGAAGTATTTTAAATACATTGATATCAATGGGGTGACCATGCAATGTTGTGGTCTATGCATGAACAAAGACAAGATATTCATGTTGAGTTCATATAAGAGGTGAGCATGTCATGGCACCAACATTGACATGACCATGTTTCCTTACGTTATGTCGAGATGGGTATACCTTAAACTGTTCCAATCATCACTATTACCTCTAGATTCTGGATGTTAATAGAGGGAAAGAGACCAACAATGTCAACAAAGTTTGTGGACGAGTGGTTGTGCTCATTGGTTAAGTGAAGTCTGGCAAGTTAATTGTATAAAAAAAGCTTCTTGTCCATGTTATAACCACAATTTATCATATTATTAACTCATTTTGTCATGTCTTTGGTTTTGTTGTCTAGCCCCCATAACTGTTGTGCCGAAAAATTTCGTCTGCGGTACAAGCTGCTATAATTATTTCTTTTAATGAGTACGAAAGTTACGAACATGGCATTTCTGTTCGAAGGTCCAAAATGCTACCTCTTAGTCTTTGGCTTGCCTACCTGCATCAGTAAATTTTCTTCTTTGTTTTCCATTTTCCTGTCATTTGTCCTCTTCCTAGGAGAGAAAAGTAATACAGTGTTGAAACAGTGCACCCATTGTTAGTTAGTTCATTTGGTTTGTTTCAGATAAACTGCACAACAATTTAAGGCAAAATGATGAAGCTGCATCATTCAAGAAGAATTAGAAAGTTTTCTGTAGCATTTGATGTTCCCATTCAAATGGTCCTTGGGATAGGACAAGGTTGTTTGGTATGTTATTGCGAATGAGCCAGCCAGAAGCCATGGTTTTTGAAACTGCTTTTCAGTCCTATGCACCCAAATGGTGCCTTTAACTGCAGTTTTTGTTTTCATAGTAGTAAGAATATTCCGTCCATTTTCGAGCTAGGATGCACTTGTTGCTAGGTGGACTTGTTCCTTCTACATCAGATCTGTGTTGCAGACTGATTGGTCTGTGTGGATTGTGGTAGAAGTCATGAAGAAATATCTGCTTGCGGATATTAATTGCTTGATTTCGAGTTTTTGACTGTTTGTTCATACACCTTGTATTAAAATCAGTTTTCAATTACACATTTCTAGTATATTTATATTCGCAAAATATTGTTATTCATGCATAACCAAGGGGCCGTTTTGGAAGACTTCTTATTCAACAGTAGGCATGTAGTAGAATGTTATGCATGATATATCACTCTTCAGTATGGTATATAGAATTTGACAAAACCAACTAGGGCTGATCTGCATTACATGGTATATAGCTTGGTGGTCAGTATTAAGTACATCATGCGTTGAAACTACTACATTTAGTACAAAGCAATACTATCAAAGTCAAACAGGATATGTTGCTAAATTTGTTATAGTTTGTAGATTCATTTTCATTCTATGAAAGGTATGATGTGGGCGAGTTCATATATGCCTGTTTTCTTCATTTTACGGAGGAATGGAAAAATAACAAGTATTATGGTGTTAAAAAAAATGAAATCAAAACCTGTAATAGATATAATGACATCACTCTTTTTAGCTAAGCAAGTATCTTCTGTGATACCAACTTTTGGTGACACTGTATTTTCATAGCCTTCAATAATTTGTCATATGCCTATGACTTTCACATTATGATGTTTTTTTAACAATCCGTAGTGACTCTACTTTGCTTCTGGTGTAGTGTTCTTGTTCATAGTGGTGGGGTGCATGGTGGGCATTATTATGCTTTTATTCGCCCAACTCTCTCTGATCAATGGTATGTAGATACTCTTCTTTACTTCCTTGAACCTTCTAAGTTCTTGAGAATTGTCTGCCACTTGTGCAGCTATTTACTGTTTGTTATGTTTCTGATTTATCATTGAAGTACCTGGGTTATTGTTGATTATTTATTGTTAACAGCTTCTTATAAGGTATGATTTTACTCGCAAGGATGGACATAATTTTTTCAAGACACACATCTACTTGTCCATTAATCATGAGTTAGTTTGCTTGTTCTATATATGAGCTCATCATGTGCAAGGTTCTAAATGCCAGATGTCTCTGTTATATCGGAGAAGGATTTGACAGTATTGACACTGGACAGTATATCAACAATATATGTAAATTTCTGGCATCCAAATTGTGTATCCTATATATATTCCATGTATAAACATCAATATCAATCTAAGTATTAAACTCCATCCTAACAATTGAAATAAATTATTGGGCTACCATCACATCAAAAAATCTTAGTCTTATAGTACAAGGGTTATTATGTTTTTATGCAAATAATAACCATGAAAAATGGATCTAGTCATCTATACTTTAAGATACTAATAAGTAAGGCTACTCATCTCTTCTCAGCCTTATCAAAACTCATGCCTACTGATGCAAAAAAGTGTCGCTATAGTGGAGAATAGATTTAAAGATAACAATGAAAAGAAGGAAGAAAAGATGCTTACGTTATTATCATCATCAAGCCTTCTCCCATGAGAATGTGGTCGGCTAAGAAAGCTCCATCAAAGAATTGACAAAGTTTTCATGATCTTCTGTCGTGATATCAACCCTCTTTTTGCGCCAAATTAGTGAGTGTATTATGCGAAAGTAGTCATGAGCATGAGTGTATTATGCGATAAAACCTAAACGGCTAGATGGCAAGTAGGTAGAACTACCTTTTGGTTATGCAATTTAAGCTCATGCAACCAAGGATAAACTCCCTCCATGTTCCCCTAGTCTATAAAGAGGAATTGCACTACCACAATGTATTATGAATAATTTGACTGATGGTTGCTGGTGTTTGGTGTTGCTGATGATGACAGACAGAAAAACAAAACATCATAGACTATATTTAGGCTTTATACATGCTTTGTTTAGGTCAAAACTGACATGTCATCTGATATTTTGGACATTTAGGCTGACATTTCAAATGGTCAAGAGCTCACTGTATTGCTATTCTTACGCCACTTTAGGGCAGTTGCACCGTTCACTGTGAATTTGTAGTATGTTGGTTCAATTGGAATATGATACCACTACCGGCAGATCTTTGCGCTGTACATACAAATGTCTTTTACTTTGGGTTCTTCCTTTACAGGTACAAGTTTGATGATGAGCGGGTGACGAAAGAAGATGTGAAGAGGGCATCAGAGGAGCAATATGGTGGAGAGGAGGAGGTTATTTGCCATGTTATTAGAGATGTCAACAGTATACAATTTGTGCTTATTTTGTCAGTAACCTTCTAATCCTCTCTTGTTTGCAACAGCTACCTCAGACTAACCCTGGCTACAATAACACTCCGTTCAAATTTACAAAGTATTCAAATGCTTACATGCTTGTGTATATTCGTGAGAGTGACAAGGATAAGATAATCTGTAATGTTGATGAGAAGGATATTGCTGAACATCTTAGAGTAAGACTGCTGTTCACAATTTATATATTACTGTTTATAACATGAGAAGGCTCAGACAACTATTTAATGATATCCAGATAAGATTGAAGAAAGAACGAGAAGAGAAGGAACACAAGAAGAAAGATAAAGCTGAGGCTCACCTTTACACTATCATAAAGGTCTTCCATATGAGTTGCCTCTGCTGCTATCTGGCTGATCTTTTAGTACGATGTTTCATCCCTGATTTTAATTTACAGATAAAATATTAATTTATGTGTATAGATAGCTCGAGATGAGGACTTGGCTGGACAGATCGGAAAAGAGATATATTTTGATCTAGTGGACCATGACAAAGTTAGAAGCTTTCGTATCCAAAAACAGATGCCTTTCCACCTTTTCAAGGTATCGTTCCCAGTGCCCAAAGTTTAGGAAGTCCTTGGTGCTGCTGGTTGCTTTTATTATCTTTGATGGTTTTGTCATCATTATCAATTTTATTATTATGCATTTAGCATTGGTGCATTGGGTTTAAATTTTGTCAATTATTTTATGGAGATTTCTAATGCTCCATAACTGTTCCCATCCGGTAGGGAGAAGGCTTGTATGATGGTCACTTGGGATGCTTACCAAAATGCCCATATATTTCTTGTGTACTTATGGTCTATGTGAAGGAAAATTTTCTTTTTTGAGGTGCTTTCATCTATCTTGTCTGTTTGTTAGAATTTTTCTGAAGAGGGATGCACGAGTGACGAGTCAAAGGGAGCTTGGTAAGGAATAAACTTTAAGTTGATTTGTCCTCGTAATGATACATCACCTTTATGAGTGCTTTGTTAGAATAGTATGTCCCAAACACATTTGGGCTTTCTTTGTTCTCTACAAGTTGTGCAGAATATAATAATGGGATGAAAAATTATTAAAGGGAAAGTTACATATATATATAGGAGAGGCTAACCCCTCTCACTATTATTCTAGCCAATGTGGGACTAAAGTCCGATACGAATACTTAACACATACTAATACTTAACACTCTCCCTCAAGCTGGAGCAAAGATGTTAATCATGCCCAGCTTGTTACACAAAAATTGAACCCGAGGACCCAAAAAAGATTTCCTGAAGATATCGACTATCTGATCACTGATCCCCACATGGTGTAACTTTATCACCTCCTTTGTATACTTATTACGGACAAAGTGGATATCGATTTCAATGTGCTTCGTCCTTTCATGAAATACATGATTAGTTGCAATGTGGATAGCAGACTGATTATCATATCACAGATCTGCTGCTTTAGATCTTGCTTCTTCTCCCAGTTCTTGTAGAAGATGCTTAAGATATAACACCTTTGCTGTACCATGGACAATGGCTCGATATTCCGCTTCTGAACTTGATCGTGCAATTACATTATGCTTCTTGCTCTTCCACGATACCAAGTTTCCGTCAATGAATACCGAGTAGCCAGATATAGACCGTCTATCTGTCAGACTTGCATCCCTGTCAACATCGGCAAAACATTCATTACGAGTATGTCCATGATTCTCTATCCGATTTTCTTTTCCCGAATTCTTGACTAGATATCACAGAATTTTGAGAAATGTCTGTCAGTGTGGAATTCTTGGAGAATCCATAAATCTACTTGCGACACTTACGGCAGAAATGTCTGGTCGAGTTATGACCGCCAAGTAGTTGAGTTTTCCCACCGCTCGACGATACTGATCTGGATTGGTCATCAGGAGTCTCTCATTTGGAAGTAATTTTGCCCCTGGATCCATAGGAGAGTTTGCTTCCTTAGCTTGTATCATTCCTGCATCATTTAGTATGTCGAGCACATACTTTCTATTACAATGTCCCGCTTACCCCGTATGACTTCAATGTCCAAGAAGTAGTTCAACGATCCCATATCTTTGATTTGAAATTGTTCTCCCAGAAACTTCTTTAGGCCTGCAATATGCTGACTGTCGTCTCCCATGATCACAATGTCGTCAACACAGATACCAAGTAGTATCCTTCCAGCTGATGTCTGTCGGTTGAATACTGAATGATCCTTCTTTGAGTGACACGTGCCAAACTGAGTAACAACGTGTAAATCGACCAAACCACGCACGAGGTGATTTTTTGAGATCGTAGAGGGTCTTCCGTAGATGACACACTTTACCTTCCCTTGCAACAAACGAGACATGTTGCATCACATATACTTCTTCTTCAAGATCTCCGTGGAAAAATGCATTCTTGATATTCAAGTGAAGCAATGGCCAGTCATAGCGAACAACCAGGGCCAAGAGTACGCGCACAGATGTCATCCTGGCAACTGGAGAGTCTCAAAATAATCATCACCATAGGTTTGAGAATATCCTTTAGACACTAAACAAGCCTTTAGACGATCAAGAGTGCCATCTGGTTTCACCTTGATCGCAAACACCCATTTACACCCGACCGCCTGTTTACTAGTAGGAAAATCTACCAAGTCCTAAGTATGGTTTTTCCAGAGTGCTTTCATCTTCTCTTCCATAGTAGCACGCCAACCAGAATGTTTGAGATCCTCCTCGACAGTATTGAAAATCTGAATTCCATCAATAGTAGCTTACAAGGACCGAGTGTGGTTAGCAAGCCCTTTGTAGTTGTCAACATACAATGGATGATCACGACAAACACGACAAGGTCGAGCTGGCGGAACAGGTGGCGGAGGCAAACCAGTAGAGCTAGAGGAGGAGGATGATGGCTCTGTGGGCACTATCTGTGATGCTCTGTTGGGTGGTATTGACGGAACTGGTGTTTGCAGACCGTTTGACTGTGATACCTGCTCGGTAGGGGAGGGCACCCTTATTGGGGTGGGGTTGTATTTGAATAGGAAACAACAAAAAATCCTTGTCTGGATAAATTCGTGGAACTAGATCCGAAGCCTGTGGAAGGGAAGAAAATTCAGTTTTAACGAAACTAACATCTCAAGAGAAAAAAAATACCTCTTCAAGATAGGGGAGAAACATCGATACCCTTTCTGATCTTTAGGATACCTAAGGAAAGCACATTGGATCGCCTTCGGATCTAATTTAGAAAGAGTCGGTCGGGTATCTCGAATATAACACAAGCAACCAAAAAATTTGAGAGGGAGAGGAAATGGTTCTCTTCCGAGATATAACCGAGAAAACGGAGTAGTACTATTGAAAACCGACGATGACATGCGATTAATAAGATAACAAGCAATAAGCACCGCATCCGACCAAAATCTTTTGTTGGTACGTGCTTGAAACATAAGAGCATGCGTTGTTTCCAAGAGATGTCGATTCTTGCGTTCGGCCACACCATTCTGTTGTGGTATGTAAGGACATGAAGTTTGGTGGATGATGCTATTTCGATACAGATGAGTACCTAACTCACGAGATACATACTCACGACCATTGTCACTTCAAAAACATTTAAGCGGAACACCAAACTGTGTTTTGACTTCGGCATAAAAATTGTACAAAATTTCAAATAATTCAGAACGATTTTTTATTAGATAGACAAAAGTGACATGTGAGTAGTCATCGACAAAGGTAACAAAGTACTTGAAATCCATCATTGATTCAACTGAACAAGGTCCCTAGACATCAGATTGCACCAACTCAAAAGGAGCGGATGCAATTTTATTGACTCACCGGATAGAAAATTCGGTGATGTTTAGCCAAATGATATGACACAATGAAAATTGACTGGAACATCTAAAGATGAGTACATTTTTTGAAAAGCTTGGATTGATAGATAACCTAATTGACAATGTAACTCCAAGGGATCGAGTTTCACACCAACACAAGCAACATAAGAAGGAACGTCAAACAGGTACAAGCCTCCAGCCATATGTCCCTTACCATCAGTCATTCCAGTTTTCATGTCCTGAAAAATACAACCATTAGGAAAAAATGTTATCGAGTAATGCAAGTCGCGAGTAAGTTGACTAATTGAAAGCAAATTGAACAGATTTTTCGGTGTAAATAATACGGAACTAAGTGATAATTCGGAAGAAAGACATGCATTTCTCGTCCGCGAACTGATAGTGAACCACCATTGGCAACGATAATATCAGAAACACGACCCACCGATACATAGTTGCGTCTATCAGACCTGCGTCGCCAGTCATGTGAGCAGACGCACCAGAGTCAATTATCCATTGCTTCGACTTCACCGTACATGTCGCTGAGTACTCGACTGTGGATCCAGATGTGGATGTTTTACCACGTCGTTGAGCTTGGAAGTCGAGAAAGTTTGTGTATGACTCTGCAGTCATCTGAACAGATCGAACACCATCATCAGGAACATCAGATATATTGGCAGCAGGTGCTTTAGGACATCGCCACTAGAAATGACCAGGATGACCACAGCGAAAGCACGTGCATGGTCTTCCTCCATCATGACCTCTAATGCCACATCCCCCATCACGACCAGCATTTCGGCCACCACATCGTCCACTATGACTACCACAAAATTCCACATGAGCAGCACCAAGAGCAGATAGATTAGCAGGAGCATCACCCGAAGTTATCTCAACGATTTTTGCTGTCCTAAGGACACGATAGTGTGCTTCCATCAGAGATGGAACATCAGATCCAACAATAATCTGAGAGCGAACAGAGTTCGCATCAGGACGGAAAGAGGCAATATATGCCATGATATGAAACTGCTCACGTTGAGCTCTTGCTTCATTTATATCTGTCGTTAGAGGTAATATGCGGTCGATCTCATCAGTCATAGCCTTAAAGGCTATGAAGTGGTCCTTGTGAGATTTGTCTCCCTGATTTGCTCAGTCTACTCCAATAATCGAGTCGTAGATACGAGACAAATCACGTTTTTCATCAAACGTCGTCGCTAGGACCTCATAATTTCTTCACGGAATCTGTATTCTGAACCATGTTTTCCATCGATGGTTCCATTAAATTCATCAACTGTGTAAACAGTTGACTATCATGTATCTCCCATTGCTTAAGTATGAAATCAGGCACTGCTGGAGGGTTGTTAGTAAGATGTTTTGACAACGCATTCTTCGAAACGTTTTCTTGACCTTCTTTTGCCATGTCGAATAACTTTCTGGTTGGTCCAATCGTCGATCGACAAGACAAATCGAGAAAATTGTCATGCCAGTGTCCGTTGGTACCGTCATTGCGTTTCCGATACTAGTGTCTGTAGCACTGCTATTTGCCTAAGTGCTAGTCATCTCGCAGTATTCCTGATTCGACTGTCGATTTGTTCTTTCTAACTTGATAATCACATCAACTCTGCCAATGTATTAGAAACGTGGCCAGAACCGCACACACATAGGAAGTAGAGATGAATGTGGATTACACAAGCCATGACAGAGAGATAATCCAGGTTACCCTCTGTTAGATCCTGATATGAAGATCAGTAAGGAAAGAAATTAAGATTCATGCAAAACAAGCAACTTGTCTGCTCTTTGTTAAATTTCTGAAATTAATATTGAAAGTCAGAGGTTCCAGCAAACAAACCAAATGTTTACCCTCTGAGAAGCCCAAGTCAATTGTAGAGAGTCACAGGTTCCAGCAAACAACAAAATGTTTACCCTCTGAGAATCTCTACATTTTTTTGGAATTAGGTTAGGGTTTTGAGGGAGTGGACGGCAGCTCCGTGGAAAGATCTAGGGTTAGGGTTTGGATCTTGATCTATGGAGTTGGGGAAGGCTGATCTGGGGGGTGGCCGGGGCTGAAGGGGGGTGGCAGCAACATGGGGAGGCTGGGGTGTGGGGGGGTGGGGGGTGGGGCTGCAGCAGCAGCAGGGGGAGGGGGGCAGGGGAAGGCGGCAGGGGGCATGGGGGTAGGGCTGCAAACGAGCCAAGCCGAGCCAAGCTTTTGTAAGCTTGAGCTTGGCTTGACTAGAATTAATCGAGCTCGAGCTCGAGCTTGATAAATTTTTTATTTTAGAGCTTGAGCTTGGCTCAAGCTTGTTTATATTAAGCTTGAGCTTGGCTTGGTTTGACCTCGAGCTTGGCTTGATAATCAAGCTTGATTCAAGCTTAATAAACAAGCTTGATAAGCTCAAAATCAAGCTCACTTAACTTTATTTCAAACTCATAAAGCTTGATTTCAAGCTTAACGAGCTTGATTTCAAGCTTACCGAGCTCAATTTTAATTTAGTTAGGTTTGAATTCAAGTACCTGTAATATTAACAATTTATTTATAAAAATTTAATTAAAAAAGTTCCTTAATATCAATTATTAAGGACATAAATATATAATGCGCGCGCGCGCGCGCGCGCGCACACACACACACACACACACACACACACACACACACATATATATATATATATATATATATATATATATATATATATATATATATATATAATTCAACAAAGAACAAACGAGCTTCTAAACAAGCTCCTAAACGAGCTTCTAAACGAGCCAGCTCACGAGCTCAAACGAGCCGAGTACTTCTAAGCTTGAGCTTGGCTCGTTTATTAAACGAGCTCAAAAATATAGCTTGAGCTCAGCTTGTTTACTAAACGAACCGAGCTCAAACGAGCTTTTACCGAGCCGAGCTTCGAGCAGCTCGTGAACGGCTTGGCTCATTTGCAGCCCTACATGGGGGGGTGGAGGGTACTGTAGCAGCAGGGTTAGGGTTATTTTTTGAGTGTGTGGAGGAGAAGCGTGGATGGGTTATGGCTCTGATGTCATGTAGAATTTAATAATGGGATAAATTTTTTTTAAAGGGGAAGTTACATATATATAGGAGAGGCTAACCCCTCTTACTATTATTCTAGCCAATGTGGGACTAAAGTCCAATACTAATACTTAATACATACTAATACTTAACAAGTTGCAATTCCTTGCCCCTTGCTGTCTTGCGCAAGCACTTCATGAAGTATTATTGTATGTGTTGTTCACGACCTAATCCTCAAGCATCTATACGTTCCAAATTATACTTTCCAATTAGTGTCCTTATATTGTGATGATATTGTTGTTTCTTCCTCATTGAGTTGTTATCATAATTTTTTTTTTCAATAACTTTGAAGTGGCTCACAGGAGGAGGTGGCCAAAGAATTTGGTGTCCCTGTGAAATTTCAGAGGTTTTGGCTGTGGGCTAAACGGCAAAACCATACATACCGTCCTAATAAGCCATTGAGTCCTCAAGACGAAGCCCAATCTGTGAGTATAATGTTATGAAGATTTTTTCAAATTTTCTACATTTTAACAGGGACGAGAATAATAGCTCATTGCATTAATTTTTGCTATTGCTAATTTGCAACTCATTCTACAATTATTGTTCTTGTTACATCCGATTATTCATGGAAGTGGGAAGAAGCAGCATAGAATCCATGACTTGCGAGATATGTTATGGATCTTCAATTTAATTGACAGAAAGAGAGCACATTTGACACATTATTTTTATAAGATGCAGCTAAACGATAATAGCACCCCGGTGGTATATGTTAGATTTTCTTATGACATTGTGATTATGATAGGAACCTATAAGGTTCTGCTAAGTGTGGAATTTGCATGGCCTAGTTGTGCATGTTCTTAGCATGCTCTTAAGAGTTGCTGAATCATACTTCATCAGAATAAATAATGTTTTCATGAAACCTAATAACACATTAATACCCTGGAGAGTTGCTTCTTGTTCCTCTAAGTGGGTGAAGTGTGCAAATACCAAAATGAACAAGAACTTTGCCATATCTTTATTTCTCCTGCACAATCGGCCATGAATGAAACTTCATATTTTATTTCTACAATGGTTTTGTCGGTTACCATGAATAGATAGATTCTTTTTAGTTGTTTGACAATGTTTTGGTTTACCAAGTTCTAAATGATGAATCATTTCTGCGTTGTGTTAGTTTGCCATCACTAGTTGTGTGCTTTTTGTTCGAAGTATTAGACTAATGTTTTTCTTTGTCATTATGTCTTCCTTAAATTGAGTATATAATTCACAACTTATGACTATCTACTGCTATATTGTGCATAGAAGTATGTTGAAGAATAATCCCTATGATTTGTTAAGTTGGGGATAAGATAGATGATTCCGCACCCTCTCGAACATCAAGAGGAATTTCCTCCATTTCCACCAGCTCAAACCACACCCTTTTCCATCATAAGGAGCCTATTGTTTCATCAAGCCTATTGTTTCATCTTTTGAAGAGATTGCTCTATGTCAATAGTGTTGAGCATTGTTCAGTGTAGTTTTGTCTGCTGTACTTCATCGAGGCAGAAGTTGCGTAGCATGGTATATTTCACAATTTTGTTATTTTGGGTCCTTGATAATTACATGTATTTTCCCATCTTTGTATTATTCATGGCATTTTCCATTTTGCTAACTGCGTGACATGTTCTCATCACCATCTTTCTAATGCTAAGTAATTTACTGTTGTCGTTCAAATTTCTCATAGTTCAGCTTCTCCATGTCTCATTCCTATATTATTTAACTTTAGCAAGTAAGACTATCCAAATGTTCCCCTCTAGCAAAGCTTATTTACCATGCTTAAACTGCTTGATGTATCTGTTAAAACATTGGTAGCCTATAAGTTGAGATACAGTTCAGATATGCACGGAGTCAGTTAACTAATAATTCATTAACACTTGACAGACTATTTGATTTTTTAAATAGTATAAGGTAATGCTCCCAAGTTTGATCGCACGGCCATTTTCCTTGGTGGTTGGAACAGTTGTGTGCAAAGCCAGGGTGTGCTAGGTTAGGGTCTTATTATTACAATTTTTGTCTATGCACATTAAGTTAATAAATGTATGCATAAACCGTTGTATGCATAGTTTGCGGTATCGGCCGATACCGATACCGGAACTGCTGAAACAACCAAAACCATCCGGTTCAAAACCACCGGAACCCTCCGAAACCCCAAAACGGCCCGAAACTACCAATTAAGAAAGGTACAATACAAATTCCAATATCGATACTACGAACATTAAATGATTTAACTTGTGCTTTCAGTCATATCAGAATATAACATAATTGGGTTTTAGGTCATAAGTTTAATAGGCTGGCCATGATTTTGGGCCTGAATCAGGTCCATTACCATATCAGGTACGGATGGCTTTGGCTACTTATCAGTCATATGTAAACTGATATCGGACTGTGAGTTTTCTGTCTCTTACATTTACCAGAAGCATTTGATCCAGGAGATAAAATTCTGCTCAGTGAGTAAACAAGGCAGCAATGGGAATTTACAAGCATTGAAGGTGTGTGAGATGTATCAATGAGTGAGGGAATAAGAGAGAACAATGCTAGTGGGTAGATGATATAATGCTTACTTGCTTAGGAAGTTTATATATGTTTTATCATACTTTCTTATTTCATAAATGAATTCATTCCTTCTCCTATAGGGAATCAGCTCCTAGCATCTGCTATTTCTATTCTATTGATGTGAAACTAAATTTATATTTAAAAGCTTATTGTATTAATTTATGTTCCTATTTTACAGAAATAAACTAAAATCATATGTTATGCATATATTATTATAGTATTCTTGTCATGTCTATTCTAGTTTTTAACATTTACATGTCGTATCTGGACTTTGCTGTATTGTGTCGTGATATCCATATCCATCCAACACAGCTGCTAACTGGTTTGCAATGCCTTCACTGACAAAACTGATGGAGGAAGCTTAACTAAGCACTTCTGAATGTTGGAGATGATTGTGGAGCCTTTTTTTGCCCTAATGTTCTTTTTTTGATGTAGTTATTGTATTTTTTTTTTCCTCATACATTAACACTTCTATTGTTTGCTGACACATAACCATATCTTCTATGTTTGATTATCCCAACAATGTTTTTGCTTATGCAGTTGAAAGAAAGTTTATTATCTGTTGTTTTGTAGGTTGGACAGTTAAGAGAGGTGACCAACAAATTGCACAATGCTGAACTCAAGCTATTCTTGGAAATTGAGCTTGGACCAGTAAGTGTTATGTTATCCATCTCTTGCATTCATCTTTCGAAATTAACATATGCCGTGTTACTCCTATATATCAATCACATTGTACTAAGAGAGTCAACTACTAGTGCAACTAACCTCTGTTCAATTATTGATACACAATTTTGATATTGTAGGATCGAGTCCCTATTTCTCCACCAGATAAGACAAAGGAAGACATATTGCTTTTCTTCAAGCTTTATGACCCAAAGAAGGAGGAGCTCCGGTAATTTAATCTAAATGTTTTATTGTGGTTTCTTTTGTTGTTGTGCTAAAATTTAATATAATATAAACTTTTATTTCTCAAACTGAATTTAGATATGTTGGAAGGCTCTTCGTTAAGGCTGTAGGGAAGCCATTGGATATTCTATCAAAACTAAATGAAATGGCCGGATTTCCTCCAAATGAAGAAATTGACCTTTATGAGGTTAGTCTCAACCTAACATGTGCAGCGTGCTTTTATTTTCATATGTATTGACGATAATAGTTATCTCAAAAATTGTAATTCACTTTTTTATTTATAGCTGTTATGTATTTCTAAATGAAAGATACAAATTTAACTAGCAAACCCTAAAATATTTGACTTTGTTCTTGTTGTAGACTCTACTATTATATCACTTCCCTTTTTTGTCTGTTTTTCCATGCAGGAAATAAAATTTGAACCGAATGTTATGTGTGAACATATCGAGAAGAAGATCAATTTCCGGTCGAGCCAGGTTATCTAACACATGCATATACATATTCATACATACACCCTCACACGGGCACACCCATCGGCACATGCGCAATACACACAATTTGGATCATTGATTGGTGACCATAATTTTGTGTTACAGCTTGAAGATGGTGACATTATTTGCTATCAAAAATCTCCTGTTCCAGATAGTGAAGATCAATACCGATATCCAGACGTCCCTTCATTTTTGGAATATGTTCATAATCGACAGGTATCGATATTTCTTCACTTTGTTTATGGCAAGATTCCACGAACTGTTTTCTTTTTGTAAATATATATTAGATCACTTTGTAAGTTCTTCGAAAGCTAAACATATTTTTGCAGCGAGTCTATTGCAAATAGTGTTCTTGAAGAAACTTGTGAATGAAGTTATTTTGACCTGTTAATTAGTTATTTTCACACCTTACTCATTTTGTGAGAACACTTCTTAGAAGTTTGCCATTGTCTTCAAGTTTACTACTGGATAGTTGGTTGGAGAATTTGTGTGAGGTTAGCAGCGGTAGAAGGTTCTCTCTTTCCTTTCATTTTCTTTGAAAATTTTCAATTAATATTTTGATGGGGGCAACATGAAAAACAAGGCTCGTATGGTAGTGTAACTATGAAATTAATGACTAACATGTCAATTATCATGCTAGCACGAAAGTATAGTCGTCGCCCTTATTGAAAAAGAAAGAAGGTGATCGCCCAGTCAAGAGATGCAATTTTGATGCAATCTGTCATTTCACTTCTGTTATTTTTCTTTGGGTATAGATATGACAGGATTATTTAACCATGTTAAACTTCCATCCCACAAAAAATAAACAAATAAATAGTGCAAGATCTTCTACAAATAGACACTGACACGAGAAGATAAATTCATATGAAATGAAGTGGGAGTGACTTGATTGTGACAATTTTGCTTGGGTAATAAAGAAATGGTATGTGCAATGTAGGGTAAATATAATGATGCAGTCCTGTAGAAAAAGACCCTCGAGATATCTCCACTTGTATCCTATGTTTGGCTATGTTGCTGCTAAAGAAATGAGAATATTCGCATCTTATCAGTTTGATGTGATAACTGTCAATGTTCTGGAAGTGTGTGGTCGAAAGGTATGATCTGATTCATGAGTTTGATGTCATAGACTCAAAGTTATGGAAATGTGTGGTTGAAAGATATGCTGAATGAGTATTTGCAGTAGTGTTACCCGACATTGTTATCGGACCTCTGAAGTCATCTTCATCACCATTTCCTTCTCTGCTCGCAATAAATGATCTTATATATGGTTCCTTATGACTTCAAAATGTTTGAGTCTTTAAGATTTTCAGTTAAATTCATTTTTATTTGGGTTAATTAGATAGAACCTCCTAAACTAGCGGAACTATTGCAAATAACCCTGGAAACTATTTTTTGAGTATCTTTTCATAATATTTTGGGTGGTATGACAGCTGGTTGCAGTTAGATGTCTCTTCTCACGGGATCATGGAACCAACTTAGCTTGTGAAATGCCCAGTGATCAGTAGTATTTTATAACAAAGTATGCATGCCACTTTTTATTTGTTTTGGGCAAGTTGGTCACATGATTGTCAACTCAACAGCTAAAATGTCAATCCCTCTGGTTATAGTAAAGGGGGCCTACCTACTCAAATTCAATCACCAGTCTGATTGAGTGAGTTATCTAAAGAGTATGCAACTAATTATATCAATGGAAATAGACTTTATTTTGTGCAAGCTCACTATTAGTGACTCAAAGTGGATATTCAATATGATATGTGCATGTTGGACACGAATGATAAAAGTTGCTTAGTAAGATATGAAAACCAACATGTGAGAAACATCTTACTGGACTTGATTGTGATACTAAGGAGCTGTTTTGTTGTCTCGAAATGGAACATGCAACATATTTTGCATGTAGCATTTGTTGCTGTAAGTGGTGTTGCAAATCCATTGTTTGATTGCAATTAAATGATGTGGCAGGATTTACAAATCCATAGCTTGGAATGATGTAATTGGCATGTATGTTTGTAACTTTTTTTTGCGTTAAATGGAAATCCATTGTTTGGTTGTGTTTTTATATGACATTAAATGAAGACTCATTGGAAATGATGTAAATGGTGTTGCATTTGTTGTTATAAGTGGTGTGCAACAAATGTTTCGGTAGTTGAAATGACACAACATTTGTTGCACCAATTCCACCGGTTATATCAAACCAAACATTGGAATTGATGGAAATGGTGCAACAAATGTTGCAGGATTTCCATTTACAGCTAACCAAGAAACCCCTAATCAGCATTACATATCAACTTTTAGGGCTATTGCTTTTTTCCTATATGCTTTTGAATTCTTCCGTAAGGAAGTCTCCTGAAGAATCCTGGTTTACTGTAAAGAAATCCACGGTTCTAGGAGCCAAATCCTAGAGAATTAGCTCATTATTGCCAACGCTACACCACATTTTTGGTTCATTGTATAAGTTCATTTTATTGTCAATGTTCCTCTATTTTTACTGGATCTCCTTAAATTTATTTCGTCTCTACTTCATATGGCACTTCACCTGCCTCAACACATGAAGCCATAAGCTAATCGCTTTGTTGCATTATGCTGTGTACAGCTTGTTCATTTTCGGTCATTGGAGAAGCCGAAGGAGGATGATTTTTGTTTGGAACTGTAAGCATAACCCTATTACCAATGGTGTCATATAATGTGGTTTTCAGATTTGAGGACTGCCTGCAACATATGCTATCAGATTTTCTTTCTTCTTATGTTCTTCTTTATCTGGAAGCTCAAAGCTTTACACCTACGATGATGTTGTGGAAAGAGTAGCTCAGCAAATTGGTTTGGATGATCCATCAAAAATCCGCCTGACATCTCACAACTGCTATTCTCAGCAACCTAAACCCCAACCCATCAAATACCGGGGTGCTGAGCATCTTTCTGACATGTTGGCTCATTATAACCAGGTTGGTTTCAGTCTCCATAATAATTAATGCTACTTGCAAACTTTCTTGCGCTGATTGTATTTTAATATGATAATGCTATGAAATTGATGATTTTGTCCTTTACAGACTTCAGATATACTCTATTATGAAGTACTGGACATTCCTTTGCCTAAGCTGCAATGTCTGAAAACTCTTAAAGTTGCATTCCACCATGCTACAAAGGATGAGGTGTATTTCATTGTCTGGTTTGTCATGATGTCCTACTTCATATATATGTCGTGTGACAATATCTTTCGCAGGTGGTAATTCACAGTATCCGACTACCCAAGAACAGCACTGTAGGTGATGTGATTAATGACCTAAAGACGAAGGCACGCATTTATATGTCTGCATAATTTGTTCGTGGTCCTTTTATTCTAGATCACTTTGTGAACTTCCTCCCAATTCTTTTAATATTCAATTATTTTAGAGAATTATAAGGTTTTAAAGGTTTTGTATTACTGAAATTAACGTTGTTTCATACTTAATCTGCCTTATGATCTATTTTACCAGTAAGTAATAATAAAATAACTTCGGGTTCCTTTTTTGAAATAGGTGGAGCTTTCTCACCCCAATGCTGAACTACGGTTGCTTGAGGTCTTCTATCATAAGATTTATAAGGTATATTTCCCCTTCTGTATGTTCGTTACAGATGCTAATTTCACAGATTTATGCCCAATCCTATTTTGTATCTATAAATCAATTGTCTCTTGGAAGTTGTAACTGAATTTGGAAGCAAATTTATTGTGAAGTTTATTAACTAATAGTATCTAAAGCGACCAACTAGGGAACAATCAATACCTATATATCCATACTGCCATCATTTAACTAATAATATATAAGATTGGAATTCCAGAAGTTTCATGGCTAGTATATAATAATGTCCATTGACAGCTGCTTGATAATCCTTTTGAAAACTTCACAAGTTCCAACTTCCAAGTGTATTATCAACTTTATGTTATTTATTGTTATTGGTTCCTCGTATGGAATCCATGGACATGCTCTACATATTCGTATATATATAATTGATGTCCATATGTTCATGTGTGAATATGTTCATGCTTTTATGTGCATATAGACATGCATACACTGCCCTCCATACCCCCAAAATGATGAACTCGTTGAAATATTATATATCAATTTTGTCGTCCCTTGCACTCCCTCCTTATGCCCTGAAACAGATTTTATGAAGTCAGATATCTATAGGTTTTCAATTGTTACTAGGGAGTACCCCTGCTATTGAGTGGGTTTAAAAGAATCAATCGGTTGGATTCCGGTTCATCCACCAAATTTGTCCGTTCAAACTTGATTTTAAATAAAAACCAAAATACTAAAGAAATAACAAAACAAAAACAAATAAGAACAAAAATAAAAAGTAATTGTTACAGATTGGTGGAACTTATTAAAATTAAGATAGATTTAAGGGATTTATTTGCCAAAACCCCATATGAAAGAAGTGAACAAAGTTCATCCCAAAATCTCCACGTCTCCTCACCATTGTTACTTCAACTAATGTCAAAAGGAAACAAACCTCTTGGCTTCGTTCCCACATGGAAGATCCTTCCTTTATTCCCTCTTCTTGACCTCGGTTTCATCCCTACTACTTCCTCTTCTTCGAACACGGGCCCAAGTCCGAGCCCATAGAATACCCAAACCCTAACTGTTGTTTCCTCAAACACCGCTATACTCCCCAGCTGCTCTTTTCGAGTGACAATGGCGAAGACGGCCTCTTAGTCATGTACTAGCTTCACGCCCACCTCTTCCTTACCTCCGATGGTGGAGCTACCGTCGGATACTTGAGGATCCATCATTGTTTTTGGCACCGGCAACTCCACTGTCATCTTCATGTCGAAGAAGCTCCTACTGTGTCGTACGTGATGTTACCAGCACCCCTGTGCCCTCCCTGGTGGGACACCGTGCAGCCAACTACGTTGCCACCGCCATTAGATCAGTCTTCTTTCTAGATAATGGTCAGTTTCATGTGTCAAGTTCCTAACAGTCAATCCGAACGTTACATGAAACCCGGCCACTTGAGCCCAATTGAAAAGTGGAAAGACCTTGGGCCCCATTCCACTGTTTCATTCCTTTTTTTCCATGAAAAGATGCCAAAGTTATCCTTTGATATTAAGTGTATTTATGAGACGGACGTATACAAAATAAAATACTGAATCTATTTTTTACTGTCAAAGAATTTTACCTAGCTGAAGCTGCTGAGTCTTCTTGCCAAGCCTATCGTACTGCCAGTTGTTGCTGGTCCAGATGAGTGGAATATGTCAAGATTCAGACCATCTTATATAAGATTTGATTCATAATTAAAGATAATAAACAGCCTCTGTATAAATATTTGGATTAAACTAGATTCAGAGTGCCTTATATGAGATTTGATACTCAATTTAAGGTAACAACCGCCTCTGTAAAAATATGTAGATTTTTGTTTTGATCCAGAGGACGACGGAATAAAAATAAAGCATCAAAGTGATCCTTGACCATCTAGCAATTGTATGTATTCTGTTTTTTTTGGGGTCAAGTTCTTGAACTGTTAAGCTTGTTAGTCTCTAGATGCAGATACGCAGCTGGAATGGTTACATTTACTGTATGAATTAGACAACAAAGCCTATCCCAAGTTTTCAGTGTTGGCTTATTTGAATCCTTTCTTCCATTCAGCTCTGTTAAGGATCATGCCTTCTGTAAAATTAACAAAAACCATATCCTTCTTTACAGCCTCAATCCAACTAATATCTTATCGCCTCTCCAACCGGTGCATAACTATGTGCATTAGACTTATTAATATTTTGTTGTCAAAGGTCTGTAATTTTTACTATTAGATTTTTTCAATTAATATTTTGTTGTCAGAGGTCTGTTATTTTTTTTTCAATTCCCATCTTCCTGTTTTCTATTATTCAACTCCACCCTTGATCAGCAGTATGCTCAAATCCAATTTACTCGTTACGACTTTGCGCTGCATGACTGTTATGGCACTCTGTAAAAGTTTTGAAACACTGTTATGGCACTCTGTAAAAGTTTTGAAACACTGTTATGGCACTCTGTAAAAGTTTTGAAACCCTTAGAACTCCTTATCTCATGTTGGCATGCTTTGTAGTCGAGGATATTGATTAGAGTTTTAACCATAGTTATCAAACCCGGAATGGACCAATGTTCGAACCTGAAAACCGGTGACCCGGTGGCCAATCTGGTCCAGTTACTAGATTGAACCGTTCAGTCCATTGAACCAGTAAAAACAGGCTAACCCGACCGGTTTTGTTAAACCCATGCAACCTCGTGGTAAAATAACTGAACTGATTTTATGCATAAAGCAACTGGTCTTTGGGCCTCTATGTCCAAGGCTGCATTTCGGCTTGTACTCTACTGCTCCTCTATTTATAGATGATGTTCACCTATCCCTCTCTATGCATATCCGGTGTGGGACTATGATATATGGTTCATTAGTATGTTCTCTCCTACAGTAAGTATTACAAGCATATCCAATGAAAGCTTAGTGATAGTGACATTATGAACACTACACTAGTAAACAGTATATATATATATATATATATATATATATATATATATATATATATATATATATATATAGCCGGTCTGACCATTGATCCACATGTCGGAAAGATGATCTGGAGCCTTGGCCGGGTAGATGTCCTGTCTGAGTCTGATAAATATGGTTTAAACCTGAATAAATATTCAAAAGAAATAAATAGATATTTGGCAAAAGTGAAATGCAAGCACAATTCCTATTTAAAACGAATATGAAATGGAAATTATAGTACAATATTGGGAAATTTTAATTAATATTGAGTTTAACATATCGTTTAAACAAGGTTTGAAATATTATAGTTGGTTTCCGACTCTCTACGAGTATTGTCGGTTTCGGGAGTTTCGACTGTATCGGATCAGAATATCAATTCTTCGTTTCAGAAAGCCAAAAATGATAAAAAGTCTTTTATAAAATTGAAACAAATATTTGATATGTTTAGACATAATTTTATATATTATATTTTATTTATCGTTAGTTTAAAATGGAATGATATTCACTTGCAATATATATTATTGTTTATTTATTTGATTTTAGACAGTGCAATCACAATAAATAATTTTGAGTGAAATATATTAATATGGGTGAATGTTGTGTATTTATAGATATACAACTTCGACAAATGGTAATGGTTATAGTTTATCAATAAGGAATCATATTGATACACTGTAACATTGTCAGTCTTCGATACAATTAGATCTTTGTGTTGACACCATTTTCCATTCTGAATTGATTGGGAAAGAGATCCCAACGTTGGTAGTGGTCGGTATCGGCTTGGGACATGCCAAAATCATATTGGTCTCGGTTGTATCATATCGGTAGGTTTTAAAGGGTTGTGATATTGAATTGCATTTTGAGATATTGAATCGCGTTTGCATGCACTTTGAATGGAACGGATGATAGTCATGTACGTGGAGGATCAAATTATTTGTATTTGTTCACACCCTTATGTCCTATCAAACTAATGTAGGGGAGTGGGAATACTCGTTCTGAGCCCCTTTTTGGCTCCCTCTATTAATAGATAAGGGGCCCTCCTGCCGGCCTGAACGAAACCTCTTTCAGGAAGTAGTCCCATCACCCTCGGGCTCGGCGCCAACCAAGAGGAGGCGGGGCTCTCTCCAACCATTCCGAAGAGCCGAGATCTCGTAAAGGAAAAATAAGCTAGCTCAGCTGGTTTGGACCTGTGTGAATCAGTTCAGTGAGGGAGCCTTCAGGCTTTTCCAAGCCTTGCCAATAGGCGGCGGCTCATGGCTCGCTCATAAAGGAAGAGTAGCGCGCTAGCGCGGCTCCCTGTCAAACTTTCCCTTGGAAAAGTCAATTAGTTGATAAAACTTTATAAACATTATAGTAGTCAATGATCTCCTTTCCACTGCAGGCATAATTCATGTGCTTGTACTTCATGTTGTTCCTCCAGGCCGAATTGGTTCCATGGTCGCAGATACCGTTTGAGAAAACAAAACCCTATGCACAAGTTTGCCATGACCATGCATGCATATAAACACATGTACAATTAGCGTTTCCTATAGTTAGACCCCACATGTCCTTGAAATTGATCTTTGTATGTAAAATCCTCTACCACGTTGTCAGGTCTTTTTTTAACAAACACAGATCAATTTTTGTATAGGGGAGTGGAAATACTCGTTCTCATTACTGTCAAACATTCCCTTGGAAAAGTCAATTAGTTGATATAACTTTATAAACATTATATCAGTCAATGATCTCCCTTCTAATGCAGGTACCTAGCCTCACTAAAGGTCATGTAATCCATGTACTTGTACTTCAACACCAATTATCCTTGTTCCTCTTGGGCCAAATCAGTTCCATGGCTGCGGATACCGTTCGAGAAAACAAAACCTTGTGACAAGTTGTACATGACCATGCATGCATATAAACACACAGAGTTAGCGTTTCCTATAGTTAGCTCCTACCTGTCCTTGAAAATTGATCTGTGTATGTAAAATCCTCTACCTCGTTGTAAGGTCTTTTTTGCATTGTATAGGGGAGTGGGAATGCTCATTTTGATTATCCCTGTCAAACTTTCCCTTGGCAAAGTCAATTACTTCAACTTTATAAACATTATAGCAGTCGATCATTTTTGTAAACACACATAATGTTAGCATTTCCTATAGTTAACCTGTCCTTGAAAATTTCTCTGTATGTAAAATCCTCTACCTCGTTGTCAGGTCTTTTGCTTCCAAACACAGATTATTTCCTTATAGGTAGAATATTACCGGGAGTTGAAGACCGACTGACTAATAGGCTTCCACCGGGGTTGGGATATCAAATGTTTCGAATTGGGTTCCTTTCAAAAGACAGATCGGGAAATAGCTAAAGGTGAAACCTAAACTTGCTTTCGTTTTTGCTTAATGGTATATCGGTGAACCTGAACCAGGTCGAATGTTTTCTCTTCCTGACCCCGACCCTGAAGTAAGGTCGGTACTAGGAATCTATCAATATCCATCCGGGGATAAAGAATCAGTGCGGCTAAGAACCTCTCTTTTAATCGAAAAGGAAGTAGACTCAGACCTCTACGCAAATGTTCAGATCGAGATTTGGAAGAGCTGCGGAATGGATTGATTCGGGAGCGGAGGTACTCCTAGCGGTTCTTCCTACCAATAATCAAGTCTCCAGTCAACTGGTGGAATACATCGCATCAACCTGGGAGCATTAGCCGATCTGGTACATCAATACATGTTCCTATGCCCATTCCAATCTTGTCCAACTTCTTTCTTTTATCCGGTTGGAGGAACTGCGACTCATCCATGGCTCGAGTTCCAGTTGGTTGTGCACTAATCGACTAACTAAGCATATCATAGAATGAGGATTCACTTGTGTTCCCTCGTTTTATGTTTATCATGTCGTCAAACATGTCAACGGGGATTTTGGTGATGCTCAGTTAGAGCATGTGAATGTCCTCCATTTTTGTTCTCCTGTTCATGTGTGTGTGCCTGCATTTGTTTGTGCACAAAAAGTGGTCACGTGCTCATGTGTGGCCAAGTGTGTGCATTTGAATATACATATTAGGTAGAATTCTTTGAAAGTAAGACATTGAATTTAACAAAGCTCAGTCATGGTTGAGCTTTAATTCTGCTGGCAGAAGTCTTAAGATTTGAAAACTGATTTCTTACATGTTGAGATTAGTGTTGTTAAGCCATTTGGACATGCTTGGTCCTCAGCCGTTTTGCGACTTATTTCCTCTTGTTTCAGCCTTATACTTATCTTGCTGATCAAAATCTTATATCACAGATCTTCCCATCTATAGAGAAGATAGAAAACATAAATGATCAGTACTGGACATTGCGTGCAGAGGAGGTAAGTTGTCACTTTTCCAGGCTTGCTGTTGTTTTTCTTTTTCTGTTGGATTTCATACAGAGGATCTTGAATAACGTGCACGCTGGTCTCAAGGGGAAGTTACTTTCTAGATGATACTTCTAGGTACCCCTAGCAGTTTAACCTTTTATGTTGCTGCAGATTCCAGAGGAAGAGAAGAACCTTGGTCCTAATGATCGGTTAATTCATGTTTATCATTTCACAAAAGATCCAAATCAAAACCAATTGGTAAATATCTTTCAGCCAGGGTTAATAAGAAATATAGTTAAGTAAAACTACTTTATTGTTTTGCCTTCAGTTTCAAAAACTAAGATGCATAATCAACGCCTGCTTTTTTGAAATATTTCTCGAGATGCCATTTGGTAGTTGATATTAGATGGCAATAATTATAAATGCCCATCTTGGGGCTACTTCTGTTATACTGTACAAGTTTATGCTTGCCTTTTAATGCATAAGTGACGCAAGCTATATTCCTTTTATCACCATCATCATCCAAGCCTTCTCCCATCAGAGTAGGGTCGGCTATGGGGCATTACAATGTTCCATGAAAGCTTTGACAGTTTTTATGACCGGCTGCTAACTTGTCATCAACACACTTATGTTGGTGCCAAGTTCCAAGCCAAGTAATTATAAGCATGAGAGGGTCATGCCATAGTACCTAGTCGGCCAAGTGGCAGGTTTGTAGACCTACCTTTTGGATATGCAATTTAAGCTCATGCAACCAAGGAGCACCCTCCATGTTCCCTATACTATAAAGAGTTCTCCTAGACTACAAAGAGTCTGGACGAAGAGGTAAGATTATATGATTTACTTTGGGAATTGCATTAATCTCTAATGAGACATTTAAGCCAAAGAGTGAAGGAATGAGAATCCCATTCCCACTACATTCTTTTTATACGCAATCTTTTTTTTTTTTTTTGGCCTATCTTATACCCCATACTATTGGTTTTATTTGTCATAGTAGCAAGTTAGATATTTAGCTTATGCCATTTGCCAGATGGTACCTAGATAGTAGATACATGAATGCTCATCCTTTTAGCTCTTTTGACCTGTCGTGCTGCTGCCTGCAAATTTTCTGATTACCAATAGTTTTTACGTTTTCATTACTACAGCAGGTTCAGAATTTTGGAGAACCTTTCTTCTTGGTTATCCATGAAGGTGAGACTTTAGCTGAGGTGAAATCACGTATCCAAAAGAAATTGCAGGTTTCAGACGAGGATTTCTCGAAGGTACATATATCTTTATCCACAAAGTTGTTTCCATTTTCTCCTGTTTACACTTGAGCTTCAAGAAACATGTTTATGAATTCATTGGTACCTAAAAATTGTCCTTTTAACCTAGTCCACATAGGTTACTAGGACAAGCATGCTTCTTATTCTTGCACTCAAATTTTTTCTTATTTTCTGGAATTTATTGACGTTTTCATAAAAAGGTATCACGACTATCAAGGGAAAACCTTGCTTCTAAATGTTTTTATATGAACTTTTGTTTTATAAGGAAGGTATAAAAGAATCATGGGAGTGACTCTTAAAACTCTTTCCTGGCATTTCATACTTTATTAATCGAACCAAGTATGTTCACATTCTGGATAATTTTTGTACTGTTGTTGGGATCCAGTATCAATTCCAAGAGTTCTTTGACGTTTATCTTTATGAGCCTCTGACATTTTATATTTGTCGAACATTTTGGCCCCATTGTTGTAAGTTATTTATCCTTATGTCAGCAACTTTTGGTTATTCCATATGATCAATACACATTGTATTGGAAATAATTTCATCAAGGAAAATCAATGGAAAAGCTGGCTCCATAAATCTATATAACAAAAGAAGGTTTTATTTAGTGACAACAAATAAGAGGATAAAGAACGGGTATTATTGTACGATTTATCAAGGATTGTATGATTTATCGATTGCCGGAGGCACGGGGATTTATAGTTTATAGATATGAAATGCTCGTCAGAGTGAAGGGGATAGGGTTTTGATTTTCATGGCTGAAGAGAGGAACTGGTTAGAACTTCCACAGGAACTCCTCATTGTTCTAACCCTAACGACGAAGGCGACTGCATCGTCATGCACGGCCCTGCTTGTTTAGCGTACGCGAGGCCTGACCATGATCAGAATTAAGTGGACAATGCTAGATGGTGGGAGGCAGATTCTAAATGTTACATGCATGTCACTGGGACTAAATTTATCATGTGAACTGGATCGATGGAACTCGTGTCTTGGGGCTTCTGTGTAACTTCTTTCTCTTCTTCGATCGGAACCGAAGCCAACATTCATTCTTCCCAAGCTAGCAACTTCATCATGGCCATTGTGAATTTGAGATAGTACTAAGTAACGCAGCAATATCCCTCGTATATATTGTAAGAATTATGTTGTGGTCCAAAATTTGTGTCCTATGAAATCGTTTGAGTTTGAAATTTTAATGCTTACACCGAGAAACAAAATCAATACTCTGTAAATAGTTGTCTAATCTTCTCTCCCATTTGTACAATAAGTATGATTTTAGACTAAATTCAACTAAAAGGATTTCCTCCCTCTATCTGGACTCGCTTCTACTATAAGTTGCTCATATTTTATTCATGTTATCAGTGGAAGTTTGCATTTCTATCACTTGGTAGGCCAGAGTATCTTCAGGATTCTGATATAGTATCCAGTCGGTTTCAGGTACGGAATGCCTTTTGTTTCTTTTTGTTTTGTGTTGATCTAAAAATACCGTGTTCATGATTACTTTTCTTTGTGCATCTTCTCAGAGAAGAGATGTTTATGGAGCCTGGGAGCAATATCTTGGATTGGAGCACTCAGACACTGCTCCGAAAAGGCTCTACACAGCTAATCAGGTACCATGCACCCAGTCTATTAAGCATGTCATACCAAGAAAATAAAGTCTTGTTTCATGCCTTCAATAATTGCTCGTCATATGGGCCATTGCCTTCTGATATGTGTCTCGAGCATTCACGTATTGAAACATTTCATGACTAATCACCATCTGCAGAATCGTCCCACATATGAGAAATCTGTGAAAATCTACAACTAGCGGGTTTCATAGCCCACTGATGGTTTCTATGCCAAACACTAATTGAAAGAGTGTGATGATGGCATCTTAGATTCAAGGACAAACTGAGGGAAGCAGCTGTGAAGTGTTATTGGCTTTTACTGTGGTGTAATCTATTGTCTTGCGGAGGAAAGAATCATGATCTTGTCATATATCAAAGGCAGTCACCTTTGAGTTTATACTTTTTGCGGTGGAGGCCCCAAGTAGGATAGAGGTCATCATCTACTTTGTTTCCAGTGTAATTTTAGTACATAAGGAGAGATTGGAGCTGGGGATGGATGTATACAGGGTTATAGTGGTTTGCTGCTTTAGTAGTTTGTTATTGATTGTTTATTCCTGCCTTCTATAGGGTCTGCCACTGCCATTCCATTGGCTTATTTTTAGATAACACAGGGGTTGTGTAATGTGGTGATTTATCCCCGTTTGACGCGAGTACAAAGAGTGGCCTCGCCAATCTGTATATTGGCAGTGTGGGTTCTTTTTTAAATGTTCCATTGGCTTATTTTTGGATAACACAGGGGTTGTGTAATGTGGTGATTCATTTCGTTTGATGCTGATCGTACAAAGAGATTGTCCTTGCCAATCTGTATATTGGCGGTGTGGGTTCTTTCCATTGGCTTATTTTTAGATTACACGGGTTGTGTAATATGGTGATTCATCTCGTTTGACGCCGATTGAGTACAAAGAGATTGTCCTCGCCAATCTGTATATTGGCAATGTGGGTTCTTTTTAACATTTGACATGTTTATATAAATAAAAGAAAATGTACAACTCTCTTGTTCATTGCTGGTAGGTGGATGCAGACAAGTTTCTACTGTTGCAGTTAAAACAGGAAACTTTGGAAAGATTGGGCTGAGTTCTGGGGCAGAGGACTTGATTTGAACATTTGCATGCCCCTTCATTTCAACAATTCCTGCGCACTTGCTAGTAACGTTAGAGTTGTAGTCGGCTTCCTATGCTCAACATGTTCCTACAACATACCAATGCGTACTAAAGACTTAATACTCTTTCTACTGTTTGGTTGGTCCCCCACAAAAAGGACAGGTTGAATGGTTCTTAAAAGCAGACATTGTATTCAATATATAGACTCAAGATTGCAGCATGGATCCTTCGCCAGTTTGGATGCTTATCAACGCTGGTGTTATCATTGATTCTTTCGTGGTCCTACAGGCTTCTTTCTATGATCCTTTCGTAAAGCAAATTCTCCAGTTTTACAATCAAATACGCAGTACAAAACTCTTATTTTGTACAAATACCAATGAGCCATTTATTGACGTCTTCAAACGTGGCTAATTATAAGTTAAAATCGTTGGTAGAAAAGAGAGAGATTGTACCGGTAAGTTGAGAGATTATGTGAGCGATTAGCGTTTAGATGCTAATTCATCATCCTGAAAATGGGTAAAGTGCAAAAAACTCTTCCTTAGATTTGCAATTTTGCAATTACCCTTGGCTTTAAAAAATTCTTAAATGTTACATTTGGTGTACTTTACGGCCAACTTGGTTTTTGCTGTTAACGGATGTCAAATTAGACATGAAATGACTATTATATCCTCTAAAACCTAAGTACAAAATTTTTTTCTCCCCATTCTCTCCCCTTCCCCCTCTCTCTCTTCGGCAGCCCTCCTTCACCGGCAAGAGGGGGGGGGGGGGGGGGGTGTGGAGGCCGGCGTGCTAACATGGGTTGAGGAGGGCCCGACCAACGCGGGGGAGGAGGGGGTGCGGCTAGCGCTGGGGAGGAGGGGGGGCGTGCCAGCGGCAGGGGAGGAGAGGGTTGTGCCCGCACGGGGGAGGTGGGGGTGCGGGAGGTGGCCAACGGCGGCAGCCATCAGCAGCAGCAGTGGCCAGCTGGTGAGGAAGGTGGAAAGTCATTTTTTGTAATTTTAAATTTACTTTTTAGAAAAGTCATTGGCGCTGATTCTAATTGCTAGTAGCCGACATGGGCCTTTTTAATCAAATCAACTTTTCTTGGAAGATTTAATTGCTATATTTGTCTAAGAGTTATTTTGCTAATGAGACAAATCTAAGGTGATTTTTTTTTCTTTTTCTTTTCACTTTAGCCCCCTGAAAATAATTATGCAACAGTTGACCACTTGTATGTACATGTATGTTGTCCCTCATAAACATCATCCCCGACCTCATTGCTCTGATAATTCCCATTCTAACTAATAACTATAGTGACGGTGTAGCTGTATGCTATAAGCTGTGGTCAGACTCTTTCCTTGATGGATCACATACTCTAACAGAACAAGCATTCATCGATTAAGTGTAGATGTACTCAACCAAAAGGGATCCTTAGTGTTGAATGTGTTCTGATTCTTGCGTAGGAGAGGAATTTGTTATGCAACTTGATCAAACTTTTTTAGTTTCAGAATTTATCAAACTGTAACTTAGTAACTGGAATCCATAGTAAAGCCATCCTGCTAATGGACATGCACATGCCATACAACTAACTAGAAACAATATATATTATTTTTATTTTCCACCGTAATGGAAAAGAATAATCTGTTTTTTAACCCACCCAGTCAAGATTTGTTATGTAACCTACTGAGAAGTCCGTTAAATTAAACCGTTAAATTAAACCGTAATGTTCCATACTACATGTGCGCACACCTATTAGAACGAAACTAATATATTAGAACGAAACTAATATATATATATATATATATATACATATATATATATATATATATATATATATATTAAGAAAGGGTAATTATTTTTTGGAATCGCTCCCAGCTAATAACAACACACTCCACATCCTTCAACCCCCCCCCCCCCCCCCCCCCCCCCCCCCCCCCCCCCCCCCCCCCCTCCTTTCAAGATGCTCAGTTCACCTTGTTGGTGTTTTTGCCTTTGGATTAGTGTAAAATAGTCCCACATCGACTACACCACAAAGTGGGTATCTCAATAAATGCTTAGCATGTGCTGAGGTGTGTACAAAGGGTGTAGTGGGGCACATGTAGGTGCCATGTGGGGGTATTTTCTAGAAGAAAAAAGAATTAACTCCAACAATGAAGCATGTTGTTTTTTGTCGTTCGGACTCGGACATGGGCTCAAGCATGCTTCATGCATGCACGGGAGCGTATGAGGGGGTAGGCGTGGACTTGTACACGATTATACTGATTGCGGGATGATATAAAATATCAAACTCTATTTTTGAGTATTGGCATTTTAGTCCAACATCGGATAGGAGAACAAGTGAAGACTCACTCCACTCTATACATAGAGCCTCCTGGCCTTCTTTGTAAAGGACACCAATAAAGAAAGCAAAGAGAGCTCGTTGAGTCCAGGGTTCCCGTTCGAGTCACAAAAAGTTGACTAACGAGCGTTTTAGAAGTTCTTTGAAAACTTGATGGTTCCTGGGAGCAGATCGCGGTGGACGAATCTTGCTTTGAGCAACAGTTGTTTTCACCACCCCAGCAAGAATAATATTTTTTTTTTATCATTTCTTCTTCTATTTGTAATATGTTTGTCTCAATCGCAGCACGTTTGCAAGGAAGAACACTCTCTTTCTATCAGTTTGTATTTGAGAGAGGAAGTTGTAATCTGAAATGATAGTAGTATTCTATGGCTTCAAGTACTTTTGGAATGCAAACTCGTTTGCCGGAATATTCGAAGTCCTAAAATTTAGTTCAGGTACTTTTGGGGAGCAAACTCGTTTGCCGGAATCTCCAAAGTCCTAAAACTCAGTTCAGGTACTTTTGGAGAGTAAACTCGTTTGCCGGAATCTCCAAAGTCCTAAAATTGGCTTAAAAAAACTAGGAGACCAAATTTATTTGCAAGAGATCTCTGAAATCCTACATAATCAGGACATAGAGCAAATTTATTTGTAAGAGGTCTATGCGTCTGACAGTTGATATATCAGAATAGAAAGCAAAATTTATTTTGCAAGAGGTCTCTTAAATTCTGATCGTTCTTCCATCTAGATCTGTTTCTGAAATAACAATCTCAAAGCAAGATCCGGATCAGAAGGAGAACTGTCGTACAATCCTTCTCGATACAAGTTTTAACAAACTTGAGAAGATGCACGAACATCACTTCCAATATTTAGATGAGAAAAAGTTCTTTGTCAAATGGTTGGATGAGTGTTGGCCAAACTATCCAAGGAGGAGGATGCACATTACATGGCAGATCAGTTATGCCGATAGTGCATGAACATTACAACTTGTGGTAGAGCGGACGAGGAGACTCTCAAGGAGCATCTCAAGACAAATAAGAAGAAGATCAAGGTATTTGTGCGCATGGCTCAATCATGCGCATAAGATCTGTTCAGATTATGCATATATACGCGCATGGGTCTGCTCAGATGATGCGCATAAGATTTTGTTCAGATCATGCGTATGTGTGCGCATGGATTTTGTTCGGTTTCGCACATGGGTTTTGCTCCAACTATGAGCATGGCAGTGCATGGCGATCTCCACGTATGACTACATATGCGTATGGTAGACTGCATATGCACTATATGTATATGCATATAGGGTGCTGCATATCTTGGCATATGGGTCTTCTCAGATGAGGCACATGAGACAACCAGGATGATGCGTATGGATTGGTGCATAGATTCTGCTCCAATATGCGCATTGTTTCGACTGTATAAGCACGAAGATTCTCCAAAAGTGTAATAATCCTACATGAAGGCAGTTTCACCGTGGTGGGGTTAGTTACGGCTGTGAAGGAGAATTACATATCCAATTCAAAACCAAAATAGCAAAGTAAAGCTAAACTTGGTTATTTTGATTACTTAACTTGGTTGCTATGTATGCACATGTTGAGTCATCTAGCGTGGTAGCTGACTAGTGGATAGACACTGGTGCATATTGCCACACATGCTCTAGAAGGAGCATTTACCTAGGATGAGCCAAGCTGTGATGAAGGTCTCGATGGTGAACATAATGCTAGCAGAAGATTTGAGGATCAAGATAGTGGTTAGGACTACCGGCATGTCAAGGACACTAGAGTGCGAATAGCATGTTCCAGAGATTTTCTAGGGTATGATCTCAGGAAGTCTGTTAATTGTCCGATACAGACTTGAATATATACATTTGTACTAGCCAGATGGTAATTTTTTGGCGAGGAACATGCTTCAAATAGGTCTTCAGTACTGAAGAAATGTTCAAAATTTTGCTTATGTCAATAAAGTTTTCTCATTGAGTAGTGAAAGAATGGACTGAGAGTTGTGCTATGTAATAGCATTCTCAAGATGTCTAGTCTAGGCCTTTTCTCCAATCTGTGAGGGTAAGGAAGTGGAGGGATATGAAGTCTGTGCAGGGACAAAGACTGCTAGAAAGCTACTCCGACGACTGAACCAAAGTACATATCTTCTGGAGTTGGTACACTCGGATATATGTGACTTTTATCAATTCTCCACTGAGGCCGGGTTGAAGTGTTTCTCGAAGGACGAAACGTTCGATAAGTTCAGGAACTTCAGGACTGAAGCTGAACGTCTAGCCGGTCGACTACTCAAAATACTCAGAAGTGGTTGAGATGGAGAGTATCATTTTCTTGGATCCACATCGTTCTGCAATAAACATGGAATTGGCTATGAAATGACTGATCTATAGTCTCGTTATATACTCATGATTGATCAAGGCCAAGTGTATCATTTTCTTGGATTCGCATCGTTCTGTTATGAACATAGAATTGGCTATAAAAAGACTGTTCCGTAGTATCTTTAATCCAAAGAAGTTTCAGAGAGGAAAATCAGAATACTGTCAGAGATGATGATATCTACACTACGAATCTTCCAATATGCTTTTGGGGATAGATTGCGTGTACGGCTACGTTTATTGCTGAATAAAGTATCGTTCTCATATCTGACTATGATTCTCATTAACAGTGGTTCAATGTTAGACCTGACTTAAATATCATTTAAGTGTGGAAGTGTCTGGTGCACGTGAAGCTTCCGGATATCAAGATTCAGAAGCCAGGGATGAAGACCAAGAAGTTCGTATTTTTGGATAAGCTATTGAAAGCTACGATCGGAGATCCTTTGATATTGTATCATTCATATCATTGAGTCTTGCGACACGGAGTTCTTTGAAGGCAAAATTGCTAGGGACATGAACATTTTTCTCACGGATGTTCCGGAGAACGTTGTTGGTACCGAAGAAGCAAAGTACTTCCAAAGAAGGAGTAGTCCAGAAGTTGGTTGTCGTTGATGAGACAACACTTGAACCAGTATTCACTAAGCAGTAAGCAAAGCGAGTGAGAAAGCTGAAAGACTTCGAAGATAACTTTATCACCTATCACATGTTGGCTAATGAGGTGATGAAGTCCAGAGATACGATCTTCTGTAGGAGAGAGTCAATGATAAGATTGATTCTATAACATCCAATTATAGTTGGGTGTTGGTGAATCTGCCTAAAGGAGCTAAACCTAATGAATCTTCTAGATGAAGAAGAAGACGAAGGCTCAAGGAACTGTTGATAAATTTTGAAGCTAGGCTGGTAGCCAGACAGGTTTGCTCAGAACAGGAGACTAGTGAGTTTGACACATATGCTCCAGTAGCTAAGGTGTCAACTGTCAGGATGACGATGGCCGGGACTTCTATTCTTAAAGCTGATTCTTCATCAGATGAATGTCAAGACAACATTTCTGGATAGGGATATAACATGAGGGATTCTCATGCAACAGTCAGATGGATTTGTCGATCATAGTCTTGAAGATAAAGTCTGCATGATTGGTGAAATCGATGTACGACCTGATGCAAGCTCCCAATCCATGGCATGAGAAGTTTGACTAGTCAACAGGTCAAATGGCTACAAGATCAGCAGGACTTATTGTTTGCAAAAACAAAAGTCTTTTATTTCACAAACTTTAAAGAATAGTACAAGAGTACAATAAATTCTGGAAAAGTACAACTATAGGAATCCGATCTGAATCCGATCGCTTTATCCCTTGGACGATGTGAACTTTGAAGATGATAGCCTTTGATGAATGCAGCAGCACTTGGACAAGAACTCCTGAACTCTGATGATAATATGATCTTTTTTTATAATGAAGAACTTGAAACTCTATTTATAGAGTTCTAGAAATAACTATTTTGTAGTTATTCTGGATTGCGCACAATGGTTTGCGCTGGAGGCAGACTGCAAACTGCGTTGGCCATTGGGCAGTTGCTCGATCGTGGGCTAACCGTACTCAGACGCGTGGCATTGTTTGATTGAAATGTGCTTGGTCGTGTGCAGGCAGTTGCCACGTGGCGAGCAATTGATGGCATGTAAGCCACGTAATAAATGTCAGTTATCTTCAACAAGTTTGATGGATTACGCCACTTGAATAGCGCTAGCTTCAGACTGCGCTCAGATCTGGTCGATAGATTGCACTGGCATTGGACAGTTGGATCGTGCTAGGGTTTGGCAGCTGGACCACGCTAGGATTTGGACAACTGTCCTAGAAGGCGGCACGACACGAGAAACGAACAGACTCTTCGCTTTTCGGGCTGTCAGGCTGTCAGAAGATTTGATTTTCTTGTCAGGTAATGATGGCATTGCCACGTCAGCCTAGCGCGCTAGGGCATTGGCGCCGTTCAGGCTAGCACAATTGATTTGTAGCGCAGTCTGCCTACAACGCAGTTCATTGAAGAGTGCTCAATTTTAGATTTCTCTGCCTATTTGATGGATGCAACTTGATTTTTAGGACTTACAAGACCCCCTTCAAAGTTTTCGAAATTTGAAAATATTCAAAGTTTCGAAATACTTTGAATTTCAAATTTGAAATCAAGTTGCGCTCTGGCTGCGCGTTTGGAGGAATTAGCTCCGACTTTCTCGGCGCAATCGAAGGTGACCGTTACGATTCTGTGAGAAACTATAAATAGTTTCTTCTCCCATTCTTTTAATCTTTACTTGCCTTCAATTTCTCAAGGGAAAGAAACTCCTCTCCTACTCCGACTTTTTTCTTCCTCTTTTCGTCATCAACATCAATGGCGCCCAAGCGATCGGCCACTAAGAAGGGAAAGGCCCCTACCGAACCTTCGACTCGTGTTGCACCACGAGTCTCTCGTCATGAGACGGGTCATCCAGCTCTGCAAGGTGAATGACGAATCATGATCGAAATCCTTTTTAGGGTTTTTGATATTTTGAACTTTTTATGCCTCTCTGGTCAGAATCACAATAAATAGGAACGTATGACTAATCACGGTCGAGACATAATATATATATATATATTCTAATTCGGAAAATACTTGTTATTACTAGTAATTATAAATTCTACTAGTAAAATAGGTTTTTAACAATTACTCTAAAGATCTATGAAATTATTTTAAGGCTAATCCTTAATAAGAAAATGTGTTTATATACAAAATGTTTTATAAATCATCTAGAAGTTATTTATAGTATTCCAAATATATATATATTATTCAAAATAATACGCACACTACGCACTGTATGCACACTGCGTACGCTGCGCACACTGCGCACTCTATGCACGCTGTGTACGCTGCGCACACGTGGGCTCGCGTAACTGGGCTCGCGTAACTGGGCCAGCGTAACTGGGCTCGCGTAACGGGCCGCGCAACGTGGTCGCGCAAGTGGCTCGTGCAACGAGCGCAACTTAAGCGCACTATGCGCCTAGCGACGATGCTGACGTAGAGATTGATGGTATTCTCAACCACTTGCGCCACCCTGTTTAGGGTTTCGGCTGCATGTTCAACAGTTTTCATTTTTATGAAAACTGTATCTTTGCACAATCGGTTGGAAAGCGCAATCCATCGATTTGCGTATTGATGCGCAATCTGATGTTTTGTGCAAGTCAGTTGTTAGCGCAAACTTGTGTCTTGTGCAAGTAGGTTGGCGCAATCTGATGTCTTACGCACATTGGTTGTGCTGGCGCAATCTGATAGTTTATTTCACATAGCACAATTTGATGAATTTGTGAAAAAATCTTTTGCACATACTGATCTTTCTCTTTATTTGATGCAGTTAACCTCAAAGAAGATCCCAACTACGAGGTTCTTGCAGGATCTCTGTCTGAATCAGCATTCAAGGAAGATCTCTCTCATGTCTCTTTTCTTCAATATGCTTTACCGTCGGCTCGGCAGGCTGTCCTGATTGCACATGATAATGATACTTTATTGTGTCTAATGAACGGGCAGCCTCTTCAAACTGCTGACACTGTCACCCATAAGAAACCTTTATTCTTGTTTGGTGAGGCCTTTGACAAGAATTCTCAGCCAAGGCCTCGCATGGAGCAGAGAATTTTCCAAAGGGGCGAGAAGACGATACTTCTGCCAGAATCTCCAGATGTCTCCTTCTGTCTAGATATGCTTTTGCAAGCTATCCCAGAAGAATGGAATGGGACATAACTCCGTTGCAGCAGGCCCGAGTGGGTAATATCTGTGTTAAGAAGGGGCCAGATCATAAAGATATATTCTACAGTTCTTCTGAGCGACATAGCTCTCTACTCAGAGGACTAAAACCCGGTTGCATCCCGCCGGAAGATTCTTCTCTGCTGCTACCAGTAAGAACTCCAATATTCGCAAATGAGTTTACGAAGGTGGAAGGGAGGTATCCGGACCAAGATCTACGGTTGACAGGTCTTGTGAACCCGGACAATAATAGATGGATCTGTATAGCCAATTGGATATTAGTCCAATTTAAAGATCAGCTTAAAGAAATTGATTTGTATCAGGCAGTGTATGCCACAGTCTATGGCTTCCCCCCTAATCCACATCTATTCCTTGCGTTGGCGGAGAGATGCAATTATAGGACTGGGACTTTCATGACGCCACGCGAGGAAATTGGATTAGCCTTGCATGAGATGAAGTATATCTCAAATCTGCCGATGAGGGATATCCCTTATGAAGAGTTTGTCCCAACAAATGATGAGTTGGACAGACTGCACCAGGAGAATGCCCGTATGGTAGATATTTTTGAAGAGCTACTCTGCCACTACAATATTTGCTCTCTATACTACAAGAGTGGCACGGCCGGCACGTGCTATTCGACCAAATGGTTGCCATATCTTTTCCTCAACCATATTATCGAGAAGAAGACCAAAGAACATGAAAAATGCAATCCCAACTTCTTCAAACCGCTTAGCAATAGCGAGGTGATAGAGTTGATGGAGACGCACAACGAGATGGATATCAAGATTGAGGATGATTTTCAGTATCCTCCTTTCAAGAAAGGAGACATCGTCGAGAGTTTTATGAGGATGGGTTACAGGCCCATGTCAAAGGAAGCCCAACTGGCAGGTTTCCTAACCTACTGGCTTCAACGATATGTCGTTCCTGGGGCCAGTACAGTTGATCGCTTCCATCGCGGCGTACTGTTTGCTGCCGTCCGTCTAGTTTTTGGCTACCGGATGGATTTATTGTCAGCAATGACATGTAGAATGAATGCCGGCCTCCGTCTCTTCGTTGATTCGATGATTCGAGGAAAAGGTGAAAAGGGACACTTTCCTCGGCTGGAACTGCCTTATACATATCTGTTTGGATGGCTGCTTCTACACCATCCTTCCTTAATGAACCCTGCTATGGGAGCAGTGAGCGGCAGTTTTTTGAGAAGATATTCTGGATGTAAGTGGATCTATACCACTTTGAAAGACTGCAGGCGAGTCTTGAACCTGGGCAAAGGATGGAACTTCTTCTGTGTTCCGCCTCCAACCGGTTACGAATATATGTCAACGAACCTCGTCGACTCAGTGAGAATGCAGCCTTTGGGCCATACAGCTTTTGACTGGTTGAGGACGATTCGGCCATCACATCTAGTATACCGGTTCGAAGATGAATGCTATCTTGAACCTTATCTCCCAAGCCGTTTTGTACGCCAATTCGGCTACGACCAATTCCACGTAGGCAATGCCATAACATGCCTACAGGGGAAAGGTTATTTGATTGATGGAGCCCAGACTTGGGCCTATTACAATGCCCGTGACACAAAGACAACGTTCTCGATGCCGACAAAGAACGACCGTTGCCCCCGCATGCTGTATACTTATTCGATCTTTTATACGTCAGCAAACACTTTTGCTGAGAACTTCAATTTAACAGACAGCTTTGCGACGGTGACACGATTTAGAAAAGGAGCACCTATTTTGTTGCCTCCTGGTAATGATGAAGAGCACGAGCCAGCTGATGCACCTCTAGAAGCTTCGAGGGAAGCCAACTTCCCTGAAGAAGTCTACGAACCGTTGCGTGTTTCTTTGAAAGTTGTAAGATCTCCGATCAAGGAGAAGAAGAAGAGGAAGGCAGAAGAACCATCTTCTCCTGTCTCTAAGAAGAAGACTGCTGTAGACTCTTCGAAAAGGATCACTACTCGATCGCAGTCTCGGCAACAGGCTGAGTCGGCTCACAGAGAAGAAGTGACGACCCCAACTTCCACCCAAAGACAAACACATGCTGCAGACGTAGAGAGCCCGGAAGAACCTCTACGCATAAAGAAAATAGCTTTCAGAACGAAAGTGGCCACCCCTCCAAAAGCTATCCATACTTCTGCCCTGATAAGTGCTGCCGCCGGGGTTATGATGCCTTCTCCTACACCTGCCCCTGAGCCTCAACAGGTAACAGATACACAAGAAGGATCTACCAGTGTAGAGATAAGGGACCAGGTCGCAGACACAAGGGAAGAGACTGCAGAAACAAAAGATGAGGCTGCAGAAGCGACTGTAACTCCGACCCCAATCAATGAGTCGGAATCATCTGTTGAAGTATTGCTATCTCCCACACTTGCAATGGAAGCTACTCATCTTCCAACTACACCAAGATCGCGTCGTGCTGAAGAAGATCGACTGATGATCGAGGCTCTGGATGGATGTGATTTCGGCTTCCATGACATAGATCCAGTTGATGCAAGTGATGATGAGGAAGCACAAGTGGGGGAGACAGATGACGAAGAAACATCTGCGGAGGATGTTAATGATAATCTAACTCCTGAAGAGGATGCTGCTATCCATGCATCTCAGGAGAAGAATGTTGCTAATGAAGCAGCACCGGAGGAAGCTATTATCCCCGATCAAAGAGGTATTGACTGATTTTAGTAATCTTCATTTATAGATCAGATGACTGATGTTTTAACTTTCATTCATACAGAGATTCAACCTTCTCCGATTCTTCCGTATGCACTGACATAGTGCAGATAGAGGCGATAGCCAGCGGCAGCCGTCATCTATCAGGCGGCTCTGAAGCAGGAAGTAGTCAAGCAGTAATGTCTGAAACTACTTCCGCGAGGCTCCAGCCTATTCCATCAAATGACAATCTTGTCACTAAACCCACTTTTGGTAAGCTTGCCTTCATTTTGATCTTTTTTCTGATAGTCCTTAGTGACAACAAACTGATAATGTTTACTTGATTTCGCAGAAGAGCATCTAGGAGGGGCAACTAGCTCCACTATGGCTCCTTTGTCAAAAGAGGCTACAGCCCATGTTCAAGAAGCAGAACTTCCGCCTTCACAAACATCCGCTGCTGAAGCTTCTATAGGAATAGCTGCTACACCTAGAGCAGTAGCTACCAATAAATTTATAGTTGGTTCTTTTACCAATTTCTTCTTCAGTTCCTTGGGACCTTTGGTAGAAAGGGTAATGGAGAAAGAGAATGTTGGTTTCATCACTGTCAGAAGTCCAACTTCTTATCTGATTGGCGGCATTCGAGATCAAGGCGATGAAGCTCAGGCTGCTTACCTTGAACATGTACTGGATGAGCTGGAGGAATCAATCAAAATCTACAAAGATCTTAACCGAGGAGAGGTAGAGCCACTGGTGAATGCCGAGTTCGAAAGGATGACTCAAGAAGCTGAGGTGACGAAGGCAGATTTCAAGAAATTTTTGGACACTTTTACCACAAAATCTTCAGAATATAATTCTCAAATGGATATAATAGCGTCTGCTGCATGCTGGGGAGAAAGAGAAGAAGGTTGCTGATATGAAGGCAGAGTTCGCTCGACTTCAAGAGGAGTTGAGAATTGTTCAACTTGCTTTTGAAGAAGAGACCACTCAACATCAAGCTGCAGTTCAACAACTAGACATTCTGACCCATGAGAAGGATGAGTTTGTCAAATTTCATCAAGATGAAATCACTCGCCGACTAGTGACCTTGCCAACATTTGACGCTGAATCTGGAATGGCGGAGGCTAGAAGGCGGGTGCTGGATTCTCGTGAAGAACGACTCCAAACCTTGAAGCAGCAGATAGCTAATCTGATGACCCCACCGATTGAGTGAAAGAAAACCTTTTGTATTTTCTCCTTTGTGATATGTCTTTTTGTAATGTCTTTGATCTTGATTAATGAAAAGATACTATTTTTGTGGCTCTATTATTTGTTGCATATCCTATTATGGATATAAATAATAGCGATATAAAATATATTCAGAGGTTCAGGACATGATATATTTCTTGATTTAGAAAATAATTATATTCATTATATCTGCTCAGAGGTAATATGGACATGGCAGAATATAATTTTCTTTTTGAATATCGAAAACTTAATCAAAGGTAATAAATACGTGACAAGTTGTTGGTATGGATGAACGGATAAGTCGTCAGAATGTATGAACGAAATGAATCGTCGGGATGAACGGATGAACCGTCGTATGAATGGGATGAACGGATGAACCGTCGGATGAATGGAATGAACGGGTGAACCATCAAATAAATGAAATAAACGGATGAACCGTCAGATGAATGGAATGAACGGGTGAACCGTCAAACGAATGGAATGAACGGATGAACCGTTAAATGAATGGAATGAATGTTGTGAAGAATACGTCGCTTCGATTCGCGTAAGCGACTGTTTCAAGAATCTCTGCCTATAAATAGAACAAAAATTTAGATGGAATGATCAGTTTCACTTTTAACACAAAATGTCGTCTGAAGATGCATCCAAGAAGGCTGAGATTGTCCCCAAGATTGAAGAAGTCATTGAGGAGCATCCAGCCGAGCCAACCCAACCAAAGCAGACGGAGGCGGGCGAAGGTTCGTCTGCACCCAAGCCGCCACGGGACATCTTGGACTTCCTAGTTGAGCCGGGGAAGACTGAAGAAGAAGAGGCCATGAGGATGGCCGCTTGCGCGTTTCTGGTGAAATCGAGCAAGGATGTCCTCGACTCTTTTGCCGACTATATTTTTGAAAAGGACGACAGTGGTCCTCGTCCTGTCTTTAAGAAGGACGATAGTGATTCTCGTCCTTGATATCATGTAACATCATTTATGATGAAATAAAATCAAACTTTATTTAGGAACTGTCTGGTCCTATTACAAGAAATCCCTTTTACATTCATACATAGTACTTTTTAAGGAACTTGCCATTGATGGGCATCATTGCAACTTGACCGTCCAACTCTGTAAGTTGATAGGCTCCATTTGAGAAGACTTTGCTCACGATATAAGGCCCTTCCCATTTTGCATCGAACTTGCCTTTGCTCATGTGAGTCATAGTTATGGGGCGTCTGACTGTAAGAACGAGTTCTCCTTTCTGAAATGCTTTGACTTTAACTTTGCGGTTAAAAGTCTTCAAAATGCGGGCTTGATACAATTCAATATGTTGTTGAGCCAACAGCCGCTTCTCGTCGAGCGCCCCTAGTTCTTGAAGTCGAAGAAGATCATTGTTCTCCGTAGTAAGTTCGTTAGCGATGACAATCCTCAAGGAAGGAATTTGAAGTTCCAGAGGTAGAACTGCTTCACAACCGTACACCAGAGAGAAGGGTGTACAGCCTGTGGGGTTGCGGACCGTAGTATGGTAGGCCCATAGACATTCTCCAAGCTTTTCACTCCAGTTTCATTTGTTAGTAGACACAAACTTCTTAAGGAGCTTGATGATAGTCTTGTTGAAGGCTTCAGCCAAGCCATTAGCAGCAGGGTTGTAAGCTGTAGAGGCGACATTATCAATCCGATGATCGTCACAGAACCTGGTAAACTTTTGACTGATGAACTGAGGTCCGTTGTCGTGAATGATTCGTCGAGGTACACCAAACCTGTAGATAACATAGTGTTTGACAAAGTTGATGACGCTGCTGGTTTTGACTTCAGCCAAAGGTATAACTTCAGCCCACTTGGAGAAATAATCCGTTATGGCTAGTATAAACCGATGTCCTTTAGAAGAATAAGAATTGATAGGACCTATAATATTCATACCCCAAGCTTCAAAAGGTCAGGAAGCGGCAGTCGGATGAAGGAATTCCGACGGTTGATGGATGAAATCTGCATGGATTTGACAGGCTCGACATTTCCTTACATATTCGATGGCATCAGATACCATAGAGGGCCAATAGTAACCCATTCGTCGGATACGATCTTGCAGTTTAGGGCCAGGTTGATGTGCTCCGCAAACACCATCATGAGCTTCACGCAATACTTGCTTCGCTTCATCACCGACAAGACAGCGCAAGAGTAGGCCGTCATAAGTCCGTTGATAGAGAGTTTTGGTAGTCTGATTGTTGTAGAATCGAAGAGATCGTTGACGAATACTCGTAGCCTCCTTAGGATCTTCAGGAAGTATGTCATGAACTACGATGTCGATGAAAGGAACTCTCCAATCTTCATTGATAACATTGACTTCGGTGAAGTTACTGAACTCAATGTTGCGATTATTTTCAATGCAGAATAACTCTCTGTTGGAAACAACGACCACTTGTTGTCTTTTGATGGGAATTGCTAAAACTGCTGCGAGATTAGCTAGAGCATCTGTCTCAGTGTTACAAGCTCGCCGAACATATTCAATAAAGAAAGCCTTGAATGATGTAGCCATGTAAAATGCAGCTTCATGATAGGGCACTAAATCTTGATGGCGAACTTCGTATATTCCTCTAACCTGATTGACAACCAGTTTAGAATCGCCGTAGACTTCAAGGTATTCGACTCCCAACTGTTTTGCTAATTGGAGTCCAATGAGCAAGGCATTGTATTCAGCCACATTGTTAGAGCATGGTTGATCTAAGGAATAAGCTCTTTGGATAGATAATCCTTCTGGAGAGACTAGAACAATTCCAACTCCTACAACAATGGTCCCATTGGGTCCGATCCAGGATCCTCCGTCGAAGAACAGATGCCAGGTAGGAAATTCTTCAGAGATCATGTTTGATTCTAATGTTTCATCTGGAATTTCGTCATAAAGCTTAGATGTCTCCGAAACAGGATGAGCTGCTAAAAAGTCAGCCAGTGCTTGACCCTTAACAGACTTTTGTGGAACATAAACCATGTCGTACTGGGCTAGCAGAATGGCCCATGTAGCCAGTCGAGAATTGAGTGTGCTGGGCTTCTTCATCAGTACCCGAAGAGGATTAACTCGGGAAATGACGTGAATGGTTTGGCCAATGATATAATGCCGAGTCTTTTGAACAGCGAACATAAGAGCTAGATATTCTTTCTCAACCGGACTATAACGGTGTTCAGCACCGATCATAGTACGACTAAGATAGTAGATGGCTTGTTCATGGCCTTCTTTGTTCTTCTGGGCAAGTAAAGCACCCAGTGAATGATCCATAGCATGGACATACATTAAGAATGGTATGCCTGAGATTGGTGGCACCATGACTGGTGGGTTCATCAGATACCGCTTTGTATCATCAAATGCTTGTTGACATTCTTCGGTCCAAACGAAAGATACACCCTTTTTCATTAACTGAGTAAACGGTCTGCAGCGTCCAGACAGATTTGAAATGAACCTTCTAATGTACGCAAGTCAACCTTAGAATCCTCGTAGCTCTTTTAAGTTGCGTAGAGGACGCATCTCTTGAATGACTTTGATCTTCTCGGGATCTACGTGTATACCTTTAGAGGTAATGACGAAGCCGAGAAATTTACCACTAGAGACACCCAAGAATGACTTGGTGGGATTCATTTTCAACTGATGTTGGCGCATTAGATTGAAGATAGTTCTTAAATCTTGGATGTGATCTTCCTTCAGACGACTCTTGACAGCAATATCATCAACATAGTATTCGACAGTCTTACGAAGATGATCTCGAAAGATGGTACTCATAGCTCGTTGGTAAGTTGCACCCGTGTTCTTGAGACCAAATGACATCACAGTGTAACAATAGACTCCGTGAGGGGTGCGAAAAGAAGTATGTTTTTCATCTTCAGGGTTCATCCGAATCTGATTGTATCCAGAGAATCCATCCATGAAGGATATCCTTTCAAACCCACAAGTATTGTCGATCATGACATCTATAATAGGGAGAGGAAATTTATCCTTTGGACAAGCTTCATTAAGATCCCGGAAGTCAATACAAACTCGAACTTTGCCAGTTTTCTTCAAGACTGGGACAACGTTGGCTACCCAATCTGGATGTTGTTTTTCTCGAATAAAGCCACAAGCTATGAGCTTTTTGACTTCATCATCAATTGCGTCCATCATTTCTGGCTTGAATTGCCTTTGCTATTGTTTGACTGGCTTTGTATTAGGTAAAATATTCAATTTATGAGTAGCAACTTTGGGATCTAAACCTGGCATGTCTTCATAATTCCAAGCAAAGACATCAATGTATTCTCGAATAAGAAGAATTAATTCTTGCTTATCTGCCTCCGGAAGGTTCTTGCTGATGAATATTGGACGAGGTGACCCATTTTCTCTTACGTCAATTTGAACCAATTGATCTTTGGTAGGAGGTTCTCGTTGTTCGAATCGGAGTTTCCATTGGGTATCCATTCGTTGAGCCCAAGGATCTGTTTCGGGATTTTCTTCGATATCCTCGTCATAACCTTCCGGGAGTTCAGCGGAGACCATGTTAGAAGATACGATCAATCGATGAACTTGACCGATGCTGGTGTCAGAATGCCATGATCTAGAATCAGAAGAGTTGGAGCGCTCTTCACTATCAGATTCGGAGACTTCTGGAGATAAGTCCGGAGGTGAAGTATATCCGAGGCCTCTTTTCGTCCTGCTATAGTACATCTCTGATTTCTCTTTTGGATCAACCGTACGAATAGGGGTTCGTCTATCCTTACCGTAATTGAGGCCATTCTTGAAGTCATAACCCATCTTTCGGATGATATCTTTTGATTGTTGACTATAACGACGAAGTTGGAGACGTCCCATATCGTTATTTTTGCTATCATCCGTATAGCTGAATTTTTGCTCTGGCCTTTTACTAAAAAGTATTGGACTCTCACCTCTCTTTCGAGAAGGGACAACAAAATATGAGTCGTCTGGATATTCAAATAATACTTCCGTCTGAAAGGATTGTACGACTCCTATTATAAATGACTGAAAGCTGTCTAGCATATCCAAATAGCATTTAGTATGATAAATGACATCAGTATACTGGAAAGCAGATGCTTTTTTATTGATTTGTACATCCATATTTACAACAAGACCTTTAGCCTTAGCCGGCTTGGTCAGATCGATTACAAGAGGAGGAACAGAAGAGGAAGGAGGTTTAGGCTTGTTGCGACGAAGGTCGATAACAAGCGGCTCAGAAGAGGTGAGCTCCCTTTTCTTCTTGTTTCGACGGAGGTCGATAACCAATGGCTCAGAAGAGGTGAGCTCCTTTTGATCTTTGTTACGACGTAAGTCGATAATCAGTGGCTCAGAAGAGGTAAGCTCCCTTTGATCTTGATTATCATCGGTTGATTGCTTCTGGGCTGGCAGATGAATAGCTAGTGGTTTGGAGGATTGAGGATGAGAGACACGCCCTTTGACAGGTATGATGAGGGTGTCACTGGGCACTGCTTCTTGCTCTTCTTCACCATCCATGGCCAAAACTACCTTCATAAACTCTTCTTTGTACATGCGAGCGTCGTTGCAATATGCTTCAACGCCTTTAAACGGGTAGAGATCCGCAACTTCTTTTTGGACTTCCCTTTTATCATCAACGTATTTGAAGCATTGATGGAGAGTAGAAGGAACAATATTGTGTTCATGAAGGAATAGTCTCCCCAGAAGAGCATTGTAGGAACAACCATGGTTATCTACAATGTAGAAGGTCACCTTCGTACGAATATTGCCAATTTAGAGTTTTAGGCGTATCTTGCCTAAAGGTTCACTTCTTCCCTGGTTGAATCCCAGGATGGTGGTGATAGTGCCGGAGAGGCTATGCACTGGAATCTTCAGAGCATCCAACATCGTCTTAGGCATGATGCTGAGTGCTGACCCTGGATCTATCAGAATACGATCGACCTTCATGGAGTCGACGTATCCTGTAAAGTAGAGAGGACGGTCATGTCGATTGTCTTCCATCAACATGTTATCTTATGTGAAGGTTATGTTTGGAATTAATTCCAACACACTGTGACAGTGGAGACAAGAGATAGGTTCTGACTCAGGTTTCTTGAAAAGAGTTAGGCAAGTGTCTGCCTGCATCAAAGCCTCACTCAGTATTTCTCGAGTCTCTTTAGAGAGGCGTAAGAGCTCGAAGATAGACAGCCTAGCCGGTGTGTTGGCCAGTTGAGCCAATATGTCAAAGTTATATGGCTTTTCAAGTGCAGAGGGGGATGAATTCTTCAAAACCTTGTCGAAGCGGACTTGTTGTTTGCCTTTGTCAGCTGCTGCCTTAGGAGGAGTTGGTTCCACAACCGGTAATTATATAGAAGGGATGCTCTCTGTAGGGACAGGCTGCACTGGAACAGCTTCGGAGGACGAAGCAGGATCTTCCTGAATTTCGGGATGCTCCCGTAGATAGGTTTTTCCTGATCTGGTGCCCAACAGAATCTCTTCTTCAACTATGGGGTCAAAAGACACCATATTGCAGCTCTTTGTCTTGCCCTTGGAGCGTTGCTTGGAGGAAGAAGGAACTTCAAAATCTTTAACAAGCTCATGATGAATCCACATAATCTCGCCATTATCAAGGGATAAGGGGACAAGACCTTCACTTTGTGGAGGAAGAAGATTTTCAATCTCAAGAGTGGTTCTGGGAATGGGGATGACGCCACTCTGCACCACTTGTGGCGGGAAGTCACCAAACTGTACAGAAATCATATTGGCTGTAACAGTCTTTTCATCCTGTTGGAGAGTGATAACACCGGCGTTGACTAACTCTTAAATCTTACCTTTGAGCACATAGCATGCCTGAGTAGGATGCCTATGAACCTGTGATAAATACAGTACTTAGGGTGGTCAGTCTTACCGACTTCATCAGGCTTCTTCGGGTCAGGAAGTTGCAATTTATTGCTCTTCAGCAAACAGTCGAAGATGCTTGCTGTATCATTTTCATCAAAGGAATACTCTACTTTTGGGCGAGGTTCCTTTGGTGGAGGTACAGAAGGAGTAGAGGTAGACGTGGGTTAAGCCACGTTAACAGCCAAGGATTCCTTGTTCTTGAGGTTGATATTCAAGGTTTCTTTGCTCTTGCAGTTGTTCTGGCGATTACCGCTACCGGATGCAGAAGATTCATCTCGATCAGGATTAGACATATGTACCCCCAACTGTTTGAACTTTTCGGCACTCACTTCATCTGCTTTAGCGTTGACAATGAATGACGGCCAGTCCTGGAACTGTGTTGACCCCATCCACATGCTGATGATAGACAACAAGTTTGACTTATAAGTGTCTATCGTTACAACAGATGGGGTTCCGGGAGGCATTTTGAGTGCTTCTCGGCGGAATCGTTCAATGAAACTCTCAGTAGTTTCGTTATATCTTTGCTTGATCTTGTTGAGGGCGGATGTAGTCATATCGTTGATATCCTCGTAGAATCGTTCCAGGAACATCTGCTTGAGCCCGACAAAGGAAGTAATAGAGCCGTCAGGCAGGTTGCGGTACCAATCATATGCTGTACCGGCTAAAAAGCCGACGAAGACTCTGGTAAGAAGAGCATCACTAGGTTGGAGCTGGACAGTCATTACCTCGAAATGGTTAATAAACTGACTCGGAGAAGTGCTGTCGTCAAACAGCATGATTGTAGGAATCTTGTACTTTGGAGGGAATGGGACTTCTTTTCATTCCACTGGATAAGGTTGTTTGATCCCCAGCCTCTGTAGACCATCTTTCTCTTTGAAGGCCTCAAACTGATTACGTAGTAGTTTTTTAGCCTCATTGGCATCTCCTGAGAATGGAGAAGTAATAGGCTGACTCACCGGGTTAGGAGGAGGAACAACATGGTAAGCACTACCCCCATCCCCTAAATGACTGGGTATAACTTGAATAGGTATTGAGGCTACAGGAGGGGACGGTACCCTCAGACCTGTATTGACAGGCACCGATGATGCTATAATCTCTGGATTGACAGCAGGTGCAGTCGGTGATACTGTATGTTGAGCTATGATAAAAGTATGCATACTTGCGATCATTTCAGCCATGGTCTTCAATTTATCCTCCAGTGCGGTGATTCGTTGTTCTTGACTTGCCGAACTAGAAGCGTCTGGATCTTCAGTAACAACATAGGCTGAAACTTCTCTGGGTACAGTAGAAGACACTGTCTGCTCAAAACTTTTGCTATATGCATCGTAATCAGATAAAGAATCGTCTCCTGAATGAGAAACAGAGAAGTGACCAGAAGGATCTTGGAGAAGATCCCTACGACTGACCGGGTCTCGGCTTCGGGATCGGGTGTGTCGAAATACTCCTTCAGAAGATTCGTAGAGTAAATCTAGATATCGTTGACTAGGCTTACGGGGTTTGCCGTGCTTCGAACACTTCCTACCCCCGGTGTCTCGAGAAGCCATGTTTACAGAGGCATAGAGCACCTCGTCTTCATCTTCGGACATTGGTTCAGAAGTTAAACGATCGAAGACAGATCGTTTGGTCGTCTGGCAACAACACTTAATAACCACTTTGTGATTATAATGGTGTTCCAATGGTTGGATTGGAGGTGTTGAGGTGTTGTTCCGCTTCTGCTTGAGGTGTTCCCGAAGGTCAGGGATATATTCTTTGACGACATTCGGAACATGATTCCGATTCTTCAGATGCTTTGTCCCGTGAGTATACAGAGAAGTACTCAACTCATTGGCATAGGTATCAGGATTTTTCCTCCTGGAAGTGTGTTTTTGATGTAAGTTTGCCTTCTGCATTGGTTGCTTGCGTTTCATAGAAACTGGTCTATTGAGATAAGTCCGTAAATCGGCAAACTCACCCCTAGGAGCTTCTGTCTGAGACACCAGCAATTTCCCCTGCTTTGATCGGGACATCCAAAGAGTTGGGAGATCTTGGAAGTGTGCTACTGGAGTAGGCAAAATACCTCTCTGATCAATATTCTTCCCTTTAGCAGGGAGAGAAGAACTCTTGTTTGAGAGGGTTTTTGTACTGTTTGGTGCCGAGGCAAGTTCAGATGGATCTTCTGAGATAAAAATCGGAGAAGACTGAGAAAAGACCAAAGGGCCTTTTCCTTTATTTTGTGAAGAAGGGTTGTCTAAAGAGCGTTTCCCTCTGTTATTTTCCAGGTTCTGGACTACAGAAGATTGAGAAAAGACCAAAGGGCCTTTCTGTTTGTGTTGAGATGGAGGAGGAGTAGTCAAAAGACTACCCCCTATGGGTTGCACAGGAACAGAGGAAGGAGCAACTTGCCCTCTGGAGGTGATGACAGAGGACTCCTTGGCCATAGCACAAGTAGGAGGTGCAACCTGTGTTCTAGAAGAAGCAGCAAGTGAAGCCTTGATTACAGAGGGCTTAGGTTGCGTTCTGTTTGAAGGAATAGTGGATTGTGCAGGAGGGCCAGAGGTCGCCAACTGCGCCAGAGGGAGAGGGGTTTTGCACTTTTCCATAGCAGCATAAGATTTAGATTGCGCTGTGGCAAAAGGAGTAGTGTGCTGCGCATGGGCTGTAGGAGCTCTGGCTTGTGCTTTGGCAGCGAGGGTGATGGGTTGCGCAGGAGCGGTAGGGGCTCTGGATTGCGCCTTGGCAGAGAGGGTGATGGGTTGCGCAGGAGCAGAAGTGGCTACTGGCTTCCTGTCAGAAGAAACAACAGGTTGTGCAGAGGACTTTGGGATCCACTTTGAATGGACTTTGCTCTTGACAGAAGTCACAGTGCGCCGAGTAGCCCCAGAGTTGATCATCGCTTCGTAGGCAGTCTGATTGACCTTCACAACCAGCGTCTTCTGCGTCTTTCCGATAGACGCAACGTCACATTGAGTTCTCACTTCCTCGTCGGAGGAGAAAGTCATCTCCAGCAGAGTCGCCATTTTGTTTGCAAAAACAAAAGTCTTTTATTTCACAAACTTTAAAGAATAGTACAAGAGTACAATGAATTCTGGAAAAGTACAACTATAGGAATCCGATCTGAAGACGATCGCTTTATCCCTTGGACAATGTAAACTTTGAAGACGATAGCCTTTGAAGAATGCAGCAGCACTTGGACAATAACTCCTGATCTCTGATGATAATATAATCTTTTTTTATAATGAAGAACTTGAAACTCTATTTATAGAGTTCTAGAAATAACTATTTTATAGTTATTTTGGATTGCGCACAATGGTTTGCGCTGGAGGTAGACTGCGCAGACTGCAAACCGCACTGGCCATTGGGCAGTTGCTCGATCGTGGGCTAACCGTACTCAGGCGCGTGGCATTGTTTGATTAAAATGCGCTTGGTCGTGTGCAGGCGGTTGCCACGTAGCGAGCAATTGATGGCATGTAAGCCACATAATAAATGTCAGTTATCTTCAACAAGTTTGATGGATTGTGCCACTTGAATAGCGCTAGCTTCAGACTGCGCTCAGATTTGGTCAATAGATTGCGCTGGCATTGGACAGTTGGACCGCACTAGGGTTTGGCAGCTGGACCGCGCTAGGATTTAGATAGTTGTCCTAGAAGACGGTGCGACACGAGAAACGAACAGACTCCTCGCTTTTCGGGCTGCCAGGCTGTCAGAAGATTTGATCTTCTTGTCAGGTAATGATGGCATTGCCACGTCAGCCTAGCACGCTCGGGCATTGGCGCCGTTCAGGCTAGTGCAGTTGATTTGTAGCGCAGTCTGCCTACAGCGCAGTTCATTGAAGAGTGCTCAATTTTAGATTTCTCTGCCTATTTGATGGATGCAACTTGATTTTTAGGACTTACACTTATATGTGTGCTTACACAAAGTTCGCTGCTGAAAGAGAACTCATCGTTTGTCTCTATGTGGATGACATACTGATGTGTCAGTAGAAAAAAGATGTTCCTCACGTCCAGATTCCGTATAAAGGACATAGAAGATGCGAATGTTATCATGGATTTAGATAATCTGGACAGAAATTGAGCTTGCTCTGTCAGAAGCTTACTACGTGGAAAGTTGCTCATACCTATGGATGTCAGGATCTTTCATGGATCAATACTCCTTATAGGTGTGATCAAAAGCTGAAGCCATATCATGGAGAAGCATCAGATAGTTGGCGAAATCGAGCATTATCTGGAGTTTGATGTAGGCTACAAGTCCCTGACATAGCTTATGTTGTAGGCATGTCGAGTCGGTTCATAAACGATCCAAGTATTGATCTTTGGAAAGCTGTAAAGAGGGTAATGGGATCTCTCAGGGACTCAGAAGGATACACTAATGCGGTTATCCTGTAGGGGTAGAAGGCTTTAGTGATGCAGTTGGTGCTCAGAAGGAGAGAAAGAAGAGATTATATCTTCTAAATGAGTGGATATGCTATATCGAGGAAGTCGAAGAATTAGATCAATGGGTAGTACTGCTATATCGAAGAAGTCGAAGAAGTAGACCTTTCTCTCCCTATAGAATTTGAGTTCTGTCAGCTGCAGCAGATGAAGCAAAATTGCTTCGGGTATGAAGCAGAATGGCTTCAGGAACTCGGGAACGATCTTTCCGTTGTTGGTGCACAAATTTGGGTGATGCCGATATACTACGAAAACCGAATATGATCTTTCAGTTGTTGGTGCACAAATTTGGGTGATGCCAATGTATTACGACAACCAGCTGGTTGCAACAGTGGCATCAAATGATCTCTTTAATGATGAGAAGAGAATTGTGCGTATATAGCACAAGGTACTGAATGAGCGCATCAAGCGTGGATCATTACAGTGGATGATGTTCGAAGTCGGAAGAATCTGACGGATCCGTTTATCAAGGCCTCAAGTTCCAGCTGGTCGAGGACTCCGCAAGAAAATGGGCTTGACGGACCTCTAATATTGTCTCTTTGAAATTATACCGTAAAGTTTTATGCTATTAGTTCAAAGAAAAATCTATCAGGCATATAGCTTTTGGTTAAAGGGAGGACCATTGACATGAAGAATATCAGGAATATTGGGCAATCCTTTAGGACATTGCGGGGTTACGCACCCTGAACCATTGTTATCTACTGTTTGTTTTTGTATAGAACAAAGTCTTGTGAGAGGATGGCTTGGAAGCCTTAATGAGTTCTCGGGCATTTGGAATATCCAGTGTGCTTTACAGGAAGCACGGGTAGCACAGAACTACAAAGGAGCATAGTACTCCATGCTACAGTATGGTGATACCACATGAGGTACCAAGTGAGGGTAAAGCCTCGGCTTCGGGCCACGTCACAGCGACGTAGCACCGTACATATGAAAGTGGGCCTAATGTTGTAGAATGAAGAGTGGTAAGCAGTACTACAAAGAGGCTGGGCCTCATGTACAGTGGTGTAACCCTACAAAAGGTACCTAGAAAGGGTAAAGCCTTGGCTTCGCGAGCTATGTCACGGCGGCGTAACACTACCGCAAGGAAGCAAAAGGCTTCATGCTGGATAGTTTGGCACTACAAAGAGGCTGGGCATCATGCTACAATGGTATGACACCACATTGTAGAGCCTAAAAATTAAGATGTGCCACCCATTAAAAGTCTTCAATCATCTGATGGCACCAAAACAATCAAGTTGCGTCGGATCATCAAGTAGCACAGCATCAGGTTGCGCCAACGCCAGGTTGCGCTGGAGTCAGGGTGCGCGGAGCGACACGTGGCGCACTTCCTCGAGAATCTGTAACGACGTCATCATTATCTGACAACTGACAGCACGGAGATTAAGGAAAATCCATTCGAATCCCGCGCAATGCGGCGCTAGAGAAGATTTTGTTAGCATGTAATTAATGCTGACAGCTGGTTCACGCAAGTCACGGAATGGCGCGAGGATTAAACAGTACAGCACAGAATACCCAGTCAAAGGCGCCAGTCGTTGAGTTGCGCCTATGCGCAGCCTGACAAATTGGCACCACTTGATCAACTCTTATTTTTTAAACAGGGTGACGTGGCGCGCAAGCCACTAACTTCGCAGAGCGTGTCCACTACACTGTCCACGACCACGTGAATCTCAATCAAACGATGCCATGCGTCTACAGCAGTTGGTGCAAACCGTTCACGCAGGTTGTTACATTGTGCCCACGCGTAACCTGATGAAGCCCGTGCAAGGTGATCAAATGGTCTTCAGAACAGAGTGACGTGGTGCGCAAGCCACTAACTTCGTAGATCGTTTCCACTACACTGCTCACGACCACGAACATCTCGATCAAATGATGCCATACGTCCACAACAGTTAGTACAACCATTTGTGCAAGTGAACAGGAGGCGCGCAACCTAAAGTGCATGCAATACATAATAACTACTAAATAGTTATTTCAAGAACTCTATAAATAGGGTTTTAAATCATTCACAAAACATCATGAGTGATCATAATCTTCTACAAAAGTGCTGTTGCATCCTCCAGAGGCTCGTATCTTCTGATCAGATTCCTATAGTTGTACTTCTCCATAAATCAATTGTACTCCTGTACTCTTTTTCTTAGTTTGTAATAAAACTTTTGTTCTTTGCAAATAAAATGGCGGCTCTGCTGGGGATGACTTTCTCCTCCGATGAGAAAGTTACAACTCAATGTGATACCGCGTCAATCGGCAAGACGCAGAAGACCCTGGTCGTTAAAGTCGACCAAACAGCCTACGAGACCATGATCAATGCTGGGGGTGCCAAGCACACTGCTGCCGCAGTTAAGAGTAAGACGCGCTCTGTTTGGACTCCTAAGTCCTCGGCGGTGCAATCTCCTGCCTCTGCGCAACTCGTGCCCATCAATGCTTCGGTGCAACCTAAGGGAAACAGCCTTTTGGCTAATCCCTCTACTTTTTCGACCCTGAAATCGAAGGAGACTCTGTCTCGGCACACTGCTGTCCAACACAAGGGAAAGCGCTCTTCAGCCCTCTCTTTCCTGGCGCAACCTGCTCCTGTTCCTGCCTCTGCACAACTCGCGCCCATCAATACTTCGACGCAACCTAAGGGAAACAGTCTTTTGGCTAATCCCTCTACTTCTCCGACCCTGAAATCGAAGGAGACTCTGTCTCGACACACTGCTGTCCAAAACAAAGGAAAGCGCCATTTGGCATTTTCTTCTTCGGCACAATTTATGCATGTTCATACTTCAGCACAACTTGTGCGGGTTCATGCCTTGGCGCAACCTTCACGAACTTGTGCAGCAGCGTAATGTAAAGAGAAGCACTCTTTTCCACCAAATCAGAAGCTTAGTAAGAAATCACTAAATCAAGAAAAATGCTCTTTAACTTTTTCTCATTCTGTTCGAGTCATTGACTTGGTGGAAAGTACTGCTCTCCTTAATAGAGACAACCAAATCTCTATCGGGAAGATGAGTTCCATTCAGAATAAACCTTCTATGCAAAAGGGCATCATGCCTACTCCAAAGAGATCAGGGCAGAAGCTACCAACCTTATGTATTTTAAGATTCTGACGAGGCAAACTACTAGTATCTCAAGTAGCTCCCCTGTCAGACTTGCGCACCTATATCAACAGGTGCCAATTAGGCTCAACCTCGGGAAATCACAAGATGTATCAAGCGCAACCCGCACCAGTTGCTAACTTACACCAGAGGAAGAATGCTGAGGTGAAAGATCATGTGACTTTTGCTAACCAGGTTAGCACGTCCTTGTACACTCAAGGTACAAGACATCTCAGGAACAGGAACCATGTCCCAAATATCATCAAGGACTATGTTCTTGCAACTTCTTCTCGTCCTGTTAGTGACCTCCGTGAACTCTTACTATAGAAGCGGAAGGTTGCAATTCCATCCCGTCCAGCGGTGGTTCATCAACAAGAACATCATTGCAACCACCATCACGAAGTTGTCATCAAATGCTGCTGTCAGTTAGCCAAGCGGTCCATCTTTGACCGTTTGAATTATGTTCAGACTCCTGAACCAATCCTAGTGGACGAAGATGAACTACTCTATGCTTCTGTCAACATGGCATCTCGAAGCACTGGGGTAGAAAACGTCCAAGACGTAATGCGTCTCGCAATCCTAGTGAACAATACCTAGATCGGATTCATGAATCCGATGAAGGAGTATACCAATATACTAGATCAAGAAGCCGAGATACAATCGGTCAAATAAATCTTTTTGATTCAAACCAAGATTCTTTCAGTAAAAAAGTATCCCTATCACTTATTCTGGGGATAGTTCTTTATGTGACTTTGATGCTGACAGTGAAAGTTCTGAAAGGACCATTCTTTCCACTAGCTCGTCTTCAAAGGCTAGAGACGTGACTGCTTATGCCATCACAGAAGATCAAGATACCTCCACTTCTTTCAGTCAATAGCAGAGAATTGCTACTTTGGAGGCTAGTTTGAAGAACATGGCTAAGATGATGGCAGGCATGCATGCTGTGATTACGGCACAACATACAGTTCTACCAGTCGCGAATCTGATTCCGACTCAAGAACCTGTGACAACGTCAATTCCCACCAATATTGATCTGGGGGTACAATCTCCTCATACTGCTTCCATTCCTGCACAGGCACCAAGTCAATCTGGTGCATGGGGTGGTACTTATCATGCGGTACCACCTCCTAACAAATTGAATCAATCTACTACTCCGCAATCAACAGGAGATACCAATGAGGCCGTAAAACTTTTACGTACTCAATTCGAAGCATTTAAACAGAAGGATGGCCTACAGAAGCTTGGGATCAAGCAGCCCTATCCCATAGAATGAAAAGAGGTCCAATTTCCTCCTAAATACAAACCCCTACTATTATGCTGTTTGATGGCAGCACGTCTCCAAGTCAATACCTCAATCACTTTAAAGTAATGACTGATCAACTCCAACCAAATGATGCTCTTCTTACCAGAGTATTTGTTGGTTGTTTAGCTGGTACAGCATATGACTGATATCGTAGTTTACCAGATAGGTGCATAATCTCTTTCGCTGGCTTCAAACAAATGTTCTTGGAACGATTTTATGAGGGAACCAACGATATGACTATGTCTGCTCTCATCAAAATCAAACAACGACATAATGAAACGACTGAATGTTTCATTGAACGGTTCTGCCGTAAAGCACACAAAATGCCTCTCGGAACTCCAGATGCTTTAACTATAGACACTTGCAAATCAAACTTGTTGCCTATAATCAGCATGTGGACAGGATCAACACAGTTCCAGGATTGGCCTTCTTTCATAATGAATGTCAAAGCCGTAGAAGAAAGCACTGACAAATTCAAACAATTAGGCATTCAAATGCCTAATATTGACAAAGAAGAGCGTGCTACACCAAATAATAATGGCCGACAGAACAATCGTAAGAGCAAGGTGACTTTGGCCATTAACCTCAAATGCAAAGAAGCCCTGACCATCAATGTAAATCAGCCAACATCTACCTCTTCAGCACCACCCCAACGGGCACCTCGCCCAAAAGAAGAGTACTCTTTCGACGAAGATGACATCTTGAGTATCTTTGATTGCCTCATCAAGAGCAACAAACTTCGACTGCCCAAACCTAAAAGGCCAGATGAAGTTGTTAAGACTGACCATCCTAAATATTGCATTTACCACAGGTTTATTGGACATCCAACTCGAGTGTGCTATGTGCTCAAGGGTAAAATTCAGGAGATGGTCAACTCTGGTGCAATCACTCTCCAGCAAGACGAAAAAACTGTAACAGCTAATGTCGTCTCTTTACAGTTTGGAGATTTTCTAGCTCAACTTGTACAAGACGACGTTGTCCCCATTCCGAGAACTACTCTAGAGATTGTTAATCTTCTACCAGCACGGACAGATGGTCTTGTTCCTCTGTCTACTGATAAAGGGGAGATCATATAGATCCATCTAGATTTAGTGGCAGACTTTGAAACACCATCTTCTTCCACTAAGTCCAAGAAGGCCACTAAAAATAAATCATGTCACATAATTTTATTTGGTGAGCCTTGTCTTCTACCTCTAACTGCTACCTTCATCCCGACAGCAGATAATCCTTCTTTTTCTTCCACTGATAAGACAATATTGTCAAAATCAGACGCCAAATACCAACCAGCTTTCCATCTGTACATTCCACAATCTTGTGAACTCATGACAAAGATGGGATATGATCTACAAAAGGCCTCTGGTTTGAATCATAGAAAGGGATCTCATGTACCTCTTTCTCTATATCTTTCTCACAACCAAACTCGGGTTAGTTTGGGTTACTGGACAAACTCTCCATCTCGTCGAAAGAAATCTTCCAGAAACAAGATCCAGGCGAAGAATTGCAATATGGTATCCTTTGAGCCTGTATCTGAGGAAGAAGTCTTGACTGGTTCTAGGTCTAGAAAACCATGCCTAAGAGACTATTCAGAAGGTCAAGAAGACCCTGCTCCAGCTCTAGAAACTCCTCAAGCATCATCCTCTCCTGCTATCAATAATCCATCAGCTTCGTCACCCCAGATAGAGCCAACTCTTTCCAAACCTACGACAGCCGACAAAGGGAAACAGCCTGTCCTTTTCGACAAAGTATTAAAGAAAACTCCAACTTTGGGACTTGAGAAGCCATACAACTTTAATATACTGGCTCAACTGGCCAATACTCCGACAAGATTGTCAATCTTTGAGCTACTCCGTCTTTCGAGGGAGACTCGAGAAACGTTGAGTGAAGCTTTAACGCAAGCTGATACTTGTCTAGTACTTCTTAAGAAACCAGAGGATGAGCCCATAACATGCCTTCATTGTAATAGTGTGATGGAACTGATGCCAAACATCACCTTTACACAAGACGATATGCTGTTAGAAGATAATCGTCATGATCGACCCCTCTACTTCACGAGATATGTTGATACCATGAAGGTTGATCGTATCCTGATCGATCCTGGGTCTGCGCTCTGCATCATGCCAAAGACTTTAATAGATGCATTGAAGATTCCTGTACACAATCTTTCGACAACCATCACGACAATCCTGGGATTCAATTTTGGGAGAAGTGAACCTTTGGGAAAGATTTGCCTGAAAGTTCAAATAGGCAATCTTCGTACGAAGATTACTTTCTACGTGATCGACAATCACGGCTCTTATAATGCTTTGCTGGGAAGACCCTTTCTGCATGAGCATAACATTGTACCATCCACTTTACTTCAATGCTTCAAATATATGGATGCCAATGGAGAAGTCGAAAAGAAAGTAGCCGACCTGAATCCTTTCAGGGGGGTTGAAGCATATTTTATGGACTCTCGGATGTACAAAGAGGAGTTCATGAAAGTTGTATTGGCAATGGATAGTGAGGAGGATCAGAAACATACTTTAAAAGATGTTCTCGTAATTACCGTCAAAGGACATGATATTTGTCCTTCTTCTTCTCAGACATTGACCATACATCTTTTCTCTCATAACAAACAGCCTCCTGCTGTGGAAAAGGAACAAAGGGAGCTCACCTCTTCCGAGCCTCTTGTTATCGACCTTCGTCGTAACAAACCTCCTCCTTCTCCATCTTCCCCTCTGGTTATCAACCTTACTAAGCCTTCTGTGAAGGCTAAGAATCATGTTGTAAATGATGATGTACAAATCAATAAAGTAGCATCTCCTTTACAGTATACTGATGTCTTTTATTATACTCGATGTTATTTAAAAATGTTAGATAACTTCGAACCACTTGCCATAGGAGCAGTTGAAGCTTCCCGAAACAAAGTATTGCTCGATCCAATGCATGACTCCTTCTTAGTTCTTCCAGGAAGAAATATGAACTTCCTATACTTTTTAGTAAAGGAACGAAACAGAAGATCACGCCTGATAGTGAAGAAGAAAATCACGATAACGGAAGACTTCAACTATGTCGTTGTAGTCAACAATCAAAAGATATCATTCAAAAGATGGGCTATGATTTTAAAGCTGGTCTCAATGGCGGCAAAGGAAGGCGAACTCCTATTCATATTCCTGCTCCGAAAGAAAAATCATAACAATACTACGACAAAACGAAGTGGGGATTAGGATATACTTCACCAACTCTGACTCCAGAAGCCTCCGAATTCGAGGAAGAAGAGCGATCTAACTCTTCTGATTCTATCTCATGGGATTCAGATACCAGTGTAAGGCACGTCCATTGCGTGACTCTATCTTCCAATATGGTGACTGCTGAGTTCTCGAAAGATGACGAAGACTTTGTCGAAGCTTCTGAATTTGATCCTTGGGCACAAAGGATGGATACTCAATGGGAGCTTCGCTTTGAGCAACGTGAGCCACCTACTGAAGATCAGCTAGTTCAAATCAATATTGGAGACGAAATTTCTCCAAAACCGATATTTGTCAGCAAAAGCCTCCCTGAAGCGGATAAACAAGAACTAATCCAACTCATTAGGGAATATATTGATGTATTCGCTTCGAGCTATGAAGACATGCCGGGGTTGGATCCTCAGATCGCAACCCACAAGCTCAACATTCTACCAAATGCGAGGCCAGTCAAACAGCAACAATACCGGTTTCGACCTGACATGATGGATGCCATAGAAGCTGAGGTTAAGAAACTCATCGCTTGTGGTTTCATCTATGAAGAACAACACCCGAACTGGGTGGCTAATGTTGTCCCAGTTTTGAAGAAGACAGGGAAAGTCCGAGTCTGCATCGACTTCAGAGACCTTAATGAAGCCTGTCCCAAAGACGAATTCCCTCTCCCGATCACTGATGTCATGATTGATAATACTTGCGGATTTGAACATATGTCCTTTATGGATGGATTTTCAGGATACAATCAAATCAAGATGCATCCAGAAGATAAAAAACATACATCTTTCTGTACTCCTCTTCGAGTATATTGCTACACTGTCATGCCATTCGGTCTTAATAACGCTAGTGCAACTTATCAGCGAGCCATGAGTACCATCTTTCGTGATCATTTATGAAAGACCGTTGAATGTTATGTTGACGATATTGCTATCAAAAGTCGTTTGAAAGAAGACCATATTCAAGATTTAAGAACTATTTTCGATCAAATGCACTAGCATCAACTCAAGATGAATCACACCAAGTCATTCCTGGGAGTCTCTAGTGGCAAATTTCTTGGATTCGTTATTACCTCTAAAGGTATACACGTTGACCCTGAGAAAATCAAAGCCATTCAAGAGATGCATCCTCCATGCAACCTAAAAGAGCTACGAGGATTCCAGGGACGGCTTGTGTACATCAGGAGATTCATCTCAAATCTCTCTGGACGCTGTAGAACGTTCACTCAACTCATAAAGAAAGGCGTGTCTTTTATTTGGACTGAAGAATGTCAACAAGCATTTGAAGACATAAAGTGGTACTTGATGAACCCTCCAATTCTAGTGCCTCCAATGTCAGGAATACCTTTCCTGATGTATGTTCGAGCAATGGACCATCTTTAGGTGCCTTATTAGCCCAGAAGAATAAAGAAGGTCATGAACAGGCTATCTACTACCTTAGCCGCATGATGATTGGAGCTGAGCATCGATACACTCCAGTAGAAAAAGAATGTCTAGCTTTGATGGTTATTGTTTAAAAGATGAGACATTATATCATTGGCCAAATTATTCATGTTATTTCTAGAGTTAACCCTCTCAGGGTCCTGATGAAGAAGCCCAGCACACTCAATTCTAGGCTCGCAACATGGGCCATATTGTTAGCACAATATGATATAATTTATGTTCCTCAAAAGTCTGTTAAAGGTCAAGCCCTTGCTGACTTTCTAGCAGCTCATCCAGTTCCCGAAACATCTAAACTCTCTGATGAGATTCCAGACAAAACTTTGGAGTCCAACATGATTTCAGAAAAAATTCTTATTTGGCGTCTATTCTTCGATGGGGCATCCAGAATCGGACCAAAAGGTGCTATTGTTGCTGGAGTCGGAATTGTCCTCGTCTCACCAGATGAGTCATGTTCCAACAATGTGGCTGAATACAACGCTCTGCTCATCGGTCTCCAATTGGCTAAACAATTAGATATTGAATATCTTAAAGTTTACGGAGACTCCAAACTGATTATCAATCAAGTTAGAGGCACATACAAAGTTCAACATCAAGATTTGGTTCCATATCATGATGCAGCAATCAGAATGGCCACTTCATTCAAAGGCTTCTTCATCGAGCATGTACGTCGAGTATGTAACACAGACGTCGATACACTCGCTAATCTTGCAGCAGTATTAGCAATTTCCGTCAGAAGGCAACAAATGATCGTCATCACTAATAGGGAGTTATTTTGTGTCCAGAATAAAAAAATATGGAGGTTACCAACCCAAACATGGAATTCAACAATTCAGTTGAAATTTGTACCATCAGTGAAGACTAGAGGACTCCTTTCATAGACTTCGTGGTCCATGATATCCTACCCGAAGACCCTAAGGAGGCCACAACAATCCGGCAATGGTCACTCAGATTTTACTATAATCATACTACAAAGACACTTTTCCGACGAACGTTCGATGGCTTACTCCTATGTTGTCTTGCGGGAGAAGAAGCAAAATAAATAGTTCGTGAAGCTCATGACGGTGTTTGTAGAGCACATCAACCTGGTCCTAAATTACAGGATCGTATTCGCCAAATGAACTATTATTGGCCCTCGATGGTATCTGATATAATCGAGTATGCAAGAAAGTGTCGAGCATGTCAAATCCATGCTGACTTCATTCATCAACCGTCAGAATTCCTTCACCCGACGGCATCATCCTGGCCCTTTGAAGCTTGGGGAATGGATGTCATCGGTCCTATAAACCCTCCCTCATCTTGAGGACATCGGTTCATATTAGCCATAACTGATTACTTCTCAAGATGGGCTGAAGCTATACCTCTAGCTGAGGTCAAGACAAGCAGCATCATCAACTTTATCAAGCATCATATTATTTATAGATTCGGTGTTCCTCGGCGAATCATTCACGATAATGGGCCACAATTCATCAGTCAGAAGTTCACCCGATTCTGCGATGACAACAAGATCAATAATATTGCTTCTACAGCTTACAATCCTGCAGCTAACAGGTTGGCAGAAGCATTTAACAAAACCATCATCAAACTCCTCAAGAAGTTTGTTTCTACCAACAAACGAAACTGGAGTAAAAAGCTTGGAGAATGTCTATGGGCTTACCGTACTACTATACGTACTCCTACAGGCTGCACACCCTTCTCTCTGGTATATGGATGCGAGACTGTCTTACCATTGGAAATCCAGATCCCTTCCCTCAGGATTGCCATTGCCAATGAACTCACAACCGAAAACAATAATCGCCTGAGATTTTAGGAGCTTGAAGCGCTTAACAAGAAACGGCTCCTAGCTCAACAACATATTGAGTTATACCAAGCTCGTCTATCAAAAGCCTTCAATTGTAAAGTCAAAGTCCGAATATTTCAAAAAGGAGAACTAGTTCTAACCGTCAGACGTCCTATGACTATGACACACATGAGTAAAGGCAAATTCGAAGCAAAGTGGGAAGGACCTTATGTCGTAAGTAAAGTTTTCTCCAACGGAGGTTATCAATTAACTGGTATGGATGGTCGAGTCACCATGATGCCCATTAATGGCAAATTTCTCAAGAAATAATGTTTGAAGAGAAAAAAAATATATATATCAACACAGAGACTCAGAATGTAAATAAAATTCCTTATTTGCATAAATTTAAACAGAAGGAAATATATAAAATTAACGAGAACCGGAGCCCTCTTGATTGAAAACGTATTTCGCAAGAAGCTCGAAGACATTATTGTCCGATGACACCAGCAGTTCACAGGCGGCCTTCCTTAGAGCTTCTTCCTCGACAGTACTCCCGGGCTCCACCAGTTCGGCAAGAATATCCCGCTTCTGTCCAGGGACAGCCGAACTTTCTCCGACTTCTGGCTGAATAGGCAGCGAAGGCTCATCGGAAGGAGTGTCGAGGACAACTTCGATCTTTGGGATAACTCCCGTCTCCCTAGGCATTTCTTCTGAAGATATTTACAAAGAAGGAAAAAGGGTGAACGATGCTCTCAAAAAAGTTTCACACTATTTATAGACAGAGAAGCCAAACATTCTGTCTCGTGAATCGAAACAACCTTTTCTCGAAAAGGCATATTCGTTCATCTTGTGAAAAGATCTTCATTTATTCTTTGTCTCAAGAATCGAAGCGACGTTTCCTTGAAAAGGCATACTGATTCATCCGTCTTTTCATCTCTACTTCATTGCGGGAATGGGCCTACATTTATAATAAATCCCCGTGAAGTCTATCCAAATCATCAATTCCGTCTTTTGAAACCCAGCTGTTTTAAAAGATGTCTTTTCTTTATGATAAATCCAGATATTGTCTTTTTAGATACGATATTCCGTCTTTAAGTCCCAGCGGACTTGAAGATCATTTATAGAAAAATGAGTTCATGTCCACATTACCTCTGGATTCTATTTTCTATATCATCACATGAAATTAAATCATAAAGAAGAGAAAATTATTCTTTAAAAAAAATCATAGTTACATCTTAATGGAAATCTATTACATCTCTGATTTTTATTCTAGATACATCTTAATGGAAATCTATTACATCCCAGATTTTCATTCTAGATCTAATAAATGAAGGTCTATTACATCTTTGGATCTTCTTGTTGATGCCAGTTCCTTGTCGTCTCGACCTAAAGCAATGAGAAAGACAATGGAACTAACTCTGGTCTTCTCTCTCAGAAAGACGAGAGGAGAACCCCAGAGTACAGCAACTCAAAGATAAGCTGCTGTCAATACAACTGGTGGAGAAGAGACGGCTCGTCATGAGAATTAGGAATGAAATCACCATCGTGATACGATTCCTAATTCTGTCTCTCCATCGTCCAACTCTCATGTATAAAGTCCCTTCCTACTATCTGAGGAAGATCCTTCTGGAACATGGAGAGTCCTGAGCTGTCTGATTTGAGCGTCAGAATCACATGAGTTGTCTGATGTGAGTGTCAGAAGAATGCTTCCCACAGAATCCAAGTCGCCGATGCCAGTTCTGAAGAAGCTTGCCGACCAAATTTCTGTAAATATCAACAAAGAAAGAAAAGTTAGCAAAATCTATCAAACTGCGTACCTTTGATCAACAGGCGCACATCATAAGTGTCAGCCTATAGGCGCCTATGGTAAAACTTGCGCCTCTGACCGAAGTCAGGCACTGGATTGCAGTGCGCGCTTCTTCTCAGAATTATAGGCGTACGTCTACAACATGTGCCTCTGACGAAGTCAGACACTGGATTACAGTGAGAGCTTCTTCTCAGAATTACAGGCGTACGTCTAAAACATGCGCCTCTGACCGAAATCAGGCACTGGATTGCAGAGGGCGCCTCTTCTCAGAATTTCAGGCGCACGTCTACAATATGTGCCTTATTTCTACAAATCAGTACCCGTCTTCAAAACAGTCTTAGTAAAAAGCAACACAAGTAAACACAACTCATGAATGGCGCTCATGTATGGAGACCACTGGTTCCTTGTTCGGACTTACCATCAAAATCAATGGTGTTTGGCTGAAGAGCGTCGATGATATAGAGCACGGCAAACCAACATCCGAAGACGCAGTATGCAGAAGAACAACATCGAATTTTGGTGGCACAGAAAGGCTCACGAACATTGAACTCTTGACCGCCAAGGAGATTCTGCGAAGAACCATCACCATCAAGAGAAAGAAGAAATGAAAAGGAAGAGTTCATGGACATTTTTATTTTATTTCTCCTATTAGCCATTTAAAAAGCTTAAAAGATGAGAACGGGCGCGTCATTCTAGGTGCCTATGTCGAGAAGGACTTAAACGAAAGGTGCTCAAACCACACAAAAACTGCCATGTGTTCTTCAAAAAACAGTAAACATTTGAGTTGGTCAAAATGGTGCATTGGCACACGCCAATAGGAAGATCACACGAAAAGGTTTGCAGAAGGGCGCCAGAATTTTTTTTCATTCTTTTCTTACATAAGAAAAGGGAAAACAAGTCCCTATAAAATGAGCTGCGCAAAAGACAAAAGAAAAAGTGGTAGCCCTACAAAAACTATTACTTCTTCTCGTCTTCTTCACCAGCTTGGCGAAGAGAAGCACCCAACTCGCACATATCACGAATCCCTGAACGATGCATTAGACGAAGAAAACCTTCTACGTCATCGTGCTCTTCAGAAGAGGACGAAGGACCACCGTTCAGACGATCAAAGACTACTGGGGTCAATCCATAACATTCTAAGAAATTATTTGCACGAAGTGATTGGTCAGCCCCGGACATGATTGTAGGCGCGGTGTCGGGCCTTGTCTCCTGATCTTTTACTTCAGCGTTAACACCGGTCGCTATCTCCTTCTTCTTAGGTGCCATGGAAGTACAGAAGTGAGGAATGAGTACAAAGACATCTCTATATAAATATAACCGACCAACTCTTCATATTCTCCATGGGAAACCGAACATCATCAATGAAGCTTGGGAAGACGAAGAAAAGATCGAATGTTTTCGAGAAGAAATTTATTATGATGGTGGAGAATTGACTGGCGCAATCCAAACAAAACTAGTATAATTCAAAGTATTTCAAAACTTTGAAGTATTTTCAAGCTTCAAAAACTTTGAAGGGGGTCTTGCAGAGCCTAAAAATTAAGATGTGCCACCTATTAAAGTCTTCAATCATCTGATGACACCAAAACAATCAAGTTGCGCCGGATCATCAAGTTGTGCAGCATCAGGTTGCACTGGAGTCAGGGTGCGTGGAGCGACACATGGCGCACTTCCTCGAGAAGCTGTAACGGCATCATCATTATCTGACAACTGACAGCACGAAGATTAAGGAAAATCCATTCGAATCCCGCGCAATGCGGCGCTCGAGAAGATTTTGTCAGCATGTAATTAATGCTGGCAGCTGGTTCGCACAAGTCACGGAATGGCGCGAGGATTAAACAGTACAGCACGGAAGACCCAGTCGAAGGTGCCAGTCGTTGAGTTGCGCCTATACGTAGCCTAAAAAATTGGTGCCACTTGATCAACTTCTTATTTTTTAAACAGGGTGATGTGGCACGCAAGTCACCAACTTCGTAGAGCGTGCCCACTACACTGCCTACGACCACGCGTCTACAGCAGTTGGTACAAACCGCTCGTACAGGTTGTTATATTGCGCCCACGTGTAACCTGATGAAGACCGCGCAAGGTGATCAAATGGTGTTTAGAACAAAGTGATGTGGCGCGCAAGCTACTAACTTCACAGATCGTGCCCACTACACTGCTCACGACCACGCGCATCTCGATCAAATGATGCCACACGTCCATAGTAGTTAGTACAACCGTTTGCGCAAGTGAACAGGAGGCACGCAACCTGAAGCGCGCGCAATACAGAATTACTACTAAACAGTTATTTCAAGAACTCTATAAATAGGATTTCAAATCATTCATAAAACATCAGGAGTGATCATAATCTTCTATAAAAGTGTTGTTGCATCCTCCAGAGGCTCGTGTCTTCGATATCACATCGTCCAAGGGTTAAAGTGATCGTCTTCTGATCAGATTCCTATAGTTGTACATCCCCAGAAATCAATCGTACTCCTGTACTCTTTTTCTTAGTTTGTAATAAAATTTTTGTTATTTGCAAACACACATGAGGTATAGCCTCAGGTTTGGCCATGTCATAGTGGCGTAGTACCGCAAGGAAGCGAAAGGCTTCATGCCAAGACACTTAAAAAAAACTCACCTAGAGTGTATGGAAAGAGATATAGGTCGTCTCTTGAAAAAATCTTGCAGACACCCAATATACATACACCGAAACCAGGCGAACACAGGACCATTAATGTGCAGTCAGAAGCACAGTTGATATCATTATGTGAGTGGGAAGAATTACAGTAATGATACAGAATTCAAGGTTTAGTTTATTCATGTATCATGCTATTGTTTAATCTCTGCGAGAAGATTCAAGTCATAGCGACGTCTATCCTAATGCATGGTGGGCATTCACTGTGGAGAATGCTCAACCCATATATATTGAGATATGTGGGGAATTGTTGGTGTTTTTACCTTTGGACTAGTGTAAAATAGTCCCATATCGGCTACACGACCAAGTGGGTATCTCAATATAATGATTAACATGTGTTGAAGTGTGCACATGGGGTATAGTGGAGCACATGTGGGTGTCATATGGGGGTGTTTTCCCAGAAGAAAAAAAGAATTAACTCCAACAATGAAGCATGTTGCTTTTTGTCGTTCTTTTAGACTCGGACACGGGCTCAATGATGCTTCGTGCATGCACGGGAGCATATGAGGGGGTAGGCATGGACTTGCACACGACTACACTGATTGCGGGATTATCTAAAATATCAAACTCTATTTTTAAGTATTGGTATTTTAGTGCCACATCGCATAGGAGAAAAAGTGAAGTCTCACTCCATGCTATATATAGAGCCCCCTGGCCTCCTTTATAAGGGGCACCAATAAAGAAAGTAAAGGGAGCTCGTTGAGCCGTTCGAGTCACAAAAGATTGACTAATGAGCGTTCCAGAAGTTCTTTAAGAACTTGATGGTTCGTGGGAGCAGATCATGGTAGGAGAATCTTGCTTTGAGCAACGGTGGTCTTCACCACCCCAACAAGAATAATAATTTGTTATTATTTCTTCTTCTCTTTTTTTTCTTCTATTTGTAATATTTTCTGTCCCAATTGCAACACGTTTGCAAGGAAGAACACTCTCTTTCTATTAGTTTGTATTTGAGAGAGGAAGTTATAAACTGAAAGGATAGTAGTATTCTGTGGCTTTAGGTACTTTTGGAGAGAAACTCGTTTACAGGAATCTATGAAACCTAAAACTCAGTTCAGGTACTTTTGGAAAGCAAACTCGTTTGCTGGAATTTTCGAAGTCCTAAAACTCAGATCTGGTACTTTTAGTGAGCAAACTCGTTTGTCGAAATCTCCAAAGTCGTAAAACTGACTTAAAAAAATTATGAGAGCAAATTTATTTGCAAGAGATCTCCAAAATCCTACATAATCAGAACATAGAGCAAATTTATTTGCAAGAAGTCTCTGCGTCTGACAGTTGCTATATCAGAATAGAGAGCAAAATTTATTTTGTAAGAGGTCTCTTAAATTATGATCGTTCTTTCATCTAGATCTGTTTCAGGAATAATACACATCCCTATCCAATCCCATAGCCCTCATATCCGCTTCAATGTTATGAATAATCCCTATTTGGGACATCTTTATGTCTTCGTACACTCTTCGATTACGTTCCCTCCATATGTGCCATATCGTCACTGTTAGCCTGCAACAAGCTTTCCAGTACCTGGTGGAACCTTTCTTCCAATTAGCTTCCAGGTCATCAATGGTGCTAAAGAGCACATTATCTGTGCCGGTGGGTAAACCCAACGTATTTTGTTGATGCAGCCAAATAGCCCAAGAGAACTCACATATAAAATATAGGTGATCTCTATTCTCCACATTGTTACTACATAGATCACATACCTGGCCAGCTTCTAGGATGTTGAATCTAACTAGCCTTTCTTTAGTGAGTAGCCTGTCTCTAATAGCCTTATAGGGGCAAAGCCTTATCTCCACAGCCAACTTCTTGACCCATACAAAGTTTGTAGTCGAAAACTTTTCATAGTGCTGCCGGAACTGCTCATGGGCAGTTTGAAAAACAACCTGCCTGTGCTTGATCCCTCCCAGACCCATTTAATTCTACCTTCTGATATGTCAATAGGGATATGATTTTTTCTCTCTACAAGAATCGTTCCCGTATGATGCCCTGCGACTTGCTAATGGCCATCGATGATAATCCTGCTAATTGCTTCCCTTTACCCCTCTAGCACATATGCTTGCTCCCCTATAATGTCTCGGATACTCTGGTGGTGGAGCCATGGATCTTGCCACAGATCTGTGTCCTCTCCGTCATGAATGACCTGCATCAGTACACTTTTGATTTTCCTTCTCTGTAATAGAATGGTTTTACCAATCCCCGAATAATTGTTATTCGATCTATGGGTCCAGAAGTTGGTCCCCATAATGTATCTGTTGTTGGTCCACTTCGCTCACATAGACTTTCGTTCTATGAACTTCCAAGTCATTTTGAGCATGGCAATGTCCCGGAGAGTGGTAAGGGACCTCAAACCAACTCCTCCCTCATCCTTTGGGCGACATAGGTCTTCCCATGTGATTGCATGAATTCTGCCCCTCCACAGTAAAATAGCACAGAGTTTCTCGATTCTACGAATAGTAGCCGTAGACAACTGGATGGATTGCAACCAGTAAAGTGCAGTGATCAAGATGATAGTTCAGATCAGCTCCACCCGTCCATCAAACGATAGGCTATTGGCTTGCCACCCCTCCAACCTCCTTTGGACGTAGTCAACAATCCCAGAGCATTCAGTATCCCTGGCATAATTCATGGATAAGGGCAAGCCAAGATATTTGACAGGCAAATTACCCTTTTTAATCCCAAGTAGTTGTTGTATCTTCTCTTTGATAGGACGGGAAGTATTGAAGTAAACTCTGATTTTATCTTTGTTAATTTGCAGACTCAAGAGCATCCCAAATTCCTTAAGTATCATGTTCAACTGTTGAATGCCTCTAATTGACGGTTCCATGAAAACCAGTAGATCATCGACATAGACGAGATGCGATACCGAAAGGGTCACTTTCCAAAACAATGGCACAAGCTTCTTGCCAATAACCGTCCGATCTAATAAGCAAGATAGATATTCCATTACCAAGGTGAATAGATACGGAGACATTGGGTCTTACTGACGAATTCCTTTGTTGCTAGCGAGGAAGCCATGAGGCTGCCCTTTGACAAGAACTGAGAATAAGGGGGTCAAGATACACTCTCGAATCTTGCTGACCCACCATTGATCGAAGCCCATCTTCCCCATAATGTGGCAGATAAATTCTCTATTAACCATGTCATAAGCTTTGCGGAGGTCAAGTTTGATGCAGGCCTTGCTCCCCTCTTTTATTAAACCCTCAAACCATTTCATGCACAAGCAGGCTGTTTTTCGCAATGGCACGCCTTTTGATGAAAGCAGATTGATTAAGAGAGACAATCCCAGGCAAAATTGCTTGCATACGTTTACTCATCAGCAGGATAATCACCTTGTATAAGAAGTTGCAACAAGTAATAGGCCGATATTCTGTTATGGAGGTTGCCCTTTCCTTCTTTCGTACCAGGATAAGAAAAGTGTGGTTGATTTCCTTCAGCACCCTACCGTGTGTTGCGCCCCGATTCATCGAATCGTTCATCCTTGCATAGACTCAAGGCAAATCGATCGTCCTTACCGGGGAGTTATGTCATACAAGTCTAATTTGGACTTGTACAAGGCAAGTATGTGCATTTGATAGTTCTTTTGAGACAACGAGTTGAAATTAAATAATACAGAGAGTTGAAGCCGCAGAATACGAAGAAATAAACTTTTCATTGATAAAACTTGCAAAGTATATACAAGATCATTTTTATATTACATATGTCGTTGCAGCTACATTCTTTAAAACACAAAAGAAAAACTTTCGACAAGCTGCCATAAAATAATCCTTGTCATTCCATACATTCATGCCTCTTTATACATTTGAACAAAAGCTTTCGATCTGAATTGGGCGTCAAAATACTTAAAAATAGGAGAGCTTCGAGACGCCTTCCGTTCTTCAGCTTCAACTTAGTCTCGTGATCCCACAACGCGCTCGTCACTTGGAGAGTTGGGGGTTAGCATACTTTCTAGTGAGCGGAACAAACCCACTCGTCTAAACTGACACTGCTCATTAAGGATTTCAAGCATTCAAAGTGATCTTTCTTTTTAGAACTAATTGAGTTGCAGTTCATATCGAAGGCTTAGTTTAAAGCAATAAACAACATAACCATTTTCAACATATCTTACCACGGCCGTACTCCTCCATGCAATAAAACAGATATAAAACTTACCACCTGAATCAGGTGAGCATGATATCTATCTTATATGCGGTCATTAGTGTTACGACACCACGAGGGACAATTCTCAATGGCATTGTGACACGCCCTATCAGTCCATATTGCGAGCCTAACTGGGGTCTCGTAATGCCTTGTGCTAAGCACGAATCTCAAATTCTTCCTAGGTCGATTCGGTCCAGGCGCCCGGGATACCATTTCGAGAAAAATAATACCTTATGCACAAGTTGTCCATGACCATGTAAATGTATGAATAGTTTAAGCTAGGCAACATAATGCATGACATAAACAAAATTTAGCAGTAAAAATGTATATCTTGTGCAACAATTCATTCATTTCTCTGAAAGCTGTATGTTCTATTTGGCAAATCGCAAGTACCAAATACTCCGAGGCACTATGCCATAAATTGATGTTTCAATGTCCTTCCTTTCAACAGTTTTCTCGGTTTTGAACCAAACTGCTCGTCTTGTTGCGAGGCGTTGAGTTAATGTCTCTATGCCTTATTATACTAGTTATATTACAGTTATCCCATGATCTTTATCTTAGTGGCACAACATATATTCAACCAGCATCATCGATTTGAACGTTGAACTTGGAAATTTGTTGACGAGAAGGAGTATAAAAGAAGGGGCCGAACCACCCACCTAAAAGAGATGTGCCGAAAGTAGGAGATCACTTCGCAATGGTTAGACGTCAATTACGTGAACTCCTGCAATGGCACGAACATCATATTAGAATTACTTCTTCAATCCTTCCCTTTCAAAATTCCCATAAGCGTATTCAAAAATCAACACGACAGTACACTCAGCAAAACCAAACAGCAAAACAATTCAGAAAACCAAAAAAACCAACAGCGGACCAATCCCGTCGAAAGGACTCTTATTTAGAGCTCGCTCGCCAAGACACAGTCCGCTGCATCTAGGACTTATTCCAACAGAAATTGATCCATTAGTTGGAATGGTTTTTATATCACTCATCCAAATCAATTTTATTGATGCCACGGTTTTTGTATACAAAACTCGTGGCTGAGTCAGACTAGCCATCTATGTTTCCGATTGAGTCTGACTTGCCACGAGCCTACTACATAATGCTTCGCTCCAATGGGTTCGGGGCACTACAAAATATACCACTAAGAAAAAGTTTTGTCCTGAAACTTAAAAACAATGGTCTGACCTTAATCGACGAATAGTGAAGGGTACTTCTCCTTTATTTCTGACTCTAGCTCCCATATCAACTCCTCAACTGAATTATTGCATCACAACACACGAACCAAGGACATCAACCAATTTCGTAGGACCTTTTTATTACGGTCCAGAATTTGTACAGGCTTCTTCGAATATGACAAATCGACGTACAGCTCCAACTGATCGAAGCTAACCACATGACTTGGATTGTGCACGTACTTTCGAAGTTGAGAGACATTAAAAACATCGTATACTTCAGCCAAGGCAGGGGGTAGCGTGATCTGATAAGCAACGGTCGCCACTCTCTCGAGGATCTCAAAGAGGCCTACGAATCTTGGACTTAACTTGCCATTAACTCCGAACCGCATAACGCCCCGCATCGACGTCACCTTTAGGAATACATGGTGCCCGACCAAGAACTATAACGGTCGTTGATGAGTGTCCGCATAGCTCTTCTGTTGACTTTGTGCGCCGCAGTGTCTATCTCGAATCATACGGACCTTTTTGACAGCTTGTTCCACCAGCTCCGGCTCGAGCAACTATAGCTCTCCGACTTCGTCCCAGCATATCAAAGATTGGCACTTCCTTCCGTAAAATGACTTAAAAGGAGCCATCTAGATGCTTGATTGATAAGTATTGTTGTACGCAAACTCTGCAAGTGGCAAATGCGTGTCCCAACCAGTCTTCAAATCTATCGCAGACAGACGCGGTTTGTAGGTGGTACGTGGAGCTAAAATTCAGCTTGGTGCCCAGCGTCGCTTGCAGCCTCATCCAAAAATATGACAAGAATCATCAATCTTTGTCCAAAATGATCGTGGATGGTACCCCATGAAGTCGAACAATCTCATCGATGTAAATCTGTGCCAACCGATCAATGCCCCGGATACTTTGATAGTGATGAAAAGAGCGGACTTGGTCAATCGATCCACAATGACCCAAATCGCATCATTTCCCTACGGCATCTTTGAAAAGCCCACGATAAAACTATAGAGGTATCATTCCACTTCCACGTTGGAATTACGAGGTTTTACAGCTCCTCGTCGGGTCGTTGGTGCTCGACCTTCACCGGTTGACAGGCCATGCATTGTGACACAAAAGTTGCCACATCTTTTTTCTTGTCGTACCACTAAAATGTCGTACGCAAGTCCTTGTACATCTTGGTGCTGCCAAGATGCAACAAGTACTTTGCATAGTAAGCCTTCGTCTTCGACATGGTCAGGCACGCACATCCTCCCCTTCACCCGTATCATCCCGCTTTCGTCCACCGCAAAGTCGGTCGCCTTTCCTGTCGAAATTAGCTCGTACATCTTCTTCAGGAATGGATCGCCCTCCTATGCGGTCTTTATCTTGTCGCGCAAGCTCGTAATTGAACGAACTGTGCCCCTCGATATCGAATTCGGAGTTCGATATCCATTTCTGCTAAGTCACGTAAAATTTTGCGGTTGATAGCCAGCCATCCCATGAACATTCTTCTCAGAGCATCCGCTATGATGTTTCCCTTACCTGGCATGTACTCGATTGTCAGATCATAATCCTTAATGAGTTCGAGCCAACGCTGCTGCCGTAAGTTCAAGTCCCGTTGTGTGAAAATGTATTTAAGGCTTTTATGATCCGTATAGATGCTGCAAGCCATACCATATAGATAGTGTCATAATAGTTTCTACGCGAATACAATCGCTGCTAATTCTAGATCGTATGTAGGGTAATTCTTTTTATGCTACTTCAACTGTCTTGCAGCAAACAAAATCACCTTACCCCTTTGCATAAGCACGCACCCTAAGCCAGTTCTCGATGCATCGCTGAATATTTGAAACCCTTTTGACCCGTCTGAAAGTGCAAGGATTGGTGCTGAGGCAAGCTATTGCTTTAACTTATGGAGGCTAGATTCACAGTCGTCGTTCCACTCGAATGCAACTCATTTCTGTGTGAGTCGAGTCAGAGGCAACACAATCTTGGAAAAATCCTTTACAAATCTTCGGGAGTAGCCTGCCAAGCCAAGAAAACTACGGATGTCGCCTGTCGAGGTAGGTCATTTCCATTCAACTATCGCTTCAATCTTCTTTGGGTCAACCATGACGCCTTCAGCCGTTATAACGTTCCCAAAGAACATCACATTGTTCATCCAGAACTCATATTTACTCAATTTAGCATACAGTTGATGTTCACGTAGGGTCTGTAACACCGTCCTCAAATGCTCGGCATGCTCGTCTTTGTCCTTCGAATAGATGAGAATGTCGTCAATGAATATGACGACAAATTTGTCTATGAACGGTCGAAAGACTTGGTTCATTAGATCCATGAAGGTGGCGAGAGCATTTGTCAAACCGAACGACATGACCAGGAACTCATAGAGGTCGTATCGAGTTCAAAAAGCGGACTTCGGCACGTCATCGGGCTTGATCTTCAATTGATGGTAGCCTGAGCGAAGATCAATCTTGGAAAACATTATAGCCCCTTGTAATTGATCAAACAAGTCGTCTACCCTCGACAACAGGTACTTATTTTATACCGTGGCTTTGTTACGTTCCCGATAGTCGATGAATAGCCGCATCAGTCCATTCTTCTTCTTTACGAACAATACTAAAGCACCCCACGGAGAGACACTAGGGCAAATATATTTGCGATCTAGCAACTCTTGTAGCTCTGTTTTTAGTTCTTTCAGCTCTGCCGGCACCATTCGATACGGCGCTTTGGATATAGGTCGAGTGTTCGAAAAGGTGTCGATGTTGAATTCTATCTCTCGATCCGACGGTATCCCTGGCAACTCGTCTGGAAACACGTCAAAATTTTTTACCACGATTTCAGTTTATGTCGTGCCTGCAATCTCTTTTTCGTGTCTCAAACTAATGCTAGGTACCCGCTGCAACCAGAATATAATATGCGCCTCACCGAAATTGTCGATATCACCATGGCCGTCTTCGATGCTACCCCGTACGAGTAGAAGAACTCTATTTTACCAGGAAGATAGAGCACAACTCTCTTCTTCGCACACTAGATGGTTGCGTTGCATGAACCCAACCAATCCATGTCGAGGATGATATCATACTCCTTGATGTCGAGGATGATAACTTCCAAGGATAGATTTCTTCCAACGATGCGATGCAACCATCCATATAAATTTGAATGGCATGCATATCTACTCACGATGGAGTGCTAACACTAAGATTCATATCTAGTAATTGTATAAGTAATTTATTTTCTTCTATAAACTCAGCAGATATGAAGCTATGTGTAGCACCCAAATCAAATAGTACTCTATTAGGCATATTTTTATAGAGTAGTATACATGTTACGATCGTTTCAGATGCGAATGCTTAATCCCGAGTCAGTGGATAGACTCGGCCTTGCACCTTTGGCAATTTTGTGGGTTCACTGGCACTGCGTTTCCGTTATGGACGGGAGGTGCCCTATTCTAATTTTGGATGTTTCTTGGAGGATGTTGGTTTGCCCTCCCCATTCGACAATTTGTCGCCTTGTGGCCCACCTGGCCACACGTGAAGCATCCCCGTACCCAGCAGTCGAATGCACGATGTCTGTTCATTCCGTATTTGTTGCAGCGCACCTCCGAATTCTCAATTGCATGTTGGTGCTTTGGCACGCCCGATCCTCCAACGTCGTGGAGATGTTTGTTGAAATTGTTACGGACGGATGACACTGCCCTCTGCGATGCTCGACCAAAAATTCACTCGCTATCAAGTACAACATTGTAGGACTCTCTGTAGGTTTGACATTTTTTGGTTCATGACATCCCTACGGAGATCATCATTCAGGCCTTGTTGAAAGAGCTCGCACTATGCTTCCTTGTTCGGCATGGAAGCTCCGACAAACTTTGAAAGTTTTACGAACTTCGCGTTATAGTCTTCGACTGACATGTTTCTTTATTTCAAGGACATAAATTCGTCCTCTTTCTATCAACGAACGTCACGAGGAATATATTGCTCGAGGATGGCCTGCTTGAACGTCTCCCATAAGATCTTGATGGAGGGGTCGGCATCGTAGAGTTCCTGTTTCTTTGCCTCCCACCAGTCGTAGGCCCTCAAGTATAGCTGCATGGCCGTGCAAGCCACCCTTTTGAATCCTTTAATGTTGAGAAGATTGAACAGACCCTCGATTTTTACTAGCCATCCCATGATCTCGTCGGGTTCCGCTCGGCCGTTGAACTCAGGCGGGTTCAGTTTCTTGAGCTCGGTTGCTTTGAATAGGGAAGAGGAAAACATAGGCTTCATCGTTACTTGTTGTACTTATTCTTCTTTTGATGTTGCAGTCGCCGAATTCTGTTGGGTTGTCATGGTGCTCACGATCCGGGTCAGTGCATCCATCTGTTTCTGTTGGACACTAAATTGGGCATGGATCTGCGTCTGCAGCTGTTGTTGTTGTATCTTTGCCTGGCACCGTTGGACTTCCATGAGGCGCAGTAATCGCTCTATGGTAGATTTGCTAGGTGCCGCCTCCTTGGTACTATCTGTGCTAATCAACGTGGCATTGATAGCGGGGACACCCGACTTCTTCATTATTCTTACAAAATTGGGCTAACCCGTTAGTATTCTCGAAAATATCTACAGGATATCTGTATGGAACGATTATTTCATGCATCATATGTCGAAAAGCACATAATTTTTTAAAAAATGCAACAACATCCAAAAAATGAATTTAAAAGGTCCGAGGTGTGAACCGTGATCTGATACCAACTTGTCACGTCCCGATTCGTCGAATCGTTCGTCCTCGCATAGACTCAAGGCAAATTGATCATCTTCACCAGGGTGTGATGTCGTACAAGTGTAATTTAGACTTGTACAAGGCAAGTATATGCATTTGATAGTTCTTTTGAGATAATGAGTTGAAATTAAATAGTGCAGAGAGTTGAAGACACAAAATAGGAAGAAATAAGCTTTTTATTAATAAAACTTACGAAGTATATGCAAGATCATTTTTACATTATATATGTCGTTGCAGCTATATTCTTTGAAACACAAAAAAAAAAACTTTCGATAAGCTGCCATAAAATAATTATTGTCATTTCTTACATTCATGCACCTTTATACATTTGAACAAAAGCCTTCAATCTGAACTGGACATCAAAATACTTAAAAATAGGAGAGCTTTGAGCCGCCTCTCATTCCTCAGCTTCATCTCGTGCTTCCACAGCACGTTCGTCACCTAGGAAGTTGGGGGTTAGCATACTTGCTAGTCAACGGAACGAACCCACTCATCTAAACCAACACTGCTTATTAAGAATTTCAAGCATTCAAAGTGATCTTTCTATTTAGAACTAATTGAGTTACAATTCATATCGAAGGCATAGTTTAAAGCAGTAAACAAAATAACCATTTTTAATATATCTTACCACAGCCGTGCTCCTCCCTGCAATAAAATAGATATAATAATTACCACTGTACAAGACAATAGGTGAGCATGTTGTCTATCTTATATGCGGTCATTAGTGTTACGACACCACGAAGGACAATTCTTAATGGTATTATGACACGCCCTATCAGTCCAGGTTGGGAGCCTAGCTGGGGGGTCTCGTAATACCTCGTGCTAAGCTCGAATCTTAAATTCCCCCTAGGTCGATTCGGTCCCGGCACCTCGGATAGGATTTCAAAGAAAATAATATCTTGTGCATAAGTTGTCCATGACCATGTAAATGTGTGAATAGTTTAAGCTAGGCAACATAATACATGACATAAACTGAATATAGAAGAAAAATCTATATCTCGCACAACAATTCATCAATTTCCCTCAAAGTCGTATGTTTGATTTGGTGACTCGTAAGTACCAAATACTGCGTAATACTGTGCCACAAATCGATGTTTCAATATCCTTCATTTCAACAGTTTTCTTGATTATGAACCAAACTGCTCGTCTCTTTGTGAGGCATTATGTAACGCCCCAGTCCCAAAATACGTAGGACTAGAATACGTATACATGCCAGCTATGCATCGAAAGGACTTCATCCCAGCTCGAATACGTATAAGCTGTCTGGTTGTTCTAGAATCAACTACATCTCAATCTACTAAATATCGATAATAATAACGAATCAAGTGCAGTAAGGCTGATCAGACCATAATACACTGATTCTTGGATAGATAGATGTATTAGAGTGGATCCCCAATAATACATTCATCATAAACAAGCTAGAAGAAAAATGAAGCTTGTAAAAGACTAGGCTATAATAACAGTAAAAATCAAATATAAGACAAAATCTAAATACGAAAGAGGAAGATAAAACATCATCTAAATATACCTACAGACTTGGTGTAGCACCCATCCTCCATCAACGTGTCATACATTCGTCTAATACCTGGAGTGATCACCAGGTCCTCAGGGGACTAGCAAGACACATAATATACATGCTTACTATACAGTAAATAACATGCATGAAAAATAGGAGTAACCAGTGGAGGAAAGAATAACACATAAGGAACTCTATGGATGATGACATGTCATGAGAATATAATATCAATCATGGCTATAGGTGCATGTGATAGAAACCGCAGCCCGATGAGGTACTAATAGTCCTATAACAGGTTCTCTATCGTAACCCGGGAAGGCACTAACAATAGAGGTATAGCCACGGCTAATAAAATATTCTCTCCTAAGGTACTAAGAAGTCAAGTCTATCTAGTCATGTCCAAGTCAAGTATGGGTCAAACAGGTCAGGAAAATATGGCACAGGCATAACAGTACTATCACTAGACATGAACAAAATAAGAAAGACAAAAAAAGTAACATGGAAAATGAGTAACAGTCTACGTGCACGTAAAACTAGAAAGTAACCATGATATGAAGCAAGAGAAATATGTAACCAAGTAAGAAAGAATGGCAATGTAGAAAAGAATGTAAATACTATAAAGTTTGGCAAGGTGTACTTGCCTGGTGGTAGCAAAAAGTCCCGCAAACAACTCGTCAAATCAAAGAGTCTCGAAACCAGAACTCCCGCAAATAACTCCGGATGCTGAAACAGACATTGCCAACATTCCGAAATAAGCAAAATACCTAGGATAGGCTACCCATAAGTACAATCTGGACACAGAGGTAAAATGGTAATTTTGGGTCAAAACAGTATTGGTCATTGGATCCGCTTTGTACCGAAAAGCGTGACAGCATCTACGGTCTCTAAAGTCATCAAACTACACGTCTACAGGTCTATTTTGACGATACGAACCCAACGGTATATCCAAAGTTGGATTCAGTTGGGATGTGCATAAATTTGCCCATTGGATCAGGTCGTGGGCCCGCCAAAATTGCGTTCCGGTCGACCTTCTCAGAATCGGACCAAACGTGGCAGACAGGACCAGAAAAATGATATGGTCCTGTTGGCACAAGTTTTTTCTCGAGGTGACGAACATACACAAAGTAATTGAATTTTTTAAAAAAGGTCGATACGGTAAATTTTGGCGGATACACATCAAATTCATCGGGCACACACAAACAATTCGAATTCTGTCAAAGCCCACATGTGCACGAAGTCTGTACGCACCTTTCGATACAAGTGGTTCGTGACCAAGTCGCCCGAATTGTCGGGACGGACTCCGTATCGAGATTTTTTGGGGTTTTGAAAACTGGTTTTTGGTCAGCTTCAACCTAATTTTAAACAAAAATAACCAACTATAAATTAAACTAAAAATAGGGTTTCAATCTCGGTTAGGTTGTCTACAAGTCTGTTCAAGAGGTTTCCTAAGATTCGCCATATTCTGATCGTAAATCGACCGCCAACTTGGGGTTTTGGGACAGTTTCCAACGTCCAAAAATCGAGTTTTTTTTTCTCGATTTTGGAACTCGAACTTCGTCACGTACGATGCAAAAGAAAATAAACTATTTGAAGGGAAGTGAATATGGTCAGGTTGTCTATGTATCGGAGAAATCCACTCGTGCAATGGTGAACCTAGGTGGCGAGAATCTTGTCGCGAAGTTGCTATTCTGCCGCTGTTTTTGTTGCTTCTTGCTGCTGCTGCCGCGACTGCGACCGCATGGTCGGCCGGCCTGCAGGCGCACCGACGACGCGCGAGCGGTGGACTCGGGTTGGAAGAGGTCGCCAGGGAGGCCACTGGGGATAGGTGGTGGTGGCGAGGGGATTTGGCTAGGGTTTTACGATGGATTCCTTCCCTCTTTCTCTCGTGTTATATATATATGACTGTGTGGGTTTCTTTGGGGGGGTCGAGTACTTCATATTACTTGCGGGTTTTTTTATAACTATATCTCTATATATAAGTATCTATATATATAGCTACACATACCTATAGATATAATGATACATATAAACACCATAACTCCAAATACAAGCAATCAAATGTGCTAAAACAAAACAAATAATTGTAATATATAATTATTTTACTATAATACTAAATTAAATAGAATTCTATTTTTATGTGTATATAAAGCCTAATTTTTTTCATATTGTGTATACACGCATATATACACAAGTATATATAGCCTAAAAATTCCAATAATATAACAAGATATTTTCTAAGAAAATGTTATCATATACTCAAAACAAAATATCAATTTTATGGGAAATACATATATATTATATATAACACTCATTTATATATAAAAATTACTTGTTAACCACTAAAATAAATATACTAATTATATTGGCACAATAATTATCTATATGGACATCTTTGGACGTACTACAGGCCTACATGGACTTGGATTTGGTTCGGTCAAGTCCGGACTAAATTGGTACAATTGGGTCTTCTAAAAATCATAATCTTAATAAATAACTAATTAAATCCTCAATAGGGGTCAAGTCAAAATTTTGAGTGGTTTTCCTAGTTGGGACACGGTTATAACCGGGTCTTCCCTAGCATGGCTAAAACACTAGTCAAAGCACGCAACTACACTAGCCGTGCCAAAATTTCTAGTCGTTATACATCATAAAACTTATCCATGGCTAAGGCCATATATATATAGTATTAGACTATTATAAATATAATCATATTATAAATATATATGATTATAAATATAATCATATATATATATATATATATATATATATATATATATATATATATATATATATATATATATATATATATATATATATTTTATATATGATTATAAATATATATAATCATATATATATATATATATATATATATATATATATATATATATATATATATATATATATATATATATATATATATATATACCAATTGCAGGCAGGATCTTCAAAGAGGCCAGAAGAGTAAAGAACAAAGATCGAAATAGCAAACTGGAACTTTTATTGATATTAGTAGTAATACAAGCACTCACAAACTCACACTCTTACAAAGGAAAATAGGAAAAACTAGTACAAACTTGCACACACAAATGAGGCAGAAGGCCTCTATTTATAGTACAAACACACCCGAAGCCAACCGGCAGTATCAGGTTATTGCAAGCCATCTGTCCAGAAGCACCGCCTCGAGTGAATTATTGGAGCTACGTAGTGTATTAGGCACATACGTGTCCCGACAACTTTATGTCACATCTCCCTTTTCTTTATTAAAGGAGATTCTCTCTTATCTTGACTTTGGCCGAATTCTGGATTGTAGGCCCCACATCCACAATTATCAATATTCGTGGCTGTCTTTATCAATTCCACCTTTATTTCCCTGCCGCACAGCTGTCCTTTATTTCCCATCATCTTCACTATTTCTGGGTCGCCTTCGTGGCGCGTGGCTGGCGGACGATTCAACCACCACTTCATTATTGCTTTCTGCGGAAGATTCTTCCTTATCGCTATGGGCTGCTGCTACCGACGCTTCTGATGATCTCATTGATTCATCATCCTCTAATTCTCGAAGCATAGTATCGCCGAATATTTCCTTCATTTGGGAATAAATATATTTGCGACATTTATTTTTTAATTCTTCTTTGGATATCTTAGGATTTTTTCTGAGTATATGATCTTTGAATTTTCTCAAATAATTATCCTCATAATCCATTACTTTTTCTTCTTGCAGCCGAACTGATTCTTTGGCTTCCGCTGCAAGTGATGCCCTGATTTCTGCTATTTTCTCTTTCTCATCAATTCTATTCCACCATTTGATGAGAAAAATTCTTTTTAATTTGTAAATTCCAAATTCTCCCTCTGCACATTTGAGAGACCACTTCATTATGTGGGGAATATTGTTAGAGACGAAAAATAACATAGTTGTCTCCTCATCATAAAAATTCTGTTTCTTCTGGCAAATTTTTGCCTTCTCGACCCATTCGTCGAACAAATTGAGCAATGGTCCTGACAAGATTTCCAGGTTAGCTCCAAAGTAATTCCACCATTTAATAAACCAGGTGGGTATGTCCTGCTCTAATATTTTCGGACATATCTTAATGAACCAGGAATGCCTCCTTTTGTCATTCTCATAGTAAAACACATAAAAGAAAGCATCAATATAATCCCAGTACGTGAACTTCATTGAAGTTGTATTATTTCTGAAGAGCATTGCCCTCTCAAAATTCGGATGCAAACCCCACGATTGAGGAGTGAGGATTTTGTATATAGTTATTTTGCTATATACAATCTCTGAATGCGGGTCTTTAGGATTCTGCCTAAAGTGCTCTATCTCTGCAGAATTTGTAGAGCATAGCATTCCTTCATAGTGTACCCTCGCCCTCATTTTTATGGGATAAAAATTTCTCTCAAAGTATTTTTCTTTGAGTTGCCAGGGATCCCAATTGTCATGGGACACAGGAATATCATTTCGATCCAGACATATGATGTCTTCCTCAGCTGATTTCTGAGTGTAGATTGTTTCCATTTCTGCAAGAGTTGCTGCCTCTTGGTAGGAAAATTTTTCCCTTTGCTGCTCATTAGATACATTATCAGCCGAAGCAATAATATTTCTTCGAACAGGAATTTGGTCCTGTCTCCTGTGAGTCTTTCTATTTTTGGGTTGCTCCCATTTGGGAGGCTCCCAGGGCTGCTTGCCCTTATCGCGTCTGCTCATTCTGCAAAAATTCGCGAGTTAGAAAATCGGGAAGACTATTTTCTTCACCTTTAATATATTCAATATCAAAATCAAAAATTGCTAATTCAGCTTGCCATCTAGCAAATATTTGTTTTGAAGCCAGATTTTTAACATCCTTTTCCAAGACAGTTTTTGCAGAGCTACAATCTATTCTAAGCAAAAACTTCTGATTAAGCAGATCATCTTGGAACTTATGTATGCATTTAATAATAGAAAGAATTTCTTTCTTAATTGTAGAATAATTAAGTTGGGTATCATTCCATTTACCCGAGCAAAACCTAACCAAGACTTCCTTATTAGTCTCAGGGTTTCTTTGCTTCAAGATGCCTCCATAACCAATATCACTAGCATCTGTTTCTACTATTTTAAACCATTCAGCATTAGCTAAATGTAAGCAAGGTAAATTCTTAACCTTCTGCTTTATTATCCTAACTGCCTTAGTATGTTCATCTGACCAGGCAGGTGGATTCTTCTTCAATCTTTGATACAAAATTTTTGTATCTTGAGCTATGTTCTTGTAAAAATCAGAAACATAGTTCAAAGCCCCAAGAAACCTTTGTAACTGCTTATTATCAGTTATTTCATCGGGGAATTTAGAAGCAAATTCAATACTTCTATCAATAGGAATTATTGTCCTATTGGCTATATTATGTCCCAAAAATCTTATTTCTGTTTGGAACAATTTCATTTTTGGTGCTGATATTACTAATCCATTCTTGATGACTAAATGCTTAAAAATTTTCAAATGCTTAAAATGCTCATCAAGAGAATTAGAAAATATTAATATATCATCAATGTATGATAAAATAAATTCAGAATAATTATTGAATATTTTATTCATTATATTCTGAAATTCGGACGGAGCATTCTTTAGTCCGAAGGGCATAACATTCCATTCATAATGCCCAAATGGAACTGTAAATGCAGTCTTATACCTATCCTGTTCAGCTATCTGGATTTGCCAGTAGCCTGATTTTAAATCAAATTTGGAAAATATCCTTGCTCTAACAATTCTGTTAAGCAAATCCCTCTTATTAGGGATTGGATATCTGATCCATTTTAAAACCTTATTAAGAGGTTTATAATTAATTACCAATCTTGGTACACCTCTCTCCCTCTCAGCATTATTCATTACATAGAATGCTGTGCAACTCCATGGAGAGTATGATTTCCTTATTAACTTCTTGTCTATTAAATCCTGTATTTCCTTTTTACATATTTCCAAATATTGCTGATTCATCTGGCATGGCCTCGCCTTGGTTGGGATATCTTTCTCACTAAAGTTATCCTCATATGGAAGTGAAACAATATGCTGTTTCCGATCCCAAAAAGCATTTGGAAGATTACTACAAGTTTGAAGCTTAAATTCTTCTTCAACTTGTTGTATTCTATTCTTCATCTCTGGCTTATTTAATTGATCAGAGATTTGTATTTGCCTTATTTCCTCCCTGAGAAAATTGATTTGATTTTCTTTAAAATCAATTTCTCTTATTTCATTGAGGATTTTGATCATTGGATCACGAATAAATTCAAAGGTCACTTCTCTACCCTTATACACAGTAGAAATTCCCTTCAAATTAATACTCTTTATTGGCATAAGTTTTTCTAAGAAAGGGGTTCCTAGAATAACATGCTGAGTTATTTCCTTAACTACCACAAATTGTAGTGGTATGGTGGCAGAATTTTTACAGACATTAACATCTGTAACCTTATATGGTGCTGTTAATGCTTTATTATTCGCAGCACTCAGTGTTTGAGTTGTGCGTTCACAATATTTTATTGGAATCACACCCTCTTTAACACAATTAAGGTCTGCACCACTATCTACTAGTGCAATCAAATTCTTAATATAATATTCATTATTAATGAGTAAATCTATTTGAATGTACCATTTTTGGGTAACATAGAGATCTATTTTCTCTAATTTCTGTTGAGGCTCCTTTTCCTCATCAGAAACACTAGGGGTAGAAGTATTACTTCTTTTCGAGCTTTCCCCTTGCTCAGTAGTATGAATTATCATATTCTTCGCTACTGTCTCCAAATTAGACAGTCTTATTTGAGTCATCTCGTCTTGAGATTTTAACTCTTTTATTTCCTTTTTCAATACCTTAATCTCATTTTGGAGATCTTGTATTGTTACAGCTTTTACCTCCTTATTTCTATATCGTCGGAGGACTTCATCCATGCTGTAAAATTCTTCTTTCTTATTAGTTCCTTCTTCATTCAAGGAACTATTATTTGACTTCTCTTCTAAGCTAAGAAAGTCTATTAACTTTTCTCTAGCATTTCTACTGATTTCAGTAGATAATAGAGATTTAATTATCTCTCCTTTATCTTGAGCCGTCAATACATTAATTGACAATCCATTCATTTCAACTATGGATTTATAGTACTCAAGATTATGTTCATTGGAACATTCCTCACAGCTACATTCACTATCACATTCACACATATTAATCGACTCTTCATCACTAGACTCGTCTGATGAACCTAATTCTTCATCAGAATTTATCAATATTTTGTACAGGGTTTTCTTTAACCCTTCATCCTCTATTTCTTAGATTTTCTTCTTAGTATAACACCTATTAGCATAATGACCTATTTTACCACATTTGTAGCATTTTATTTCTTTAGAGGATTTCCTCTTATGAGAAGATTTCTTCTCTTTCCCCTTTTCTTTCTCCTTATATTGCTGGGGATATTTCTTCTTCTTTTTTCTCCTATAGTAGGGCTTATTTCCCTTTTCTCTACTATAATCTTTCTTAGTCTTTCCCTTCTTATCATAAGGCTTATAATCATCTACAGCAAATTGGCTGCAAAATTCACCTAATTGCTTTCTCTCCGAAAGCCTTTGTGATTTCAATTGATTCCTTAGCTTTAAATCATTACATAAAGCTAAGCCTTCTTGAACACAAGCATTAATTAATGCTCCATAGGTGTAATTCTGATATGGTATTTCACCATTATTTCTTTCCTTCAACTTTTGCCGTATTTTTTCAGCAAAGAGGTTGGGCAATCCATCAATAAATTTGGACTTCCAGTGTGATGCATTGGCATCATCAAGCGCCATGACTCTACTCAGAAAAGTATCCTTATACCATCTGAAATGAGTCAAAGTTGGACATCGTAAATTCTGTAATAGGGTTCTAATTCTCCCCCCATCAGAAATATGTCCTGTGAAATGCTCTAATATATTATATATTAGAGTATAAACAGCATCAGATTTCTGCTGTCCATCTTCTGTCTTAGTGACATTTATTATTTCCATTCGTTGCTCATTACTCAGGCAATGATCCCACCATCCTCGCAGGATACCTGTAAATCCACTGGCTACAAATAAAGCAATTTGCCGATCATTATTACCAGCGGCTTTTGCAACATTGGAATACATCAATATTCGATGTAATTGGTCATGTATTTGTTTATCAGAAAGACCATCTATGTTCCATTCATAGATTTCTCCAGCACAGTAATGATTCTGAATTATAGAATCATTCTCCTCATACAAAACATCTATTGGAGAAGGTCTTTTGTAGTAATATTTAATCAAATTGGGTTTGTCATATTTGACAGTATTAACTCTTTCTCGATTCATATTTTTCTGAACCGCTTCTAAAGAGTTTTGAACTGAATTAAAAGAATTATACATTTCCTCTAATTTAATAGGATTAACTTGTTCATCTTGAGTAGAACAAGTCTCCCTAGAGTCAGATTCAGACTCTTGACCATTCTGGGTCGAGGATTCTCCTTGTAGCACATTAAGGTGCTTAGGTATATCCTTAGCCTTATTAGGATCATAATTCAGAAATTCCTCTTTAAGACGTTCGTACTCCAATTCTTCTTCAGAGAGTACATTAACGCTTTGATTTCTGAATTGCTCGACTAACTCCTTCAGATCTTCCTTTGTAAATTCTGACTTAGATCTGAACTTATAGTCGGTGACTTCCATTGGAGGTCGAATTGGGATCCTACTTGTTTCCATTTTGGGTTTAACAATAGGACTCTCATGAAGCTCCACTCCTTTAAGCGAATTAAACTTATCATGTAGCTTCTGAATATTTTCCTCTATTCGGGTTAATTGTTTACCCATAACTTGAATAAAGGTATTGGTATAATTATTTTGCAGTATTATTTTCTGTAACTCTTTTATTGTGGCTTTCTCATGTTCTATAGCCTTATAGAACGAATTAGCCTCAATATTAGTATTAAACGGAGCAGATATTTTAAGAGATTCATTAGGAGGATATAACGATTTTATTTTCTGTCCTCCCTTAGTGGTCCAAATCTTAAATTGCTCCTCGATGACATTTATATGTCTTATTCTACCACTAAGATATTCCTCAAGGAACCAATCTCGGAACCATCGTACCTTCTGCATATTTGGAAGGTCTTCTTCATACATTTTTCTATATTCTCTACGCTGATGAACTTTGAATTGGTGTTGAAACCATTCCCTAAATTCTCTATTTGCTTCGCTGTAATATTCTTTCTTACAGCACTCAATCATCGCTGGTGAGAGCCTATAATCCATTAAAAATTAAATGCCATTTCCGACATTGTCGGCTCTTCATCTAATTTAGATGACTGAGAATCTGATTTGGAAGCATATATTGGGTGAACCACATTAGATTCATTTATTTGAAGCTTTTTTATTTTACTTTCTTCTATATTAGAAGATTCAGCTTCTGACTGCTTATCTGAGATAGATTTCTCAGTTATGAATCTCCTGGAACTTGATGTGGAGATTCTGGCTTTTATTTGTGGAGTAAATCTAACTTCCACATCGCCATCTGGAGTCTGAATTATTTGGTCTATTTCCGAATCCATTATGGGTTTCGGAGGTACAGCCATATTCAGGGTCCATTCATTAGGAAAGTTTATTTCTTCCCACTTTATTATTCTATTAGTAGCTACCTTAGTAGTCAAGAGATTAGTAGTCTGTCCTGGTTTAGTAAGGTGTTTAGCCTTTGGGGCTAAAGTATTTAACACCTTAAAATGAACTCTATAGATTATTGCTATAGTTTCAGATCCAGAAAGAAAATTATAACCAAATGTCTTTAAATTCAAAGACACAGCTTCTAACAGGTTTGCATCTGTTAGAGATAAACTCAAATTGGGATAAACATTAAAATATACTGGACCATGACAGAGACTTGTCTGCATGACCCCCATTAGGGATTGAGCCCAGTCCAAACACCGACCATCTCTTAAAGATGTCAGTAATGATGCATTTAAACCTTGAAGTGTTAAAGGTTTTAATGCTACTTGTATTAGTCCAATATGAATAAAATTATATTTATCTCTATAATTAGAGATATCGTCTTCAGATAACAACTTGATTATTTGTTCATTATCTGAGACTTGGACAGTTCTTTCCATTGTTTTAATTGTAATGGAAGACTTGAAATCAAAAGTACCTATTTGGTATATTTCTTTGGGTTGAACTTTAGGAATTGTCCATTTGTTCAACTCCTCTAATTCTGTAGGGAATTCATACAGATTGGTATTCTTAACAGACTTACCCTTATTAAGGGTTTTTTTATTCGAACCTATTAGGTTTGCCAGCTGCTCACTCATTTGAGGAGGATCTATCTTGCTACCTTCTTCATGTAAACTATTAACCTGCATCCTGCTGTTAGTATCAATACTACTATCGCTAATATCTAAATAGCTTAGGTCTAATTCTTTTGGTAGTAAAAAGGTTGCACGGCTGTCAACGATTTACGGCAAAACTAGGCACTCTCTGCCATCAAACGCCTACGCGACTTTGGTGTCGTCCCACAACACATAGACACACCATACAAACTATCCCTAAGCATTCAAACATAGCACACACACACATATATATATATATATATATATATATATATATATATATATATATATATTAATATATATATTAATATATATATATATATATATTAATATATATATATATATATATATATATATATATATATATATATATATATATATATATATATATATATATATATATATATATATACAAAAAATTATATTTAAGCCTATTTGGCCCAAAATAAATTCTAAATAATTCTACGAAGTCATGGTAACCTAACATGGCTCTACCAAGTGGGGTTGGCTAGGTTAGGATCTAATATATTTTATAATCAAATTAAACTCAAAAAGCCAACCAATGAGTCTTTTGTGCCATTAGTAAATAAATAGCACATAGGTACTCGATTTGGTGGCACACGCTTGGCATGTATAGTTGGCCCGTTGGTCATGGTCAAACCTGATTTTAATAATTGATCAAACTCTGTCTCGATATCCTGCACAATTCAGATGATAACTCAAGATGTTTTGGATACTGCTCAAGACCGAAGCTATGTTTGCCACTCGAGACTGTATTTTCTTATGCTATGTAATTTTTATTTTTATTGAGTCTAGAAATACATTGTATACCAAGTCGTACTGGCAAATAGTCTATCCAAAATCGTTTTTCAAAATTGACCTATCGTTTTCAAAATTGACATATGTTTTGAAAAACATCTATTATTTACAAAAGCTTCTGAAGTATTTCAAAAAGCCCAAAATATTTTTCATTAAATAAACCTGACCAACCCTGACAAAACTCGGCCAGAGTTCGGCCAAGGTGAACGTTATGTGAACGTTGGTTTTTGAACTTGGTCTCCCTTCAGTTGCGGTTTGTTACAAAGAGTTCTGTCTGAATTTTGCCTGAATTTTGCCAGAGTTATGTCTTTGAAAAAACTATAAATATAGAGGAATTTTGATCATTTAAAATCACTCATTCATTTTCATATCTTCTCTTCTAAAGCTTACGTTTCTTCCAAAGAGTTTTCAAAAAGCTTCCATTTTCAAATCCCAAGCCAGTTACAATTCTCTAGTCAATTTGCCGGTACGGCGGTCTAGAAGATTTCAGAGAAATTGTAATCAGAGGCTTGATTGAAGAAAGACTCTTCAAAACTGAAGTTGGTCGAGTTCTTCGTATCAAAGCTCGCGTCTGTAGAAGTTGCAAGGACTTCGTATGAAAACTTGCAGGATTTTTCAATAGTGGATTCAACTGGAAGCTAGAGTTCTTCTGACTGGACTAGTCCTCACAAGAGGGAAACCAGTATAAATCTTTGTGTTTGCGTTTGCCTTCTGAACTATTTTATTTACAGTTATTACTTTGTGATTATTATTATTTCTGTGATCTAACTGCTAACAAAGTTTTTAATTAGTAATATTCCGTTGCCTACTATATTCACCCCCAGAGTATTCTGCTTTACGATTTCGTTCCTACAATTGGTATCAGAGCGGATTGTACAGGTAAAGCAAGATAAAATTGCAGTTATATTCAGTTATCTTCAATTGTTATATAGATCACATCATTACACATGGCAACTGTGAAATTCACAAGTGAAGGCCAAGCCACAAACAGACCTCCACTGTTTGACGGCACAAACTACACTTATCGGAAAACACGGATGAGTTTTTTCTTAAAATCTCTTGATTTTGACTATCGTTATTGATGTCTACAAAAAGCCTCCTCGTATTACTGTTGAGGGAGTTTTAGTTGAAAAATCCTATGATAAATATACGGAGGATGAAAAGAAAAAGGCCAGTCTTGACGCACGTGCTATTAACGCTTTATTTTGTGCTTTAGACAAAACTGAGTTTAACAGGGTGTCGACTTGCACAACATCAAATGAAGTGTGGAAACTTCTCGAAGTAACCTACGAAGGAACAACACAAGTCAAGGAGTCAAAAATCAACAGACTTACTCAAGAGTACGAGGCGTTTAAGATGAAGCCAAATGAATCCGTCACTCAGATGTTTACGAGATTCCTAGATATTGTAAATCCTTTGTCTTTATTAGGCAAGGAATACAGTAACCATGAGAATATTCACAAATTTCTACGAGCTCTCACAAAGAACTTGATTCCAAAGGCCACAACAATCATTGAAGGAAACGACCTCTCAACAATGTCTCTGGAAACACTCATGGGTAAGCTACTCACTCACGAGTTGGAACTTCAAGACTTTGAAGATGCTACACCAAAGGAGAAGTCAGAGAAGTCGATCGCTTTGAAGGCTCAACATAGAAGAACTGTCGAAGATGATTCTGACGACAGCGACTCTGACTCTGAAGATCAAGTTCTTCTGTTAAGAAAATTTAAGAAGTTCATGAGATTTAACAGAAGAACAAAAGACAACAACAACAACAACAACAATGAGGAAGATTCTATTTGCTATGGATGTAAGAAGAAAGGATATATAAAAAAAAGATTGTCCAACAGCATCATCATCAACAACAAAAAGCAGCAAATATGACAAAGGCTACCTGAAGAGATCTACATCAAGGAAGTACGCCAATACAAGCATATGGCATGAAAGCGAAGCCAGCGATTCAGAAGACGAACAATCAGATGACGCTGCAAATATATGCTTGATGGCTTGCGATCAGGTGGAACGCCCTTCACATGCTAGAAGCAAGTGGATCCTCGACAGCGGTTGCTCACGGCACATGACCGGTGATGCTTCATTATTCGGAACACTGTCGAAGAAAAATAAAGAAGGATACGTCTCCTTCGGTAATAATTTAAAAGGGTACATAATCGGTATCGGTGATATTGGTAGGGCTCCATATCTTGTGATTAAAGATGTCTGTTTAGTTACCGAGTTAAAACATAATCTTCTCATCATAAGCCATTTAGCTGATTACGGTTATGGTATTAACTTCATCAAAGACAAATGTACTATAGTTGATAGCTCAACTGGCAGTACTATCTTTGAAGGTATCAGGGAAGACAATATATATGTTTTCTATTAGTTAGAAGATGCTAACAAAGTAGGTAGATGCTTGATGGCCAAAAGCATTGAGAATCAACTATGGCATATGAGACTCGGTCATACAAATATGGACACAACTTCAAAACTATCCACAAAAAAGTTGGTACGCGGCTTACCGGACATATCTTTTAAGAAGGATACGGTATGTAGCGAATGTGAAAAGAACAAAGCTACCCGATATGTCTTTAAATCCAAGAACACTGTAAGTACCACTAGACTTCTATAATTGTTGCATATGGACTTATTTGGACCCAGTAGAATTGCTAGTCTAGGTGGTAAGTTATATGCATTTGTCATTGTAGATGATTTCTCTAGATACACATGGGTATATTTTCTTGCACGCAAGAACGATGCTTTGTCAGAATTCGTCACCTTTTGCAAAAAAGTACAGAATGAAAATGGTTTCATGATTACTCGCATTCGTAGTGATCATGGAGGCGAATTTGCGAATGCAGAGTTCAAACAATTCTGTGACACACACGGTTTTTGTATGAGTTCTCCTGCCCTAGGACTCCACAACAAAATAGAGTTGTGGAACGTAAGAACATGATTCTATCTGAAATGGCTAGAGTAATGTTGAACTAGTTTAGTCTACCTATATACTTTTGGGCTGAAGCTGTCAATACAGCGTGCTATATTCTCAATAGGGTTCTAATTCGATCTATATCGAAGAAGACTTCCTATGAGTTATGGTTTGATAGAACACCTACTATTTCTTATTTTAATATATTTGGTTATAAATGTTTTTTTCTTAATACTAAAGACAACCTGAGTAAATTTGATGAAAAGGCCAATGAAGGTGTCATGACCCGATCCCAAATTCTTGGGTCGAATCGGATCATGCCCAGCATGCACCGTTGTGAGACGACGGTAGTAAGCTGTTTCTATATGCAGGTATTCACAACAACATTTATTTGCATTTGTCACAACACGAATTTATGAATATTTAAAAAAAAAATTATTCAACAATTGAAAAGTACAACTGAAACTGAAAGTACTGAAATAAAATACTGAAACCAAAATCTACAAATTCCAACACAATAAAACTAGATAACTGGAAAATAACTAGCTAAACGGTCGGCTCATCAGCCTCTGGTTCTGCATCCTCCAAGGGGGACTCTGGCAACACCACAGGATATAATACCGGGTCATAGTAGCTATTGAACAATAGCTCAGCATCATCAACATCACCTATTGGGGAGGGATCCAGTTAGGAAATGAGCAAGTACGAGTACATAATCCGATATTCTAAATAATAATGGAAAGATGCAATTTTAAACAGTTAAAATACTTTGAACAATATTTTCCAGCAATTTTCAGCAATTCAGTATTTGAAACAATGTGATTTGAATATGTAACGTCTATGACCGGCTTGGGTTGTATAATAGCATCCTAGCGATGCGATACGGCTTATCCCCGTGTGTAAGAGGAGTAAGCTCGCGCAATAATACAATATGAGGGTATTGGTCATAAACGCTACACTACTCTCCCAATATCCCCACAATCAATAATCGAACTCAAGGAGAGAGTTTCGTGTAGCAATATGGTTTAAGCATGCAACATAACAATTACTAAATAAAATGCAAGAAAATATAACCGTAACTTGCCTTTGTTTAATGACTGGAATATGATGTCGGTACCGGGAATAAAATCAAATACGTCCTCGAAACCCTACAGTCGAGAACCCTAACTTAGAAACATAGATGAGCCAAATCTAGGTGTGCTAGTTGCAATTTCTAGAAGCAGGTCCTAGTCCAGTTTTTAAGTTGTTAATAAAGCTATCAACCTACTCTACCGTTGCAGGATACAATTATCAATTAACGAAAAAAGGAACCGATTTATTGATTTATTGGGTAAAGATCGTATTTTCTAATTCATTTAACAAAACTTTGTGCTTTAATATTATATACATAAAATTAGGTTTTTCTTTTAATGAGAAAAATGTGAATTTGTTTAAATAATACAAACTTGTATTTTATCCTTTTTTATTTAGAAGTGAGAAAACTCTTATAATTTTTCATATAAAACTAATACCCATTTTAAGTACGCGTCTAATTGCACAAAGCAGCAACCAAAAAGAACAGAAAATCCTAAATTACACAAATACAGGCCACAAAAAACAAAGGAAAACTAAGCTTATGTCCTTACAACAAATTAATTAATTTAATTTAAATGCTGAGGCGAGCTCTGAGTGCCGTGAAGCGGTCCAAATAGAAGGCCGAGGCCCTGCACCCAAGATACTAAAACCAGTAACAAGTTCTAAAAATAAAACATAATATAATTTAAATATAAATTATAGAAAATGGGCGTCTCAGACTTGGTCATGAAAATCTCACGTTGCTGGCTTACGCCTCAATGTACAGGAAATCCTGTAACGTTTGTGTTTTGCCAAGGCTCATCCGACTGATACGGTCGTCGCATACAGGGAATACAGAAAACTCACAAAATCTAACACTTAAAACCAATCTAAAACCAACTTTGTAACCCGTTTGCAAAGACCGGTATGAAAACAGAATTTAATTTAATGAACTTATTTAATACTAATAATTTGAAAGATTTTATTGAAAATTTGGGCAGCACCTCCTCTGTAACTAGGACGATCTAGCCACATAGGCGGTACCGATCCACACCCAAAAGAACGTCCCAAACCAGGGAGTCAACCACAGCGCCAAAGAAGTGAATAACCTACCAAAAGAACTAAGCCACAACATACTGAATAATGTCCCATCTATGAGAATGAACATAACATATTAAATAAAGATCCAAACTAAAAAAAATTAACTAAGAAAAATAATCCACCGTACTAAAGAAACAACTAACCAAGGAAAATAAACCACAGTACATAAAGAATGATCCAAACTAAAGAATCAACTAACAACTAAATAAGGACCCAACTAAAAAGAATGAACACACAACACCGATTAATGTTCACCAAAAGAAAACTACGCCACGACGTAACCAAAATGTATCCCCTAACGTAATTAAACTAAAGCCGATCCCCGGAACGGGGTCGGGACCACGTCATCATTGACTAGGAGGGACGAACTACTATGATTAACAGAATTTACCCAATATTCGTTGGTCGGGGAGCCGCGGGATAAACTCGGGAATGTTGGAACAACGTCCAGATCCGCGCGCGGAGAGCGGACAACGACTCTGGTGGCAGGGAATGCGCCGGACAGCGTCCGAACAGCGGACAACGCATCAGGAACGGCTCGGGCACAACGGCTTGGCTCGGGACGAGCCGGGGGAACCGCGGCTTACGGCCGACTGGTCTGGGCGCGCTAGAAGGGGCCGGCGATGGAGCGCGGGCGAGCGGGGCGCGGTCCACGGACGGGGTGCGCGAGACAGGGCGGCTGGCGGGTCGGACGGTCGCGGATGGGGGCGGACACACGGCACGGGGCCAAGCGGGTCGGGCGAGGCCGGCGGGTCGGGGTCCGGAGCGTGGGGCTTGGGGAGAGGAGGGGGGAAGGAAAGTTCTGTGAAGGAGGAATGGGTGAGGAGAGTTGTATAAGTGAGTATGTGGGAGATGGAATGGAGGGAAGAGAGTGGAGAGAGGAGTTATAGGAGAAATAAGGGGGGGCGCTCGATCCAACGTGGGGGTGGAGGAACTAGTCCAACGTGGGGAAAGAGGAGAGAGTCGGCTAGGGATTTAGATTTTAGATTTTAGTGTTTATTAATTTTTTTAACCAATGAATATGTTATCTAAATGTTGATAATCAGAAAATTAAAAGAGAAAAATAAGGGTGGGTTCGAAACGGAATCGAAATCGGGAATCGGGTTCGTACTCGGAGTCGGACCCCGGGCACGGGATCGGGATTGGGCCACAATCAAAAATTCAGTAATTAATTTTTGAAATAATTATTTTCCTGATCCGACTTTAATAATAATAATAATAATAATAATAGTACTAAGACTAAGATTATGCTACGGACAAATAAAATCTACAATTAATAATTCCAAAAATTTTGGGTTTCACAACCTTTCCTCCTTAGAAAATTTTATCCTCGAAATTAAAGGATAGGGTTAGGGGTTACCTCAAGTTTCAAACAGATACGGATACTGCTCCCGCATCTTATCTTCTCGCTCCCAGGTAGACTCGTCTGCGGAGTTGTGCCGCCACATAACTCTGACTATCAGCGTCACAGAGTTCCTGGTTCTCTTCTCTCCTCTGTCCAATATCGCCACTGGCTTCTCTGGCACTGTGAGGCTGGGTCCAATTTCTAGCTCCGAATGATCCAAGATGTGGCTTGGGTCTGGGATGTAGCGTCTCAGCTGCGAAACATAGAAGACGTTGTGGACGCCTTCGAGACTTGGGGGTAGAGCCACCCGATAAGCTACTTCTCCAATCCTGTTCAGTACTTTAAAAGGACCGATATACCTGGGGCTTAGCTTTCCTGCTCTGCCAAAACGGATGGTTCCTCTGGTAGGGGAGATCTTTACGAACACACTGTCACCTTCTTCAAACTCCAACGGCCGTCGGCTGCTATCGGCCCAATGCTTCTGTCTGTCCTGGGCAATCCTGAGCTTGTCCCTAATCATCTTTACCTCCTCTGCTACATCGGTCACCATCTCAGGCCCAAGTAATACCCTTTCTCCTACGTCCTCCTAAGCAAGTGGGGTGCGGTAACGACGTCCATAAGGTGCCTCGAACGGAGTCATACCGATACTAGCTTGGTAGCTGTTGTTGTAGGAGAACTCTACCAAATGTAAATGGTCTTCCCAAGACCCTCCAAATTCTAAGACGCAAGATCTCAGCATGTCTTCTAGCATCTGGATTGTTTTCTCCGATTGTCCGTCAGTCTGGGGATGGTAGGCGGTGCTGAACTTCAGTTACGTTCCTAAACTGTCGTGCAAGCTCTTCCAGAAGTGAGAGATGAATCTGGTATCCCTGTCAGATATGATACTTACCGGAACTCCATGAATCCGATAGATATGCCGCATGTACAGTCTCGCCAACTTCTCGGTGGATAGGCCCACCTTAAAGGGAATAAAGTGGGATGATTTTGTCAGTTGGTCCATGATAACCCAAATGGCATCATTTCCTCCTTGGGATCGAGACAGTCCTGACACAAAGTTCATCGTTATGTATTTCCATTTCTACTCCAGGATGTCTAGCGGATGCAACAGTCCTGCTGGTCTCTGTCTGCTAGCTTTCACTTGTTGACAAATTAAGCATCTAGCTATATACCTGGATACGTCCTTCTTCATTCCGTACCACCACACTATAGTACGTATATCCCGATATATTTTGTTAGCTCCTGGATGTATGGAATACTGCGACTGGTGCGCTTCTTGCATCAGCTCGTTCCTCAGTTCGCCAGTTGGTACGCAAAGCCTCGTACCATGCCTCAGTGCTCTATCGCTGGCGATTGAGAATCCTTCAAGTGTTCCTGCCAGCACTTGATCTCTGAGTTTGTAAAGCGTCTCGTCTTGGAATTGTGTCTCCTTAACTCTGTCCATTAGACTTGAACGCACTTCCAACTGCATCATTGATGAATCAGCTCCTGGTACAATGGCTTCTCTTTCCAGTTTCTTTATTTCTTCTTCGGAAAGTACAATCTCCAGTCCTAGCTTTTCCATGTCTTCCAGCAAGTGTCGTTCCTTGGTCAAGAACATCGCCATCGGGTATCGACTAAGTGCATCTGCAACAACATTAACCTTACCCGGATGATACTACAGGTTGATATCGAAATCTTTCATCAGCTCAAGCCATCGTCTTTGTTGCATGTTCAGCTCCTTCTGAGTGAAAACATATTTAAGACTTTTGTGGTCTGTAAATATTTCCACTCTCTCCATAGAGGTAGTGCTTCCACTGCTTCAATGCAAATATAACCGCTGCAAGCTCCAAATCATGCGTGGGATAGTTCTTCTCATGAGTCCGTAATTGCCTAGATGCGTAAGCAATTACTTTCCCGTGTTGTTGAAGAACACAACCCAAACCTTTACCAGAAGCATCACTATAAATTGAGAAACCGCCAGTACCTATGGATAGCGCAAGTATCGGCGCCGTTGTAAGTCTCTTCTTAGTTTCTCAAATGCTGACTGACAAGCTTCAGACCAAACAAATTCTTCGTTCTTCCTGGTGAGCTTCGTCATCGACTCAGCAATCCTGGAGAAATACTTTACAAATTTTTGGTAATAGCCAGCTAAGCCCATGAAGCTTCTGATTTCTGCAACTAAACTTGGTGCAGTCTACTTCTCAATAGCAGCTATCTTCATTGGATCCACTGAAATTCCTTCTTCTGTGACAACATGGCCTAGAAAATCTACCTTGTCTAAAAAGAATTCACATTTAGATAGCTTACCATAGAGCTTCTCCTTCCTTAAAGTTCCCAGAACTTTTCTCAGGTGCTCTTCATGCTCTTTTTTGGTCTTCGAGTAGATCAGAATGTCATCGATGAAGACAACAACAAACTGATCCAGGTATTCATGGAAGACCTTGTTCATAAGGTTCATAAATACCGCAGGGGCATTCGTCAGTCCAAACGGCATGACCAAAAATTTATATTATCCATATTTGGTGTTGAACGCCGTCATTGGAATGTCCTCCTTCCTGACCTTGATTTGATGGTAGTCAGACCTGAGATCTATCCTCGAAAATACCTTAGCTCCATTCAGTTGATCAAACAGGTCATCGATCCGAGGCAGAGGGTACTTATTCTTGATGGTGATGTTGTTCAGCGCCCGGTAATCAATGCACATCCGCACGGTTCTATCATTCTTGGGCACGAACAAAACTGGCGCTCCCTAGGGTAAAGCTCCATCTCTGATAAATCCCTGGGCCTTCAGTTCGTCAATCTGGTCCTTCATCTCCTTTGCCTCCTTGGGGTTGACTCTATAGCATCCTCGAGAAATAGGGGAAGAGCTGGGAACTAGGTCGATGGTGAATTCCATACCTCGATCTGGGGGCAATCCCGGAAGACTATCAGGAAAAATGTCCATGAATTCTTCTATGATAGAGTGAGGAGGCCCGGGTTCTTCGGTGATAGAGGAGTAGGTAACACTCTTCATGTCTTCCGGAGCTCGAGAGATTTCAAACTCCGGTTCTCCTGGTGGCCTGAAGATTACACATTCTCCGTGACAATCTATCAGCGCATGCTACTCACTTAACCAGTCCATCCCTAGGACTACATCATAGTTTGGTAAGGGCATCATAAGTAAGGGTGCTAAGAATTTGTGGCCTGAGATAGTTATGGGGCAGTTACATGTCTCGATGATGGATATGGGTCCACCACCGGTCATAACTCTACATATCATCTTGCAAAATCTCGTAAGTAGGTGGTGTGCAAAAATGAACTTTGATGATATAAAACTGTATGATGCACCCGAATCAAATAATGCTAGAGCAGGATGTGAAAACACATAAATGGAACCTGTGATAACATCAGCGATGGGTTCCCGCTCTGGTTCTTGCTCGTCTGCTGCTAGGGCAAAAGCTCGCCCGATCTTCTGCTGATGTTGCCCGAACCGCTGTTGCTGAGTGGGTAGAGAAGCTCTTTGCTGAGTTGCTCTGGTCCGGGTGAATGCTGTAGGGCAGTCCCTCACTTGGTGGGTGGCAGACCCATAAACTAGGCAGTGTCCCAGTTTCTTCCTGCAGATGTTTGCCTGATGTCCTGGCCTCTTGCAAAAGTCACAGATAGAAATCTGCTTCTTAGGCGCTCTGTCACTGGTCCTTGCCTGATGGTGCTTGAGGAGGCCTGTTGTTGTTGTGGTTGTTGACATTGGGCCTCTTCTGGTTACCCTGGAAGTTGCTAGTTCCAGGATACTCCCTTTTTGAACGAGAAGGCTGGCTCTTCTCCACATCCTGAGCTCGTATCATGATCTTCTAGTACGTTTTAGCGCCGCCTGCGATCACAGAGGTGCGAATATCTTCTCTTAGTCCATACCTGAATCTCTTAGCACGATCCGCGGGGTCAGCAACCAAGTTCTTGGCAAAGCGGCTAAGTCGGCCGAACTCTGCCACATATTCTCCAACCGTCATGTTTCCTTGCTTAAGATCCTGGAACTGTCTTTCCATCTCCCGCAACTCTGATGTTGGAAAGAATTTCCTGCGAAACAACCTCTCGAAGGTGTTCCAGTCAAGCTGCTTATCCTGGAGTCGGGGTTCATTCCGAAACTAGGTGCTTGCTACATCTCGCAGCTGGAGTCCTACTGCTTCGACATGGAGGTCGTCGGGTAGTCGAGCGACACTGAGTAGACGCTCCATGCTGTCGAGCCATTCGTCGGCATAGATAATTCCCTCGGTTACTTTGAAGGGTCGAGGGTCCTGCTTCTTAAAGTTTTCGATATTGCCGACCTTCACATAATAATATGTCTCCTATCAAATTGAATGGCCTTAATGATACATAAATTAATTCCTAGATTTATGTTTACCTTAGCAGGTCTTGGTTCCGATTGAGCTGCTCCTCCTCTCTCGAGGGCAGCCATAGCCACGTTGTGGGCATTCTCCATGACTTCTCTCATGATCGCGGTCTGTTCGCGATGGGCTTCAGCTTGGGCTCTCTGGGCCTCCGGTACTCCTCGTAGCAGGCCTACGAGCTCGGTGGGGTCCACCAGTACTGGTGGGCAGCTGGTGCGGGCACTACCGCAGGGGATTACGACTCAGTTCGTGGAGGTGTAGGTTCTGCCGTTTGAGCTGTGGTAGCGTAAACGGTGCGAGGTACTGGTACAGCGTGGGGACGGTCAGTCAGCTGCAAAGGCGGAGGGTCTTGGCGTGCTTGAGGAGGTGGGGTGTGATTGGTAGATGACACCTCATCGTCAGCAGGGCCGGAGCGGGTGGTCTTTCTTTTGGCCATACTCTGGAAGGTTTAGGATGCAATACATAAGCAAGGTATACTACCAGTCTATTATCAAACAAAAATATTTATATATATATAATTCGGACCTATGTTATGACAAATTAATGTTATAGTGTTCTAATTGTTTCTAGATATGTTTACCTAAGTTGTTGCTTTTGGACCTGCATGGGCCACCACTAAAAACATGTCACAACCCGATCCCAAATTGTTGGGTCGAATCGGATCATACGTGTCACGACCCGCACCCTAGAGTAAGGGCACGAGACGTGGGTACGTCCAGCCTACGCCGCAGTGTCGGCGGTAGAACGCTGTCCTAGGTCAACAACCATCTAGCAATATATCTCTAAACAGTTTATACTCCCCGAATGGGGGTGACATAGTAGTAATAACTCAATCACAACTAAGAAAGAGATAGCATGATATGAAATAGAACTCAAGGAAATAAATATATAAAAGTAGTCTAAGATAATCCCAGCAATATCCAGAGAAATACAAACTCAGCTACAGCATGAAAGAATATATACAACTCTGAGATCCAAATATAGTCTAGCTAAAACATGTCTCAAGACTGCAAAAAGTAAAATAAGCCTAACTAATCTAGTCTAGGCAATCGGGGTGATATCCTCAGCTAGAGCTGGGTCCTCCTGAGGGTCCAGCTCGCAGGTGTCATCTAAGACTGCCCCGTAGAAAGTGTCCAGGTAGGCCTCCTCCTCGTCCTCTGTAATATTTTAACAGGTCCAGTAAGGACATGAGCGAGCACAGTACATCTCAACAGTTCATAGCAGGTTAGAAAATATAATCATGCAGTAAAGTAAGATACAGGTGCTGAAGAATACAGTATGTAAACAGAGAGAGAGAGAACTGTAATAGAAATATCTACTATAAGTAAGGAACTAACAGTGGCTAGTGAGTCAGAGTACATGATAGCACATGTGAACGGAACAGATTAGTACATGATCTACACTAAGAGTTGTACATGATCTACACTACTATAGAATTGTTCACATGACTACTAGCACTCCCCCGTTCCCCAATTAATACACAAGGATCTAAGCAGGTTATGTTATTGTACATGATATCATATGGGGCCCTTGAAAGGGTACACATGATAGTATACATGAAGGCTCTGTGAACATGAGAGTACATGGTTCACAAGAGTGTACATATATGGTGAAAGCACAGGAGTACATGATGAAAGTGAAACGCACATGACACAATATACCCGATGCTCCCGAGGGGGATAACATCGCATGAAGAGATCCGTATAGTACTAATCCGTGATAATGTCATGACAGCACAAGTAAAGTAATTTAATGCAGGAAATAATTCTAAGCAGGATATGAAATGATCAGAGAATGTACTCGCCTGTATCTGAGTGTCCAATATGAAACGTACTGTCCAAGGAGTGGTGTCTGGCTCCTAATCAGAACAGCACAAGTCACAATAAGTCTAAAATGGTAAAATAAGGTTCTACTATACATTCTACATGATTCTAGGTCAATCTAGGCCAAAGTCAACTCTTGGTCAACTCTGGTCAACCCTAGAAGTCAAACTAGGTCAACCAAGTCTAATCAAGTCTAAACTAGGCTATCTAGTCTACATAGACCAATAACAAGTACACAACTATATCAAGCCAAAATCAAACCATCACACTAAATTACCCTGGGCCACATTAGCTACTATCTACATTACACATTATTCAAATATCCATTACACCTATGCATATACATACATTATGATATATACCTTATATATTAAAGAGATAGGAGGTATGGAAAAAGGGGTGTGTGATACAAGTGAGAGTGCAAAGTGTCAAGTGGAAAGAGTGTCAAGTGACTAGGCTTGGTATTAGTGGCACATGTGTGTACAACATAGTGTAGGGTGAGTGATGTGTGTATCCTGAAATTGTGAGAGGGCATGTGTCAAAGGGAAAAGTGTGTGTGTGTTCACAGGAAAACAGTGAGTGGGGGACTGTAAAACAGTAAACCCAGGTTACTAACACCAACAACTCAGTCTCCACAGTAAAGAAAAGGGAAAAGAACAACTCAACAAACATCTAACAGTTCAACCTAAACTGTAAAGGAATTAGGAAAAACCAAATCAAAAACAGTCTAAAACAGTTCATGCATTCCAGATCAGTCTACATATCTACCCTTTTTAGGTTAATGCAATATTAGAAATCATCAATAGTTTCACAACAAAACTCAAGAACCAGTTCACATTCCAGATTTCAATCCTTAATTCAAATCTCATATTTGATTCAATATAGGAAACATTTACAGTTCATAAAGACTTCAAAAAAATCAGTCTAACAGGTTATATTTTAACAGTTTTAACCAAGAACCATATTCCAGATTTCTAGCCCAATCCTCATCAATTCAACCCCAATTTTCAACCACAACAGGATAACATATAGAAGATTAGATTTGAGCTTTAAAAACATGCATTTAACAGTGATTAATAGGTTAAACTAACTAGGCAAACTCAATTTCGAAACTGGAAAGTTAATAGTAATGCAAGTATCAGTGACTTTGGTGAAATGAGAAATTGAATAGGAAAAATTAAACTAATCATGAATCTAAAGGTTGGTAATTGAAAACAACCCATGTGCACAAACCCCACACATCCATTTCGTGTCATCCAAGGCCGGACACGACGTGTCCAATGTAAAGAACTTAAAAACCAACACATACAGAGCACTGTCGGTGCACTGTCTCGTGCACACGTGCACTTGTGTCGTGTGCACGACACAAGACTCAAGCGAGTCTCGTGGTCATCCACATAGGTAGCCCACCTTTAGGGCTACCTCATAGGCCCATTGGCCAGTGTCCACAACGTGTCAGTGTCGGACACGAGGCCCGTATCAGTGGCAAAAATCAACAGTGCATTGTACAGGCTATTCCCCGTGCACGATTGATTCCTCCTTCGATACGACACAAAACCCAATAAAACTTGGGGAATGTCATGACAGACATTGCCCCTAGGTTTCCCTTGAATTTTGTGTCCTGAAACCCCGTGTCGTGTTCGCTACAGACCCCGTGTAGCAGGGGAACACTGTAGCTCGCGCGCGAGCGTGTGTACGCGCGTGTCCACTCCACGAATCTGACACAAAGCGACACGAACACTACCACATACAAACAAAAATCAATAAGCAAGATTAAAACTAATATTCCTATTCAAAAATAAATCGAAAATAACACCAACAGCCCCTTTGTGGCATTTTCACAAACACCAGAACCTAGGTCCTGATACGTGTCCAGAACGGACATGAAACCTAGGGTACCCGACACAAAACCTATACTGGTACTTAGGGGACTCCTAGGGCTCCCTAATCATGAAGACAAATTGAAAATCCATGGAGAAATGACAAAGTTACCTATTGATGAACTTCCAATAAAAAATCCCCTTTGTGAGCTCCTTACTTGATATCCCAATCAAATCAAAACAACCTCAAACTGAGAAGAGACCTTAGCAACAGCAAGAATAGTCATATTAGGACCTAATGGAATAAATTAGAAAGAAAAAGGAAGAGGAAAGGAGTTCTAGGAATTAAAATACAATAGAAACTAACCTCCTTGAACTTAGGGCTTTTCCTAAGAAAGAGGCAACCCTAGATTTTAGGAGGGGTTTTATAGTGGGGGAATCCCAATGAGACTAGGTGGCCGGCCATCACTTCCTAGGGATTAGGGTTTGGTAGTTTGGGCTTTGGGCCAAATTACATAGGCTATGGCTAAGTTGAAATATTAATTGGTTCAAACTATAAGTCATGACTTATGACTTATCTAATTTCTATTGCTAATTAGGTTCTAATGACCAAACCAAAGATTAGGCTAGGTTAGACTAGAGTCATATATCCTAACCAACTCATACTAACTAGGGTTAGCTCCTAGGTTGGTCTACAAGGGTCAACCCTAGTCAAAGTCAACCTAGTCCAAAATAATTCCTAAAAATTCCCATAATTTCAAATAAATTCTAATAAATTTAAATTACCCCAAAAATGACAAAAATACCCTCACACTAGAAATGTGGTAGTGACAAATCTACCCTCCTTAAAAGAATTTCGTCTTCGAAATTGAAAGGCGAAATACAACTGATGAGAAGGATAGAAAGCATACCTCACGGTCCAAAAAGATAAGGGTAGCGCTCGCGCATCTCATCCTCCCGTTCCCAGGTAGACTCTCCTGGAGAATGATACCTCCATACGACGCACACCAAGGGTATCACCTGGTTCCTCAGAACCTTCTCCCGTCGATCCAGAATCTCCACTGGCTGCTCTGGATAGCTGAGAGAAGGCCCAACCTCTATCTCTGAATGATCGAGCACATGGCTAGGGTCAGCCACGTACCGTCTCAACTGTGATACATGAAATATGTTGTGGACCCCCACTAGTACAGGCGGCAAGTCTAGCCTGTATGCAACGTCACCGACTCTTCCGCTGATAACGAAAGGGCCGATGAAGCGCGGGCTATGCTTCCCGCCTCCATCGAAACGTATCGTACCATGAGTCGAAGATATCCTCAAGAAAACCTGGTCTCTGACCTAATCACAAGCAAGGTCTCAATTAAATTAATAAACAAACATGATCAAAAACATAAACAAACAAACCTAAATCTAATCCTACTCTAATCTGTACCTCAAATTCCAAGGGCCTCCGGTGGCTATCGGCCTAGTGCCGATGTCTGTCCTGCGCCACGCGAAGTCTGTCCCTGATGAGCTTCACCTTCTCGGCCGCATCAATAACCATCTCTGGCCCCAGTAAAGCTCGCTCACCAACATCATCCCAGGATAAGGGTGTACGGCACCTACGCCCGTACAGAACCTCGAAAGGTGACATCTCAATACTGGCCTGGAAACTATTATTGTAGGCAAACTCCACCAAATAAAGATGATCCTCCCAGGAACCTCCAAAGTCCAGGACGCACGTCCGCAACATATCCTCAAGGGTCTGAATAGTCCGCTCTGACTGTCCGTCCGTCTGGGGGTGGTATGCAGTACTAAACTTGAGCTGAGTGCCCAAGCTGGTCTACAGACTCCTCCAGAAATGGGAAGTAAAATGGCTATCCCGATCTGAGATGATACTGACTGGAACCCCGTGAATCCTGACTATCTGTCGCATGTATAACTCCGCCAGCCTATCTGTAGACGTACCCACCTTAAATGGCAAGAAGTGGGCTGATTTGGTCAACCTGTCAACGATGACACAAATCGCGTCTTTCCCTCCTGGAGTATGCGGCAATCCTGATACGAAGTCCATAGTGGTATGCTCCCATTTCCACTCAGGAATGGGCAGCGGCTACAACAATCCACCGGGCCTCTGCCTCTCTGTCTTGACCTGCTGGCAGACCAAACACCTAGCCACGAAGTGAGCCACCTCCCGCTTCATTCCTGACCACCAAACATGCTCCCGCAGGTCTCGGTACATCTTGTTGGCACCCGGGTGTATAGAGTACTGAGATCTGTGGGCCTCCTGCATAACCTGCTCCCTGAGCTCTCCGCTGGGCACACATAACCTGGAATCGTGCCTCAAGGCACCATCCTCTGCAAGAGAAAACTCACCCTCCAGTAATCCTGCTCGAACCTGCTCCTGGAGACACCGCAGAACGACGTCCTCAAACTGTGCCGACTTGATCCTCTCCACCAAGTCTGACTGAATCTGCATCCCCCATAGCTGCATCTGCACTCCGGGCATGATCACCTCAATCTCGAGGCTCTCCAAGTTGGCAAGCAAATGCCGATCCATGGTCAAACACATGGCTGTCGGATACCTACTCAAGGCATCGGCAACCACGTTGGCCTTCCTTGGGTGATACTGAAGTGCAATGTCGAAGTCCTTCTTCAACTCCAACCATCTGCACTGCCTCATGTTCAACTCCTTCTGAGTGAACACATACTTTAAGCTCTTGTGATCTGTGAAGATCTCCACCCTCTCACCATACAGATAATGCTTCCGCAGCTTCAGAGCAAAAATCACCGCTGCCAACTCCAGGTCGTGGGTAGGATAGTTCTTCTCATGGGGACACAATTGGCTGGAAGCATATGCAATCACCTTTCCGTGCTGCTGCAATACACAACCCAGCCCCTTCCCTGAAGCATCACTATAAATAGTGAAACCACCTGATCCTGAAGGCAATGTCAGAATCGGAGCTGTCGTCAGCCGCTTCTTCAACTCATCAAAAGCTGCCTGACACTCCTCTGACCAAACATACTCAGCATCCTTCCGGGTCAACCGAGTCAACGGCTCTGCAACCCGGGAGAAATCCTGCACGAATCTCCGATAGTATCCTGCCAGCCCCAGGAAACTCCTGATCTCAGCAACTGAAGTCGGCACTGCCCATGCCTCAACTGCTACAATCTTCTTGGGGTCAACTGAGATACCATCTCCAGTCACCACATGCCCCAAGAAGTCCACCCGATCCAAGAAGAACTCACATTTGGAGAGCTTCCTGTAAAGCTGCTCCTTTCTGAGAATCTCCAGCACTATCCTCAAATGCTCCTCGTACTCCTCCTTAGTCTTGGAATATATCAAGATATCGTCAATAAACACTACCATAAACTGATCTAGATACTGGTGGAACACCTTGTTCATAAGGTTCATAAATACTGCTGGTGCATTGGTTAGCCCAAACGGCATAACCAAAAACTTGAACTGCCCGTACCGCATCCTGAAAGCCGTCTTGGGAATATCCTCCCTCTTTACCTTCACCTGGTGATATCCCGACCTCAGATCAATCTTGGAAAATACCCGAGCTCCGCTCAACTGGTCAAATAGATCGTCGATCCGCAGCAGTAGGTATTTGTTCTTGATCGTGAGGTTGTTGAGTGCCCTATAGTCAATACACATGCGTACTGACCCATCCTTCTTCGTCACAAACAACACTGGTGCACCCCATGGCGACGAACTCGAGCGGATGAAGCCCTTGTCCTGTAGCTTATCCACCTGCTTCTTCAGCTCCACCAGCTCGCTGTTGTTCACCCGATAGACATGCTGAGAGATGGGTTCCGCTCCTGTTACCACGTCTATCGAGAACTCTATATCTCTGTCTGGTGGTAATCCCGGCAACTCCTCTGGGAAAACATCCATATACTCTGCTATCAAGGGGTATGGAATCGTCTGCTCCTCGACCGAGACTCCACAGAAGACTCCGCTGCTCTGCTCTGCCTGACGTCTGGAGTACTCGAACTCTGGCTCCCCTAGTGCTCTAAAGAGAACTCTACCCCCTCTGCAATCGATACTGGCGTGGTGCCTGCTCAACCAATCCATGCCTAGTACTATATCGTAGTTCGGCAATGGCATTACGAGCAGGCTCACCTCCAACTCACGGCCTCCCAAAACTACTCTCCGACCCTTACAAACATCACTCACGAGGATAATGCCACCCCCGGTCGTGATCTTGTAAGTCCTAGGCAACGATTCAGCTATGATACCGTGTCTAATCACAAAAGATACTGATATGAAGCTATGTGAAGCACCAGAATCCAATAATACAAATGCTGGACTGGAGTCGATTAGGATCGAACCTCCAATCAGCTCTCCTATCGCCTCTGCATCCTCTACTGCCATGGCAAAAGCTCGCCCCTGCTGGCCTCCCCTGGCCTGCTGCTGGTGCTGGACGAACCTCTGCTGCTGCGTCGACAGGGCTGGTCCCCTCTGCTGGCCTGTTGCTGCTCTGGCTCCTCCTTCCTGGGCTGTTCGTCCTCCAGACCTAGCACAATCCCTCAGCTGGTGATCTGCCGCTCCGCAAAGAAGGCACCTCCCGAGCCTCTTTCTGTACTCGTTGAAGATATGCCCAGGCTTCTTGCAGAAGGTGCAACTGACTGTCTGGTGCCTGGGTGCCTAATGCTGAAGCTGCTGCTGGTGAACTGGCCTCTGCTGAATCTGCTACGGCTGGAACTGCCTCTGCTGCTGATGCTGAAAGTGGGGCCTCTTGGCCTGGCCCCCGCTGCTGCTGCTGCCTCCAACTGGGTCTCTCCCCCTCTTGAGCCTAAGCTCAAGATCATCCTCTGCTAGCAAGGCTCCCGTCAAGATCTCCTCGAACGTAGCATCCCGGTTGCCCTTGGTCAAGGACTTGACCTCCTTGACTAGACCCTTCCGGAACCTCTAGACCTTCGTCGTCTCACTCAAGCCCTCCATAAACCTGTCGAGGCGGCCAAACTCCCCGGCGTACTCCTCCACTGAGAGACTCCCCTGGACTAGGCTCTCGAACTGCGACTCCAAGGCTCTGAGTACTGAATCTGGGAAGAACTTCTTCTTGAAGAAGCCCTTGAACTGCTCCCAAGTCTGCCCAGGTACCCCCACCCTGGGGTCTGACTGATACCAGGTGCGAGCAAGATCTCGCATCCGGCTAGCTGCGGCCTCGATCTGAAGGTCTGCTGGAATCCTGGCCAAGCGGAAGATCTCCTCTATATGCTCGATCCACTCATCGGCATATAGGATCCCCTCTGTCCCCAGAAAGTCTCTGGGGCTCATCTTCTGAAACTGCTCAATCCCCGGTGTCCTCGGCTGCTGCACCACTGGTCGAGCTGCGACTGTCGTGACGGCCAACTCCATGCCTCTGTCCTGTCGAGCCTGCTGCCTGTCCATGAACTGCTGGAAGTACGCAAACATCTGAGCTGCGTCCACGTATCCTGGAGGCGGCGGCTGCTGAAAAAGATCCTCAGGAATGTCCGGGTCCTGCCTCCGAGCCGGTGGAGGCATACCCCCTGCTGCTACTGCCGAGGTCTCAATACGAGCAGAGGTGGCAGGAGCTGCAGTCCCCTGGCCTCGCCGTACTGGCTGAGAGGTAGCAGTCCCCTCTATAGCATCCTCATGAATGGCACGCTGCGATTGAGTCTCTACCATCCTGAAGATAGACAAACAAGAGTATCAATTTCTGAGAAAGAAGCGAAATAACAAAGGCGGACAATTATAATTCAAAGGATCAGCTGACAAAAAGGATTTAGATGGCAATAAAAGAAATTTTCCTAAAGTGATTGAGTACCTTAAAATTAATGTCCTATATCCTACTGCAGGCTGTAGTGATACTCTAATTCGAATACCACTACACTTCTAGTCTTGACCTGCATGGGCCACCACTAAAAATGTGTCACGACCCGCACCCTAGAGTAAGGGCACGAGACGTGGGTACGTCCAGCCTACGCCGCAGTGTCGGCGGTAGAACGCTGTCCTAGGTCAACAACCATCTAGCAATATATCTCTAAACAGTTTATACTCCCCGAATGGGGGTGACATAGTAGTAATAACTCAATCACAACTAAGGAAGAGATAGCACGATATGAAATAGAACTCAAGGAAATAAATAGATAAAAGTAGTCTAAGATAATCCCAGCAATATCCAGAGAAATACAAACTCAGCTACAGCATGAAAGAATATATACAACTCTGAGCTCCAAATATAGTCTAGCTAAAACATGTCTCAAGATTGCAAAAAGTAAAATAAGCCTAACTAATCTAGTCTAGGCAATCGGGGTAATATCCTCAGTTAGAGCTGGGTCCTCCTGAGGGTCCAGCTCGCAGGTGTCATCTAAGGCTGCCCCGTAGAAAGTGTCCAGGCAGGCCTCCTCCTCGTCCTCTGTAATATTTCAACAGGTCCAGTCAGGACAGGAGCAAGCACAGTACATCTCAACAGTTCATAGCAGGTTAGAAAATATAATCATGCAGTAAAGTAAGATACAGGTGCTGAAGAATACAGTATATAAACAGAGAGAGAGAACTGTAATAGAAATATCTACTATAAGTAAGAAACTAATAGTGGCTAGTGAGTCAGAGTACAGGATAGCACATGTGAACGGAACAGATTAGTACATGATCTACACTAAGAGTTGTACATGATCTACACTACTATAGAATTGTTTACATGACTACTAGCACTCCCCCGTTCCCCAATTAATACACAAGGATCTAAGCAGGTTATATTATTGTACATGATATCACATAGGACACTTGAAAGGGTGCACATGATAGTATACATGAAGGCTCTGTGAACATGAGAGTACATGGTTCACAAGAGTGTACATGTATGGTGAAAGCACAGGAGTACATGATGAAAGTGAAATGCACATGACACAATGTACCCGATGCTCCCGAGGGGAATAACATCGCATGAAGAGATCCGTATAGTACTAATCCGTGATAATGTCGTGACAGCACAAGTAAAGTAATTTAATGCAGAAAATAATTCTAAGCAGGATATGAAATGATCAGAGAATGTACTCGCCTGTATCTGAGTGTCCAATATGAAATGTACTGTCCAAGGAGTGGTGTCTGGCTCCTAATCAGAACAGCACAAGTCACAACAAGTCTAAAATGGTAAAATAAGGTTCTACTATGCATTCTACATGATTCTAGGTCAATCTAGGCCAAAGTCAACTCTTGGTCAACTCTGGTCAACCCTAGAAGTCAAACTAGGTCAACCAAGTCTAATCAAGTCTAAACTAGGCTATCTAGTCTATATAGACCAATAACAAGTACACAACTATATCAAGCCAAAATCAAACCATCACACTAAATTACCCTGGGCCACATTAGCTACTATCTACATTACACATTATTCAAATATCCATTACACCTATGCATATACATACATTATGATATATACCTTATATATTAAAGAGATAGGAGGTATGGAAAAAGGGGTGTGTGATACAAGTGAGAGTGCAAAGTGTCAAGTGGAAAGAGTGTCAAGTGACTAGGCTTGGTGTTAGTGGCACATGTGTGTGAAACATAGTGTAGGGTGAGTGATGTGTGTATCCTGGAATTGTGAGAGGGCATGTGTCAAAGGGAAAAGTGTGTGTGTGTTCACAGGAAAATAGTGAGTGGGGGACTGTAAAACAGTAAACCCAGGTTACTAACACCAACAACTCAGTCTCCACAATAAAGAAAAGGGAAAGGAACAACTCAACAAACATCTAACAGTTCAACCTAAACTGTAAAGGAATTAGGAAAAACCAAATCAAAAATAGTCTAAAACAGTTCATGCATTCCAGATCAGTCTACATATCTACCCTTCTCAGGTTAATGCAATATTAGAAATAATCAATAGTTTCACAACAAAACTCAAGAACCAGTTCACATTCCAGATTTCAATCCTTAGTTCAAATCTCAGATTTGATTCAATATAGGAAATATTTACAGTTCATAAAGACTTCAAAGAAATCAGTCTAACAGGTTATATTTTAACAGTTTTAACCAAGAACCATATTCCAGATTTCTAGCCCAATCCTCATCAATTCAACCCCAATTTTCAACCACAACAGGATAACATATAGAAGATTAGATTTGAGCTTTAAAAACATGCATTTAATAGTGATTAATAGGTTAAACTAACTAGGCAAACTCAATTTCGAAACTGGAAAGTTAACAGTAATGCAAGTATCAGTGACTTTGGTTAAATAAGAAATTGAATAGGAAAAATTAAACTAATCATGAATCTAAAGGTTGGTAATTGAAAACAACCCATGTGCACAAACCCCGCACATCCATTTCGTGTCACCCAAGGCCGGACACGGCGTGTCCAATGCAAAGAACTCAAAAACCAACACACACAGTGTACTGTCGGTGCACTGTCTCGTGCACACGTGCACTTGTGTCGTGTGCACGACACAAGACTCAAGCGAGTCTCGTGGTCATCCACATAGGTAGCCCACCTTTAGGGCTACCTCATAGGCCCATTGGCCAGTGTCCACAACGTGTCAATGTTGGACACGAGGCCCGTATCAGTGGCAAAAATCAATAGTGTACTGCACAGGCTATTCCCCGTGCACGATTGATTCCTCCTTCGACACGACACAAAACCCAATGAAACTTGGGGAATGTCATGACAGACATTGCCCCTAGGTTTCCCTTGAATTTCGTGTCCTGAAACCCCGTGTCGTGTCCGCTACAGACTCCGTGTAGCAGGGGAACACTGTAGCTCGCGCGCGAGCGTGTGCACACGCGTGTCCACTCCATGAATCCGACACAAAACGACACGAACACTACCACATACAAACAAAAATCAATAAGCAAGATTAAAACTAATACTCCTATTCAAAAATAAATCGAAAATAACACCAACAGCCCCTTTATGGCATTTTCACAAACACCAGAACCTAGGTCCTGATACGTGTCCAGAACGGACACGAAACCTAGGGTACCCGACACAAAACCTATACTGGTACTTAGGGGACTCCTAGGGCTCCCTAATCATGAAGACAAATTGAAAATCCATGGAGAAATGACAAAGTTACCTATTGATGAACTTCTAATAAAAAATCCCCTTTGTGAGCTCCTTACTTGATATCCCAATCAAATCAAAACAACCTCAAACTGAGAAGAGATCTTAGCAACAGCAAGAATAGTCATATTAGGACCTAATGGAATAAATTAGAAAGAAAAAGGAAGAGGAAAGGAGTTCTTGGAATTAAAATACAATAGAAACTAACCTCCTTGAACTTAGGGCTTTTCCTAAGAAAGAGGCAACCCTAGATTTTAGGATGGATTTTATAGTGGGGGAATCCCAATGAGACTAGGTGGCCGGCCATCACTTCCTAGGGATTAGGGTTTGGTAGTTTGGACTTTGGGCCAAATTACATAGGCTATGGCTAAGTTGAAATATTAATTGGTTCAAACTATAAGTCATGACTTATGACTTATCTAATTTCTATTGCTAATTAGGTTCTAATGACCAAACCAAAAATTAGGCTAGGTTAGACTAGAGTCATATATCCTAACCAACTCATACTAATTAGGGTTAGCTCCTAGGTTGGTCTACAAGGGTCAACCCTAGTCAAAGTCAACCTAGTCCAAACAATTCCAAAATAATTCCTAAAAATTCCCATAATTTCAAATAAATTCTAATAAATTTAAATTACCCCAAAAATGACAAAAATACTCTCACACTAGAAATGTGGTAGTGACAATGCCCTGCCTGTACCGTTGTGAGACAGCGGCAGTTAGTTGTTTCTATATGCAGGTATTCACAATAATATTTTTTGCATTTATCACAACACAAATTTACGAATATTTTAAGAACTTTTTATTCAACAATTGAAAAGTACAACTGAAACTGAAAGTACTAAAATAAAATACTGAAATCAAAATCTATAAATTCTAACACAATCAAACTAGATAACTGGAAATAACTAGCTAAACGGTCGGCTCATCAGCCTCTGGTTCTGCGTCCTCCAAGAGGGACTTTGGCAACACCACATGATATAATACTGGGTCATAGTAGCTATTGAACAATAGCTCAGCATCATCAACATCACCTATTGGGGGGGATCCAGTCAGGAAAGGAGCAAGTACGAGTGCATAATCCGACATTCTAAATAATAATGGAAAGATGCAATTTTAAACAGTTAAAATACTTTGAACAATATTTTCCAGCAATTTTCAGCAATTTAGTATTTAAAACAATGTGATTTGAATAGGTAACGTCTATGACCGGCTTGGGTTGTACAATAGCATCCTAGCGATGCGATACGGCTTATCCCCGTGTGTAAGAGGAGTAAGCTCGTGCAATAATACAATATGAAGGTATTGGTCATAAACGCTACATTACTCCCCCAATATCCCCACAATCAATAATTGAACACAAGGAGAGAGTTCCGTGTAGCAATGTAGTTTAAGCATACAATATGACAATTACTAAATAAAATACAAGAAAACATAACCGTAACTTGCCTTTGTTTAATGACTGGAATATGATGTCGGTACCGGGGATGAAGTCAAATACGTCTTCGAAACCCTACAGTTGAGAACCCTGACTTAGAAACATAGATGAGCCAAATCTAGCCAAATCTTGGTGTGCTAGTTGCAATTTCTAGAAGCAGGTGCTAGTCCAGTTTTTAAGTTGTTAATAAAGCTATCAACCTACTCTACCGTCGCAGGATACAATTATCAATTAACGAAAAAGGAACCGATTTATTGATTTATTGGGTAAAGATCGTATTTTCTAATTCATTTAACAAAACTTTGTGCTTTAATATTATATACATAAAATTAGATTTTTCTTTTAATGAGAAAAATGTGAATTTGTTTTAAATAATACAAACTTGAATTTTCTCTTTTTTATTTAGAAGTGAGAAAACTCTTATAATTTTTTATATAAAACTAATACCCATTTTAAGTACGCGTCTAATTACGCAAAGCAGCAACCAAAAAGAACAAAAAATCCTAAACTACACAAATACAGGCCACAGAAAATAAAGAAAAACTGGGCTTATGCCCTTACAACAAATTAATTAATTTAATTTAAATGCTGAGGCGAGCTCTGAGTGCCGTGAAGCGGTCCAAACAGAAGGCCGAGGTCCTGCACCCAAGATACTAAAACCAGTAACAAGTTCTAAAAATAAAACATAATATAATTTAAATATAAATTATAGAAAATGGGCGTCTCAGACTTGGTCATGCAAATCTCACGTTGCTGACTTACGCCTCAACGTACAGGAAATCCTGTAGCGTTTGCGTTTTGCCGAGGCTCATCCGACCGATACGGTCGTCGCCTACATGGACTACAGAAAACTCACAAAATCCAACACTTAAAACCAATCTAAAACCAACTTTGTAACTCGTTTGCAAAGACCGATATGAAAACATGTTTTAATTTAATGAACTTATTTAATAGTAATAATTTGAAAGATTTTACTGAAAATTTGGGCAGCACATCCTTTGTGACTAGGACGATCTAGCCACATAGGCGGTACCGATCCATACCCAAAAGAACGTTCCAAACCAGGAAGTCAACCACAGCGCCAAAGAAGTGAATAACCTACCAAAAGAACTAAGCCACAACATACTGAATAATGTCCCATCTATGAGAATGAACATAACATACTAAATAAAGATCCAAACTAAAAAAATCAACTAAGAAAATAATCCACCGTACTAAAGAAACAACTGTAGCCTCCCTTCCCGGGACTTTTTAAATATTTTTTAATTGATTTGAAAGGTGATTTTTAGGATTTTTATAAATAATTATTTAGTTAATTATTACGGTAGATGATTTTAGCCATGGCTGAGTTTTGAAGTACCAGACGACTAGGAATCGTGGCACGGATAGTGCAGTGGCGTGCTTTGACTAGTGTATTAGCCTTGGTAGGGGAGACCGAGCCATAGTGATATCCTAACTAGAAAAACCAAGCCAAGTTGTGACATGACCATTATAAATAGTTTAATTATTATTTATTAATATTATTGGACTTTTAATTGACCTGGTTGTACCAAACCAATCCGGGCTGGACTCGAACTGAGCACAAGCCCATGTAAGCATGTAGTGAGACCAATACGGCCGTATTGACATATTTTGATAAGTGCAAATATTTTATAAATATTTTTGGGTTCAGCAGATAAATTCCTTAAAACTGATTATATGAATTATTGTATTAATATTTAATGGTGATCGGATTATTGCTAGGTTTTGTATTTAGAATTCTTTGAATATCTATTTATGGATATATATGTAAATTATTTGTTATCATATATGTGTGTACGCATACGTATATATAAATATATATATAATACATGTGTATATGTTACGTATAAAATATATGTGTGTATGTATACATGTATATGAATATATATGTGTATTTGTATGTATATATAATATATTATATATACGTGCATATATATAAAAATATATATATATATATATATATATATATATATATATATATATATATATATATATATATATATAATAATAATATATAATATATAATAATATATAATAATATAAAAAAATATATATATATAATAATAATATATATATATATATATATAAAATATATATATACATGTTAATTATTAAAAAGAAAAAGAATAACAAATAAAAACCAAAACCTTAGGGCTCAGCCCAGCCCGGCCATGCAAAGGTCCCAGCCCAACCAACCACTCGGCTGAGCCACACCAACCCGAGCCCCCATATGGCCCAGCTCGCTCAACTGAGCCTTAAGAACAATCCAAGCAGCAGGACCCATTCCCGCGAGCGGCCTCAAACCGTGCCTAAAGTCCCCAGCCGTTTATACACATACGTGTATATATAGAGAACCGAGAGGGAGCGGAGAGTGTTCGACTAAACCCTAAACAAACCCAACGCCACCCTATCCAGATAACTTCTACGGCCGCCCACGCCGCCGTACGAGGCGTCGGAGATCGCCGAAGCGCGCAGAGGCAACCGCAATACCGGCAGCGATGGTGCAGCGACAGCACTTCAAGTAAGGTACTTCGCATACACCCCTCTCGACGTAGGAACCATCATTTTCGATTCCGTAAAGTCCTACGCCTAGTAGACATGACCGACTAGGAGATCCATCTACTGGTTTTAGAGCGATTGTTAAATCTGCGATGAAATACTTTCCTGAAAGTCGAAAAAAAAACCCATAGAACATGTGTCCTGTTTTGACGACTTCTCCGCTATGTTGGAAGGCAGATTGCCACCAATCCATGGCAAATTTTCGAAACCCATTAAAACAGATTCAAAGCCAACCTAACCGTGATAAAAACCCAGTTATTATTTTTAATTCTAGTTTTTTAGGCAGCGATATAAATCAGATTGAAAATCAGGAAAAACCATGAAAAACGGTTTTCAAAAACTAGAAAAACTCATCCACACGACGTGCGTCCCGCCAATCCGGGCGACGTGGTTGCGAACCGAAGGCATCGGAAGGTGCGTAACGGCTTCGTGGTCGTGTGGGCTTTGACGGAATTCAAATTGGTCGCGTGTGCGCGACGAATTTGATACGTATCCGTCGAAATTCACCGTATCGGCATCTGTGCAAATTCCTCAATTACTTTATGCACGTTCGCCAGATCGAGACGAAACTTGTGCCAACAGGACAGTATCATTTTTTTGGTCCTGTATGCCAAGTTTGGTCCATTTCTGAGACAGTTGATCGGATCGCCGTTTCGCGGGCCCCACGGTCCAACTCAATGGGCGATTTTGTGTACGGCCCGCCGGAATACAACTTTGGACATACGGTTGGGTTCGTATCAGAAAACCGGATCCGTAGACATGTAGTTTGACGACTTTAGAGACCGTTGACTCTGGCAAGATTTTCGGAGCAAAGCGGGTCCAACGGCGGACATCGTTTTTGCCAAAAATTATCGTTTTACCCCTGTGTCCAGAATTGGACTTAAGGACAGGCAATCCTAGCTAATTTGACTATTTTAAGAATGTTGGTAACGTTTATTTCAGCTTTCGGAGACAGTTGTGATGACTTGGACTTTCTGACTTGTGATTGGCGATATTTTATTGGTTCTTCGTGCTACCTCCAGGCAAGTATACCTTGCCAACTTGTACAGTATAATTTATATGCAAGTTCATCATCTCGCTGTGGTTCTTTTCTTTATATTCGTGATTGCTTGATTTCATGTCTAGTACACTCATCCTGTTATAGTTCTACTTTACATGTTTCTAGTTGTTTGTACATTCTTGTTCCTTTCTGTTAACGATATTTCTATCTGTTACACTGAGTTGGTTTCATATGTATTCCTTGCTAGAGTCGTCTAGTCCTACACTACGATTTCTTCGACTTGATTATAACTTGACTTAACTTGACATGACTTGAGTAGGACTTGACTTTGACATTCTGTAGATTGTGAGTACTTACCTTGACTACGGTCTATAGGATTTTATACTAGGATTGGCTACCGTCTTGGTCGTGTATACTTGTCTTGACAGCGATTGAGACACTATAGATTGTGAGTACTTGCCTTGACTGCAGTCTATAGCTTTGACCTATTAGCCATTTCTAGTATGGCATGCCAGTGTCTTAGGATCCTTGTGTTTAGATCTTGTGTCTTGGTTCATTTTGCCTCGTTGGATATCCTTGATTGTTCCTTACTTCTTTGTATATTTGTACTGTTACATGCTGGCTTGTATATTATGTATCTTGCTAGTCCTCTGAGGACCTGATGATCTCTTCAGGTTTAGCGACTGCGTAGAGTTAGTTAGTAGAGCGGGATGGTAGAGGATTGCGATGCATGATACAGGTATTTGCTTGTGATATTTCTTTATTATCCTCTCGTGCTTTACATTCAGTACCATGATATGCTCTGCTTATTTATAGACTCATATCATTCTTGGAGTCTAATCGAACAATATGCTAATGGGCTGCAGACCATGACCCATACCTGTTCATTCATATTTCATATATTCTTGTGGATTGAGATATAGTTTAGATTAGATATAATACCCTATTCTGGACAGCTTATACGTACTCGAGTTGGGCTGGAGCCCGCTCGATACGTAGCTGGCTTGCTCATGAGCTCGCGTCCGAAAATCGGGTACGGGTCGTGACAAGTTTTTGTGGTGGCCCATGCAGGTCAGAGTATATCGTATCGGTTACGTAACTGTACTGATACGAGCTTGCGCAACTGACTAAACCTTTAGAAATCTCAATCCACTATGCCTTGAAAATTCTTTTAGAAATTTCTCTACCATCTTTGAAACTTCGTATTCGTTTTCGATTATTCTCCCTTGCCTTCTTGTACTCTTGATTCTCGTCCCTTCCTATTTTGGGGTGACGAATAATCGTGCTGTCTAGAATTCATTAGAGACTCTTAAGTTATAGTATAATATTGCTTGACTATTGAATAATTGGTTGTTTGCAGATATGAGAGATTATAGATACCATATGTCCTAGATATTTTGGTAGAATTATTAATCACTGGTTAGAAGATTATAAGATTTTAGTGACCTGTGTTGCAAGGGAGTAGTGTGACCTAAGGTGGGTAGAAGTCCTCGAGATTTCGTAAATACCAAATGACTAGAAAAGGCCATAAAATATTTTGAGAAATTAAATTTGAGGAGATTAAGGTAATAGTAGACTTTGAATTTTAAGGAATAGTTATGAATTAGAATTTCGAGGACGAAATTATTATTAAGGTGGGTAGATTTGTAGCATCCCTTCCCAGAATTTTTCAAATATTTTTTTAATTTTTTTAATTGATTTGAAAGGTGATTTTTAGGATTTTTATAAATAATTATTTAGTTAATTATTACGGTAGATGATTTTAGCCATGGCTAAGTTTTGAAGTACCAAACGACTAGGAATCGTGGCACGGATAGTGCAGTGGCGTGCTTTGACTAGTATATTAGCCTTGGTAGGGGAGACCGAGCCATAGTGATATCCTAACTAGGAAAACCGGGCCAAGTTGTGACATGACCATTATAAATAGTTTAATTATTATTTATTAATATTATTGGACTTTTAATTGACCTGGTTGTACCAAACCAGTCCGGACTGGACTCGAACTGAGCACAAGCCCATGTAAGCATGTAGTGAGACCAATACGGCCGTATTGACATATTTTGATAAGTGCAAATATTTTATAAATATTTTTGGGTTCAGCATATAAATTCCTCAAAACTGATTATATGAATTATTGTATTAATATTTAATGGTGATCGGATTATTGCTAGGTTTTGTATTTAGAATTCTCTGAATATCTATTTATGGATATACATGTAAATTATTTGTTATCATATATGTGTGTACGCATATGTATATATAAATATATATATATAATACATGTGTATATGTTACGTATATGAATATATGTGTATATTTGTATGTATATATAATATATTATATATACGTGCGTATATATATATATATATATATATATATATATATATATATATATATATATATATATATATATATATATATATATATATATATATATATATGTATAGAAATATATATACGTGTATGTGTACATATATATATATATATGAATATATATATATATACATGTTAATTATTAAAAAGAAAAAATATAACAAATAAAAACCAAAACCTTAGGGCTCGGCCCAGCCCGGCCATGCAAAGGTCCCAGCCCAACCAACCACTCGGCTGAGCCACACCAACCCGAGCCCCCATATGGCCCAGCCCGCTCAACTGAGCCTTAAGAACAATCCAAGCAGCAGGACCCATTCCCGCGAGCAGCCTCAAACCGCGCCTAAGTCCCCAGCCGTTTATACACATACGTGTATATATAGAGAACCGAGAGGAAGCGGAGAGTGTTCGACTAAACCCTAAACATACCCAGTGCCACCCTATCTAGATGACTTCCACGGCCGCCCACGCCGCCGCACGAGGCGTCGGAGATCGCCGGAGCGCGCGGAGGCAACCGCAACTCCGGCAGCGACGGTGCAGCGACATCACTTCAAGTAAGGTACTTTGCATACACCCCTCTCGACGTAGGAACCATCATTTTTGATTCCGTAAAGTCCTACGCCTAGTAGACATGACCGACTAGGAGATCCATCTATTGGTTTTAGAGCGATTATTAAAACTGCGACGAAATACTTTTCTGAAAGTCGAAAAAAAAACCCATAGAACACGTGTCCTGTTTTGACGACTTCTCCGCTATATTGGAAGGCAGATTGCCACCAATCCATGGCAAATTTTCGAAACCCATTAAAACAGATTCAAAGACAACCTAACCATGATAAAAACCCAGTTATTACTTTTAATTCTAGTTGTTTAGGCAGCGATATAAATCAGATTGAAAATCAGGAAAAACTATGAAAAACGGTTTTCAAAAACTAGAAAAACTCATCCACACGACGTGCGTCCCACCAATCCGGGCGATGTAGTCACGAATTGAAGGCATCGAAAGGTGCGTAACGGCTTCGTGGTCGTATGGGCTTTGACAGAATTCAAATTGGTCGCGTGTGCGCGACGATTTTGATACGTATCCGTCGAAATTTACCGTATCGACCTTTGTGCAAATTCCTCAATTACTTTGTGCACGTTCGTCAGATCGAGACGAAACTTGCGCCAACAGGACCGTATCATTTTTCTGGTCCTGTATGCCAAGCTTGGTCCAGTTCTGAGACAGTTGATCGGATCATCGTTTCGCGGGCCCTACGGTCCAACTCAATGGGCGATTTTGTGCACGGCCCGCCGGAATCCAACTTTGGACATACGGTTGGGTTCGTATCGGAAAACCGGATCTGTAGACATGTAGTTTGACAACTTTAGAGACCGTTGACTCTGGCATAATTTTCGGTGTAAAGCGGGTCCAACGGCGGACATCGTTTTTGCCCAAAATTACCGTTTTACCCCTGTGTCCAGAATTGGACTTAAAGACAGGCAATCCTAGCTAATTTGACTATTCTGAGAATATTGGTAATGTTTATTTCAGCTTTCGGAGACAGTTGGGATGACTTGGACTTTCTGACTTGTGATTGGCGATATTTTATTGGTTCTTCGTGCTACCTCCAGGCAAGTATACCTTGCCAACTTGTACAGTATAATTTATATGCAAGTTCATCATCTCGCTGTGGTTCTTTTCCTTACATTCGTGATTGCTTGATTCCATGTCTAGTACACTCATCCTGTTATAGTTCTACTTTACATGTTTCTAGTTGTTTGCACATTATTGTTCCTTTCTGTTAACGATATTTCTATCTGTTACACTGAGTTGGTTTCATATGTATTCCTTGCTAGAGTCGTCTAGTCCTACACTACGATTTCCTCGACTTGATTATAACTTGACTTGACTTGACATGACTTGAGTAGGACTTGACTTTGACATTCTATAGATTGTGAGTACTTACCTTGACTACGGTCTATAGGATTTTATACTAGGATTGGCTACCGTCTTGGTCATGTGTACTTGCCTTGAGAGCGATTGAGACACTATAGATTGTGAGTACTTACCTTGACTGCAGTCTATAGCTTTAACCTATTAGCCATTTCTAGTATGGCATGCCAGTGTCTTAGGATCCTTGTGTTTAGATCTTGTGTCTTGGTTCATTTTGCCTCGTTGGATATCCTTGATTGTTCCTTACTTCTTTGTATATTTGTACTCTTACATGCTGGCTTATATATTATGTATCTTGCTAGTCCTCTGAGGACCTGATGATCTCTTCAGGTTTAGCGACTGCGTGGAGTTAGTTAGTAGAGCGGGATGGTAGAGGATTGCGATACATGATACAGGTATTTGCTTGTGATATTTCTTTATTATCCTCTCGTGCTTTACATTCAGTACCATGATATGCTCTGCTTATTTATAGACTCATATCATTCTTGGAGTCTAATCGAACAATATGCTAATGTGCTGCAGACCATGACCCATACCTGTTCATTTATGTTTCATATATTCTTGTGGATTGAGATATAGTTTAGATTAGACATGATACCCTATTCTGGACAGCTTATACGTACACGAGTTGGGCTGGAGTCCGCTCGATACGTAGCTGGCTTACTCATGAGCTCACGTCCGAAAATCGGGTGCGGGTCATGACAACAACTAACCAAGGAAAATAAACCACAGTACATAAAGAATGATCTAAACTAAAGAATCAACTAACAACTAAATAAGGACCCAACTAAAAAAAATGAACACACAGCACCGATTAATGTTCACCAAAATAAAACTACGCCATGACGTAACCAAAATGTATCTCCTAACGCAATTAAACTAAAGTCGATCTCCGGAACGGGGCCGGGACCATGTCATCATTGACTGGGAGGGACGAACTACTATGATTAACAGAATTGACCCAATATCCGTTCGTCGGGGAGCCGCGGGATAAACTCGAGAATGTTGGAACAGCGTCCAGATTCGCACACGGAGAGCGGACAACGGCTCTGCCGACAGGGAATACATCGGACAGCGTCCGAACAGCGGACAGCGCATCAGGAACTGCTAGGGCACAGCGGCTTGGCTCGAGACGAGCCAGGGGAACCGCGGCTTGCGGTCGACTGGTCTGGGCGTACTAGAAGGGGGCGGCGATGGAGGGCGGTCGAGCGGGGCGAGGTCCGCGGACGGGGCGCGCGAGATAGGGCGGCCGGCGGTTCGGACGGTCGCGGATGGGGGCGGACACAGGACACGGGGCCGAGCGGGTCGGGCGAGGCCGACGGGTCGGGGTCCGGAGCGGTGGGGCTTGTGGAGAGGAGGGGAAAAGGAGAGTTATGTGAAGGAGGAATGGGTGAGGAGAGTTGTATAAGTGAGTATGTAGGAGATGGAATGGAGGGAAGAGAGTGGTGGGGAGGAGTTGTAGGAGAAATAAGAGGGGAAGCTCGATCCAACGTGGGGGTGGGGGAACTGGTCCAACGTGGGGAAAAAGGAGAGAGTCAGTTGGGGATTTAGATTTTGGATTTTAGTGTTTATTATTATTTTTTAACCAATAAATATATTATCTCAATGTTAATAATCAGAAAATTAAAAGAGAAAAATAAGGGTGGGTTCGGAGTAGAATCGGAATCGGGAATCGGGAATCGGGTTCGAACTCGGAGCCGGACCCCGGGCACGGGATCGGGACTGGGCCACAATCAAAAATCCAGTAATTAATTTTTGAAATAATTATTTTCCTGATCCGACTTAAATAATAATAATAATAATAATAATAATAATAATAATAATAATAATAATAATAATACGCTACAGACAAATAAAATATATAATTAATAATTCCAAAAATTTTGGGTTTCACAGAAGGTATCTTTTTAGGTTATGCGACAAAGAGCAAAGGGTACAGAGTCTTCAACAAGAGAACCATGATCATCGAAGAATCAATTAATGTCAAGTTTGATGAACTAAATCAACATTCAGTCGATGACGATAATGAAGACGTGATTACACCAAGTACAGCTACTGTAAAACCTTCACACAAAGGTGCAGAACCTTCAAGCAAAGAAGCCGGAACCAGTAATCCTGAGGATACGCCAAAAGAGATGAGATTTTTGGCAGATCATCCAAAGGACTTGATAATTGGTGAGATTATCAAGGGAGTAAGTACTCGTTCCTCTAATAAAGATATAGCTTCTTGTGTTGCTTTTGTTTTACAGTTTGAACATAAAAATATTGAAGAAGCATGTAGTAATAATTTTGGGTTAGATGATATACAAGAGGAATTAAACCAATTCGAATGGAATCAAGTTTGGGAACTTGTTCCCAAGCCCATTGATCATCCGGTCTTTGGCACCCGTTGGGTATTCCGAAACAAATTGAACGAGAATGGTTTAGTGACTCGTAATAAGGCTCGACTGTAGCTCAAGGATACAATCAAGAAGAAGGTATCGACTACGATGAGACTTATGCCCCAGTTGCGAGATTAGAATCCATTCGCATGTTATGTGCATTTGCATATTTTCATAATTTTAAGTTATTTCAAATGGATGTTAAAAGCGTATTTTTGAATAGTTTTATAAAAAAAAGAAGTTTATGTAGCTCAACCTCCAGGTTTTACTGATTTCAAAAATTTTGATTATGTTTTCAAGTTGAAGAAAGCCTTATACGTTTTGAAACAAGTCCCTCGTGCTTGGTACGATCGTCTAAGCTCTTTTCTTCGTGACAACGGTTTTTCAAAGGAAAAGGTTGACACTACACTGTTTATAAAAGCTTTGAACAATAATCTTCTTTTAATTCAAATCTATGTAGATAATATTATTTTTGGATCTACTGATGAATCTCTTTGTCAAGAATTTTTAAAGTGCATGCAGAATGAGTTTGAGATGAGCATGATGGGAGAGCTGAAGTTCTTTCTCGGACTGCAAATCAAACAAACCAACAATGGGACGTTCATAAATCAGGCAAAGTACACAAACGATCTATTAAAGAAGTTCGACCTGGAAGCAGTCAAACGACTTAGCACTCCAATGGCGACTTCAACCAAGCTTGATATTGATGAACAAGGCAAACTCGTCGACATACGTAAGTATCGAGGTATGATCGGTAGCTTACTGTACTTAACTGCTAGTCGACCAGACATTATGTTTAGTGTTTACTTGTGTGCACGTTTTCAAGCCAATCCTAAGGAATCACATCTGTGCGCAGTTAAGCGTATCTTCCGATACCTTAGAGGCATTTCTTCTATCGGCTTATGGTATCCTAAAACCACGTCATTTGACCTAACTGGTTATTCTGATGCTGATTTTGCCGGATGCAAAGTAGATAGAAAAAGTACCAGTGGCACATGTCATTTCCTAGAAAAAGTTCTAGTCTCTTGGTTTAGCAAAAAGCAAATTTTTGTCGCATTATCAACAACTGAGGCTGAGTATATCGCCGCAGGACGTTGTTGTGCACAAATTTTGTGGATGAAGCAAACTTTAGAAGACTTTGGATTGCATTACACATACGTACCCATTTTCTGTGATAACACTAGTTCTATTAATTTGACTAAGAATCCAGTATGTCACTCTCGTACTAAGCATATCGAGATTCGACATCATTTTCTTAGAGATTATCAACAAAATGGAGATATATACCTTGTATACATAGACACACGGAATCAATTGGCTGACATATTCACAAAACCTCTAGCGGAAGATCGTTTCAATTATTTACGTCAAAAATTAGGAATTTTAGATGTCAATAATATTAATTAATTTTGTTTTATTAATTAATTTATTCAATACTCAATAACCGTTTTCGAGACAAGCCTAAAAAGTGTCTGTCTGTCACCACGACTACGGTCGAACCAAAGCGGTACTTAAGTGTTCCCGGGTGAACCTCCGTTAGCTGGGACAGTACTCCTACAGCTAATCTGAAACAGATGCTGGGTAAAAAAAAATTAATTTATAAAATAATACTAATTAATATTATTTGAAATTTAAAATTACTAAACTTTGAATTAAATATTTGAAATGAGTTGATGAAAAGGATATGGCCCACAAAATTTTAAAAAAAAACCAGGAGAATTCGGCCCGAGTTCGGTTCGAATTCGGCCAGTGTTCTGTTGGTGCTGTATGTGTTTTAAACCAGAACCCGAGGCCTTTTCCTCTTCATCACTTCCAAACCAATTTATCATCATCATAGCAGCAACCGAAGAACACCCCAAATCCTAGCTATTCTCCACTCCTTTTCTTCCAATCCATGTGGAGATTTCCATCCAAAATACTACAAAAATTTATCGATTTAGTGACGGCTATATCCGTCAAAAAATCCGTCGATAAATGTAATTATCGACGGATGGTCGACGGATATTGGTTAAAAATGGTCGTCGAAAAAAGCCTCGTCGCTAACTACAATCCGTCGACAAGTTGTTGCCAAGCGACGAATTAGCGACGGACTGCCGTCAACCATACTCGTACAGTTTGCGACGACTCGCCGACGAATTTCTGTCAAATCACGTATCAAAAGAAGTAATGACGTATCACTTATCGACGGACATATCTGTCGCTACTTGGTCGATAAATGTGTATCAGAGAGTTTCTGATACGTAAAATCTGTCGCCAATCAGTCGCGAATGGTCGCTAAGTTTTGACGGAGTCGCGACGGAATGTCGACGGAATATCCATCGATCCGGTTCTGTGAATTATTCATATTTCTAGAACATTGGCGACGGATGATCCGTCGTTACTCCGTCGTGCGTCGTCGCTAGACCATCGCCAATCGGTCGGCCTTATAGCGATGGATTATCCGATGCCAATATCCGACGGAACATTGTGTGTTTTACCGACCACTAGCGACGGCATACCGACGTAATATCCGTCGACCCTATCCTATAAATCTTTCATAATTCCAGAACCTTGGCGATGGATAATCCGTCAGCTTTTAGTTGCGCTTCCGTCGCTAACTGGGAATCCCTCAGTTAGCGACGGATATTCCGTCGGTAATTGGTCGCCAGTCCGTCAGTAGCTGGGAAATTTTTGAAAAAAAACAGCATAAAATTGGGCATTCCCAATATACACATTCCAATATACAAAACAAACAAGTAATCCCAAGCAATTCCAATATACACAATTCCAATATACAAAACACACAAACAATTCCAACACACAAATAAACACACAAAACACACAATTAATCCCAAGCATTCAAATTATTCACACAAAACACACAAATATTTAATATTTAAACACAAATATTCAATATTCAATAAAAAAGAAAATCGACTTCGGCCTCAGCAAAGATCGCAAGTCAGACGATGAATCATCACAGCCAGGGATCATAGTTGCGTTGAGGCATGTACCATTCTCTCAGCCACTTTGCATACGAAGGCTCAATCTGGTTGAGGACTTCTGTAGGGACAAGTGGGTCAGTCCCGATGCTACTACTCTCTGACGGTGGCTTCTCCTTAACTTCAACCTTGGGAGCAATCTCTTCCCTGATGGTCATCGGTTCTTCCTTGACCTCGACCTTTGGTAACACCTCCTCCTTAACAGTCACTAACTCTTGTTTGACGAATGAAGATAGTATCTCTTACTTTACGAGAGCCTCCGCCTTCGGCATGGGTACTGCAACAGAGTCAAAGAAAAGTTAGCAAAAAGGACTTAGAAGCCCAACATGAGCATATCTGAGCCGCATCAGAATCTCTGGCGCATCAACTGGGATGAAACCCATGCGCGTCAGCCTAAGCACATCTACATGAGGCGGCTCATCTACAGTTGGTTCACCCCAATATTACTGCAACAAAGACCAAGGCAAGAGAATACCCACTGAGCACTTCCGGGCGAACATCGGCGTAGGTCGCCCTAACGACGGGGACTTCCTCCGTGTCGACCTCCAAGGGTTCCTTGCCTCGGCCCCTTCCTCGGCTAGCAGCACCGCCTCGGTGAGTCTTGGGAGCCATCTCTCTAACAAAGAAAAGAAGGGAGAAAAGAGTTCTGAGGAAGAAGAAAGCTTTTTTCAGAAAAGACAAACTAAATATAATTAGTTCAATCTGTATCGTAAGACAAACTAAACATAATTAGGAGAAAATCTTGACATAGAGTGATTCGAAGGACTTACTAGATGTTCCATCATCGTCATTGTCTAGAAAGATGATATTTTCTTCAACATCCGTCGGAGAACTATAAGGATATATCTTTTCACAACATGTCACATTGTCAAAGACCCTTAATGTGACAACCATATTACCGCGGTGTCTTGAGACTAACATGTCCTAATTTTCTAAGCCGTGTACTTTGACATAATCCTCCAAACCCTTTCCTCCTATGTAGTAATCTTGCATTTCTTTATGAAGTTCAAGACGACATATTTTTCTATTACGAGCCACTATATGTCGTCTTGAACTTCATAAAGAAATGCAAGATTACTACATAGGAGAAAAGAGCTGGGAGGATTATGTCAAAGCATACGACTTAGAAAATTATGACATGTTAGTCTTCCGACACCGCGGTAACATGATATTCATATTAAGGGTCTTTGACAAGGTGACATGTTGTGAAAAGATATATCCTTATAGTTCTCCTTCTGAGAACATGATAACATTGCGCTGTCAGGATCAAGTTCCTAGCCCAATCAGGATAACATTGTGTGTATAGACAAAGAGTGATATGGTGAGGGGTGTATGTGTGGGTGTGTTTCAGTCAAATGTGTGTGTGTTGAGGGTGTGACAGTGAGAGTGAAAGAGTTAGAGGGTGTGTGTGTGTCCTAGTCAAATGTGTGTGTGTTAAGGGTGGGTGTGTGTACAGGCGAGAGCCTCAATATACTAAATTTACTTATTCGGTTCGATTTTGGTTTTAAAAAATTTGGTTCGATTTCGGTTTTGAGTATACTAAATTCGATTTGGTTTCGATTTTCAATATACTAAATTTACTTATTCGGTTTCGGTTTTGAATATACTAAATTCGATTCGGTTTCAGTTTTTAATATACTAAATTTACTTATTCAGTTTCGGTCCAAAGTTAATATATACTCCTCTATATATATATATATATACTCTTCGAATATATATATATATATATATATATATATATATATATATATATATATATATATATATATATATATATATATATATATATATATATATATATATTTGTGCGTGTGTGCCGAATATATATCTGTGTGTGTGTGTGTGTGTGTGTGTGTGTGTGTGCCGAATATATATATATATATACACACACACACACACACAGATATATATTCGGCACACACGCACAAATATATATATATATATATATATATATATATATATATATATATATATATATATATATATATATATATATATTTGTGCGTGTGTGCCGAATATATATGTGTGTGTGTGTGTGTGTGTGTGTATTTATATATATGTGTGTGTGTGTGTGTGTGTGTGTGTGTGTGTGTGTGTGTGTGTGTGTGTGTGTGTGTTCCGACCCCCCGCGGCCAGACCCTAACCCCTCCCCCCCCCCCCCCCCCCGCAGCCCACCCCCAACCCCCTCCCACCTCCACCCCCACGGCCAGCCACCCCCGCCCCCCCCTCCCACAGCCCACCCCCAGATAAACACACAAAACACACAAATAATCCCAAGCATTCAAATTGTTCACACAAAACACACAAATATTCAATATTTAAACACAAATATTCAAACTCCAAGTAAAACCCATAAATAAGTCTACCGAAAACCAATTCGGTCAAAAATCATATATATATATATATATATATATATATATATATATATATATATATATATATATTGTCCTCTACGTATGCACAGAGAGATCTCCCTCCTCAGCCACTGCGCATAAGTAGGATCCACGACAGTAAGATCAATATCCAGAGGAGATGGATGACTGGAACTTCCGGTACAACTGCCCTTTGGTGCCACCAACTCATGCAGGAGGTGGCACTACCTCTTCAGCAGCAGGAGGTGGCACTACCGACTCAGCAGCAGGAGGTGGCACTACCGACTCAGCAGTAGGTACCACTACTGACTCAGCAGCAGAAGGTGGCACTACATCCTCAGCAGCAGAAGGTGCCTCTCTCAAGCGACGTCCTCGGGTCTTGGATGCCATCTGGTAAGATTGATGGAAACATGGAGATTAATTAGGGATTAAACAAAATAACAATATTAGACGTTTAATGTAGAAGATTCATTGTTGTATGGAAATGACAGTATTAGACGTCCTCTGCGTCCTCATCTTCTTCTTCCTCCTCATCTTCGCTTTCATCTATTTCATTTTCCTCTTCGGATACTTCAACCTCTTCGGATACTTCAACCTCCAATGGTGAATGACCCTCAGCAGTCTTGCCTTAAACTTGTAGCCATTAACGACATAGCCTGACAGTACGGAATGAGTCTCACAACCAGAATATAGAGGAGTAGAGAAGGCCCCCTCTCCGACCCCCCTCTACTTCCCTGCTTCTCATTCGACTCTCTCATATGATATCCATCTCAACCAAAGAGTAGAGAAGTGTGAAAATATTAATATTAACCAAGGATCGGTATCGGCATCGGTATCACCATGAATCTCATGGCTTATTCTACCAGAGCATAATATAAAACCAAACGTGTGAATCAGAGCTTCACATTCTAATATTGTGAATGTGAAGCTCTGCTTCACGTTTGGTTTTATATTATGCTCTGTTAGAACAAGCTATGAGATTCATGGTGATACTGATTCTGATACTGATCCTTGGTTAATATTAATATTTTCACACTTCTCCATGCTTTGGTTGAGATGTATATCATATGATACGAAATATGATGCCTCATGACCTGAATGAGAAGAAGGGGAGTAGGGAGGCTCACTCTATACACTCATCCGCCTACGATATACACTCTTACTTATGCAAGCCTTTTGAGGTAATCAGCATTATACTAGATTTCCGAAAAGATCTATAACTCTGATAGGCCCAAAAGACTTGGCATAAGTAAATTTAATTTTCAACACTTACCTATCTACTACTAAGATATCTTATATATATCCTTCTAGGATACTTACTCTATACCGATATCTTAAATTTAATTTTTAACACTTACCTACCGCCTAGACACCGCCTAGACGCCTAAGCGATCAATATCGATACTCATAGAAATAGTCTGATACCGATACCGATTCGTAAAACAAAGTAAACAGATTTGTAATTAAAAATATATAGTCCTTATAGTTCTCCTTCTGAGAACAGGATAACATTGCGCTGTCAGTGTAGGTCCTAAAAAAATCAAGTTGCATCAATCAACAAAGTCAAGAGATCAAGAAACCCATCATTTAGATGAATTGCGCAGACAATAGATTGCGCAGCAAACCGATTGTGCATACTGCTTTGCGCATGTTTCCAACTGCGCAAGCTGACGTGGCAGAAGTCATCATTACCAAATCAAATCAAATCTTTTCTGACAACTGACAGCACGAATAATAAGGAGTCTGTTCGTTTCCTGTGTCGCACAGTGCTCGAGGGCGGCTGACAGCTGGCAGCGCAAACCAATCCTGCGCAGTTTGAGTCTGCGCAAACCATGTATGCGCAATTCAACTCTGCGCACTCCATCGATATAATTGATAAGTTACACGTGGCATTCATGCCATCGATTGCTCATTACGTGGCAACTGTTTATGCACGATCATGCGCATTTCTATCAAATGATGCCATGTGTCCATGATAGTTGGCCCACGATCCAGTAACTGTCTGCGCAAATCAATGTTGCGCAAACCAATGCTGCGCAAATCATCCTGCGCAGTCCAAAAATAACTGAAAGTTAGTTATTTTCAGAACTCTATAAATAGAGTTTCAAGTCTTCATTTTGAGAGGAGATCAAGATCAGAGATCAGAAATCAGAGAGTTCAGGAGTTCTTGCCAAAGTGCTGCTGCATTCTTCCGAGACTTTTGTCTTCAACTTCAGAGGCTTTTGCCTTCAGTTTCCAGAGTTATTTTCAACTTCAAAGGCTTCGTCTTCACAGTTCACATCGTCCAAGGGATAAAGCAATCGTCATCAAGATTGGATTCCTATAGTTGTAATTTTCCCAGAATTCTTGTAATCTTTATTACAGTTTGTATCAATAAAGTTCTATACTTTTGTTTTTGCAAACAAAATGGCGACTCTGCTGGGGACAACTTTCTCCTCCGACGAGGAAGTAGCAACTCAATGTGATGTAGCGTCTATCGGGAAGACGCAGAAGACGCTGGTTGTTAAGGTCAATCAGACAGCCTACGAGGCAATGCTCAACTCCAAGACCACTCCCCGTACTGTAGCCACTTCTGCTAAGAGCAAAGTGCGCTCAGTTTGGGTCTCTAAGTCTGCACAATCTGGTATTTTTGCCACCAAGGATGCTGTACCAACTGTTGCATAATCTGCTAGTCAGACTGCTGCATAAACTGCTGTGCCAACTATTGCACAGTCTGTCTCAGCAACTGCTGCACAATCTGTTGCAGTCAAGACTGCGCAATCTGTTGCAAATGTTGCGCAAGCTACTTCATATGCTGCTTTGTCAAAACAGAAGACTCCTATGACTCTGGCGCAATTGGCAGTGGCTTTTCCTGCGCAAAATAGCACACCAGTAATTAAAGTGCTTCCCAAGCACTCTAAGACAAGAACTCCTGATGTACTTCCTACCAAAGCTTCTAATACACAAATGACTAGTGCACCTTCCACCCATGCGCAAACCAAGTCTGTGCAATCCAAGAAAAATAGCCTTTTGGCTAAATTTCCGGCTTCTCACAATAAAAGAAGAGATTCTACTCCTCTTCCCAAACACCCTATTGCCCCTGCACAATTCATTGAAGGTAGTCCTTTGACTATTCCTCCTTCTCTTCAAAGCAAAGGAAAAGGTCCATTGGTCTTTTCTCAAACTTCCTTGTCTCATGACTTGGAAAATAACAGAGGGAAATGCTCTTTAGCTAACCCTTCATCTCAAAACAAAGGAAAAGGCCCTTTAGTCTTTTCTCAGTCTTCTTCAGTCTTTACTGAAGAAGATCCATCTCAATGTGTCTCGGCTCCAATCAATTCAAGAACTCTGGCAAACAAGGATTCTTCTTTCCTTTATAACAAGAGTACTTGTACTAATCAAAGAGGTATTCTGCCTACTCCGATAGCAGAATTCCAGGACCTCCCGACTCTACAAATTTCTCGTTCCAGACAGGGGAAACTGTTAGTGTCTCAAACAGAAACTCCTGGGGGTGAATTTGCAGATCTAAGAACATATCTTAACAGGCCAACTTCGGCAAAACGTAAACAACCTATGCCGAAGGTCAAGCCTCAAAGACAAACCTCCAGGAACAAAAATCCTGATACCTATGCCAATGAAGTGAGTACTTCCCTGTATACTCAAGGGACTAAACATTTGAAGAATCGGAACCATGTTCCGAATATTGTTAAAGAACATATTCCTCGAACCTTTCCTCGTTCTGACATGGTTTCTGATCTCCGAGAACATCTCAGACAAAAACGGGATAATGCCTCAACTCCTCCAGTTCAAGCATCTGATCATCACTGTAATCATAAAGTCATCATCCAATGCTGTTGTCAAACGACAAAACAATCTGTTTTCGATCGTTTAACTTTTGAACCTATGTCAGAAGAAGATGAAGTTTTGTATGCTTCTGTTAACATGACTTCCCGAGACACTGGGGGTAAAAGATGCTCTAAGCATGGTAGACTCCGCAAGCCAAGTCAACGGTATTTGGAATTACTTCAAGAATCTTCAGAAGGAGTATTTCAACATACCCGTTCCCGAAGCCGAGATACAATTGGTTAAAGGAATCTCCCTCAAAATCCTTCAAGTCATCTCCCTGTTTCTCAGTCAGAAGATGATTCGTTTTCTGATTATGATGCATATAGTGAAAGTTCTGAACAAACAGTATCTTTCACTGTGCCAAGAGAAGTGACGGCTTATGTTGTCACTGATGATCCAGATGCTTCAACCTCCGCAAATCAAGAACAGCGAATTGCTGCACTTGAAGATAAGCTAAAGACCATGGCTGAAATGGTCGCTAGTATGCATTCCATCATTGTAGCACAGCATGTTACACCACCAACAGCACCTATTACTAGTCCAGAGATCATAGCGTCTTCAATACCTGTCAATACTGGGCTGGGGGTAGTGCCTCCCCAAATGCCTCCTGTACAAGTGCAAATACAAACTACGCCTAGCCATTCAGGAGCTGGGGGTAGTGCTTACAACGCTGTTCCTCCTCCTACCACTACAATTCAACCTGCTCCTTCTTCTTTATCAGAAGACGCCAATGAAGCTGTTAAACTCTTACGAACCCAGTTTGAAGCATTTAAAGAGAAAGACAATCTACAAAGGTTGGGGATTAAACAGCCCTATCCGATTGAATGGAAGGACGTCCCGTTTCCCCCAAAATACAAAATCCCTACAATCTCTCTGTTCGATGGCAGTACTTCCCCGAGTCAATTCATCAATCATTTTGAGGTAATGACTGTTCAACTTCAGCCAAATGACGCTCTTCTTACCAGAGTGTTCGTCGGTTGTTTAGCCGGCGTAGCATACGACTGGTATAGAAGTTTGCCCGATGGTTGCATTACTTCCTTTTCAGGTCTCAAACAAATCTTTCTGGAACGGTTCTATGAAGGATTTAATGATATGACGATGTCAGCTCTCAACAAAATCAAACAAAAACATAATGAAACTGCTGAGAGCTTTATTGAACGGTTCCGCCGTGAAGCTTTGAAAATGCCTCCAGGGACTCCAGCTGCTGTCACCATTGATACTTGTAAGGCAAATCTTTTACCTATTATCAGTATGTGGACGGGATCTACCCAATTCCAAGATTGGCCCTCATTCATCGTCAACGCCAAAGCCGCTGAAGTAAGTGCCGACAAGTTTAAACAATTGGGGGTACAAATGTCTAATCCTGATCGTGATGAGCATCAGAATTCAGGTGGTGGCAATCGCCAGAACAATCGCAAAGCGAAAGAGACTTTAAACATTAACTTGAACAAAAATAAAGAATCTTTGGCTGTCAATGTGGCCCCACCTACATCTACTCCTACTCCTTCTGCACCTCCACCGAGGGAACCTCGTCCGAAGGTAGAATATTCTTTTGATGAAAATGACACTGCAAGTATCTTTGAGTGTTTACTCAAAAGTAACAAAATTCAACTCCCTGATCCAAAGAAACCTGATGAAGTCAATAAGACTGATCATCCCAAGTATTGTGTCTATCACCGATTCATTGGACATCCTACTCGAGCATGCTATGTGCTCAAAGGTAAGATTCAAGAGCTTGTCAATGCAGGTGTAGTCACTTTGCAACAAGATGAGAAGACTGTTACGGCAAATATGGTTTCAGTTCAATTTGGAGATTTCCCTCCGCAGAGGGTACAGCATAGTGTTATTCCGATTCCTAAAGCAACCCTTGAGATTGAGAATCTCCCGCTTCCATCCAATGAAGGTCTTGTTCCTTTGTCTCTTGTCAATGGTGAAATTATGTGGATTCATCCTGATCTTGCTCCAGAATTTGAGATATCTTCCAAGAAGAAAACTCGTTCTAAAGGCAAAACCAAAATCTGCAACATGGTATCTTTTGATCCCATTGTTGACGAAGAGATTCTGTTAGGTACCAGATCAGGAAAAGCTTATTTGAAAGATTATTCTGAAGGTCAAATGGATCCTGCTTCTTCTTCCGAACCTACTCCGGCACAACCTACATCTGCTGAAGAGGTCCCTTCTACATCTTCACCAGTTGTAGTATCAATTCCTCCTAAGCCAACAATGGCTGATAAAGGCAAACAACAAGTTCGATTTGACAAACCTCTAAAGAAGTCATCTCCTACTGGGCTTGAGAAGCCTTACAATTTTGATATATTGGCTCAATTAGCCAATACACCAGCCAGGTTGTCAATCTTTGAACTCTTGCGTCTTTCCAAAGAGACACGAGAAACTCTAAGTGAAGCTCTGATGCAGGCTGAAACTTGCTTAACTCTTCTCAAGAAGCCAAAATCAGAATCGGTCTCTTGTCATCACAGTCATAGCGTCTTGGAACTGATCCCAAATATTACCTTCACTCAGGATGATATGCTAATGGAAGATAATAGACATGATCGTCCTCTTTATTATACGGGATATGTAGATTCAATGAAGGTTGATCGCATCCTGATAGATCCAGGGTCTGCACTTAGTATTATGCCAAAGACAATGCTAGATGCATTGAAGATACCAGTGCATAGTCTTTCAACCACGATCACTACTATTCTGGGATTTAATCAAGGGAAGAGTGAACCTTTGGGCAAGATTCGTCTAAAACTCCAAATAGGCAATCTTCGCACAAAGGTGACCTTTTATATCATTGACAATCATGGTTGTTCTTATAATGCTCTCCTGGGAAGGCCATTCCTCCATGAACACAATGTCGTTCCATCAACTCTTCATCAATGTTTTAAATACGTTGATGACAAAGGACAAGTTCATAAGGAAGTTGCGGACCTTTATCCTTTCAAGGGTATTGAAGCTTATTGCAACGATGCTCGTATGTACAAGGATGAATTTATGAAGGTAGTATTGGCTATGGATACTGAAGAAGATCAAAAAGCAGTACCTCAAGACACTCTTATCATACCTGTTAAGGGGCGAGTCTCTCATCCTCAATCTTCCAAGCCACTGGTTATTCACTTACCAGTTCAAAAGAAATCAGTTGATGCTGATGAAAATCAAAGGGAGCTCACCTCTTCTGAGCCACTTGTTATCGACTTACGTCGCAACAAAGACAAAAAGCAGCTCATTCCTTCTGAGCCACTTGTTGTTGATCTAAATCGCAACAAGGAAAAAAGGGAGCTCACCTCTTCTGAGCCACTTGTTATTGACCTCCGTCGTAACAAGCCTCCTCCACGTTCTTCTTCTCCCCCTCTTGTAATCAATTTGACCAAATCTGCTAAGGTTAAAGGTCCTGTTGTAAATACTGATGTACAAATCAATAAAAAAGCATCTACTTTCCAGTATACTGATGTTATTTATTATACTAAAAGTTATTTGGATATGTTAGATAGCTTTCAATCAATTACACTGGGAGTCGTACAATCTCTTCAGACAGAAGTCTCGCTTGAAGATCCAGATGATTCTTACCGTATTCATCCTTCTTTAAAGAAAGGTGAAAGTTCAGCATTTTTATATAAAAGACCAGAAACAAAGATTAACTATACGGATGATAGCAAAGTTAACGATACGGGACGTCTCCAGTTCCATCGTTACAGTCAGCAATCAAAAGACATCCTCCGAAAGATGGGTTACGACTTTAAGAGCGGCCTTAACTACGGTAAAGGTAGACGAACTCCCATTCGTACAACAGTTCCAAACGGAAAATCACAAATATACTATGACAGGACCAAGAAAGGTCTCGGATATACTTCTCCTCCACTGTTATCCCCAGCAGCTTCTGAATCAGATAGTGAAGAACGTTCTAACTCTTCTGATTCCAGGTCATGGGATTCCGATACCAGCATCGGTGAAGTCCATCGTATAATTGTATCTTCTAACATGGTCTCTGTCGAACTACCAGAAGACTGTGATGAAGATGTTGAAGAAGGTCCGGAAACAGATCCTTGGGCTCAACATATGGATAACCAATGGGTACTTCGATTTGAACAACGTGAACCCCCTACTGAAGATCAACTACTTCAAATTGATGTAGGAGAAAGAGATTCACCTCGGCCAATTTTTATTAGCAAGAATCTTCCAGAAGCAGACAAACAAGAGTTGATTCTTCTTATTAAAGAATATATCGACGTCTTTGCCTGGAGTTATGAAGACATGCCAGGTTTAGATCCTGAGATTGCGACTCACAAACTGAACATTCTTCCTAATGCTAAACCAGTCAAACAGCAACAAAGGCGATTTAAGCCTGAAATGATGGATGCAATTGATGATGAAGTCAAGAAGCTCATCGCTTATGGCTTTATTCGAGAAGAGCAGCATCCTGATTGGGTAGCCAATGTCGTCCCAGTTCTGAAGAAAACTGGAAAAGTTCGAGTCTGCATCGACTTCCGAGATCTCAATGAAGCATGTCCAAAAGATGAATTTCCTCTTCCTATCACAGATGTCATGATTGACAATACTTGTGGGTTCGAAAGGATATCTTTTATGGATGGATTTTCCGGGTATAATCAGATCAAAATGCATCCTGAAGATGAAAAGCATACATCTTTCCGCACTCCTCGTGGTGTTTATTGTTATACAGTGATGCCATTTGGTCTTAAAAACGCTGGTGCAACTTACCAACGTGCTATGAGTACTATTTTCAAAGATCATCTTCGTAAAATAGTCGAATATTACATGGACGATATTGCTGTTAAAAGTCGTCTAAAAGAAGATCACCTCCAAGATTTGAGAACAATATTTAATCTCATGCGTCAACATCAGCTCAAGATGAATCCCACCAAGTCATTCTTAGGTGTCTCTAGTGGCAAGTTTCTCGGCTTCGTCATTACCTCTAAGGGTATACACGTGGATCCCGAGAAGATCAAAGCCATCCAAGAGATGCGTCCTCCACGCAACCTAAAAGAGCTACGAGGATTCCAAGGCCGACTTGCGTACATCAGGCGATTCATTTCGAACTTGTCTGGACGCTGCAGACCATTCACTCAATTAATGAAGAAGGGTGTATCTTTTGTTTGGACTGAAGAATGTCAACGAGCATTCGACGATATCAAACAGTATCTTATGAACCCACCAGTTTTGGTGCCACCTATTTCTGGCATTCCATTCTTGATGTATGTCCGTGCTATGGACCATTCATTGGGTGCCTTACTTGCCCAAAAGAACAAAGAAGGCCATGAACAAGCTATATACTATCTTAGCCGAACTATGATTGGTGCTGAACACCGTTATAGTCCTGTCGAGAAAGAATGTTTGGCTCTCATATTTGCTGTGCAAAAGACGAGACATTATATCATTGGTCAAACTATTCATGTTATATCTCGAGTTAACCCTCTCCGGGTACTCATGAAGAAACCAAGTACACTTAATTCTCGGTTGGCTACATGGGCAATCCTGCTAGCTCAATATGACATGGTGTATGTTCCACAAAAGTCTGTCAAAGGTCAAGCGCTGGCGGACTTCTTAGCGGCTCATCCTGTGCCTGAAACATCTAAACTCTATGACGAAATTCCTGACGAGACGTTAGAAGTCAACATGATCTCCGAAGAGTTTCCAACCTGGCATTTATTCTTTGATGGTGCATCAAGAATTGGACCAAATGGTGCTATAGTGGCAGGTGTTGGAGTTGTCCTTGTTTCTCCAGATGGATTAACTATCCAAAGAGCCTACTCTTTAGATGAACCTTGCTCTAACAATGTGGTAGAATACAATGCCTTACTTGTCGGCCTTCAGTTAGCCAAACAACTGAATGTTGAATATCTGGAAGTCTATGGTGACTCTAAATTGGTTGTAAACCAGGTTAGAGGAACCTATGAAGTCCGTCATCAAGACCTAGTACCTTATCATGAGGCGGCAATCAATATAGCTACATCATTCAAAGCCTTCTTCATTGACTATGTTCGACGAGCTTGCAATACTGAAGCCGATGCTTTGGCCAATCTTGCAGCTGTCTTAGCCATCCCTATCAAAAGACAGCAGGTTATGGTTATCTCCAACCGAGAACTGTTCTGCATCGAAAACAATCGTAATATTGAATTCAATAATTTTGCTGAAGTCGATGTTATTGATGAAGATTGGAGAACTCCTTTCATTGACTTTGTGGTTCATGACATACTCTCCGAAGATCCTAAGGAGGCTACAAGCGTTCGTCGACGATCTCTTCGATTCTATTACAATCAAATTACCAAGACCCTCTATCGGCAAACTTATGATGGTCTTCTTCTACGCTGTTTAGCTGGAGATGAAGCCAAACAAGTGCTACGTGAAGCTCATGATGGCGTCTGTGGAGCACATCAACCTGGTCCTAAATTACAGGATCGCATTAGACGTATGGGTTATTATTGTCCCTCTATGGTATCAGATGCCATTGAATATGCAAGGAAATGTCATGCTTGTCAAATCCATGCAGACTTCATTCATCAACCCTCGGAATTCTTACACCCGACTGCTGCTTCATGGCCTTTTGAAGCTTGGGGTATGGACATCATAGGTCCTATTAATCCTCCTTCTTCTAGAGGACATCGGTTCATATTGGCGATAACCGATTACTTCTCCAAGTGGGCCGAAGCTATACCTCTGGCTGAAGTCAAGACTAGCAGTGTCATCAATTTCGTTAAACACCATGTCATCTATAGATTCGGTGTACCTCGCAGAATCATTCATGACAATGGACCTCAATTTATTAGTCAGAAGTTCACTAGATTCTGCGATGATCATCGGATTAACAATATTGCTTCGACGGCGTATAATCCTGCCGCTAATGGTTTAGCTGAAGCCTTTAACAAAACCATTATTAAGCTCCTTAAAAAGTTTGTATCCACTAACAAACGAAATTGGAGCGAGAAACTTGGCGAATGTCTTTGGGCCTATCGAACTACAGTCCACAATCCCACAGGCTTTACACCTTTCTCTTTGGTGTATGGCTGTGAAGCTGTCCTTCCTTTGTAGTTACAAATTCCGTCTTTAAGGATCGCTATTGCCAATGAGCTTACCACAGAAAATAATGATCTTCTTCGACTTCAAGAGTTGGAAGCATTGGATGAAAAGCGGTTAATGGCTCAACAGCATATTGAGTTATACCAAGCCCGCATCTCAAAGACATTTAATCGTAAAGTGAAGGTCAGAGCCTTTCAGCAAGGAGAACTTGTTCTAACGGTTAGACGTCCTATGACTATGACTCATATGAGCAAAGGGAAATTCGATGCAAAATGGGAAGGTCCCTATGTTGTGAGCAAAGTCTTCTCAAATGGTGCTTATCAACTTTCAGAACTTGATGGTCGAGTTGCTATGATGCCTATCAATGGCAAATTCTTAAAGAAGTATTATGTATAAATGTAAATATTTGTAAATTATCAGACAAGATCAAGTTCATAAATAAAATGCAAATTTTATTTTATTATATGATAGTACATAATATTAAAAGTCACTATCATCTTTCTCTACATTTGGACGAGGGCCACTGCCGTCCTTCTCAAAAATACGGTCAGCAAAAGAGTCGAGAACTTCCTTGCTGGATCCCACAAGAAACTTGCAGGCAGCCATCCTCATGGCTTCTTCTTCTTTAGTCCTTCCAGGTTCAAGCAGGAAGTCCAGAATGTCTCGTGGTGGCTGAAGTGTAGACGAACCTTCACCCGCTTTTGCCTCCTTCGGCTGGATTGGATCGGCAGGGCGTTCTTCAGTACCCTTCTCAACCTTCGAGGCGATTTCGGCCTTCTTAGATGCTTCTCCGGACGACATTTTTATGTTGAAAAGCAGAAGTGTTCATTCCTGTCAGATTTATGCTATATTTATAGACAGAAATTCCTCAAATAATGAAACGACGGTTCATCCGTTCATTTATTACATTCATCCGACGGTTCATCCGTTCATTAACTTCCGACGGTTCATCCGTTCATTTATCACATTCACCTGACGGTTCATCCGTTCATTTATTTACACTCATCCGACGATTCGTCCGTTCGTCAATATCTGACGGTTCATCCGTTCATCTATTGTGACGGTTAACCCGTTCATTTATTATCATTTGACGGTTAATTCGTTCATTTCAACATCATTTGACGATTTACTCGTTCTTTCATTGTTATCTGACGGTATTCCCGTTCACTCATTTTTTATATACATTAACGATTCATCATCGTTCATCTTCTACATCAGCAGCTTGTCGTTTTCGATTAAGTTGTCAATAAATATCTATCTATTATTTATATCTGAATAAGATATGCAATAAATAATGGAATCACAACAAAATGTCTTTTATTTAATCAGAATATAAGACAGTACAAAAATGCTTCCACAGCAACAAAAACAAAGATACAAAAGAGTTTCAATCAGGAAGGAGGAACAATCAAATTATTGATCTGTTGCTTCAAGGTCTGCAACTCTTCTTCATAACTAGTTGTTACTCTCATTCTTGCTTCTTCCATCCCTTTTTCTTCATCAAAAACAGGCATATCTATGGTCCTGCGGGTAATTTCAGCACTATGAGTCTCTTCATACTCATTTTTCTCCTGAATTAGGGCATTGAGTTGTTCAATCATAAGTCGTTGATTGGCAGTTTCTTCTTCAAATTCCTTCTGAAGGCGAATAATTTCCGCTTTCAATCCAGTAAGCCTCTGTCCTTTGTTCTCAGCTGCCAAAGTAACTGATTCTATCTTTGAGTTGAATTCAGCAGACTTTGCAGAATGAGCTTCTAAAAGGTTCTGAAGGTTTATCTTTTCAATATCAGCTTCTTGGGCTAGTCGCTCATATTCGGCTTGCACCAGAGAATCTATATTCTTCTTCTTGAGCTCTTTATATTTCTTGATGGATACTTCCAACTCATCCAATATATGTTCAAGAAGAATGGCTTGAGCCTCATCTCCTTGATCCCTTATGGCTCTTATTAAAAAAGAAGTTGGCTTCCTAACCATAATAAAGTCAGCTCCTTCCTTCTCTATCATCTTATGGGCAAGAGATCCCAACGATTCAAAAAAGCACTTGGTAAATGATTGTACAACTTGCTGATTGATGGCTATAGTTCCAGGAGTCGAAGCTACCCCTGTTGAGGATGGGGTAGTCGGTTGCTCAATCCTTTGCTGCTGAATGATAGGCTCTTTAAACAAAGGAGCCAGAGTGGAACTAGCTGCTCCTTCTGTTTGTTCTTCTGCAAAAAGTAAAATTATTATTTTACTAATTTGCCAATAAACAAAAAGATTAAATTAAAAAGCAGTCTTACCTTGATTGGATCTAACAACAACGGCATTTCCTGCTGGAATAGACTTCCGTTGAACGGAAGTAGCTTCAATTGCGACAGCTTGGCTGCTGTCCGCTTCAGAGCCGCAAGATAAGTGATGGCTACTACTAACAACTACCGTTGGAATAGGCACCATAGCCAGGTCCCTCGGAGGTGTTGGTAGAGTATCAAGACCTGCAAGAACTACAAATGAAGATATTAGATATCAATCTATTTTAAAGAAAGAAGATTGTTAAATCTCATTTTATACCTTGGGGTTCGGTAGCGGGACTCTCTTGCTGAACATCTTCACCAGCCACTTCTTCAGGGGATACTTCTATCTCGACGTCTTCATCAGGGTTAACAACCTTTTCTACTAACGCCTCTACTTCAATATCCTTTTTAGGATCCGAAGCATCGTCGGCGGTTTCAAGAGATATGTGTTCTTCGTTGTCCCCTTCAGGATTCTGTATATACTTATCAACATTTCCAGACGAAGAGCTTTCTTCATCCTTATCTTCTTCTTCTTCTTGGGCTGCATTCCTACTGTCAGTTGCGGTTAGATCCTCCTGTAGGCTATAACAATTTTCTAAAGCTTCGATCATTTCACGCTCTTCTTCTTCACGAAGAGTCTTTGGGGTAGGAGGAAGCTGAGTCGTCTCCGCGACAGGTGAAAGGGATTGTGTAATATTTAGCTCCTCTTCAATGATGTTTTCTCTGAGTATTTCAACTTCAGTTCTGGGGTCAAGATCTCCCCTTTGTTCAGTCTCTTCAAGGATTTTATTCCCTGATTCAGAAACAGGGGTGGGAGATGGCATTATAAATCCTGCTGCAGCATCTACTGAAGTTAGGAGTTGTTTGGAAGAAGAGGCTTCTAAATTCCTTCTGGTGACCAACTTCTTCTTCTTTCTATGTAGAGGTCTGTCGGGACTCTCTACATTTATTGGTGCTGTTTGTTTCTGTACAGAAGTTGGTGTAGTAGCAACTTCCTGAGTTGTCTCGGCTAGCTGCCGAGATTGGGATCTTGTAGTCACTTTATCAGAAGAATGCTCCAAGACCAATTTCTTCTTTGCTGCAGGAGCAGGAGGCTCCTCTCTTCTTCTTTTCTTGGCAGGAGACTTTCCCACTCTTAGAGAGATCCGCATTGCTGCGTTTACCTCTTGTTGGAACATTATTTCTCTTGAAGTTTCTAGGGGTTCATCCGCCGGCTCGTTTGCCTCATCATTGGCAGGGATTGATAAAGCTATCCTCCCTTTCCTCAATCTTATCGCAGAAGCAAAACTATCGGCGAGATTAAAGTTCTCGGCAAAAGTATTTGCAGATGTGTAAAATACCGAGTATGTAAAGAGCATCCGAGGCCCTTGAGGAGTGCTCTTTGGTGGCATCGAGAAGGTAGCCTTTGTGTCACGGGCATTGTAGTAGGCCCAAGCTCGGGCCCCGTCAATCAAGAAACCCTTGCCCTGAAGGAAGGTGATTGCATTCCCTACGTGGAACTGATCATACCCAAATTGTCTAGCAAAACGGCTAGGGAGTTATGGTTCCAAAAAGCATTCTTCTTCAAAGCGGTATACTAAATGAGATGGTCGAATTGTCTTCAACCATTCAAAGGCCACACGGTTTAAGGGCTGCAGTTTTGAATCTACCATGTTGAGTGGCATCTGGTTATGACCGGCCGGGAGAGGGGCACAACAGAAGTTCCATCCTCTGTTCAAATTTAAAACAAATCTGCACTCACTCAGAGAGGTGTACTTCCATTTACCCTGAGAATATCTGCGCAAGAAGCTGCCATCTACTGGTCCCATACCAGGGTCCATTAAAGTTGGATAGTGGAGGAGTAACCATCCAAAGAGATAAGTGTATGGCAGTTCGAGACGGGGGAATTCTTTCTCTCTCTTTGCCTTCAGCATCGAGTCAACATACAAGCGAAGACTCGCATTCAATCTGCAAGTCATTGCCGATAACAAGTCAACCTTATAACCGAAGACTAGCTTGACGGCAGCAAAAAGTACACCGCGATGAAAACGGTCCACTGCACTAGATCTCGGGACCACGAATCGTCTGAGCCAGTGTGTCAGAAATCCTGCTAACTGGGCTTCTTTGGACATGGGTCTGTAACCCATTCTCAAAAAACTCTCCAAAATGTCACCTTTCTTTAAAGGTGGACATTGATAATCATCCTTCATTTCCTTATCATAATGTTTACTTTCTTCCATCATCTTCATGACTTCTGTGTTAATTAAGGGTTTGAAAAAATGAGGGTAACATTTGTCATTTTCCTTGGTTTTCTTCTCTTCAATATGATTTAAGAACAAATATGGCAACCACTTCGAAGAATAGCAAGTGTTGGCCGTAGCACTCTTATAGTACAAAGAGCAAATTTTGTAATGGCATAGCAGTTCTTCAAACACTGCTACCATTTCTGCATTTTCTTTTCTGGGCGTACCTTGACAAAGGAAGGCATCGAGCAATGTTAGGAATGAAGAATGATCTGTCTTCCCGGTGGACTATCATCTCCTCCATCATTGGCCTAGGCTGGGAGACTTTTTCAAAGGCGTCACCAAACAAGAATAAGGGTTTCTTGTGGATAACAGCATCTGCTGATTCCAGAGGCTGTCCATTCATCAGACACATTAAAGTTTTGTTGTCCTGAGAAATCAATATTGCTTGACGAGAAGTCGGCAGATCGTACTGAGGATAATGGACGTGAGACAAATCTTCTTTATATTCAGATTCAGACAAAGTTCCCACAAAATGTTCATAGTTTGGATCTTCATTGGTTTCAACTGCATCAAAAAAAAAACAGATGAAGATCAGTACAAGTCAAAAACTCTATTTTTCAGACAAGCAAAACAGAAGAGTACACAATCCTCAGATTGCGCTAACATGGATTGCGCAAAATTAGTTTGCGTATCATAATAGGGTGCGCAAACCAATCGATTACGCTGACATTCAGCGCAAATCAATCGATTGCGCTGACTTTCTGTCAGCACAATTCGATAGATTGCGCAGGATTACAGTCTTCATAAAAATGAAGACTGACTGTTTATGCAACCAAAAACCCTAAAAAGGGTGGCGCAAGTTGAACTCATCTCTAAAAAGAAATGAGTTTCGAAGATCGAAGGAAGTCAAAACACCCTAAAAAGGGGGTTTCGATCGGTTTTACTACCTATCAGAGCAGGGTGCGCAGACTCATGTCGAGATGCTCGCCGAGCAACTCTGTCAGAGGATTCGGCTGGAGCTTTTCCCTTCGCAGCGGCGGCGGCAACATTAGATCGTCGGGGCGCCATGGAAGTCGTCGGAGAAAGAAGACAGAAAAGGTTCGGGGATTTTTCTCTCAAAAGCACGAAGGAGGCAAAGTAAAAAAATGAAATGAAGAAGTGGGCTATTTATAGCCTTTGAAATACGAAACGGCTGCCTTGGATTGCGCCTAAAATTTGAGGGCACTTCACTTTGTGCAGACAGCTCATCATCATGCGCAACTTGATTCAAAATTCAAAAAATTTAAAGTATTTCGAAACATTGAATCAAATCAACTTTCGAAAACTTTGAAGGGGGTCTTGTAGGTCCTAAAAAAATCAAGTTGCATCAATCAACAAAGTCAAGAGATCAAGAAACCCATCATTTAGATGAATTGTGCAGACAATAGATTGCGCAGCAAACCGATTGCGCATACTGCTTTGCGCATGTTCCCAACTGCGCAAGCTGACGTGGCAGAAGTCATCATTACCAAATCAAATCAAATCTTTTCTGACAACTGACAGCACGAATAATAAGGAGTCTGTTCGTTTCCTGTGTCGCACAGTGCTCGAGGGCGGCTGACAGCTGGCAGCGCAAACCAATCCTGCGCAGTTTGAGTCTGCGCAAACCATGTATGCGCAATTCAACTCTGCGCACTCCATCGATATAATTGATAAGTTACACGTGGCATTCATGCCATCGATTGCTCATTACGTGGCAACTGTTTATGCACGATCATGCGCATTTCTATCAAATGATGTCATGTGTCCATGATAGTTGGCCCACGATCCAGTAACTGTCTGCGCAAATCAATGTTGCGCAAACCAATGCTGCGCAAATCATCCTGCGCAGTCCAAAAATAACTGAAAGTTAGTTATTTTCAGAACTCTATAAATAGAGTTTCAAGTCTTCATTTTGAGAGGAGATCAAGATCAGAGATCAGAAATCAGAGAGTTCAGGAGTTCTTGCCAAAGTGCTGCTGCATTCTTCCGAGACTTTTGTCTTCAACTTCAGAGGCTTTTGCCTTCAGTTTCCAGAGTTATTTTCAACTTCAAAGGCTTCGTCTTCACAGTTCACATCGTCCAAGGGATAAAGCAATCGTCATCAAGATTGGATTCCTATAGTTGTAATTTTCCCAGAATTCTTGTAATCTTTATTACAGTTTGTATCAATAAAGTTCTATACTTTTGTTTTTGCAAACAGTCAGGATCAAGTTCCTAGCCCAATCAGGATAACATTGTGTGTATAGACAAAGAGTGATATGGTGAGGGGAGTATGTGTGTGTGTGTTTCAGTCAAATGTGTGTGGGGGGTGTGTTAAGGGTGTGACAGTGAGAGTGAAAGAGTGAGAGGGTGTGTGTGTGTCCTAGTCAAATGTGTGTGTGTACGTGTTAAGGGTGGGTGTGTGTACAGGCGAGAGCCTCAAGTTATAGGTTCAGTTATTCTCAGGTTTATGGCATATAAGGGTGTAACAGTACATACATTAGTCATGCAACATAGGTAACTACATTTGTATCCATTTGAAAATATTTGTATCCTATATCTGTATCATATATGTATCGGTATCCGTGCTCATAATTGTGCAACATAGTATGTCATCTTCGTCTAAGTGGTCAAACTAATATAAACTATTAACTTGATGGAAATAAAGAAGATACTAGTAGTTCATAAAGAAAATTGCTATATAAGAAATGTATAATATAGCATGTCATGTGACACGTGCAAAAGTTAAAAGGATATCTCCAATATTAAGAAAATACTTGCAATAGAGAATAATAGAATATTTAGCTCCTAACACAGACATGCTTAATACAGCTGATTATTTGCTGGACCATAAGATCAAAGTTTTTATCAATCATAGAAGTTTACAAAGTAGAAGAATAGGTTGCAGCTAAACACAATCTCAAAGTGTTCTCAGGAAACTGCTATTTTCTGATAACAGCAAAAAAATGATGGGCGGTACACAATCCTTGGTAAATTTCATATATCAAACTAAGATCACTGCATAAATATAAAATAAGTGCAATCCCGCGGCCAGCCACCCCCGCGGCCAGCCCCCCTCGGCAGTCCAACCCCAACCCCCCCGGGGCCAGCCCACCCCAACCCCACCCGGCCAGCCCCCCTCCCCCCCGTAGCCCATCCTTAACCCCCCGGACCAGCCTCCCCGCGGCTAGCGCCCCGGCCCCCCGCTGCCCGCCCCCTCCCACCACCCATACCCCACAACCGCCAGCACCCCCGCGGTGACCCCCACCACCGCCAGTACCCCCGCGGTGACCCCCACCAATGCCATCTTCACCCGCGGCGACCCCCACCACCGCCAGCTTCACCCACGACGACCGCCAGCACCCCCCGCGGCCAACACCCCCCCCCCCCCCCCGCTGCCCGCCCCTTTCCACCACCGCCGGCTCCCTTCTGCCCCCACCGCCGCCCAAGAGAGAGAGAGAGAGTTACCTCGATCGTACGCATCCAAGAGAGAGAGAGGAGAGAGAAAAATTGGGGGGAATGAAATTTTTCCCTGTCGGTTCAACTTAAGCTAGGCTTTTAACTTAGCGACGGACTAGCGACGGATATAATCCGTCGCTACTTAGTCGTTAATCCCACGTAATTTTTTTTACATTTTCCAACCACCTAGTGACCACTTAGCGACGGACAGTATGTCCGTCGCTAATATCCCTCATCTGGTCGATGGATTATCCGTCGCTAAGTAGTCGTCAGTTCCCACATTTTCTCGCAATTTTTTTAACATTTTTCTGCCAATTAGTGATTACCGAGTGACTACTTACCGACGGATTTTTATTCCGTCGCTATATAACCGACGACGTGCCGACGGATGGGCGATGGATGTTGACCCTTAAAAAAAATTGGTGCACGATTAGCCGGGAATTCGTCGCCAGGCTGTCGGTAGTCCGTCGCTTCTGACGACGGATTTATTCCGTCACTAAAATGTCGTCGCTAATTAACTGTATTTTGGTAGTGAATTTTGGATCCGTGCGAAGAATTGCATCCTCTACAACATACTTGATTCTCGAAAGGTATAACTCCTTCTCTTCTCTACTTTCAAATTTTTAGGGTTTCTTAGTTTCGGAAAAGAATGCCTAAGGGATTCAATCCTTTCAAGAGGAAGAAGACCCATGCCAGTGAAGAGGCATCATGTTCTGATCCGAACATGAATTTCCACTTTTCTCCGATCCAATCGGGTGATGGTGTATCGAATGAGTTTTACTTCAAAACTCATGACCAATCATTGCTTTGGTATGCCGATTTTGCTATGCGTACTATATGCACCGGCGCTCCGATTAAGTGGACTGTATTTCTTGATCACCGTCCCTTGTTTGAGGCATTAGGGTTACACCATCTTGCTACCCTACAATTTCCTATAGCTACTAATGCCCTTAGACTGTTCTATTATAACTTCGTATTAGACACTTTTACCACAAGGACTCGTATTGGCGGGATAGACATCGAGTTTGATGATGTGTTGTTAGCAGAAATCCTTGGTATTCCAAAGGAAGGTGCCCCGCTTGATGATATCCCCGACTTCGATTTTCCCGAGGGCACGACTCTTGTTAGTTTTAAGAATGAGCTTAGTGCGCCCGCACGTGCTCGTCCTGGAAAGTTCAAGGCCAATAACTTGAACTTGTTTAACTACGAGTTACATCGCATCATCTATTCCACTCTTCTTCCCAAATCCACTTCAAAAGATGATATCACTGCACTAGAACTTTCTGTCCTATATCACATTCTTAAGGGGATTCCTTTTTCTGCCCCTAAGACTATTATCCAGATGATGGGTAGATATCGCGGAAGAAAATACAACCTCTTTTATGCGATGCTTATCCTACGCATCTTTCAGCGTTTTGACATAGACTTATCCACTTGCGCTCTGGACCCTAAGCCCAAGTTTCTCAAGCTTTCTCGTCGTAGCATTGCCACTGCTCCTCCACCACCAGCACCTGCTCCTACTGCACATATTCCTCCTCAGACTTATCCTATGACTTTTGAGGGTATTCATCTATACCTCTCCGATCTGCAGACTTTCTTTGTTGACACTTTCAGGGAACATGAGTTTCGTGACGTGACTCGGTTCCAGGCTATTGCCAACTCTTTTGTCGATCTCAGATTTGCTCAAACGGGTCACTCTGCTAGCTCTCTTCCTAGAGACCCTTCTGTATCTGGTTACCGCATTGATGATGAGGCGGTCCACTCTCGGTTCCAGCCAGGGAACGCTTACGATTGGTATCGTACTTCTGGTGCTACTCCACACACCTCTGGAGCTGGCACTTCTGGAGCTGGTCCATCCGGACATGATGGCACTGCAGATGATGACGATGACGATGAGGATGATTTTTGAGTTGTCATACTTTTGAGACTGATGATTTTGTCTTTTGTTTACTTTGAAATGCTCCGACATTCCAAGATAGTATCAGTACTCTTATTAATTATGTGGTTATGATTTGTGACTTTTTGATGGACATGTTCTATGCTTCAGTTTCACATTTTATTTAGTTTTGCTTTTCTTATAGCATTATCTTTTATTTATGCTTCCATTTACACTTCCTGTGAAATATTCTCTGCTTATCTTTTTTGTGTGTGACATTTATACCATGCCTGTAATAAATGTATTTTTGTGTTTCTTCACTGATTGTTACTTATGCATATATTGTGGGGGAGCTTTCTCTTTTGCAATTATTTTCTAAGTAATAACGGGGGAGAAATAAGATCTAACATCTTCAATATTATAGGTTACGAACAATTTTTATATATTATATATCTCGGTACAATTTTGATTTGCTAAAGACCAAAGATGTTATATCGATCAAGGTTTGTCAATTATCAAAATGGGAGAAATTGTTGGGCCATTGGTCATGGTCAAACCTAATTTTAATAATTGATCAAACTCTGTCTCGATATCTTGCACAATTCAGATGATCACTCAAGATGTTTTGGACACTGTATTTTCTTATGCTATATAATTTTTATTTTTATTGAGTCTAGGAATACATTGTACACCAAGTCGTACTGGCAAATAGGCTATCCAAAATCGTTTTTCAAAATTGACCTATCGTTTTCAAAATTGACCCATGTTTTGAAAAAATATCTATTATTTACAAAATCTTCTGAAGGATTTCAAAAAGCCCAAAATATTTTTCATTAAATAAACCTGACCAACCCTGACAGAACTTGGCCAGAGTTCGGCCAAGGTGAACGTTATGTGAACGTTGGTTTTTGAACTTAGTCTCCCTTCAGTTGCGGTTTGTTACAAAGAGTTCTGTCTGAATTCTGCCAGAGTTCTGCCTTTGGAAAAACTATAAATAGAGAGGAATTCTGATCATTTAAAATCACTCATTCACTTTCATATCTTCTCTTCTAAAGCTTACGTTTCTTTTAAAGAGTTTTCAAAAAGCTTCCATTTTCAAATCCTAAGCCAGTTACAATTCTCTAGTCAATTTGTCGGTACGGTGCGGTCTAGAAGATTTCAGAGAAATTGTAATCAGAGGCTTGATTGAAGAAAGACTCTTCAAAACTGAAGTTGGTCGAGTTCTTCATATCAAAGCTCGCGTCTGTAGAAGTTGCAAGGACTTCGTATGAAAACTTACGGGATTTTCCAATAGTGGATTCAACTGGAAGCTAGAGTTCTTCTGACTGTACTAGTCCTGACAAGAGGGAAACCAGTATAAATTTCTGTGTTTGCGTTTGCCTTCTGAACTCTTTTATTTACAGTTATTACTTTGTGATTATTATTATTTATGTGATCTAACTGCTAACAAAGTTTTTAATTAGCAATATTCCGCTGCCTACTCTATTCACCCCCCCTCTAGAGTATTCTGCTTTACGATTTCGTTCCAACATGTATGTCGCAGGCTCAAAATGGGTCAAAATTATATATTGGGTCAAATGTTTTGGTCTATGTCGAGTTCCGAACTCGCATTGGAAGTTAGGTCTAGAGTTATGGTATATAATCAAATGGTCCAAATTTGATCTGTAGTTGTGCAAAGTCAAAAGAATGTTAGAGAAGAAATTTGGATAGGATATGATATATCAGATTGAAGGTGGGCTTGTCTACTTCAAAACATATAAAGGAAGTTTGGAAAGATTGACACTTCTTGTGCTCTAATAATGAAAGCTACGGAAAAGTGCATTTATAGTCATAATTAATAAGGAAATATAATTTAATAAATATACAATCATTTAATCGTATAAAATAATTTTAAAAAATCCCCAAAAATCTGGGTCCTTAAACTTTGAGTTAATGTCTCTAGGCCTAGTTGTGCTAGTTACATTACAGTTATCTCATATTCTTTATCTTAGTGGCACAACATATGTTCAACCAGCATCATCGATTTGAATGTTGAACTTGGAAATTTGTTGACGGAAAATAGTAGAAAAGGAGGGGCCGAACCACCCACCTAAAAAGATGTGCCAAGAGTAGGAGATCGCTTCGCAACGATTAGACGTAAATTATGCGAACTCCTACAATGGCACGAACATCATATCAGAATTCATTCTTCAATCATTCTCCTTCGAAATTCACAAAGGCGTATTTAGAAATTGATGCGAAAGCACATTCATCAAAACCAAGCAGCAAAACCATTCAGAAAACCAACAACAAACCAGTCCCATCGAAGGAACTCTTATTTAGAGTTCACTCGTCAAGACACAGTCTGTTGCATCTAGGACTTATTCCAACACAAGCCAATCCATTAGTTGGAATAGTTCTCATATTACTCGTCCAAATCGATTTTATTGACGCCAAGATTTTCGTATACCAAACTCATGGCTGTGTCAGACTAGCCATCTATGTTCCCGACCGAGTTTGGCTTATCACGAGCCTATTACATAGTGCTTTGCCCCAACGGGTGCGAGGTACTACACCGTGAAGGAAGAAGTCCTGCACCATCTCAAGAATCTGACCGTGCATCATGCTCCAGTGTTTTTTGAAAAATACTAGCACCAAACTCATATGGTCATGGAGCCTTGTTTGAGTCTGTCCCCATGACAATGGCTTTCGCCTCTTCAAGGGATATAGGCTCCCATGACATCACATTGCCCTCTTCATTAACCAGACGTTTGAACACCAGTCGTAGGAATACCTTTTGGTAGTCGTGTTGATTGTAGAGATAGGGTAATACCTGATTGCTTCCTATTGGATATCCTGTGATGCCGAAACCTCTCTCCCTTCAGTGTTGATCTACTTTGTGATGACATTCTTATTCTGTCTCGCTCGTATCAGATCATAGAAGAACCTAGTACATTTGTCTCCATTTTTAAGCCATAAAACTTTAGCTCTTTGTGGGAGACTGACTTCCTCCTGGAAGCGCAGCCTACCCACCTCCGCTTGAAGCTCCACCTCGCGGCCATCCAGATCAGAGTTCAATAAATCAGTCTGTAGGACACATTGAAATTCTCGAAACTCAGCTTTTTTAATACCCAGGTTGGTCATGGGGCAGGACCGGCTCCAGGACTTTAATTCATCTTTGATGGTTTTAAGCCGGTTCACCACTTTGAATTGCACTTTGCCCTAAACATTCTGCTCCATCCCTTTTTCTACAGCTGCATCATATCCTTCATGCTCCATCCAGGTGTTGTTGAATCTGAAAGGACGGGCTTTCGAAGGCATGCACCAGGATAATCGTACCCTAACTGTGGAGTAGTAATTCGTCAAAGCCGCGAGACCTTCCATTATCGAGTCCGGGAAACACTCGAACCACTTCCTATTCCCAATAGCTCTATCAAGTTGACAAACAATACGGTTTAGTCGAGCTTTGTTGTTCTACGACCAAATGTGACCAGTACGAGATAGGCAAATAAGACTTGATCTGACGAGACAATGTTGGAAGTCTTCAAGAATGGGGGCAGGCACTCGTCTCCCACCAACCTTCTCGTGGTTATAGATCTGTAGAAGCATGAAAATTTCAGGATTCTTGACAACCATTCACCCAAGCTAGGGAGTCATATACGCCCAAGCCAAGATAGCCCACATGCGCCCAAGTCACCAGAGCAAGCTATGCGCCTATGTTGATGGCATACATCCCCTATACGCCCACTCTGGACTCCTCCAAAAGGGGGCGCATAGCCCTGTTTTAGGCTATGCGCCCAAGTCAGGACAGCCGCCCGACTCGGTCAACACCCACGATCAATCATGCACCGAAGCATACGGCCACGTCAGTCTCCACGAGCAGTCGTGCACCGAAGCATGCGGCCACGTCAACCCCACGATCAACCCACGATCACGCAGTCTGCATGCGCCTAGACTCTATGCGCCCAAAGCAGGACTATGTGCCCACATAAAAATTAGTTTATTTTCTCATATGGGCGCATAACATCATTCCAGCACGAAAATGACTATAAAAAGGGGCTCATACCTCTTCAAAGGACAGAACGGAGAGCATTTCAAGAGCCAAATTGTTGCCCTTCTTGCCAGTGAGCCGAGAGTTAGCAATTTTCTTAGGTTTTCTTCCACTTTTGTAATCGAAGTGTCAACGGAGTAAAGGAGCAACTGTCGTTCGATCTCTATCGTCCCATTCACCAGAATTCTTTTTGTACTCGGGGATCCTCAGCACAGGATCTCTCAGGCATACTCGATTTGTGGTGCCTTGCACCAATAAGAAAAGACAGTGTTTCTTCTTCTTTTTTTGTATGTGTCCACAAGATCATGGCATTAAAATCTTCTACCTGGATCAGAGGCAGGTGTAATTGCCTTTCTGCCAAGTTACTGACATGCTCTATATCCTTCTATAGCTTAGCCCTCTTTGTCCTATCATTATGTCCATACACCATACCAAATAGCATCCAGAAGTGTCACGACCTGCACCCACTGTGAGGGTACGAGAACGTAACAACGCCCAGCCTACGCCGCAGTGTCGGCGGTAGAACGCTGTCCTAGGTCACAACATCTAACAATATAAGGTACCTGAACAGTATATACACTCCGAATGGAGGTGACATAACAGAACATTCTCAATCACATCTAAGGCAGATACAGAATAGTAAAGGTAGATAGAGAGATCAAAACCACAATGTAATACAAATAAGAGAGAGAGAATCCAAGTGTCTAAGATAACAACTCAAGAACATCCAGCTCAATACAAGTCTCTAAATATATATACAACACTTCAGAACAACAACTGAAAGTCAAATAACAATGCTGAAAGAAAAGATAAAGCCTAGACTATGGGAGTAGCATCCTATACTACAGCTGGATCCTTCAGAGGAACCAGGTCACAGGTGTCGTCTAAGCTTGCTCCGTAATAGGTGGTACATAGGGTCTCATCCTCATCCTCTGTAAAATTTTCAACAGGTCCAGTCAGGACGGGAGCGAGCACAAAACATCTCACGCAGATCATAACATGTTAGAAAATATAACGTTCAATAGAGTAAGATACATGAAACGCTGAAAGAAGATGTATATAAAAAACAGAAGGATATGATAATAGGAAATATCTATATATGATAAGTAAGAACTGTAAGCAATATGTGATTTAGAGTACAATATGGTTATGTAAACGGGTTAGGTTATACAATAAAATGGGACTCCTTTGTACGTGGGTGTACAATGGACATATACAAATTCTTATACAATAGGATTGATCACATAACCATTTCTACTCTCCCTCCCCAATCAATACACAAGGATCCAATTCAGTTACGTTACCTTATACAATGGCTTGTACAATAGAGCTCAATGTGATAATGAGAGTACAATATGCACAACGAGTGTACAATTATAAGGATATTCAATAAATATAATATGTTAGTGAAACGCACATCACAATATGTATTTAGTGAACACAAAGGAGATAACATCGCAAAAGAAGATCCATATAGTACCAATCCGTGTTACCAATGTGTCAGCATCAAGTAAATTAATCTATGGCAAGAATAGACGTTCTAGCAAGTATGAAACGGTCAGAGAATGTACTCGCCTGTATCCTGAGTGTCCGGATGAAAAGTACTGTCCGAGGAGAGGTGTCTGGCGCCTAAAGAACAGTACAAGTCACAACAAGTCTAAAATAAGGAAATAGACTGCTATAATGCATCTACATGAAGTTTGGGGTCAATCTAGGCTAAAGTCAACCTTTGGTCAACTCTAGTCAACCCTAATAGTCAAACTAGGTCAATTCTAGTCTAATTTAGTCAAACTAGGTCAAACGAGGTTAAACTTGGTCAAACTAGTCTAGGTTGGTCAAACCTAGGCTTAACAAGCCAATTCTAGGTCAACTAGCTAAATACCACACAAGTCACCTATCCTAGTGATACAAACATGCCATAGGCCAAATACCTAGGCCATAGGCCAAATACAAATAGGAAAATGAAAACCCTACTACACATTACACATAGGCTAGTATAACTATTTACCCACAATATATATATGTGAAAACACATACATGTAGATTAGGAATATATATATATATATATATATATATATATATATATATATATATATATATATATATATATATATATAAATATATATATGTACACATGGAGAATACATAAATGTGTGTGTGAATGTGATGAATGTGTGTGTCATGATACACATGTGTGTGTGCTATGAGTGATTTGTATGTAGGGTGAAATGTTATGTGTGTGTCAAAGAGAGGAATGTGAGTGTTAGATGATTTGTGTGTGAGGAGAAATTCATATGTGTGTGATTGCAATGTGAGTGAGTGTGAGGGAAGGTGACAGATGTGTGTTTGTGTGTGAGGAGTAAACCTGGAAATCAGTAATGTGTGTGTGTATGTATTAGGCAGTACATTGTGTAACAGGAATGTGGGTTAGTGTAGGAAGCCAGGTGTGGCTGTGTGTGTGTGAGCTTGTTGACAGTGAATTATGGAATTCAACTGTGTGTTAAATAGTGTCCCAGTGTCTCAGGCATTTAACCCTATCCTCAGTTCACAGGTTCATACATACAAGTTTTCAGTTCAATACATACCTATATTAATCTCAGTTTTTTACATTATGGGAAATCTCAGTTTTTTTAGATACAATAAATTCAAGGTTTTGCTAAATACAAAAAAAATCTCAGGTTTGCATTTCAGTTATCACTCTACCATACAAATTGAGTCAATAATTTCTAAGTTGTCATTTACATATCAATTTCCAAAACTTGAGTTCAATTAAAACCAAATCCAAATTAATGAGTATCAGTGAACCCTTTTTTGAATAGAAATTTCGAATTAGAAACCCATTGACTGTTAACTTAAACATATACATACTCAATTCAAATTCTAATCCCAGGATCAAATGAAACCCAAGGTTCATATCAAAATCTCAGTTTTCTTTTCTACATTCAAATCTCATTTCAGTCACATGGTATCAATGTATCAGTCCCTACGGGAAAAAATCGAGATTTCGACCCTAAAAACATCACAAAACCACAAGTAATCATGTACACTATCCCTTAACATGTAGGTGAATCTATTTCCTACAATTAACAGCATCTAACAGTTAATAAAAACAAATTAAAATCAGAAAAATCAATTTTCAGTTCAGGGTATCAGTGTTCTATAGGGAATTCGAATTTTCGAATTAAAAAACACATCAAAATGCCAAACGAAGAGTTGGTAATTGATATCAAACATGTGAGGGTACATGAGAGTGTCCTCGTGTCCAAAAATTAGACACGAATCGTGTTCCAATCAACTGCACAAACACAGACCCAATCAGTGCACAACAATCGCCGTGCACGCGTGCACGCGCGTGTAACACGCGACACACGACACAACACGACACGTGCTCGTGTCCAGCGGTCCACCTAGGATAGCTCTAGGTCTGACACATCCTGCACTGGGTCTACGAGTCCCACAGACACGATACGACACGCGTGTCAGTCGTGCCTGTGCACTCGCACAGCAGCCCGTGCGCGACAGCGCGCGGCCAATGCGACCTCAATTTTTTCGCGCACAAACCATGAGACGTTCCCAAAGTTTGGAAGCTTGGTGGCATACATTGCCCCAAGATTCCCCCAAAATTTCAGGACACGAAGTGTCCTGTGTCCAGAGATATGGAGCCCGTGATGCAGGACACGGCCTACGGGCTCGTGCTGCGTGTCCACACGAAATACACGACACACAAGGACACAAAACACCATGACTCCTTCACAAAAATTAATACTCTCACCTAGATCTACAAATCCATGCAATCACTTTTCAAAAATACGAAAATAAATTCCTATGTGGCATTTCTACAAACACCTATTCTATCAATACGATACGTGTCCGATACGGACACGAAATGGACACGAATTATGCCCAAATTTCGTGGGCAGTTAGGTAACCCCTAAACCTAACCTATTATGCAAGAAAATCTGGAAGAAATAAGGGTTTAGGTGGTTTACCTATTGAGTATCAAAACTCAAGGAAGAGCTTCAAAGAGGGGATTCCAAATGGCAACTCCAAATCTCCAATCAATACACAAACTGAGGTGATCCTCCAAAAACAGTATATAAACATAAATTAGATCCTATTGCAAAAGACTAGGATTAAAAAGGAGCTAAAATGAATTAATTAGGAATTTTGAGCATAGGGAAAAATACCTTTCCACCAAAATTAGGGCAAACCTAAAAAGAGGCAAGAACTCTCTTAAGAGACTACTTATAGGCAAGGGAAACCTAATAGTGGCTGCCATGGTTGGGTTAGGATTGGTCTTGGGCTTAATTCATGGGCCTATGGCTTAAACACTAGGCTAAAAATTGATAAGTCATAAGTCGTTGACTTAAGTCACTAGTCATGGACTAATTCCACCCAAACTAATCCTCCCTACTTTAAAACTAATTTCTAATTAATAAAATAGGTTAACTAGAGTTAGACTAGGGTCACCAACTAGGATTAGTTTCTAGGTTAGTCTACAAAGTCTCAACTAGTCAAAACTAACATAACACATAGCAATATTATTTAATTAATATTAAATTCACACAAATTCCCATAAATCATAATAAATTCAAATAAATCCTAAAATGACCAAAATACCCTCTAGGCTAAAAATGTACTAGTTAAACATCCTAATCACATGGCTAGGCTCTAGGTCAACAGTCTCTAAGGTTACACTAGCCAAACACCAAAATCATAAGTCATAACTTAAAATAGTTTAAAAATGATTAAAAATCACCAAAAATCATATCATTATTTAAATATCATAATTAAATAAATTAAAACACAAAATTTCAAAATTATCCTCATTTTTGAAACTGGGTGTTACAAGAAACCCCCATGGTTGGACAACTCCAAAATAACCAGTTATTTCGACTCAAATTTGATCATCCCTGACCACACTCTTCTGTCCCATAACCCATATCCTAGCAACACTACACATCTCTAAGTTGTGAACCTACTGCCAGTGGGGAGGGGTACACCAAGTAGGGGTGAGCTTATTCGGTTTGGGACCATAAAGTGACCCGAACCGAACCGAATAAAGAATTTGGTTTGGATGTATACCCATTAGGTTAGGTTTCGGTTATCAAATTCATGTTATTCGGTTTACGGGTTCAGTTTCAGTTTATGGGTTCGGTTTCGATTTAAAACCGAAACCCGATTAAGCCAGGTAAAATTACAAAAATATCCACACTAAAAATTAATGATATAAAACCTAAAAACCCTATGAAGAGCTCATCTCTCTCTGTCACATTCTCTCTCCACCAAAGCTCTTTATTTCTCTGAGCTTCCTCTCTCCAGAAAAACTTGTCTGCCGACTCTCGTCCCTGGACTTCAGTTCTCTCCTCCTAATTTTTTCTCTCCATCTTCTCCACAAATAAGATTCTACAAACCCTAAAACCATTAGCTCTCTTGTCTGCTGACTCTGAGATCTATGAAACCTAAAATTTGGGGGTTTTAAAAAAGAAGTAAGATCTAAGACTAAGACTTTGAGCCATCTCCAGATCTTCAAACCCTAACTCGTGTAAGTGATTTGTTGCTCAGTTCATTTTTTTACTCATGTAATTTAATTTTTGTTTATGTATAGTGTTTAATTTTATGGGAACGGGTGTTTGTTGTGACAACAGCTGCTGTTGTAATTATATGAAGTGGAAGAGCACTTTGTAACTATGTCAGTTGTTTAATTTTGTGTATGTGTGCAATAGTGTTTAATTTTTTTATGGGAGCAATTTTGACTGCAGCTATTGTGGAAGAGCACTTTTGCATGTGAAGCAATTGTGACTGCAGAGCTTTTGTGTTTGATTTTGTGTGTATGTGAGAAAGTGTTTAATTTTTTTTAATGTGTGTATTTGTTTGAAAGACCACAAACCAATCTTTAGGCCCGGCCCATTGTTTAAAAAAAGAGCACTGTGTAATTATATGTATTGTTGTGATTTTTTTTGGTATTAATGTGTATTTTTTTGAAAGCCCACAAACTTTTTTTTTTCTTTGGACCTGACCTGTTATTAAAAAACGGTCCAACCGATTAAACCGAACCAATTATTTCGGTTCGGTTTAAATCGGTTCTTTGTAATTTTAGTTCGGTTTCGGTTTAAGTTTTTTTAAGTTCGGTTAATTCGGTTTTTGACATTTCGGTTCGGTTGAAACCGATTTAACCGAATACTCACCCCTAACACCGAGTAAGCTTCTTTGAAGACTTTATTTTGGACTCAAGTAGACCGATCACAGCACATTGTAGATTCCTGGAGTAATTCTGTATTTCTCTCCACCTACCAATTGAGTTAGCTCCTCTCATATCCATGACATTATTGACATTAAATAACAGTTGGCTTCCCCTGTATGTCGTTCAGTCTTTCCCTGCTCTATGACCATAGTGAGGGCGTCCTCTCTAATAGTGGCCTCCCACTGTTGGTTAGTTTTCGTGTAGACCTCCTTCACGTCCTTCTCTATATCTCTCTTTGTTGGTTCGACCTGCCCGATATATCCTCCAGCGGCAACACATGGTAGCTTTTCTGGTATTTGTTGCTACCAAGTCCCATAGAAGTTCTTGACTTAGCTCCCCTGGTCCCTTGAGCTGGTGTATCCCCACTCTTCGTTTCTCCTCGAGTCTTATATATTATCATTTGGCTAGTTGCTACATCAGCATTACAGTCCCCTACCATATCTTGTTCATTAGTTCCAACTAAGCTACCTAGCACCACCAACTCCATAGGTACACTTCCTTCTCGCTCCCTTGTGTTTATAGCATCCTCCAGCCCTGCCCTTTTGCCTAGTAGAGTAGGGCATGCCTCCTCAGCTACAACTTCCATCTCCATGTGTGTGACCGGTTCTTCTCTGGTTACTTCCCCCCTGCCTTCTTGTGGACTAACCTTTGTTTGCTTTTGTGCATCTTTCGACTCATACTCCATAGTGCAGTTGATGCTAGTGTGGCCGAAACATAGACACTTCTTACAGCTAGGTGGAACCCATTCAAACTCCACCATTTGCTTGATAGTCTCCCCCGATGGTAGTTCCGGCTCAATATTCTTCGATAGATCATCATCAACTTTAATTTCAATAAAGATACGAGCATATGCTAGTCGTAGAAGCTTTGCTATTAGAGAATCCATCCGGATTGGCTTTCCAACTACATTTGCTACCTTCATTATGGCTGACGGTCTCCAAAGATGGGGGCAATCACGGTAAGCGGATCCAAATTTGTATCGCAGTCAGTCTATCATGGTCGAAATTGGAGCTGGGATCCCATTTTCTTATCACTACTAGGCAGCCATGGGCCACTCTCCAAAACTCTTTCCATTTCTTCCTGCAATCCAAATTTGACGAAGTAATGGCCATTTATGCGAAAGAAAATATCTAGACTCCCCTTAGACCTCCACATTCTCATCGCATACCCCAGGAGTTGACCAAAGAATGGCCCAGCTCCCATCACGTATAGGACCACCGTGTTCTTCCAAAACTCCGTTGTCACTGCCAAATTGTCCTCCGTGATCTCCGCCACTTTCCTTCCCCTAACTGGCTTTGGCTCAATGTATTGCAGCTCCAGCTCCTCGTCGATAGTTGTTTTGCAAAGGGCTGCCCAGGATCTAGGTACCTCATGCGAGATCTTCTTTACAGGGAATGCTTGAGGCTTTTTAACAAATGCCAGGGGAGCACTCTCCGCTCTTTCCTCCTTGGATCTGCCATTGGCAACTGCTCTGCCCTCACTCACTCCCCTCCAGCACTGTTGGATCGAACAGACCGCGTGGGGCTCGCACGCGCGTCCGCTCGATCTAACGTTTGAGGGTGGAGGAGCTCCCGATCCTCCCCATATATATATATATATATATATTTTTTTTTTTCGTTTGAGGGTGGAGGAGCTCCCGATCCTCCCCATATATATATATATATATATATATATATATATATATATATATATATATATATATATAGGGGGAGGATCGGGAGACGGTTTGAGGGTGGAAGGTTGAGGGTGGAAGAGCTCCCGATCCTCCCCCTATATATATATATATATATATATATATATATATATATATATATATATATATATATATATAAAAGCCCTAACTGAGGATCCGCGTTCAACCTGGAGAGGAGCAGCCTAAGGTACTGATGGTGATCTCGACATTCAAAGAAGAAGAGGAAAATACCGAGGAGACCTACTAGTGGAGAAGCATTAAAGGAGTCGGGACACTCGAGTACAACCTTTGTTGTTGAGTAGGGCTTTGGGAGGTGCTCATCAATACTGGCTGGGTCTTCCCTGAATCAGAGAGGCAGTAATGATAAAGAATCTATTGGGAGAGGGTCTGCACTAATGAAGGATGTGCACTAAAACTTTCGAGGGGATAGGCTTTATATAGAGCCTCCGGTCTTTGCCAACAATAAACCCACAAGTTGCCCTGACTGATTTTTGCAAGAAGGGAAGTTCGACTACTCAAATCAACATGGCCAATATTCTCCTGGAGGAAAGGGAGGGCAAGAGGATGGTTAAAGCTATGACTGCGAATCTGTCCCTTGCAGAGATGAAGTGGGATATCGTACCCTAGCTACCTACGTCGTAGGTGAGCGTCCCTCTTATCAACTAATGATTGATTATGTTCGTCTCACTTGGTGCACATGAAGGAAGAATAAACTATTCTAGCGAGAGAATGGCTACTTCTTCCTTCATTTTTAGCAAGAACAAGACCTTCTTTCCATTCTTGAAGACTACTCTAGTGTAATATCTCCATGGCAGACCAAACCTGACTTGCTTATGCCTGTATTGTTGTGGAGGTTGTTGCTGCTCGACCATTATCAGAGGAAATCACGGTCTTATTTTCCATCTAAGAACATCTAATAATTTCAGTAATATATGAGAAGGTGTTAGTGTTAGTGTTTTCTACTTTCCTTTGGGAACTTTTAGTTCCATATTGGAAAACCACAAAGCGTATACCTCATGTCACGACCTACACCCGCTTTTCGAATATGAGTACGTAGCCAAATCCAGCTTTCGCCGCATCATCGGCGGTAGTACGCTATCTAGAACATAATGTCAATCACAAATACAACAAAATCATATATAATTTGCTCATTCATAATAACTATTTCATTTATAAATATGATAATACATCAACATGATATTCGAGAACAAACCCACTAAATATGTAAATTTAAATTATATCTAGAATCTATGGCTGGCCTCCAAGATATCTATCTCTCCCGTATGGTCCATAGCACAAAAGTAGAAAGTATGGCAAGTCACCTGCAATGATCCAGTCAGAAAAGAAATAAAGTACATCCCTATTACAATAATGTAACTTAATATAAAATAAGCTAGACAAGTAGAGATGCATTAGAGAATAAAGGAAATATGGGTATGAACTAAAAACGATAAACATGTATAAGAAACAACTAGAAAGAACATGTAAGACAACTAACAATGAACATGTACAAGTAAAATAGATAGTGCGTTTGAAACACCTTTCGATATGTGAACGGCTTGGGTTAATACGGCACATCATAGATGGCTATCCACAGTAAAAAGGTATGGCCAACCCACACGTGAGGTGTATAACTTAGCTATCCACAATAACAATCATTGGAGTTTATTCACATATCTATTGAGCATTTCCCCTCCCGGCTTACTAAACAATCAATAAACGAGCAATGATATAATAAGTCCAATCGTGTCACAATCGTGTCTCAACAGGATATCACATGAAAACACAATGATAAACAACATTATAATGTACTAAGAACATAAAACAATAGTGTACTGACCCCAAGTTAAGTTGTAGTTGATGTGTGCGATACAATCTTGATTTGGTTGAAAGTTATTGTAATTATGGCTAACCACTACTAATTCGGTGAATTATCGGCCATATATGGGTTCTACAAATTAAACAAAATAATAGACTATTTTATTATTTTTTGGAAAATTAGTATACTATAGATCTATGTATCAGCTTTCCAAAATATTAAACGGTTTGTAAAACGGAGCTCAAGATCTTCCGAAATCTCGAAAACAGTATGACATGTCAATTTTTTGGACAATTGACACTCAAATAATTTTTCAGAAATTTACGTTCATAATTACAGAAAGTAAATTATAGATTTGGAAACCTAACCATGATACGGTTCTAACAAAAAAAAAATTGGAGATGAAACAAAATCCAGATTTGGACGCAACGGCCTCGCGAAGTTGCTATAGCTTCAAAAAAAGACTGAATTTTGACGAATTTTGGGCTATTTTGGACGAAAAAGAAAAAAGTTTGAGAAATAAAAAGATGAGAGATGTTCATCAGGGTATATATAATATGTAACAATTACCAAATTAGGATTAGAGAATTAGGTTGTAAGGATTTTGGTATTAGAAGAAAATAAGAAAAAGTCTCTCCTATATATAGGTAGGATGTATCCTAAAAGGGGAAGGATTAAAAATCCTATGTATAAATATTTCCAAAAGTTTAAATCAAATCAGTCACAGATTGATCAAATCTCAATCGATTAATTGGTCGAAATAATAATTTAAAATAATATCTAATATTATCAAATAAAATTTAAAGTCTATTTGCATAAATACAAATCTTATAAAAATAATTTAGCAAATCTTTTTATTGGTCAAATATAATAATCATTAATTTCAAAACTAAATTAATCAAATCTAAATCTAATATTTGATTACAATAATAATTCAAACTAATATTTAAAATTATCAAATAATATCTGAAATATATTTTATACACTCAAATTTTAAAATAATTTGGCAAATCTTTTGTCATTCAAAAATATTTATAGTTACCTTTTATAGAAATTCAAATAAAATTTTTCTAACACAAATTATTTAAAATAAAATAAATAAAATTTTAAAACATTGGAAACTGGGTTACAAATCTACCCACCTTAAAAAATTCGACCTCAAAATTTCAAATGGTATGATTAGGCACGACTAGGAATATAATAAAAAAATGATACGATTAATAATTAAAATCAGTCATATATAATTGCGAAGAGAATCGATACCTAAGATAAGATACGATTTGGAACGATTGAAATATAATCAAATAGTCTAGTCGCGATCAAAATCGTTTAAGAATGATCAAATCGAAATCGTTTCGGCACGATCCGTTACTTAAGACAAATCATTTAGACACGATCATGGATTCAAAATCTAAGTATGATTATGAATCCAGTGGAATAGAATTAAAATAAGTAATTGGTTCTAAATGATTACTAGAAAGAAACTAAATGACGATTTTTGAATAGGAAAGATAAGAAAGAAAGAAAGAAATACCAGTTTATTGAGAAGATGGTAATAAGAAATAAGACATAAAATCAATTGGAAAAATAATAGTCATATGTCAATAAAAGACATAGTCTCTATAGTATTCAAAAATCGTAAGCATACCCGAAGTCATTTTACCGATAATCTATGCCTCGCTAGTGTATATTTAGCTGCAGTAAACTCTTGGTTTTATGACTCAGATAAGGATATGGTATCGAATACTCTATCAACTCATCCAATATTGACATAACGACAACTAGGAGATAGTTTTAATAATATTCGATAACCGATGCATACCTGAAATTATTTCAACTTAGGGGTCATGCCTTGATAGTGCGCTGCTGGCTGCAGTGAATTCGCAGTTTCCACAATTCAAATAAATGGCGACAATGCGCATCTGTCTTGCTATTATAAGTCACCGAATATTCTTTTAAACTCTGTCCATAAGAATTTTCAAATGAGCTTCTAGAAATTAAATAAGTTCTAAGATGATCATGATAGAAAATGTGTAAGTAACTGTCCTTGAAATAAAAGTATCAATTTTGAAAAAAAAAATGATCAAAAAATGAACGAAGATAATTTAGATAACTGAATCAGGTTATGCTCAAAACTCAATAGATGGAAATAGAATATTGACTCATAGAAAAATAATTACTATGGCCAAAGGAAATAAATGAGTAATATGGACTTTACGATATGATGATAATGTAGATAGGGCAGAAAAGATAATTGAACAAATTATCAAAATTAGGATTGAATCCTAGGAAGGCCTAATTCACCTAGCGAATATTCTACCTACATTTGATCCTACCATTGTATCTAAACACAATAGTATATTCCTTTATGAAAATTCCTCAAATAATTCAATATATCTCTACCTAAATCACATAGCTTATGTAGAAACCTTAACTACCCAGCAGTCAAATTAAATAAGGGTTTCCCTATGATATACCTAGTCCTAGCCATTCTTCTAAAATTAAATCAATCCTAATTGTGAATGAGCACTTCCTAGTCGCAGGCTCGCAGTAGTATGACTAATATAGATACTACCACGAGTTCGCACAATTTTGTAAATATATGTATATACAAATATATGTATATACATATATATAATTTATATATAATTTATACATAAATATAACAGAAAAAGAAAAAAAAGGAAAAGAAAAAGAAAAGGAAAAGACAACAGTGGCAGGGGCTCGAACCCGAGCCAACAGAGCGGGGGGGGGGGGGGGGGGGGTTAGGCTAGGTCGGGCTGGCCAGGGGGTCAGCCCGCTGCTCGTGTTAAGGGTTAGGGTTTTGATTCTTTTATTTAGTTTAGGTTAGCATTTATATAAAAAATATATAAACATCTGTCCTGTGTCCTGACAGTTAAGGACACAGGATTTCTCGTGTCCGTACTTTGCACGACACGCACGAAGGCTAGAACGCGTGTCGAGACACTGGACTAGTGTCCCCGTGTCCTGGCGAACCACGCACGTGGCTTTGGGACACGTACGACACGAGATGGGCTCTGCTACTCACGTGTCCGACTTCGGAGGAAGTTTTCGAAGGCGAAGACGGCGGCTAGGGGCGTTGGGACGGTGGCGGAGCGGTGGCGATCGACGCGTCTCGGCGTGGCGAGCTCGTCGGTGGTGGTTGGGGGCTGTGACACTCGGCGTAGGGGCGGCGCTGGGGGTCTCGCCGGAGTTAGGGTTAGGTCTAAGGTTTTGTGGAAGAACGGGGGCTGTGGCGGTCGTCGGTGGTCGGGGATGTGGTAGCTAGGTCAGGGGGGTTGCTGGGGTTTAAATAGGGGGGAATCGAGGCGGTCGGGCAGCCGGGAAAGGCGGGGGCAGGGCGGCGAGTCGGTCGGGGCAGTCGTCGGGGGTAGGTTAGGGTTTTGCACTAGAGTCCCTAGGTTTTAGGTAATTGCATTTAGGTCCTATCGGGTCTAAGTACAAATAAAAATTTGCACTCCACACACTAAAACAATTAATAAATTACAAACTAATATACTAACAATTCTAATAATTGCAAAACACTATTAAAGCAATTCAGAAAATTATAAAATGCTATTAAAATATTTAAATAAATAACAAAATGATATTTTTTTGTATTTAAAACTCATTAAAAATTCATTTAAAAATTCTAGAAAATTCCTAAAATCATATTAAATTATTTTAAAACCAATAATGACATTTAATAATTAATTAACACTAGTTTAATAAATTTTTGAAAATCAGGGGTTGACAAGTCTTCCCTCCTTGAAAAATTTTGTCCTCGAAATTCACAAGGATTGAAGATCCTACAATATTCTAACATAACAAGCAATGCAATAAAATGACTAAGGCTGCGATCGAAACTAACCTCTAAGGTATCAAGCGGGAACGGGTGGTTTTCTCGCAGCGGTTGGATCGAACAAGTAAGGGTATCTCTCCCTCATGTCCGACTCCCTCTTCCAAGTAGATTCACCTGGGGAGTGACGGCTCCAAGCTACTCGTACTAGGGGTATAACCTTGTTCCTCAGCCTCTTCTCTCTCCGATCTAATATCTCCACTGGCTCCTCAGAAACTGTAAGGCTTGGTCCGACCTCCAACTCCGAATGATCTAGCACATGACTGGGGTCTGGAACATATCTCCTCAGCTGAGATACGTGAAAGACGTCGTAAACTCCTGCTAGGTTGGGTGGAAGGGCAACCCTGTAAGCTACCTCTCCGATCCTGCCAAGTATCTCGAATGGCCCGATGTATCTGGGGCTCAGCTTCCCTCCTCGTCCGAACCGAATCGTCCCTCGAGTAGGTGATATATTCACTAGCACCATATCACCGTCTGCGAACTCCATCGGCCTACGACTAGCGTCAGTCCAGTGTTTCTGCCTATCCTGAGCTACTCTGAGCCTGTCTCTGATCATCCCGACTTTCTCTGCTGCATTCGTGATCATCTCTGGCCCAAGCATAACTCTGTCTCCGACATCATCCCAAAAGAGCGGTGTACGACATCGTCGTCCATATAGCGCCTCGAAAGGAGACATACCAATACTGGCCTGGTAGCTGTTGTTGTATAAAAACTCTACCAAGTACAGATGGCTCTCTCATGATCCTCCGAAGTCCAGCACGCAGGTCCTCAGCATATCCTCCAGTGTCTGTATCGTCCTCTCGGACTGCCTATCTATCTGCGGGTGGTACGCCGTACTGAACTTGAGCCTACTGCCCAACTCCTCCTGCAAGCTTCTCCAGTAGTGGGATGTAAATCTGCTGTCTCTGTCTGACACGATGCTCACCGGCACTCCGTGTAGGCAAACTATCTGCTGCATGTATAGCTCTGCCAACTTCTAGGTGGAAAGCCCCACCTTGAAGGTTATGAAGTGCGCACACTTCGTCAGCCTGTCTACGATGACCCAGATGGCATCCTTCCCTCCTTGGGAACGAGGAAGCCCTAAAACGAAGTCCATCGTAATATGTTCCCACTTCCACTCGGGAATGGGTAACGGCTGCAACAAACCAGCTGGCCTCTGGCGCTCCGCATTGACCTGCTGGCAAACTAGGCATCTTGAGATAAAACGTGATACATCCCTCTTCATCCCGTGCCACCAAAGATGTTCCCGCAAGTCACGGTACATCTTGTTAGCACCAGGGTGCATAGAGTATCTCGATCGGTGCGCCTCCTGCAAGACTGCCTCTACTAGCTCTCCCTTCGGCACGCACAATCGGCTGCCATGCCTCAGGGATCCATCCTCTGCTATAGTGAAGTCATCCAGCAATCCAGCTAATGCCTGGGGTCGAAGTCTACGAAGGCTCTCATCTGTAGACTGTGCCTCCCGGATCTGCTCCATCAAACCTGACTGAATGTCAAGCGTCAGCATCTGTATCACTGATCCTGGCCGAACTAGCTCAATACCGAGCTTCTCCAGATCCTCCCGCAAATGCCGATCAATCATCAGATACTATGCTATCGGATGCCTGCTCAGCACATCCGCCACCACATTTGCCTTTCCGGGGTGATACTGTAAATCGATGTCGAAGTCCTTCATCAACTCCAACCATCGTCTTTGCCTCATGTTCAGCTCTTTCTGCGTGAACACATACTTCAAGCTTTTGTGGTCAGTAAAGATTTCCACACGCTCTCCGTATAAGTAATGTTTCCATAACTTGAGTGCAAAGATCACCGCAGCTAACTCTAGGTCATGGGTAGGATAATTCCTCTCATGAGTCCGCAATTGCCTAGATGCATAAGCAATCACTTTCCCATGCTGCTGTAGGACACATCCTAGCCCCTTCCCAGAAGCATCACTGTATATGGTGAAACCTCCAGAACCTGAAGGTAAAGTCAGAACTGGAGCGGTCGTCAGCCTCCTCTTCAGCTCCTCAAATGCTGTCTGGCAGTCCTCTGACCAGATGTACTCTGCGTCCTTCCGCGTCAGCTTCGTCATGGGTTCAGCTATCCTAGCAAAGTCCTGGACGAACTTTCTATAATAGCCTGCTAAACCCAGAAAACTCCTGATCTCTGAAACTGACGTCGGAGCCTTCCACGTCTCAACTGCAGCAATCTTCCTGGGATCCACCGAGATTCCATCTCCAGTGACTACATGGCCGAGAAACTCCACTCGTTCTAAAAAGAACTCGCACTTCGGCAATTTGGCAATCAATCTCTCCTGCCTCAGAATCCCCAAAACTATCCGTAAGTGCTCTGCATGCTCCTCTGGCGTCTTCGAGTATATCAGGATGTCGTCGATAAACACTACGACGAACTTATCCAGATACTGGTGAAATGTCTTATTCATCAAGTTCATAAAGACAGCTGGCGCATTTGTGAGACCAAATGGCATCACCAGAAACTCATACTGCCCGTACTTCGTGTTGAACGCCGTCTTCTGGATGTCTGCTGGCCTAACCTTCACCTGGTGGTACCCGGATCTCAAGTCTATCCTGGAAAATACCTTCGCCCCGCTCAACTGGTCGAACAAATCATCTATCCTGGGCAGAGGATATTTGTTCTTGATGGTGATGGCATTCAAGGCCCGATAGTCAATACACAACCGGACTGTACCATCCTTCTTAGGCACAAAGAGCACTGGCGCTCCCCATGGAGAAGCACTGGATCGAATGAAACCCTTTTTCAACAGGTCATCAATCTGCTCTTTCATCTCTATGGCCTTCTTGGGATTCACTCTATAGCAAGCCCGGGATACTGGTGATGAACCCGGCACTAAATCTATAGTGAATTCCACATCTCTGTCAGGCGGAAGTCCTGGAAGATCCTCTGGGAATACATCCATAAACTCCCTAATGATAGGGTGTGGCGGTGCTGCGTCCCCGACTGTAGCACAACAGTTCGGCTCTAGGCTGATCTCTGGCCCTGTCCTCCTGACACTGAATGGTACTGTGCCTGGGGGACTGAACAAAATACTACCCTCATGGCAATCTATAGATGCATGGGCATAGCTAAGCCAGTCCATCCCCAATATGATATCATAATCGGGGAGTGGCATCACAAAGAATCGCCCCTCGAACTCTCTCCCGGCTATCATAATAGAGCATCTATAGCTAGCTCTAATAGGCACTGGTCTGAAGAACAGTTTGGCAACTCTAGAGGGGGGGTGAATAGAGTTTATATAAAAATAACCAATTAAAAATAACTCTTTCACTAACAATGAATAATCAGAGTAGAATGCGGAATATAAAAGAGAAACAAGAGAGCATACGCAAACACGGCGATTTTAACCTGGTTTCCCTCGTGGAGGACTAGTCCAGGCCTGAGAACTCTAGCTCAGGATTAAATCCACTATTTGTGAAATAGTAGTTACAACCCGTGCCTTTACTTCAGAAGAGCACGTCAACTTCTTACAGAGAATCGCAGTGGCGATTTGCTTGGAATTGTCCAAGCGACTTCTTCACTCTTGCACAAGATTCCTAACTGAGAGATGCTGAGCACTCGAGACTTAGGAGGCTTGTGGCTAGTAGATGGGAAGGGTATGGCTTATTGAGCTTGTAGGAGAGAAGAGAAGAGAAGATTGAGTGAATGAAAATGAGAGAATTCATGCCCTATTTATACTGATTTTTGAGGCAGAATTCGGCCAGAATTCGGTTAGGGAAATTCAAAAATTTGGCCGTTGGACAGCTAGCAATCCAGCTAACCCTAAAATTAGGGTTCCTGATTTTTAGGAGACAGAGTTCGGCCCGAACTCTGTGTGGAGGCAGAGTTCGGCCCGAACTCTGTCTCCAGAGCACAGAGTGGAACAAAAGGGACTTGTGGGCAATTTTGTTTTGGTGGAGCTTTGGGATTTTGGGTAGGCTTATAAACTAAGTTCCAAGAGCTCAGCATTACTCAGAGTACATACTTCTAGACTCAATAAAATGCAAAAGTACAGACTCGAAAATACACTGAGATCGGAAGCTGAGCCGTCGTTTGTCCTGAACTGAATGCAGACGTCGTGTGTCGTATTGATTTTATACAGATATTATTTAGTCAATGTAGTCAATATCTGGTTGACTGTGACTTTGTGTCAACAATCTCCCCCATATTGATAATTGACAAAATAATAAATGTATATTTCAATATTCATACCTGGACACAGATCACTATAACACAGCTCCCCCATAAACAGAGCCGAGCTAGAATCAGATAGCTCCCCCGTAATCAGCGAACGGTGACGAGCTAGAACTCAGATAGCTCCCCCGTAAAAGATGCATAGAACCTGTGGCCTGATAAATAATATTTTCCCAAAAGCACAACAAGCACCGACAGATATCCAAAAAGGCACATACATTATTTCTCCCCCTTTTGTCAGTTAACAATATGACGACGCATAGAAACTGTATATTTAAAAACATGTAAAGAGCAGTATAAACAATGAATAGGAGGCCAACCACACCAGGCAGAGAAGAAACAGTATAATGCTAATAAAATAAGTCACTGAAATAAAACTACGAATGAAAAATATAAAGTGTCATCCACCAACCAAAATGTCAAGCACATCATCAAAGTAAGACATAAATTCAGTACAGTAATCCATAATAACTGAAATAACTAAAGCAACTAGGAAACTACGATCATCAGCAGCGGCAACATCAAACAAGCCAATCTCCGTCACGGAGCACGAGAGGGTCCTGGAACATCTGAAGGACCAGGGAAGGAGCGACGAGGGTCCACAAAAGCATCATCCGGATCCATATACCTCATGACCCACGGATCGTCTATGCGATGACCCGCGCGATCTGGATCCCGCTCAATAGGTACATGCAAATCAGGATGACGAGCAAGCGAGTACCGCATATCATGCAGAGAGTTCCCAAGGGCACTGATCTGCAAGGTGGTACGGTAATCCAGCTGCGTCCAGCGATCATCCTCAATAGTAAATCGATCGCGAAGCATAGTCTGAATAGACTCCAGGGTGGCAGGAGGAAGAGGGGCATCCTGACCGAGTGGAGGAGCGTCAGGCTCCTCATCAGCGGAGTGCTCAGATGACTCGGGAGAGGCCGCGACAGGCTGAAGGCGTCGCGCCTTGGATAGAAAAGCAGGTGCAGGCATAAATGGACAATCATGGATTGGAATGATGAAAGCACGAAAGACTAAAGGAAGATACAGAGGATAAACCAATGCTCTTGGTTTCTTCCGACAGGTGATCATCCAATCCATCATAGTCCGTGGAAAGTTGAATGGAATACGATAGTGGAGATGGTATAAGGCAGAAATCTCAAGATAAGTGACTTCATCAGTAGAGCCTGCCTTGGGCAAGATAGAATTAAACACGATGCGATGAAGTTCATAGAAGTAAGGAGTCAGGTGTTTGGCCTTCAGCTTGCGAGGACTTACGTTAGGAGCACATAAATCCTCCTTGAAACCTTCAAGGGAAGTACCGTCAACAAATTGGAGTTGACGTGCCTCCACAAGCTTGTCCCATACATCAAGATCCGGGAGAGCAAGAAAATCTCCCAACTCAGAATCAGTAAATGCAATGTCAATGCCAGCTACCCGTGAATAGATGCGGGTTGCATCATGAGTCATATTACAATAGAATTGTTGAATTGCACTATTGTAAATAGCAGAATTTGAAGCAACAAGTTCGTCCAAGCAAAGATCACGGAATAAAGACTCATATTGAGCAAAAATAGAGAAGTTGACCGGATGACCCCCAAACACAGGACGAGTTCTAAAATCGCTAAACCATTCATTTGAGGCTTCTAGCGATACGAATAAGCGATCGTCGTAAGTGGTAGGGTCATTGGGACGAGGCGGATTGAACAACGGATGTATGGGTTGTTGTTCATCAACTTGTTCAACCGGAGGAGGAGGAACCGATGAGGAAGCACCCTCATTGCGATTCCTTCTCATTCTTTTGAACAAACGAGATGCCATTGTCAAGAAAATATGAGAACTTGGAAATGATAGGAAGAGAAAGATATACCTGAAAAGAGTACCAAACAGTCGAAGAGAATGTTGCAAAACCCCTTTTCCTTGAGTTTGAGAAGAAATAGAGCTCTCTAGGTCAAGAACTAGGGTTAGGGTTTGGAAGGAAGGAGTGTGTATCGGTGAGAAAAGGTGGTAATAGTGAAGGAGAGAGGTAGAATCCCGACATAAAGTAGGGTTTAGTCTTAGGTCGGGTGATTTAATGACCATTGGATGAGAATTGATCCAACGGCTGAGACAGATCCCGATTCTGGACCCTTGGGACCGAACTCGGCCCGAACTCTGATAGGGGCAGAGTTCGGCCCGAGTTCTGGTTCAATAGTCCAGAACTAAAAATAGGCAAAAGTCAGGAAGAAAATGTTTAATAAATAAATAAAATGATAGTCGGGGAAAACAAAGAGTGTTGAATGCAAATAAGAGGTATACAGAAAGTAGAATGAACTTTTAGAAAAAGTCAATTAGGCAATATTAAATCGAAACAAGCCATATAATAAATAAGGACATATACTGCAGTTCAATAGTCCAAATTTGCCATGGGTTAGCTGCAGGGGCCGGATCCCAGCTAGCGGTAGTCCTGAAGACTAGTGCACCGTGTCGCTTAGGCTTTTACGCCTTGTTGTCAGAAGGGCCCTTTCGGCTTGTACCCATACCAAATTCTTCGTAAAGGAATCACAATATACTCGATATTTACGCAGGTGAGTTTCAATTTATGACTGCTTCATCTAAGATTCCAAGTTCACGACAAAGAAAATTAAAGCGCTCTTCGGATAGTGGCTTAGTAAAGAAATCTGCTAGCTGATAATCAGTGTCAATAAATTCTAAGTTAATCGTGCCATTTTGCTGATGATCACGCAAAAAGTGGTGTCTGATCTCAATGTGTTTAGTGCGTGAGTGACAGACAGGGTTCTTAGTTAAATTGATGGCACTAGTATTGTCACAGAATATAGGAATATGCATGAAAGATAAATTGTAGTCTTCAAGGGTTTGCTTCATCCACAGGATTTGTGCACAACAACGCCCAGCTGCTATATATTCAGCCTCTGTTGTGGATAGTGCGACAGAATTCTGCTTTTTGCTAAACCATGAGACTAAAGCCTTTCCTAGCAAATGACACGTGCCGCTCGTACTTTTACGGTCGACCTTGCATCCAGCAAAGTCAGCATCAGAGTAACCAATGAGGTCAAATGATGTTGACTTGGGATACCACAGGCCCACTGTAACCGTACCTTTAAGGTATCGAAAGATACGCTTAACTGCGGTCATGTGCGATTCCTTAGGATTTGCTTGATATCTAGCACACAGGCAAACACTAAACATAATATCAGGGCGACTAGCAGTCAAATATAGTAAGCTGCCTATCATACCTCGATACTTACGTTGATCAACCGGTTTGCCGCTCTCATCTGGTTCAAGTTTGGTTGAAGTAGCCATAGGCGTACTGATTGGTTTGATGCTATCAAGATCGAACTTCTTCAGCATGTCCTTGGTGTACTTCGATTGACAGATGAAAGTTCCATTAGCCAGTTGTTTTACTTGCAGACCAAGAAAGTAGTTGAGCTCTCCCATCATGCTCATCTCAAATTCTGTCTGCATACACTTGGCAAATTCTTGACAAAGAGTTTCATCAGTAGACCCAAAAATAATATCATCAACATAAATCTGAATTAATAAAATGGTGTCTTTGAAAGATTTGATAAATAGTGTAGTGTCAATTTTCCCTTTAGAAAAACCTTTCTCAAGCAAGAAGCTGCTTAGCCTTTCATACCAAGCTCTGGGAGCTTGTTTAAGGCCATAAAGCGCTTTCTTCAGCTTGAACACATGGTCGGGAAATTTGTGATTTTCAAAGCCAGGGGGTTGTTTAACATAAACTTCCTCCTTAATAAAACCATTCAAGAAAGCACTTTTAACATCCATTTGAAATAATTTAAAGTTCTGATGATTGGCAAAAGCACAAAGCATCCGAATGGATTCTAGTCTAGCAACCGGAGCATACGTCTCATCGTAGTCGATACCTTCCTCTTGGTTGTATCCTTGAGCTACTAGACGAGCTTTGTTCCGTGTGACTGAACCATCTTCATTTACTTTGTTTCTAAAAACCCATTTAGTACCAATGATTGAGTGATTAGCCGGTCTAGGAACTAGTTCCCATACTTGGCTCCTCTCAAATTGGTTGAGTTCTTCTTGCATAGCAGAAATCCAAAATTCATCAGTAAAAGCTTCAGAAATGTTTTTAGGCTCTACTTGTGAAATGAAGGCAGTGCTAGCAATAGAGTCTCTTAATGATGATCTTGTAGTAACTCCACGTGATACTTCACCTATGACTAAATTTTCTGGATGAGAAGGTTTGAAAGAAAATTTCTTAGGCAAACCATCCAGAGAATTAGTTTTGGTAGGAGTATTCATTGGAGTGGAAGTTGATGGCTCAACATCATCATCAAGAGTATTTGCTGCACTGTTATCTTCATCAAAAGTCACATTAGTTGACTCTTCCACAATAAGTGAGCGTTTATTGAAAACTCTATATCCCTTACTCTTGGCGGCATACCCAAGAAAGATACCATCGTCAGCTTTGGCATCAAATTTGCCTAAGTTGTCTTTGGTGTTAAGGATAAAACATCTGCAGCCAAAAACTTTAAAATAGGAAACATTTGGGGTTCTCCCAAACCAAAGCTCATAGGGTGTTTTCTTCGTAATGGGACGAATAAGCACCCTATTCAAAATGTGGCATGCTGTACTTACAGCCTCAGCCCAAAAATATTTCGGAAGAGAAAATTTATTCAACATGACTCTAGCCATATCGCCAAGAGTCCTATTCTTCCGCTCCACAACACCATTTTGTTGAGGAGTTCTCGGACAAGAAAATTCATGATCAAAACCATTTGTATTACAAAAATTTTCAAAATCAGAATTTACGAATTCGCCTCCATGATCACTTCGGATTCGAGTAATCATGTAGCCTTTTTCGTTTTGAACTTTCTTTACAAAGATTTTGAAAACAGAAATAGCTTCGCTTTTATTAGCGAGAAAGAAAACCCAAGTAAATCTTGAAAAATCATCAATAATCACAAAAGCATATAGCTTGCCACCAAGACTAGCTATTCTACTAGGCCCAAATAAATCCATATGAAGTAATTGCAGAGGTCTAGTGGTACTTACAGAGTTAATGGAATGAAATGAGGATTTTGTGGCTTTGTTTAGTTCACATTCTGCACATACCGTGTCCTTTTTGAATGTGATTTCTGGCAATCCTCTTACTAGCTTCTTGGTCGATAGTCTGGATATAGTATCCATATTAGCGTGACCAAGACGCTGGTGCCATAGTAGTCGTTCGTCTTTGTGGGCATATAAACATCTACCTGCATGGTTAGTATTTATAGAGAGATAGAAAATATAGATATTGTCCTCTCTTTTCCCTTCAAAAACAATGTCTCCTGTTGACCTATCATAGATATAGCAACAGTTTTGTCCAAAGTTAATATCATATCCATGATCAGCAAGATGGCTAATGCTGAGCAGGTTATGCTTTAACTCGGTCACCAGGCAGACATCCTTTATGACAGGAGAAGGAGGATGACCAATGATACCATTACCTATTATGTGCCCTCTGAGATTGTTACCGAAGGATACGTATCCTTCTCTTTTCATCGATAGTGATGCAAAAAGATTTGCGTCTCCCGTCATATGTCGCGAGCATCCACTATCGAGAATCCACTTACTTTCAGTTGAAGAGGGAAGGTCCACCTACATCAAGAGTAGATGTGACCTTTGGTACCCAGTTTCTTGAGGGTCCTGAAAAGTTAGTCTTCGGAAACCATGCATATACTTTCTTGTCTACAAGTCTTCTAACTCTACACTGTGGTGAGATGTGTCCATGTGATCCACAGTAGGTACAGATAGTATTTTTATTTATACTGGGAGCATGTGAATGATATCTATAAGTACCAGGATGAGGATGATGTGAAGAGTTAGCATGGTAATGATGGCTATGCATAGAGTGAGTGGTATGGTCATGATGTCTATGTGGCATAGCATGATAATATTGTCTATGAGGAGTGGCATGCTGAAAATGTCTATATGGCATAGTGTGATGTTGTGGCATGACATGATGATTTTGTCTATGTGACATATCATGATGATTTTGTCTTCGTGGCATGGCATGTTGATGTGGCATGGTATGATGTCTATATGTGGAGTGATATTGGCTGTGTCTTTGTGCAGTATGATGTGTATGAGGAGTATTCTTACGTGCACGTGATTGAAAGTTTGTGTACATAAAAGCATGGTTATGTGTTTTATGAGAATGATGAGATTGACTAGCATGAGTGGTGTTGTGCCCATGTGATTGGGTTTGAGGTTGAGCAACCTGTTTTCCCAATTTAGTTTCTAATCTTTTAGAAACAGCTTGCAATTCATCAACTTTAGTATTCAAATCATATATCTTAGTCATAGAGATTTTGTGTCTACTCTTTTCTTCAGCAAGCAACGTGTTAAGAGTAGTGATCTCTTGAGCTTGTTGCTCAATACGTGTTTCAGCATCGTGTAAGCTTATTTTAAGCTTCGATACTTCATTTGTGGCATCAGTGGAAGAAGTGTCTCTAACATTATCAAGAAGTGAAGACATACTTTGTATCTTGTCTTCAAGACTTTTGATTTTGTCCTTGGCATGCTTGTATTTACCGATGACCTTTTTGTGATCATCAAGTAAATCAGTGAAAGCATCGCCAAGTTCATCAAAAGAGAAGTCATCTAAAGTTTCGTTTGATACCTTGGTGGAATTTGCCATGAGGCACACATTTGCTTTGTCTTGAGGAGATTTCTTTTCTTCCTCGGAGTCACTTGCTTCGCTTTCATGCCAAATGCTTGTGTTGGCATATCTTTTCGACGAGTTCTTCTTGTAGGGCTTTTCATACCGGTTGCTCTTCTTTAAGAGTGGACAGTCTCTCCTGACGTGTCCAGTCTTTTTACAACCATAGCAGGTTGGCTCTTCTTCATCGTCTTCTTGTGGTTCCTTCTTTCTTTGATTAAAGCGAAGGAATTTCTTGAAGTTACGTACCATGAGAGCTTGGTCTTCATCATCTGAGTTATCATCTTCAGTCTCATCGTGATCAACCTTTCGTCGATGAGCTTTGAGTGCGATCTCCCTAGTCTTTGGAGCAGGCTCTTCAAAGTCCTTGAGGTCAAGCTCGTGAGTCATGAGCTTGCCCATCAAAGTCTCCATAGACATAGTTGTGAGATCGTTCCCTTCTATGATGGCTGTCACCTTAGGGTTCCAAATCTTTGGTAACCCTCTGAGTAGCTTGCGGATCTTTTCATGGTTTGAGTACTGCTTACCAAGCGAGGATAACGGATTGATGATGTCGAGGAATCTTGTAAACATTTGAGTGATCGTCTCATTTGGCTTCATCTTGAAGGCTTCGTACTCTTGAGTGAGGCGGCTTATTTTTGATTCCTTGACTTGAGTGGTTCCTTCATGCGTCACTTCTAGAAGTCTCCATACTTCATGAGCAGTGGTGCATGTAGAGACCCTGTTAAACTCGTTCCTGTCTATAGCACAGAATAAAGCATTAATAGCCCTAGCATCTAGACTTGCCTGTTTCTTCTCCTCGACAGAATATTTGTCGTGTGGTTTCTCAATGAGGTCACCATCGACAACTATTCTGGCGGGCTTTTTGTAACCATCAGTTACGACAGTCCACAGGTCAAAGTCTAGAGACTTCAGATAAAAACTCATCCTTGTTTTCCAATATGTATAGTTAGTCCCATCAAATAGGGGAGGCCTATGAGTGGACTGACCTTCACCATGATTGGAGATCAAGGATTGTGTGGTTGCCATGGATCAGCTCTTAGGATGTTAATCCTTATAAAGAGAACAGAGCTCTGATACCAATTGAAGAACAGTTTGGCAACTCTAGAGGGGGGGTGAATAGAGTTTATATAAAAATAACCAATTAAAAATAACTCTTTCACTAACAATGAATAATCAGAGTAGAATACGGAATATAAAAGAGAAACAAGAGAGCATACGCAAACACGGCAATTTTAACCTGGTTTCCCTCGTGGAGGACTAGTCCAGGCCTGAGAACTCTAGCTCAGGATTAAATCCACTATTTGTGAAATAGTAGTTACAACCCGTGCCTTTACTTCAGAAGAGCACGTCAACTTCTTACAGAGAATCGCAGTGGCGATTTGCTTGGAATTGTCCAAGCGACTTCTTCACTCTTGCACAAGATTCCTAACTGAGAGATGCTGAGCACTCGAGACTTAGGAGGCTTGTGGCTAGTAGATGGGAAGGGTATGGCTTATTGAGCTTGTAGGAGAGAAGAGAAGAGAAGATTGAGTGAATGAAAATGAGAGAATTCATGCCCTATTTATACTGATTTTTGAGGCAGAATTCGGCCAGAATTCGGTTAGGGAAATTCAAAAATTTGGCCGTTGGACAGCTAGCAATCCAGCTAACCCTAAAATTAGGGTTCCTGATTTTTAGGAGACAGAGTTCGGCCCGAACTCTGTGTGGAGGCAGAGTTCGGCCCGAACTCTGTCTCCAGAGCACAGAGTGGAACAAAAGGGACTTGTGGGCAATTTTGTTTTGGTGGAGCTTTGGGATTTTGGGTAGGCTTATAAACTAAGTTCCAAGAGCTCAGCATTACTCAGAGTACATACTTCTAGACTCAATAAAATGCAAAAGTACAGACTCGAAAATACACTGAGATCGGAAGCTGAGCCGTCGTTTGTCCTGAACTGAATGCAGACGTCGTGTGTCGTATTGATTTTATACAGATATTATTTAGTCAATGTAGTCAATATTTGGTTGACTGTGACTTTGTGTCAACATGGTCCTCCTTCCGTCATTACTCTACTAATCTCCGCAGTAGGTGTAGACACTAAGTGATGTTCTTGCATAAACTCTAATGATAGGAAGCTATGAGATGCACCAGAATCAAACAAGCATAGAGCTAGAAAAGTATGCAAATAAACATGACCTGTAATGACGTCAGCTAAGTAATCGGGCTCTGAAACCTGCTCCGACTCCGGCTCAAGGGCTAGGCTATAGACCTTCCCCTGAGGTCCCTTCTGCTGCTGCAGATGCTGCCCAAACCTCTGCTGCTGAGTCGGAAGCGGTCCTCTAGTCTTCGCTACTGGGCACTCCCGTATCATGTGGGTGGCAGACCCACAAGCTAGACACAGCTTCAACCTCTTCCTGCAGACGGAGTGATCATGCCCTGGTCTTCCGCAGAAAGAACATACAGCTCCCCTCAGCTGCTGCTGCCAGGGTCCCGGGGCTCGAACTGGCGGGGTCTGATGGTGTGGTGTAGAGGGACGGTAAGTCTGTTGGGGTGGCGTCGGCGCTTTCTGCTGGAAAGCCTGACGCTTGGATGGTCCCTCATGATGCACAGAAGCCGGCCTCTTGCATGACAGAAGACGCTCCTCGATGCTCCGGGCCAACTCTAGGCTCTGGTAGTAGTCAGTCGTACCGTTTGCCACTATAAGAATGCCAATGTATGGAACTAGACCATGGTAAAATCTACGGGTCATCTCCTCTGGATCAGCAACCAGACTAGGAGCGAAACGGCTCAGGCGACTAAACTCTGCCGCATACTCGTCAACAGAACGGTTCCCCTGCTGGATGTTCTGGAATCGTAGCCCCATGGCTACTCTAGCAGTGGTCGAGAAGAACTTCTTCTTGAACTGGGCCTTGAACTGGTCCCAGGTGGCTCTCCCTCTCGCAAACAATGGCTCATTCCAGAACCAGACTCCTGCTAAGTCTATCAGCAGAAATCCCGCTGCCTCGACCTGGAGGTCATCCGGCATCCCAACTTCCAGGAGCTTCCTCTCTACCGAATCTAGCCAGTCATCAGCTACTACTATGCCCTCAGTCCCTGAGAACTCCTTGGAATTCAGACCCATGAAGTCCTTGATCGTCCCCGCTCTCTGCCGTGGCTCTACATGTGGTGGGACCACGGGACGTCCCTCAGAACGCTCCATGCTCTAGCGGAGTAGGGTAGTCTGCTCCTGATGGGTTGTTAGGAACCACTGGATCAGTGTGAGCAGCTAGGTCCCGTCGAGTGTGACGGAAGCCTGGGTGGGTATAGTGATAGGGGGTGGTGGAAGTATCGGGTCCTGCCGGGCCTGTGATGTGGAAGGTGGTATCTGGGTCTGTGGATCTGTGGAGTGGAAGAAAGTGGTAGGTGGAGATGCATCAGTCAACTGGTCAGCTGACTGGATATGGAGGGCCCCATTCTCGGGGGTAATATACTGGGATGAACGAGTAAGCACCATCTAAATAAAAGTAAAAAGGACTTATAAGGGTTTGTTTAAAGTAAGCAATCATAGGCAAGAAAATCTAATTTATAATAGCAAATATGTGATGTATTTTCTATGTTGCAATCCTAGCATTCCTCTAGGTGTTCTAAGCGTCTTTCCTAATATTGTCTAATTACCTTAAGTTCTTAATTGCAGGCATGCTTGGTACAATAACGTAACCAAACAGTTTAGTCAGGACCTGCATGGGCCACCACTAAAAACATGTCACGACCCGCTACCTAAATTGTTGGGCCAGGCCGAGTCATGCCCAGCCTACGTTGAGATAAAACGTAGTAAGCTGTTCTAAAGACAACAGGATAAGACTAAATGTTCTAACAGTTCTATAAGTGAAATAAAGTCATAAATGATCCAAACACAAAAGTCGTCGTATATAGTAAAATGTCCAAGTACAAGCGAACTGAAATGTAAAACTGGATACATGTCCAGTTACAAAAAGATATAGTCTAATACATGTCTACTCTCAAAAGTCTAAGCAAACAAAAGACAACTAGGCGAGGTTCTCCGCAGGAACATCCTCGTAAAGCAGAGCTGGGTCCTCGGCAGTAACCCCATAATATGTGTCGCAGAGTAACTCCTCCTCAGTAAGGACACCTACAACGTTATCCTGTCAGGACGGGAGCAAGTACTAAATCTAGCAAACTAGCATATGAAACATGGAAATGAACATAAGAGGAATAACTGGAAAGTATGGCATCACATAGTCTATCATGGCAAGAACACATATGTCATAGAGACAGATGTATATGTAATGTTTAAAACTGTAGCAGGTACGTGATCGGTCAATAGATGTACAATGTGCTGTGGCACATAATGAAATGTACTTTCGTACAAGTGAAACGGCGACAGATGTACATACGCACAAATCCGCTTTGAGATAAAGGCCTACGATAAGGTATACATATAGCATGTCAACCTTGCTCGGTACATACGTACGGGAGAAGGGGGCATAATCACGTACACTACTAACAGTTTTCCCATAACCCATATTCTAATCATGTGAGAGATACATCAAGACTGTTCTAAGCATAGTAGTAACTGAAAGTACAACATGTCGAGATCTAACTTGCTACCCCAAGGATCAGCATTTAACATGGTGGGGTTTGCAGTTCATTTATGTGACAATATGTAAAGTTCGTAGAAAGTACTTGCCTCTAGCAAAGCAAAACAAAATAAGCTGCGATAACAATGCTATGGATGTCTGGTAGCTCGTCACTGTAGAAGTAAATACAACAACTTAGTTTTTACACTAAGCTAAAACACTAGGACACTAATTGGTGAAACACGACTTGTAATTGGGCACCTAGCTAAAATGATGATTTTGGCATAGAAGACCAATGTGGGGTGACACACTACGTTAACTAACTTTCTAGGGTCTTTACACTAGTGAGGGATGGGGTTCAACACGGCTAAAACTCCAAATAACACAAAAAGCTATAAGTCGTAATTAATCAATAAATAAATCAAAAGATCATTGTGTCCTAACAATTTTAGAGATAGACAAAAAGCCTAGTTTTGTTTAAAGTAAAGTACCAAAGTGATCCTTGTTAATCATAGAAATTTATTATAATTTTTCTGGAATTGATTAACCAGTACAAGTATTTTATAAAAATCAGTTTTCCTAAGTATACAGAAAATGAGTTTTGGTTTCATATGCCAAACTAGTGGCAAAACAGTAAATTAAATACTACACAAATTATACTAAATTAGCTAACTTAACATAGTATCTAAAAACTATTTTTCCAGAATTTTAGTAGTACTTTAAGTATTTTTAGAAAATCAAAAACAGCATTGCACACAATAATTAATTATCTGCGTATTTTGTCCATGTATATAATTTGAACCAAAGTTCAAATACAGGACCCAAGGCCATGAATCAAGTCCAATATGACTTGTACAGGTCTTGAATGTGTGAAAACACATTTGAGCCCAAATACCCATGCTAGGCTTGGACACCAAATGGTTGCAGTAATTTAAATACAATAAAAATACAATTTGGTAATAGTCAAAATAAATATTATTATTTTAATATGGTAAAGTTATGCATAGTAACTATAAAAGTATGAACATTATTTTATATAAATAATTTACACTAAGCTAAGTGAAATACATATATAAAATAGTATATATATATACATAAATATATATGTATACATAATACATATATATATATATTTTTTTAATACATATATATATATATATATATATATATATATATATATATATATATATATATATATACACACAAAGAATAATAAAGTACAAAAAAATGAAGTGTATATATATATATAAAAAAACAACAAGTATATATACATAAATATAGTATATATAATAATACATATATATATACAAATATATGTATATACATATATATATAATTTATACATAAATATAACAGAAAAAGAAAAAGGAAAAAAGGAAAAGAAAAAGAAAAGGAAAAGACAGCAGTGGCAGGGGCTCGAACCCGAGCCAACAGAGCGGGGGGGGGGGGGGGGTTAGGCTAGGTCGGGCTGGCCAGGGGGTCAGCCCGTTGCTCGTGTTAAGGGTTAGGGTTTTGATTCTTTTATTTAGTTTAGGTTAGCATTTATATAAAAAAAAAATATAAACATCTGTCCTGTGTCCTGACAGTTAAGAACACAGGATTTCTCGTATCCGTGCTTTGCACGACACGCACGAAGGCTAGAACGCGTGTCGAGACACTGGACTAGTGTCCCCGTGTTCTGGCGAACCACGCACGTGGCTTTGGGACACGTACGACACGAGATGGGCTCTGCTACTCACGTGTCCGACTTCGGGGAAAGTTTTCGAAGGCGGAGACGGCGGCTAGGGGCGTTGGGATGGTGGCGGAGCGGTGGCGATCGACGCGTCTCGGCGTGGCGAGCTCGTCGGCGGTGGTTGGGGGCTGTGACACTCGGCGTAGGGGCGGCGCTGGGGGTCTCGCCGGAGTTAGGGTTAGGTCTAGGGTTTTGTGGAAGAACGGGGGCTGTGGCGGTCGTCGGTGGTCGGGGATGTGGTAGCTAGGTCGGGGGGGTTGCTGGGGTTTAAATAGGGGGGAATCGAGGCGGTCGGGCAGCCGGGAAAGGCGGGGGCAGGGCGGCGAGTCGGTCGAGGCAGTCGTCGGGGGTAGGTTAGGGTTTTGCACTAGAGTCCCTAGGTTTTAGGTAATTGCATTTAGGTCCTATCGGGTCTAAGTGCAAATAAAAATTTGCACTCCACACACTAAAACAATTAATAAATTACAAACTAATATACTAACAATTCTAATAATTGCAAAACACTATTAAAACAATTCAGAAAATTACAAAATGCTATTAAAATATTTAAATAAATAACAAAATGATATTTTTTTGTATTTAAAACTCATTAAAAATTCATTTAAAAATTCTAGAAAATTCCTAAAATCATATTAAATTATTTTAAAACCAATAATGACATTTAATAATTAATTAACACTAGTTTAATAAATTTTTGAAAATCAGGGGTTGACAGGCTTCCATTGGGGGCTCGCTACCTCGCAATCGGACGACCCGCGCCTACCCGAGCTATGTCCATAATGGCTTGGGCCAGTGACCTTTCATATAGATAAGTTGGCGTGCTGAACGATAATCCGCATGCACGGTGTCGGTCGATTCTAAGGAAATGTAAGTACGACACGAATTAAGTTAAGAGGGTATGCATGGTTGCAACCCAACTTGGAGCCTGAGATTTGGCTATAGCAAGAACACGTGCTTAGGCACGGATGTGGCATCGAGTATAAGTTAGGATTAGCGATGGATGGTGTCGCGCTAGGTTAAAGGATTAGCACTGGATTGTGCCACACTAGGCTAAAGGGTTAGCGCTAGATTGTACCGAGCAAGGTTAAGTCATGCTAATTTGTGAGGCACGGCCTCAATATTGAAGCACGAACTAAGTCGATGACACAAATTATGTTGGTGCGTCCAAAGGTTTAGGCCAAAAGACAAGCACGAGTCGGTGTGTTGACATTGCGAGCACAAGAATGGTCTAGAGGCAAGGATAAGGAAGTTATCGACGCGATAGCACGATGATGGTTTAGAGACACCAAGTAGGCCGGGTCTCTGTCATCAAACTGATTTTAAGGCAAAACTAGAAAGATAATGAAAAAGGGATTAAACTGTACAAAGTAAATTAACGTGTCGGTTTTGTATGGGTGGGCGAGGAGCTCACACCACCAGTACAGTTGAGTAATGACACCCACACAGTATTTATGTGCAGGCACAGGTAGAAGCTCGTGGCGCCGAGCTCGCTTGGATGCATCGAGGTACGGAGTTCTTTGGCAATTCGAGGCGTGCGTTCTGCATGAAGACTGGACTTATACGGGACATAATGTATGGACGTCGCCTATCCGAAGCATCCGCTGGCTCGAGACAAGTATTGAGAGAAGAGAGAGAGCTGAGTGACTTGTAATGTGTGAAGAGTGAGCTTGAGTGATTATAATCTTGGCCTTGCGCCCCATTGTAACCTTTGTTTCAATATCAATAAAGAGCTTCTTTTGAATAACTTGTGTTTTGCTTCAAATTTCTGCTGCTATTATTCAATATCTCTGCTTGCGACTTCTGTGCGACAACCCCGTCGCAACCGCTGTAATTGGACGTTATGGAACCCGTCTTGTACGAACGCAATCTAGGCTCGTGCGGCATCACGCCTTAGCGAGACGATCCTCTTATGGGAGCGGGGCATGACAAAACTGGCCAACAACTCAAGAGACTCAGAAGTGATCGAGGTGAAGAGTATGTTCCTTAGAATTTGCATCATTCTATAAAGAACATAAAATTGTCAATGAAACGACTGCTCCGTATTCTCCCTAATCCAATGGAGTTGCAGGAAGGAATAACAAGACATTGGCAGAGATGAT
>JANAVB010040619.1:26905464-27217964 GCA_029216955.1 Iris pallida
TGATTTTGTGCCATATTTAATATATGTAAAATTTACATGTTATTTTATTCATAATATTATGGCAAATATGTTTACTGCATTAAAATATTATTATAATATTTTAATATACATATGTGTATATATTTAAATTTCTATTTTATGTATTCTGTTGATTATGGCCATTTGAGTCCAGACCTAACTGGATTTTGTGGACTTAAATGAGTCTAAATACATTCAAGGCCTGTACGACCATATCAGACTGATTCATGGCTTTGGGTCCCGTATCTGGATTTCGGTTCAATTTCGTATACGTGGATAAATATATTAAATAATTAATTATTATTTTCAGAAAACTGTACTTGTTGTATTTGAATTTTAGACAGTATATAATTGTTGTAGTAGTCTGGAAAAAATTATATTTAAATACTATGTTAATTTATATAATTTAATATAATTTTCGCAGGATTTATTTTATATATTTGCCATTTCATAAAAATAGGAAAACAGAACTCATTTCAAAGTACTTATGTTTACTGATTTTTAATAAATATCTATAGTAGTTTATAAATTCCAAAAAAATTAGTATAAATTTCTATAATGAACAAGGATTATTATGGTACTTTACTTTATATATATTTGAGCCTTTTACGTATCTTAATAATTATTGGAACACAGTGTATAGTCTGATTTATTAATTAAATAATTATGTCTTTTGAAGTTATGTGTGATTTTGGGATATTTTAGTGTTGGGACCTTACTCTACCTTAGTATAGAGACCCTAGAAAGTTGGTTTAGGTATTGTGTCACCCCACATTGGTCTCCTATGCTAAAGTCATCATTTGGCTAGGTGTCCAGTTAGAAAGTCGTGTCACACCACTAGTGTCCTAGTATTGAGCTTAGTATAAAAATTAAGATTGTATATCCTTTTTGAAAGTGACAGGACACCGGATATCTATAGCTTCATTTACATACCCTTGCTTTGTACGAGGCAAGTACCCCTACAAACTTTATTTACTGCATATGATAAATAAACTGTGAATGAATCATATTAAAATACTATTTCTTAAACTGCAAGTCATACCTACCATGCTTTATACTGCTCCCAGTATCTTTCACATGTTTTAGACTGCTCTCGTATCTCTCACATGTTATAGCTTGGGTTATGGGGAAACTGATAGCTAAGTACGTGATCATGCCCCATCTACCGAATTCGAACAAGGTCGCATTCTATATGCAAACCTTGCCGTAGGTACTTATCCAGCTGTATTTGTACGTATGTACATCTATCGCCTTTTCACTTGTATGGAAGTATATTTTATTTACATGTGCCACAGTATATTGTACACCTATTGACGATCACGTACATTCTCCAGTTTTAAACATTATATATACATATGTCGCCATGATAAATTTATCCTTGCCATGATAGATTGTGATATGCCAACAATTTGGGTAGCGGGTCGTGACATGTTTTTAGTGGTGGCCCACGCAGGTCCCTGACTAAGTTGTTTGGTTACGTCATTGTACCAAGCATGTCTGCAATTAAGAACTTAAGATAACTAGATAACACTAGGAATAAACATTTAGAACACCTAGAGGATTCCTAGGATTGCAACATAGGAAACTCATCACAGCATAGGACCGTTATTATAAATTAGACTTTTTGTTTGTTTGTGATTGTTTACTTAAAGAGTTCTTATAAGTTCTTTTATTTTCTATTAGATGGTGCTCACATGCTCATCCCAGTATGCCACGCCTGAAAATGGCATACTTTCTATCCAGCCGGTCGACCAGTTGACCGAAACACTTCCACCTCCACCTACCATACACCCCCACTCCTCAAATCCACCAACCCAGATGCCTCCACCACCTCCTACATCACAGTCCCAGAAGGACCCGATACTCCCACCACCACCTGTTATTATACCTGCCCAGGCTTCCGTCACTCTCGACGGGAAACAGCTACTCACTCTGATCCAGAGGTTCCTAACGACCCATCAGGAGTTGACCACCTTACTTCGCCAAAGCATGGAGCGCTCTGAGGAGCGTACCATGATCCCACCACCGGTAGAGCCATGACCGAGAGCGGAGAATATCAGGGACTTCATGAACTTGAACCCCAAGGAGTTCATGGGGACTGAGGGCATCATAGTCGCAGATGATTGGTTGGACTCAGTAGAGAGGAAGCTCCTCGGAGCTAGGTTGCCGGGTGACCTTCAGGTCGAGGCATCGGGTTTCTGCTGACAGACTTAGCAGGAGTCTGGTTCAGGAATGAGCCACTATTTGCGTGAGGGTGAGCTACATGGGATCAGTTCAAGATTCAGTTCAAGAATAAATTCTTCTCGACTACCGCTAGGGTAGCCATGGGGCTACAATTCCAGAACCTCTAGCAGGGGAACCGTTCTGTTGACGAGTATGCGGCAGAGTTTAGTCGTTTGAGATGTTTTTCCCCTAGCTTGATTGCAGACCCAGAGGAGATGGCACGTAGATTTTGTCATGGTCTTGTCCCAGACATTAGCATCCTCCTAGTGGCAAACGAGACGACTGACTACTAACAAAGCCTAGAGTTGGCCCGGGGAATAGAGGAACGTCTTCTGTCTTGCAAGAGGCCAGCCTCCGGACACCACGAGGGACCTTCCAAGCTCCAGGATTTCCAGTCGAGAGCACCGGTGCTGCACCAGCAGGTGTACCGTCCTCCTGTACCACATCACCCAACACCACTAGTTAGAGCTCCGAGACCACAGCAGCAGAAGGGAGCTGTGTGTGTATACTGTAGAAGGCTAGGGCATGAGTATGCCATCTGCAGGAAGAGGTTGAAGCAGTGCTTAGCTTGTGGGTCTACTACCCATCAGCTTCGGGAGTGCCCAGCAGCGAGGGTACCAGGTACTGGACCACCATCTAGAGGACCACCGCTTCCGACTCAGCAGCAGAGGTTCGGACAGCATCTGCAGCAACAGCAGAGAGGACCCCAAGGAAAGGTTTATAGTCTAGCTCTTGAGGCGGAGACATAGCAGGTTTCGGAGCCAGATTATTTGGTCGATGTCATCACAGGTCATGTTTATTTGCATACTTTTTTAGCCATATGCTTGTTTGATTTTGGTGTATCACATAGCTTTCTGTCATTAGAATTTTTACAAAAATACCATTTAGTAGCTACACCCACCAAAGAGATGAGTAGAGTAATGACGGAAGGCGGACCAGTACCCATTAGAGCTATCTATAGATGCTCTATTACTACAGCTGGAAGAGAGTTTGGAGGACTATTCTTTGTGATGCTACTTTCCGAATATGATATCATATTTGAAATGGATTGGCTTAGCTACACTCATGCAGCTATAGACTGTCATGAGGGTAGTATTCTGTTCAGTCCCCCAGGAACGACACCATTCAGTGTCAGGAGGACAGGGCCGGAGATCAGCCTAGAGACGAACTGTTGTGCTACAGTTGGGGAGCTAGCACCGCCACACCCTATCATTGGGGAGTTTATGGATGCATGTATTTCCAGAGGATCTTCCAAGACTTCCACCTGACAAAGATGTGGAGTTCACTATAGATTTAGTACCGGGCTCATCACCAGTGTCCCGGGCTTGCTATAGAATGAACCCCAAGGAGGCCGTAGAGATGAAGGAACAGATCGATGACCTATTGAAAAAGGGTTTCATCCGATCTAGTGCTTCTCCATGGGGAGCACCAGTGCTCTTTGTGCCGAAGAAGGATGGTACAATCCGGTTGTGCATTGACTATCGGGCATTGAATGCCATCACCATTAAGAACAAATATCCTCTGCCTCGGATAGATGATTTATTTGACCAGTTGAGTGGGACGAAGGTGTTCTCCAGGATAGACTTGAGATCAGGTTACCACCAGGTGAAGGTCAGAGCTGAAGACATCCAGAAGACTGTGTTCAACACCAAGTATGGGCAGTACGAGTTTTTAGTGATGCCATTTGGTTTCACAAATGCGCCAGCTGTCATTATAAACTTGATGAACAAGACATTTCACCAGTATCTGGATAAATTCGTCGTGGTATTTATCGATGACATCCTGAAATACTCGAAGTCGTCGGAAGAGCACGAATAACCCTTGCGGACAGTTCTGGGGATTCTGAGGAATGAGAGGTTGTATGCCAAATTATCGAAGTACGAGTTCTTTTTCGACTAAGTAGAGTTTCTCGGTCATGTAGTCACTGGAGAGGAAATCTCAATAGATCCCAGAAAGATTGCTGCCGTCGAGACGTGGAAGGCTCCGACATCAGTTTTAGAGATTAGGAGTTTCTTGGGATTAACAGGCTATTATAGAAAGTTTGTCCAGGACTTTGCTAGAATAGCCGAACCTATGACAAAGCTGACACGGAAGGACGCAGAGTACATCTGGTCAGAGGATTGCCAGGCAGTATTTGAGGAGCTGAAGAGGAGATTGACGACTGCACCAGTTCTGACATTACCTTCAGGATCTGGAGGTTTCACCATTTACAGCGATGCTTTGGGAAAGGGGCTAGAATGTGTTTTGCAGCAGCATGGGAAAGTGATTACTTATACATCTAGGCAATTACGGACTCATGAACAGAACTATCCTACTCACGACCTAGAGTTAGCTGTGGTGATCTTTGCACTCAAGTTGTGGAAACACTACTTATACGAAGAGCGAGTGGAGAGCTTGAAGTATGTGTTCATGCAGAAGGAGCTGAACATGAGACAGAGAAGATGGTTGGAGTTGATAAAGGACTTCGACATCGATTTGTAGTATCACCCCGGGAAGGCAAATGTGGAAGTGGATGCGCTGAGCAGGCATCTGATGGCATGGTATCTGATGATGGATCAAAATTTACGGGAAGATCTGGAGAAGCTCGGAATTGAGATGATTCGGCCAGGATCAGTGATACAGATGATGGCGCTAGATATTCAGTGAGGTCTGATGGAGCAGATCAAGGAGACTCAGTCGACAGATAAGAGCCTCCGCAGACTTAGAGTTCAGACTTTAGTCGGATTACTTGATGACTTCACCATAGCAGAGGATGGATCTTTGAGGCACGGCAGCCGGTTATGCATGCCGAAGGGTGAACTGATAGAGGCAATCTTGCAGGAGGTGCACCGTTCGCGATATTCTATTCACCCTGGTGCTAACAAGATGTACCATGACTTGCGGGAACATCTCTGGTGGCAGGAAAGAAGAGAGATGTATCACGCTTTATTTCGAGGTGCCTAGTTTGCCAGCAGGTAAAGGCGGAGTGTCAGAGGCCAGCTGGTTTATTGCATCCGTTATTCATGCCCGAGTGGAAGTGGGAACACATTACGATGGACTTTGTCTCAGGGCTTCCTCGTTCCCAAGGAGATGTCATATGGGTTATCGTTGACAGGCTAACGAAGTGTGCTCATTTCATACCCTTCAAAGTGGGACTTTCTACCGAGAAGTTGGCAGAGCTATACATGCAGCAGATAGTTCGCTTGTACGGAGTACCGGTGAGCATCGTATCAGACCGGGACAGCAGATTCACATCCCATTACTGGAGGAGCTTGCAAGGGAAGTTGGGCAGTCGGCTCAACTTTAGTACAGCGTACCACCCACAGACTGATAGACAGTCCGAGAGGACGATTTAAACGCTCGAGGACATATTGAGGACTTGTGTACTGGACTTCAACAGATCATGGGAGAGTCATCTTCACTTGGTATAGTTTCCATATAACAACAGCTACCAAGCCAGTATCGGTATGTCTCTATTCGAGGCACTATATGGACGACGATGTCGTACACCGCTCTTTTGGGATGATATTGGAGATAGAGTTATGCTTGGGCCAGAGATGATCACTGAGGCAGCAGAGAAGGTCAGGATGATCAGAGACAGACTCAGAGTTGCTCAGGACAGGCAGAAACACTGGGTCGATGCTAGTCGCAGATCGATGGAGTTCGTCGATGGAGATATGGTGTTGGTGAAGATATCACCTACCATAAGGACGATCCGATTCGGACGAGACGGCAAGTTGAGCCCTAGATACATTGGACCGTTCGAGATACTCGGCAGGATCGGAGAGGTAGCTTACAGGGTTGCACTGCCACCCAACCTGGCGAGAGTTCACGATGTCTTTTATATGTCTCAGCTGAGATAATACGTTTCCGACCCCAGCCATGTACTGGATCATTCAGAGTTGGAGATCGGACCGAGTCTTGCAGTTACTGAGCAGCCAGTGGAGATATTGGACCGAAGGGAGAAGAGGCTGAGGAACAAAGTCATACCCTTAATCCGAGTAGCTTGGAGCCGTCACTCTTCGGGAGAATCTACTTAGGAAAGGGAGTCAGACATGAGGGAGAGATATCCTTACTTGTTCGACCCACCAGCCGCGAGGGAACCATCCTTTCTCGCTTGATACTTTAGAAGTTAGTCTTAATAGTAGACTTAGTTATTGTTTGAATTGCTTGCTATACTAAATGTTTGTATAGTCTTCTATCCTTGTGAATTTCGAGGACAATTATTCAAGTAGGGAAGATTTGTAATCCCCTGAAATTAGTTTATGTTTAAATTAGGGTTTTTAAACCACAAATAATTATTTTAGCCTTAAAATAATTTATTATAATTAGTAGGAATTTTCTAAAATTTTTAAATGATTTTTAAGTGGTTTTTAAAACTTAAAATATCATTTTGTAATTATTTAAATTATTTTATAGCAGTTTGCAATTAAATCAAATATTTTCAATCAAAACTGTAATATTTGATTTGTCTGTGCAAATTAATTTTTGCACAGAACACTGCGGGATAGGTTTTGCAAATTAGAAATTTGCATACTGTAAGGCGGTGGGCTGTTTTACAATTTAAGATTTTTTGAAGGTTTTTCTGCAAATCTGACCCTCGTCGTCGGCAGGCCATTGGCCGAACGACGACCGGCCACCGCGACACCGACCTAAATCCTAACCCTATACCCCAATTTCTCCACGAAAATCCCAAATTGACCCCCAAATTTTCACTATAAAACTCCCCCAGTCGAAACTCTAACCTTATTTACTACCCCGACCACCCTAGCCACCGCCCTAGCCTTTCTTTTTCGACGAGCTCGCCTGAACCCTAGATCTAGGTTTCCCGCCGTTCTAGCCGTCGTTAGCCACTCCAACCACCGCCAAACAGTTTGCCTCGACGAGACGAGCTCGGCCATATTTTTCTCCGGCCACCACGATGCCTCCTCCGCCGTGCAGCAACCCCGACAGCCCCGTTCGCCGGACACGTACGTGTCATTCTTTCTGTGGTTCGTGTCATGTCTCATGTACACGTGTGTGAGGTTGTCGAGTGTCGAAGAATCCAGTAGTGTGCTTGGATACGTGAGATTCGTGTCGTGCGTGTCGTTCTGGCTTCGGATACGAGACACTGTGTCAGGTTCTATCACTTGTGTCCCTAACTGTCAGGACACAGGTTTAACATTTGGGTTTCGGGTTTGTTATGTGCTAATGGGTTTCAAACCCATTAACTGTTGGGTTTGGGTTCGGGATTACTGTTCATTGGGTCGGGTTTTGGCCCATTAGCCTTTTGGGCTGTGTGTGTGTGTGTGTATATATATATATATATATATATATATATATATATATATATATATATATATATATATATATATATATATATATATATATGTATATATATGTATATATATAAAAATAAAAAATATATATATATGTACTTCTATGTATGTATATATGATTTTGTGCCATATTTTAATATATGTAAAATTTACATGTTATTTTATTATCAGTAAATATTAGGGTGAAATATATTTTACTGCATTAAATATTATTATAATATTTTAATGTACATATGTCTATATATTTAAATTTTGTATTTTTATGTATTCTGTTGATTATGGCCATTTGAGTCCAGACCTAGCATGGATTTTGTCGACTTAAATGAGTCTAAATACATTCAAGTCATGTATGAGTCATATCGGACTTGAGTCATGGCTTTGGGTCCCGTATCTGAATTTCGGTTCAATTTCGTATACGTGGACAAATATATTAAATAATTAATTAATTATTTTCAGAAACTGTACCTTGCTGTATTTGAATTTTTGGACAATATATAGTTGTTGTAGTAATCTGGGAAAAATTGTATTTAACTACTATGTCAATTTATATAATTTAATATAATTTTTCCAGGATTTAATTTTTATATTTGCCATTTTATAAAAATAGGAAAACAGAACTCATTTTCAAAGTACTTTTGTTTACTAATTTTTAATAAATATCTATATTAGTTTTATAAATTCCAGAAAAATTATTATAAATTTCTATAATTAACAAGGATCATTTTGGTACTTTATTTTATATATATTTGAGCTTTTTGCCTATCTTAATAATTATTAGAATACAGTATACAGTCTGATTTATTAATTAAATAATTATGTCTTGTGAAGTTGTGTGTGATTTTGGAATATTTTAGTGTTGGGACCTTACCCTACCTTAGTATAGAGACCCTAGAAAGTTGGTTTAGGTATTGTGTCACCCCATATTGGTCTCCTATGCTAAAGTTGTCATTTGACTAGGTGTCCAGTTAGAAAGTCGTGTCACACCACTAGTGTCCAAGTATTGAGCTTAGTATAAAAACTAAGATTGTATATCCATTTTGAAAGTGACAGGACACCAGATATATATAGCTTCATATACATACCCTTACTTTACACGAGGCAAGTGTTTGCAAAAACAAAAGTCTTTTATTTCACAAACTTTAAAGAATAGTACAAGAGTACAATGAATTCTGGAAAAGTACAACTGTTGGAATCCGATCTGAAGACGATCGCTTTATCCCTTGGATGATGTGAACTTTGAAGACGATAGCCTCTGAAGAATGGAGCAGCACTTGGACAAGAACTCCTGATCTCTGATGATCAAATGATCCTCTTAATGGGGAACTTGAAACTCTATTTATAGAGTTCTAGAAATAACTATTTTCTAGTTATTCTGGATTGCGCACAACGGACTGCGCTAGTGGCAGACTGCGCAGACTGCAAACTGCGCTGGCTCTTAGGCAGTTGCTCGATCGTGGGCTAACTGCATTTAGATGCGTGGCATTGTTTGATTAAAATGCGCTTGGTCATGTACAGACGGTTGCCACGTAGCGAGCAATTGATGGCATGTAAGCCACATAATAAATGTCAGTTATCTTCAAAAGCCTGATGGATCGTGCCACTTGCTAACTTCAGACTGCGCTCAAGTTGGACTGGCAGACTGCGCTGGGATTTGAATTTGGTCAAACTGCGCTGAGAAGGATCTGGCAGACCGCGCTCAGGCAGACTGCGCTGGACTGTACAGCTGTTCTCGAGCGCCATGCTGCACGGGATACGAACGGATTCCTCGCTTTTCAGGCTGTCAGAAGATCTGATCTTCTTGTCAGGTAATGATAGCGTTGCCACGTCAGTGTAGCGCGCTCGAGCATTAGCGCAGTTCAGCCTCGCGCGTTTGATTTGTAGCGCAGTCTGTCTACAGTGCAGTTCATTGAAGGGTGCACAATTTAGACTTCTCTGCCTATTTGATGGATACAACTTGATTTTTAGGACTTACAAGACCCCCTTCAAAGTTTTCGAAATTTGAAAATATTCAAAGTTTCGAAATACTTTGAATTTTGAATTTGAAATCAAGTTGCGCTTTGGTTGCACATTTGGAGGAATTAGCTCCGTCTTTCGCGGCGCAATCGGAGGTGACTGTTACGTTTCTGTGAGAAGACTATAAATAGTTTCATCTTCTATTCTTTTAATCTTTACTTGCTTTCGATTTCTCAAGAGAAAGAAACTCCTCTTCTACTCCGACTTCTTCTTCCTCCTCTCGTCGTCGACATCAATGGCGCCCAAGCGATCAGCCACTGAGAAGGGAAAGGCCCCTGCCGAAACTTCGACTCGTGTTGTACCGCGCGTATCTCGTCATGAGACGGGCCACCCAGCTCTTCAAGGTGAATGAAGAACCATGATCGAAACCCTTTTTAGGATTTTTGATGTTTTTGAGCCTTCATGCCTCTCTCTTTTTAGAGATTGATGATATTTTCAACCACTTGCGCCACCCTGTTTAGGGTTTCGACTGTATGTACAACAATTTTCATTTTTATGAAACCTGTATCTTTGTGCAATCGGTTGGAGAGCGCTGACAGACTGTTCAGCGCAATCCGTCGATTTGTGCATCGATGCGCAACCTGATGTTTTGCGCAAGTCGGCCGTGCTAGCACAATTTGATGTCTTGCGCACGTAGGCGGTGCTGGCGCAATCTGATGTCTTGCGAACGTTGGTTGTGCTGGCGCAATCTGATAGATTGTTTCACACAGCGCAATTGGATAAACTGTAAAAAAAATTTTTAACTTCTTTTGCACATACTGATCTTTGTTTCTTTATTGATGCAGTTAACCTCAGAGAAGACCCAAACTATGAGGTTCTTGCAGGATCTCTGTCCGAATCAGAATTCAAGGAAGATCTCTCACACGTCTCCTTTCCGCAATATAATTTACCATCATCCCGGCAGGCTGTCTTGGTTGCGCAAGATAATGATACTTTATTGTGTCTGATGAACGGGCAACCTCTTCAGACTGCTGACACTGTCAGCCACAAGAAACCTTTTTTTTGTTTGGTGAGGCTTTTGATAAGAATTCTCAGCCAAGGCCAGGCATGGAACAGAGAATCTTTCGACGGGGCGAGAAGACGATATATCTGACAGAGATTTCCAGATGTCTTCCTCTGTCCAGATATGCTTTTGCGAGCTATCCCAGAAGAATGGAATGGGATGGGACATAACTCTGCTACAGCAGGCCCGTTTGAGTAATATCTGTGTTAAGAAGGGGCCAGACCATAAGATGTATTCTACAGTTCTTCTGAGCGACATAGCTCCCTACTCAGAGGACTAAAACCCGGTTGTATCCGGCCGAAAGATTCTTTTCTACTGCTACCTGTAAGAACTCCAATTTTCGTAAATGAGTTTGCGAAGGTGGAAGAGAGATATCCGGACCAAGATCTACGGTTGACAGGTCTTGTGAACCCGGATAATAAAAGATGGATCTGCGTGGCCAATTGGATATTGGTCCAATTTGAGAATCAGCTCAAATAAATTGAACTGTATCAGGCAGTGTACGCCACTGTCTATGGGTTTCCCCAAATTCATATCTATTCCTTGCATTGGTGGAGAGATATAATTACAGGACTGGGACCTTCATGACGTCGCGCGGGAAAATTGGATTAGCCTTGCATGAGATGAAATACATCTCAAATCTGCCGATGGAGGATATCCCCTATGAAGAGTTTGTCCCGACGAATGACGAGTTGGACAGGCTACGTAAGGAAAATGCCAGCATGGTAGATGTTTTTGAAGAACTACTATGCCATTACAAGATTTGTTCTCTATACTACAAGAGTGGTACGGCCGGCACTTGCTATTCGACCAAGTGGTTGTCGAATCTTTTCCTTAACCATATTATTGAGAAGAAGACCAAAGAACATGAGAATTGCAATCCCAACTTCTTCAAACCGCTTAGCAATAGCGAGGTGATAGAGTTGATGGAGACACACAACGAGATGGACATCAAGATCGAAGATGATCTTCAGTATCCTCCTTTCAAGAAAGGAGACATCGTCGAGAGCTTTATGAGGATGGGTTACAGGCCCATGTCAAAGGAGGCCCAACTGGTAGGTTTCCTTACTTACTGGCTTCGACGATATGTCATTCCTGGGGCCAGTGCAGTTGACCGCTTCCATCGCGGTGTACTGTTTGCTGCCGGCCGTCTAGTTTTCGGCTACCGAATGGATTTATTGTCAGCAATGACATGCAGGATGAACGTCGGCCTCCGTCTTTTCGTTGATTCGATGATTCGATGAAAAGGCAAAAAAGGACATTTTTCTCGGCTGGAACTGCCGTATACATATCTGTTTGGATGGCTGCTTCTACACCATACTTCCTTAATGTACCCTGCTATGGGGGCAGTGAGCGGCAATTTTCTAAGAAGATATTCTGGATGTAAGTGGATCTATACCACTTTGAAAGACTGCATGCGAGTCTTGAATCTGGGCAAAGGATGGAACTTCTACTGTGTTCCACCTCCAGCCGGTTACGAATATGTACCGACAAACCTCATAGATTCGGTGAGAGTGCCACCTTTGGGTCGTACAACCTTCGACTGGCTGAGGACGATTCGGCCATCACATCTAGTATACCGGTTCGAAGATGAATGCTATCTTGAACCTTATCTCCCAAGCCTTTTTGCACGCCAATTCGGCTACGACCAATTTCATGTAGGCAATGCCATAACATGCCTACAGGAAAAAGGTTATTTGATTGATGGAGCCCGGGCTTGGGCCTATTACAATGCCCGTGACACAAAGACAACGTTCTCGATGCCGACAAGGAACGACCGTGGCCCGCGCATGCTGTATACTTATTCAATCTTTTATACATCAGCAAATACTTTTGCTGAAAATTTCAATTTAACAGGCAGCTTTGCGACGGTGACACGCTTTAGGAAAGGAGCACTTGTTTTGTTGCCTCCTGGTAATGATGAAGAACACGAGCCGGCTGATGCGCCTCTAGAAGCTTCGAGGGAAGCCAATTTTCCTGAAGAAGTCTATGAACCGCTGCGTGTTTCTTTGAAAGTTGTAAGATCTCCAATAAAGGAGAAGAAGGGGAAGGCAGAAGAACCATCTTCTCCTGTCTCTAAGAAGAATACCGCTATAGACTCTTCGGAAATGGTCACTACTCGATCGCAGTCTCGACAACAGGCTGAGTCGGCTCACAGAGAAGATGTGACGATCCCGACTTCCATCCAAAGACAAACACATGCTACAGACGTAGAGAGCCCTGAAGAACCTCTATGCAAGAAGAAAATAGCTTTCAGAAAGAAAGTGACCACTCCCCCAAAACCTATCCATACATCTGCCCTGATAAGTGCTGCCGTCGGGGTTATAATACCTTCTCCTACACCTGCTCCTGAGCTTCAGCAGGTGACAGATACACAAGAAGGAGCTACCAGTACAGAGATAAGGGATAAGGTCATAGACACAAGGGAAGAGACTGCAGAGACAAAAGATGAGGCTGCAGAAGCAAGAGAAGCGACTGCAACTCCGACCCCAATCAATGAGTCAAAATCATCTGGCGAAGTATTGCCATCTCCCACACTTGCAATAGAAGCTGCTCATCTTCCAGCTACATCAAGATTACGTCATGCTGAAGAAGATCGACTGATGATCGAGGCTCTGGATGGATGTGATTTCGGCTTCCATGACATAGATCCAGTCGATGCAAGTGATGATGAGGAAGCACAAGAGGAGGGGACAGATGACGAGGAAACATCGGCGGAGGATGTTAATGACAATCTAATTCCGGAAGAGGATGTTGCTGTCCATACATCCCAGGAGAAGAGTGCTGCTAATGAAGTAGCATCGGAGAAAGCTATTGTCACCGCTCAAAGAGGTATTGGCTGATTTTGATAATCTTCATTTATAGATCAGATGACTGATGTTTTAACTTTTATTCATGCAGAAATTCAACCTTCTCCAATTCTTCCGGTATGCACTGACATAGTGCAGACAGAGGCGATAGCCAGCGGCAGCCGTTATCTATCAGGCGGCTCTGAAGCGGGAAGTAGTCAAGCAGTAATGTCTGAAACTACTTTCGCGAGGCTCCAGCCCATCCCGTTAAATGACAATCTTGTCACTAAAACCAGTTTTGGTAAGCTTGCCTTCATTTTAATCTTTTTTCTGATAATCCTTAGTGACAGCAAACTGATGATGTTTACTTGATTTCGCAGAAGAACATCCAGGAGGGGCAACTAGCTCTACAATGGCTCCTTTGTCAAAAGAGGCTACGGCCGATGTTCAAGAAGCCGAACTTCTGCCTTCACAAGCATCTGCTGCTGAAGCTTCTGTAGGAATAGCTGCTACACCTAGTGCAGTAGCTTCCAATAAATTTGTAGTTGGTTCCTTTACCAATTTCTTCTTCACCTCCTTAGGACCTTTAGTAGAAAGGGTAATGGAGAAAGAAAATGTTGGTTTCATCACTGTCAGAAGTCCAACTTCTTATCTGATTGGCGACATCCGAGATCAAGGCGATGAAGCTCAGGCTGCTTACCCTGAACATGTGCTGGATGAGCTGGAGGAATCAATCAAGATTTTCAAAGATCTTAACCGATGGGAGATAGAGCCACTGGTGAATGCCGAGTTCGAAAGGATGACTCGAGAAGCTGAGGTCACGAAAGCTGATTTCAAGACTTTCTTGGACACTTTTGCCACAAAATCTTCAGAGTATGATTCTCAGATGGATATAATAGCGTCTACTGCTGGGGAGAAAGGGAAGAAGGTTGCTGATCTGAAGGCAGAGTTTGCTCGACTTCAAGAAGAGTTGAGAATCGTTCAACTCGCTCTTGAAGAAGAGACCACTCAGCATCAAGCTGTAGTTCAGCAACTGGACATTCTGGCCCATGAGAAGAATGAGTTTGTCAAGTTTTATCAAGATGAAATCGCTCGCCGACTAGTGACCTTGCCAACATTTGACGCTAAATCTGGAATGGCAGAGGCTAGAAGGCGGGTGCTGGATTCTCGTGATGAACGACTCCAAACCTTGAAGCAGCAGATAGCTAATCTGATGACCCCTCCAGCTGAATAAGAAAACTTTCTGTATTTTCTTCTTTGTGATATGTCTTCTTGTAACGTCTTTTATCTTGATCAATGAAAAGATACTATTTTGTGGATCTATTATTTGTTGCATATCCCATTACGGATATAAATAATAGCGATAGAAAATATATTCAGAGGTTAAGGACATGATATATTTCTTGATTTAGAAAATAATTATATTTATTATATCTGCTCAGAGGTAATGTGGACATGGCAGAATATAATTTTTTTTGAATATCATTATTTCGGTAGACAACTTAATCAGAGGTAATTAATACGTGACAAGTTGTTGATATGGATGAACGGATGAGTCGTCAGAATGTATGAACGAAATGAATCGTCGGGATGAACGGCTGAACCGTCAATTAGATGGAGTGAATGGGTGAACGGGTGAATAATGAATAGAACGAACGGATGAACCGTCAGATGAATGGAATGAATGGATGAACCGTCGGATGAATGCAATGAACGGATGAATCATCAGACGAATGGAATGAACGGGTGAACCGTCGTGATAAATGGAATGAACGGATGAACCGTCGGATGAATGGGATGAACGGGTGAACCGTCAAATGAATAGAATGAATGTTATGAAGAATACGTCGCTTCGGTTCGCGTAATTGACCGTCTTAAGAATCTCTGTCTATATGTAGAACAAAAATTTAGATGGAGTGGTCAGTTTCAATTGTAACACAAAATGTCGTCTGGAGATGCATCCAAGAAGACTGAGATTGTCCCAAAGGTTGAAGTAGTCGCTGAGGAACGTCCAGCCGAGCCAACCCAGCCAAAGCAGACGGAGGTGGGCGAAGGTTCGTCTGTACCCAAGCCGCCACGAGATATCTTGGACTTCCTAGTTGAGCCAGGGAAGACTGAAGAAGAGGAGGCTATGAGGATGGCCGTTTGCACGTTTCTAGTAAAATCGAGCAAGGATGTCCTCGGCTCTTTTGCCGACTATATTTTTGAAAAGGACGGCAGTGGTCCTCGTCCTGTCTTTAAAAAGGACGATAGTGACTCTCGTCCTTGATATCATATAACATCGTTTATGATGAAATAAAATCAAAATTTATTTATGAACTGTCTTGTCGTAGTTACAAGAAATCCCTTTTACATTCATATATAGTACTTTTTAAGGAATTTTCCATTGATAGGCATCATCGCAACTCGACCGTCCAGCTCTGTGAGTTGATAGGCTCCATTTGAAAAGACTTTACTCACGATATAAGGCCCTTCCCATTTCGCATCGAACTTGCCTTTGCTCATTTGAGTCATAGTCATAGGACGTCTGACTGTTAGAACAAGTTCTCCTTTCTGAAAGACTCTGATTTTAACTTTGCGATTAAAAGTCTTCGAGATGCGAGCTTGATATAATTCAATATGTTGTTGAGCCAATAGCCGCTTCTCGTCGAGCGCCTCCAATTCTTGAAGTCGAAGAAGATCATTATTCTCTGTAGTAAGTTCGTTAGCGATAGCAATTCTCAAAGATGTAATTTGAAGTTCCAGAGGTAGAACTGCTTCACAACTGTACACCAGAGAGAAGGGTGTACAGCCTGTAGGGTTACGGACCGTAGTACGGTAGGCCCATAGACATTCTCTAAGCTTTTCACTCCAGCTCCGTTTGTTAGTAAATGCAAACTTCTTAAGGAGTTTGATAATAGTCTTGTTGAAGGCTTCAGCTAGGCCATTAGCAGCCGGGTTGTAAGCTGTAGAAGCGACATTGTCAATCCGATGATCGTCACAGAACCTTGTGAACTTTTGACTGATAAACTGAGGTCCATTGTCGTGAATGATTCGTCGAGGTACACTAAACCTGTAAATAACATGGTATTTGACAAAATTGATGACGCTGCTGGTTTTGACTTCAGCCAGAGGTATAGCTTCGGCCCATTTGGAGAAATAATCCGTTATTGCTAGTATAAACCGATGTCCCTTAGAAAAAGGAGGATTGATGGGACCTATAATATCCATGCCCCAAGCTTCAAAAGGCCAGGAAGCAGCAGTCGGATGAAGGAATTCTGACGGTTGATGGATAAAATCTGCATGAATTTGACAAGATCGATATTTCCTTGCATATTCGATAGCATCAGATACCATAGAGGGCCAGTAGTAACCCATTCGTCGGATACGATCCTATAACTTAGGGCCGGGTTGATGTGCTCTGCAGACACCATCACGAGCTTCACGCAACACCTACTTTGCTTCATCACCAGCAAGACAGCGCAAGAGTAGGCTGTCATAAGTCCGCCGATATAGAGTTTTAGTGGTCTGATTGTAGTAGAATTGAAGAGATCGTCGGCGAATACTCGTAGCCTCCTTAGGGTCTTCAGGAAGTATGTCATAAACTATGAAGTCAATGAAAGGAGCTCTCCAATCTTCATTGATAACATTGACTTCGGTGAAGTTACTGAACTCAATGTTGCGATTGTTTTCAATGCAGAACAACTCTCTGTTGGAAACGACGACCACTTGTTGTCTCTTGACGGGAATTGCTAAGACTGCTGCGAGATTAGCTAAAGCATCTACCTCAGTGTTACAAGCTTGTCGGACGTATTCAATAAAGAAAGCCTTGAACGATGTAGCCATGTAAATCGCAGCTTCATGATAGGGCACGAGATCTTGATGGCGAACTTCGTATGTTCCTCTAACCTGATTGACAACCAGTTTAGAATGACCGTAGACTTCAAGATATTCGACTTCCAACTGTTTCGCTAATTGGAGTCCAATGAGCAAGGCATTGTATTCAGCCACATTGTTAGAGTACGGCTGATCTAAGGAATAAGCTTTTTGGATAGCTAATCCTTCTGGAGAGACTAGAACAATTCCATCTCCTGCAATAATGGTCCCATTTGGTTCGATCCGGGATGCTCCGTCGAAGAACAGACGCCAGGTAGGAAATTCTTTAGAGATCATGTTTGATTCTAACGTTTCATTTGGAATTTCGTCATAAAGCTTAGATGTCTCTGGGACAGGATGAGCTGCTAAAAAGTCAGCCAGTACTTGACCCTTAACAGAATTTTGCGAAACATAAACCATGTCGTATTGGGCTAGCAGAATGGCCCATGTAGCCAGTCGAGAATTGAGTGTGCTAGGCTTCTTCATCAGTACACGAAGAGGATTAACTCGAGAAATGACATGAATGATTTGGCCAATGATATAATGCCGAGTCTTTTAAACAGCGAACATAAGAGCTAGGCATTCTTTCTCAACCGGACTATAATGGTGTTCAGCACCAATCATAGTACGACTAAGATAGTAGATGGCTTGTTCATGGCCTTCTTTGTTCTTCTGGGCAAGTAAAGCACCCAATGGATGATCCATAGCACGGACATACATTAAGAATGGTATGCCTGAGATTGGTGGCACTAAGACTGGTAGGTTCATCAGATATCGCTTTATATCATCAAATGCTTGTTGACATTCTTCGGTCCAAACGAAAGATACACCTTTCTTCATTAACTGAGTAAACGGTCTGCAACGTCTAGACATATTTGAAATGAACCTCCTGATATACGCAAGTCGACCTTGGAATCCTCGTAGCTCTTTTAAGTTGTGTGGATGACGCATCTCTTGAATGGCTTTGATCTTCACGGGATCCACGTGTATACCTTTAGAGGTAATGACGAAGCCGAGAAATTTACCACTAGAGACACCCAAGAATGACTTAGTGGGATTCATTTTTAACTGATATTGGCGCATTAGATTGAAGATAGTTCTTAAATCTTGGATGTGATCTTCTTTTAGCCGACTCTTGGCAGCAATATCGTCGACATAACATTCGACAGTCTTGCATAGATGATCTCGAAAGATGGTACTCATAGCTCGTTGGTAAGTTGCACCAGCGTTCTTGAGACCAAATGGCATCACAGTGTAGCAGTAGACTCCGCGAGGGGTGCGGAAAAAAGTATGTTTTTTATCTTCAAGGTTCATCCGAATCTGATTGTATCCAGAGAATCCATCCATGAAGGATATCCTTTCAAACCCACAAGTATTGTCGATCATGACATCTGTAATAGGGAGAGGAAACTCATCCTTTGGACAAGCTTCATTAAGATCCTGAAAGTCGATGCAAACGCGAACTTTGCTAGTTTTCTTCAAGACTGGAACAACGTTGGCTACCCAATCAGGATGTTGTTCCTCGAATAAAGCCACAAGCTATGAGCTTTTTGAGTTCATCATCAATTACGTCCATCATTTCTGGCTTGAATCGCCTTTGCTGTTGTTAGACTGGCTTTGCATTAGGTAAAATATTCAGTTTATGAGTAGCAACTTTGGGATCTAAACCTGGCATGTCTTCATAACTCCAAGCAAAGACATCAATGTATTCTCGAATAAGAAAAATTAATTCTTGCCTATTCGCCTCTGGGAGGTTCTTACTGATAAATATTGGACGAGGTGACCCATTTTCTCCTATGTCAATTTGAACCAATTGATCTTCGGTAGGAGGTTTCCATTGTTCGAATCGGAGTTCCCATTGGGTATCCATTCGTTGAACCCAAGGATCTGTTTCGGGATTTTCTTCGATATCCTCGTCATAGCCTTCCGGGAGTTCAGCGGAGACCATGTTAGAAGATACGATCAATCGATGAACTTGACCGATGCTGGTGTCAGAATTCCATGATCTAGAATCAGAAGAGTTAGAGCGCTCCTCACTATCGGATTCGGAGACTTCTGGAGATAAGACCGGAGGTGAAGTATATCTGAGACCTCATTTCGTCCTGCTGTAGTACATCTCTAATTTTCCTTTCGGAACAACCGTACGGACAGGAGTTCGTCTACCTTTACCATAATTGAGGCCATTCTTAAAGTCATAACCCATCTTTCGGATGATGTCTTTTGATTGTTGACTATAACGACGAAGTTGGAGACGTCCCATATCGTTACTTTTGCTATCATCCGTATAGCTAAATTTTTGTTCTGGCCCTTTACTAAAAAGTATTGGACTCTCGCCTCTCTTTCGAGAAGGAACAACAAAATATGAGTCATCTGGATGTTCAAATAATACTTTCGTCTGAAGGGATTGTACGACCCCTATCGTAAATGACGAAAAGCTGTCTAGCATATCCAAATAGCATTTATTATGATAAATTACATCAGTATACTGAAAAGTATATGCTTTTTCATTGATTTGTACATCTATATTTATAACAAAACCTTTAGCCTTAGCCGGCTTGGTCAGATCGATTACAAGAGGAGTAACAGAAGAGCAAGGAGGTTTAGGCTTGTTGCGACGAAGGTGATAACAAGTGGCTCAGAAGAGGTGAGCTCCATTTTATCTTTGTTACGACGGAGGTCGATAACCAGTGGCTCAGAAGAGGTGAGCTCCCTTTTATCCTTATTACGACGTAAGTCGATAACCATTGGCTCAGAAGAGGTGAGTTTCCTTTTATCTTGATTATCACCAGTTGATTGCTTCTGGGCTGGCAGATGAATAGCCAGTGGTTTGGAGGATTGAGGATGAGAGACACGTCCTTTGACATATATGATGAGAGTGTCATTGGGCACTGCTTCTTGTTCTTCCTCACCATCCATGGCCAATACTACCTTCATAAACTCTTCTTTGTACATGCGAGCGTCATTGTAATATGCTTCAATGCCTTTAAAAGGGTAGAGATCCGCAACTTCTTTTTGGACTTCCCTTTTATCATCAACGTATTTGAAGCATTGATGGAGAGTAGAAGGAACAATATTGTGTTCATGAAGGAATGGTCTCCCTAGAAGAGCATTGTAGGAACAACCATGGTTGTCTATAATGTAGATGGTCACCTTCATGCAAAGATTGCCAATTTGGAGTTTTAGGCGTATCTTGCCTAAAGGTTCACTTCTTCCCTGGTTGAATCCCAGGATGGTGGTGATAGTGCCGGAGAGGCTATGCACTGGAATCTTCAGAGCATCCAACATCATCTTAGACATGATGCTGAATGCTGACCCTGGATCTATCAGAATACGATCAACCTTCATGGTGTCGACATATCCTGTAAAGTAGAGAGGACGGTCATGTCGATTGTCTTCCATCAATATGTCATCTTGTGTGAAGGTAATATTTGGAATTAATTCCAGTACACTGTGACAGTGGAGACAAGAGACAGGTTCTGATTCAGTTTTTTGATAAGAGTTAGGCAAGTGTCTGCATGCATCAAAGCCTCACTCAGTGTTTCTCGAGTCTCTTTAGAGAGGCGTAAGAGCTCAAAGATAGACAGCCTAGCCGGTGTGTTGGCCAGTTGAGCCAATATATCAAAGTTATATGGCTTCTCAAGTCCAGAGGGGGATAACTTCTTCAAAACTTTGTCGAAGCAGACTTGTTGTTTGCCTTTGTCGGCTGCTGTCGGTTTAGGAGGAGTTGGCTCCACAACCGGTAATGATGTAGAAGGGATGCCCCTGTAGAGACAGGCTGCACTGGAACAACCTCAGAAGACGAAGCAGGATCCTTCTGAATTTCAGGATGCTCCCGTAGATAGGTTTTTCCTGACCTGGTGCCCAACAAGATCTCTTCTTCAACTATGGGGTCAAAAGACACCATATTGCAGCTCTTTGTCTTGCCCTTGGAGCGTTCTTTTTGTTTGGAGGAAGAAGGAACTTCAAAATCTCGTCATTATCAAAGGATAAGGGGACAAGACCTTCACTTTGTGGAGGAGGAAGATTCTCAATCTTATGAGTAGCCCTGGGAATGGGGATGATGCCACTCTGCACCACTTGTGGCGGGAAGTCACCGAACTGTACATAAATTATATTGGCTGTAACAGTCTTTTCATCCTGTTGGAGAGTGATGACACCGGCGTTGACCAACTCGTGAATCTTGCCTTTGAGCACATAGCATGCCCGAGTAGGATGCCCTATGAACCTGTGATAAACACAATACTTAGGGTGGTCAGTCTTACCGACTTCATCAGGCTTCTTCGGGTCAGGGACTTACAATTTATTACTTTTAAGCAAACAGTCGAAGATGCTTGCGGTATCATTTTCATCAAAGGAATACTCTACCTTTGGGCGAGGTTCCTTTGGTGGAGGTGCAGAAGGAGTAGAGGTAGACGTGGGTTGAGCCACATTAACGGCCAAGTATTCCTTGCTCTTGAGGTTGATATTTAAGGTTTCTTTGCCCTTGCGGTTATTCTGGCGATTACCGCTACCGGATGCAGAAGGCTCATCTCGATCAGGGTTAGACATGTGTACCCCCAACTGTTTAAACTTTTCAGCACTAACTTCAGCTGCTTTAGCATTAACGATGAATGACGGCCAGTCCTGGAACTGTGTTGACCCCGTCCACATGCTGATGATAGGCAACAAGTTTGACTTACAAGTGTCTATCGTTACAACAGATGGGGTTCCGGGAGGCATTTTGAGTGCTTCTCGACGGAATCGTTCAATGAAACCCTCAGTAGTTTCATTATGTCTTTGATTGATCTTGTTGAGGGCGGATATAGTCATATCGTTGATACCCTCGTAGAATCGTTCTAAGAACATTTGCTTGAGCCCGACAAATAAAGTGATAGAGCCATCAGGCAGGCTGCGGTACCAATCATATGCTGTGCCGGCTAAACAGCCGACGAAGACTCTGGTAAGAAGAGCATCACTTGGCTGGAGCTGGACAGTCATTACTTCGAAATGGTTAATGAACTGACTCGGAGAAGTGTTGCCGTCAAACAGCATGATTGTAGGAATATTATACTTTGGAGGGAATGGGACTTCCTTCTATTCCACTGGATAAGGTTGTTTGATCCCCAGCCTCTGTAGACCGTCTTTTTCTTTGAAGGCCTCGAACTGATTACGTAGTAGTTTTATAGCCTCATTGGCATCTCCTAAGGATGGAAAAGTAATAGGCTGGCTCACCGGGTTAGGAGGAGGAACAGCATGGTAAGCACTACCCCCAGTCTCTGAATGACTGGGTGTAACTTGAATAGGTATTGAGGCTACTGGAGGAGATGGTACCCCCAGACCCGCATTGACAGGCACCGATGATGCTATAATCTTGGAATTTATAGCAGGTGCAGTCGGTGATACTGTATGTTGAGCTATGAAAACAGTATGCATACTTGTGATCATTTCAGCCATGGTCTTCAATTTATCTTCCAGTGCGGCGATTCGTTGTTCTTGACTTGCCGAACTAGAAGCGTCTGGATCTTCAGTAACAACATAGGCTAAAACTTTTCTGGGTACAGTAGAAGACACTGTCTGTTCAGAGCTTTCGCTATATGCATCATAATCAGAGAAAGAATCGTCCCCTGAATGAGAAACAGAGAAGTGACCAGAAGGATCTTGGAGAAGATTCCTACGACCGGCTGTGTCTCGACTTCGAGATCGGGTGTGTCGGAATACTCCTTCAGAAGATTCATAAAGTAAATCCAGATATCGTTGACTGGGCTTACGGGGTTTGCCGCGTTTTGAACACTTCCTACCCCTGGTGTCTCGGGAAGCCATGTTTACAGAGGCATAGAGCACCTTGTCTTCGTCTTCTGACATTGGTTCAGAAGTTAAACGATCGAAGACAGATCGTTTTGTTGTCTGGCAACAAGACTTGATAACCACCTTGTGATTACAATGGTGTTCCAATGGTTGGATCGGAGGTGTTGAGGTGTTATTCCGCCTCTGCTTGAGGTGCTCCCGAAGATCAGGGATATATTCTTTGATGACATTCGGAACATGATTCTGATTCTTCAGATGCTTTGTCCCATGAGTATACAGAGAAGTACTCAACTCATTGGCATAAGTGTCAGGATTTTTCCTCCTGGAAGTTTGCTTTTGATGCAAGTTCGCCTTCGGCATTGGTTGCTTGCGTTTATTGAGATAAGTTCGTAAATCGGCAAATTCACCCCCAGGGGCTTCTGTCTGAGACACTAGCAATTTTCCCTGCTTTGATTGGGATATCCGAAGAGTTGGAAGATCTTGGAAGTGTGCTACTGGAGTAGGCAAAATGCCTCTCGGATCAATATTCTTCCCTTTAGCAAAGAGAGAAGAACTCTTATTTGAGAGAGTTTTTGTACTGTTTGGTGCCGAGGCATGTTCAGATGGATCTTCCGAGGTAAAAACCGGAGAAGACTGGAAAAAGACCAAAGGGCCTTTTCCTTTATTTTGTGAAAAAGGGTTGGCTAAAGAGCGTTTTCCTCTGTTGTTTTCCAGGTTTTGGACTACGGAGGATTGAGAAAAGACCAAAGGGTCTTTCCATTTGTTCTATGACGGAGGAGGAATAGCCAAAAGGCTACACCCTGTGGGTTGTGCAGGAATAGAAGAGGCAACAACCTGCCCTCTGGAAGAGATGACAGATGGCTCCTTGGCCATAGAACCAGCAGGGCATGCAACCTGTGTTCTGGAAGAAGCAGCAAGTGAAGACTTGGTTACAGAGGGCTTAAGTTGTGCTCTGGTTGAAGAAGTGGTGGATTACGCAGGAGGAAGAGAGATCGCCAACTGCGCCAAAGGGAGAGGGGTCTTGGACTTTGCCATAGCAGCATAAATTATAGTTTGCGCTGTGGCAAGAGGAGTAGTGTGCTGCACATGGGCTGTAGGAGCTCTGGATTGCGCTTTAGCAGAGAGGGTGATGGATTGCGCAGGAGCAGAATTGGATACTGACCTCCTGTTAGAAGAAACAACAGGCTGTGCAGAGGACTTCGGGATCCGCTTTGAATGGACCTTGCTCTTGGCAGAGGCCACAGTCCGTCGAGTAGCCCCAGAGTTGATCATCACTTCGTAGGCAGTCTGGTTGACCTTCACAACCAGCATCTTCTGCGTCTTTCCGATAGACGCAGCGTCACATTGAGTTGTCACTTCCTCGTCGGAGGAGAAAGTCGTCTCCAGCAGAGTCGTCATTTTGTTTGCAAAAATAAAAGTCTTTTATTTCACAAACTTTAAAGAATAGTACAAGAGTATAATAAATTCTGGGAAAGTACAACTGTAGGAATCCGATCTGAAGACGATCGCTTTATCCCTTGGACGATGTGAACTTTGAAGACGATAGCCTCTGAAGAATACAGCAGCACTTGGACAAGAACTCCTGATCTCTGATGATCAAATGATCCTCTTAATGAGGAACTTGAAACTCTATTTATAGAGTTCTAGAAATAACTATTTTCTAGTTATTCTGGATTGCGTACAATGGACTGCGCTAGTGACAGACTGTGCAGACTGCAAACTGCGCTGGCTCTTAGGCAGTTGCTCGATCGTGGGCTAACTGCATTTTGACGCGTGGCATTGTTTGATTAAAATGCGCTTGGTCGTGTACAGACGGTTGCCACGTAGCGAGCAATTGATGGCATATAAGCCACATAATAAATGTCAGTTATCTTCAAAAGCCTAATGGATCGTGCCACTTGCTAGCTTCAGACTGCGCTCAAGTTGGACTGGAAGACTGCGCTGGGATTTGAATTTGGTCAAACTGCGCTGAGAAGGATCTGGCAGACCGCGCTCAGGCAGACTACGCTGGACTGTACAGCTGTTCTCGAGCGCCGTGCTGCACGGGATACGAACGAATTCCTTGTTTTTTCGGGCTATCAGGCTGTCAGAAGATCTGATCTTCTTATCAGGTAATGATGACGTTGCCACGTCAGCGTAGCGCGCTCGGGCATTAGCGCAGTTCAGCCTCGCGCGTTTGATTTGTAGCGCAGTCTGTCTACAGCGCAGTTTATTAAAGGGTGCACAATTTAGACTTCTCTGCCTATTTGATGGGTACAACTTGATTTTTAGGACTTACAGCAAGTATCCTACAAACTTTATTTACTGTATGTGATAAATAAACTGTGAATGAATCATATTAAAATACTGTTTCTTAAACTGCAAGTCATACCTACCATGCTTTATACTGCTCCCAGTATCTTTCACATGTTTTAGACTGCTCTCGTATCTCTCACATGTTATAGCTTGGGTTATGGGAAAACTGATAGCTAAGTACGTGATCATGCCCCATCTACCGAATTCGAGCAAGGTCACATTCTATATTCAAACCTTGTCGTAGGTACTTATCCAGCTGTATTTGTGCGTATGTACATCTATCGTCTTTTCACTTGTACGGAAGTACATTTTATTTACATGTGCCACAGTACATTGTACACCTATTGACGATCACGTACATGCTCTAGTTTTAAACATTATATATATGTCGCCATGACAAATTTATCCTTGCCATGATAGATTGTGATATGCCATAATTTCCTGTTATTATATCTCTTTTTCATTCTATGCTCAGTTTATTTTGTTTGTAGAAACAGTACTTGCTCCCGTCCTGACAGGATAACGTTGTAGGTATACTTACCAAGAATGAGTTGCTATACGATTCCTATTATGGGGTCACCTTTGAGGATCAGGCTTTATCCCACGAGGATGTACCTGCGGGAAAACTCGTCTAATTTGTTATTTTAGTTGCTCTGGACTTTGAGAGCAGGACAGTTTAGACTATGTATTTTGATACTGGACCTGTATCCAGTTTTACATTTTGGCTATGTATTTTGAACATATTCGTATGCTAGATGATTTTGTGTTTGTGTTGATTTCTTCAATATGACAAATGAAACTGTTAGTGTAATGCCTGTGGTTCGTATTATGTATTCTTGGAATACGTGTACGTATTTCATTCTTGTATTGTATGATTTCCTTCTTGGCTTGGTTTATTCCTGATTTGGGTTGGTTGGTTCGGCTTGGCTTGGTTTTGATTGGGTTCATTATGAACCCAAGGTGAACCCCCTACCTACCACCACCTTTGATATTTATTGCCATTTCTTCTTTCTCTCTCTTCATTACTCTTCTTCTTCCTCATTTACTTCTTACCTACCAGAGAGAGGAGAGAGAGAGCTAGGCAAGTGCAACTTGCTTCATGGAGGAACTCTAATTTTATTGCTTCATTCTCTTCCTTGCAGCATTTTGAGTAACTTTAGAACTTGGCATTTTCACTTTCCATGGCTAGATTCTTGTAGATCTATATTTACTTTATTTTTGGATTTCTTGGGTTTTGATCTACTTAATCTTGTTATTTCTAAGTTTTGATGGTTCCATATTGTTGAGAATTTTATTCTGCCCCATTTTGACCTATGGAAGTTCGGATTTGGGCTCCGGATGATGGAGTTATGGAGCTTGAGGACTTGGCTCTCACGGTGTTCTCTTTTCTAAAATTTTGGAGAAGATGAACAGTGCTTGACTTGACCGCATGAATACTTCATGCGGCAAGTGTTCTATTCAGTCGCATGACTGGAAGTTCTTGAGCCGCATGAGAGTCGAACTCATTTAGCCGCATAACTCGCTCAATTCCCAGCCGCATAAGTTCTGAACACCCCGGCCGCATGGCGATTGCTCCCCTTCGTCCGCATAAACCCGCCTTTTCAGCCGCATGCGCCTTGGGCTCCTTGAGCCGCACGAGCGTGCAGTTCCGGCCGCATGAACCTGTATTGACCTAGCCGCATGAGCACTCTTCCCTTCTGAGCCGCATAGACTCCAATGCTCCTGGCCGCATAGGCTCGATTTCTCTTCAGCTGCATGCGCCCCTTGCCCTTGCAGTCGCACATGCGCCCACCACATCGAGCCGCATGGAACTCCACTTGCCCGGCCGCATATACTTGATTGTTAGCCAGCCGTATGGACTGTCCTTTCCGGCCGTATGGATTTCCAGCAACCATGAGCTGCATGCGCCTTGGGCTTCCTTCTGGCCGCATGTAGCCGTGCGCCTGCTCCATATTGAACCCAAACCCTTGGCCGCATGGAACCGTACTGATTCAGCCGCATGGGCTGTTCTCTTCTAGCCGCATGAGATCATTTCTGGCCGCATATGCCCTAGCCGCATGGCTCTTCTATAGCCCTGTATATTGATATTTTATTAGATATTTTACGTCCATTTTATATCCTTACGCCTTTTTGTCATGAGCTTGAAAATTATGGATTTATTTAATATGTTTAATGATACCTGAGCATGACACGATAGTGACCCGTAGTGGTGCACTCGTGACAAGTAAACCTGACATGACCTGATAGTGGCCCGTCGTGGCACACTCCTGACAAGTACACCTGACATGATTATCTTGAATAGCTGTTGCGACGGCTATCTGACATGACATGACCTGTATAATTAATCCTGACACCGTGGGCGATTGGGCTTGTACAAATAATCCAATCCTGTCTTGCATCATGTCTAGGAGGGGACTCCTGAGTACCACGGTCAGGAGTACCTACTGAAATGGACTAAGGTTAATGACTAGTATAATTCACTAGACATGAAGAGATGTTCCCCAGTTACAGGCGATCCCGTTATCCCGGCCGCAAATGTTTGGACTTGTAGCCTGCCGACGAGTAGGGCACATTTCCAGCCCACTGTCATGTGGGGCACTCCAGATTGTCACTTTAATGATTGAACTCTATTGTCACTTTAATGATTGAACTCTATTGTCACTCTAATGTATTGAACTCTCTAAATTGTCACTATAATGATTGCCTGGATAACCTGGATAGCTGTAGGGCCTGTGACTACTTGGAGCATCTCATTGCATCTTGCTAGTAACTAGGATTGTGATAACCCTAGTTAGTTAATGTAGAAAGCCGTAGGCAATGATTGGCCGTGATTGCTTGGATGGAGTCTAGTCCAGTATAGTATTGTCTAGAATTGATTAATTGTAAGATTGTACCAGAATGATTGAATGATTGTCACTCCAGATTGTCACTATAATGATTGTCATTCCAGATTGTCACTATAATGATTGTCACTCCAGATTGTCACTATAATGATTTGTCACTCCAGAATGTTACTTAACCTGATTTCTTATATTTATCTTGCCGATAAATAGTAAGAGAAACCAAGTTCCGTTCAGACGAAGGGTTACAACCCCGGTCCTTGTTTGGTTTACGGGTTGTAACCTGGCTATCTGAATAGTCCCATGGTTATCTCATCGTATATCATCCTGTCATGCTTTCTTTCCATATGTCCTGTCTTTTAGTGATTCTATACAAGATTGTCTTTTATAATTACCCATCATGCTTTTTCTAAACTGTCTGTCTTTTATTATGTAATTATACTCTTGTGCTAATTGCTGGTTTTAGTTCTTAAGTGAAGCCTCCTTTGTGGCACTTGCTCTTTCTGGGGTCTGACCCAGCTGGTTTTGTATGGCCTGCAGATACCGGAGCAGCACAAAAGGATCTCCCTGCATTTCAGCCCGATGGTGGTCACCAGGCGTAACCAGGACAACGAGTGGGTTTATTTTTGCTCTCCCACTCTATTGTAAAATTATTCTTTTGAGGCGTTTAGCCGTCGAGCAAGTGTTAGCTCGTTTGCAACTTTATTTACTATCTGCCTACGGGCTGTAATCATGATTGGCAACTCGAGGTTGATCATGTATGACTTAAATCTTGCTAGTCCTTACATTTTGTACGACTAGCTTCATGATCATCTGGATATGTAATGTTTGGGACGTCTTACAATTGTATATTTGGTGATCTGATATCTTGTGATTATTATTAGTTGGTTGAGATTGAGACAATAGGATAATTTATGACCTTAAGAGACTGATGGCTTGTAGATAAACCCTCACATATCTAGATAGTCGTGACCGTATGGTGAGATGGATTCCATTTCATTATACGTAGCTGGCTATGTCTGCCCCCGCTCTCCAGTATTCTGGTTCTGGGGCGTGACAGTTAGCACACTTTGATCTTATATTGTTTATTTTTAAGAACAGTTTACTACGCTATAACTCAAGCGTAGGCTGGACATGACTCGGCCCGACCCAACAATTTGTGTAGCGGGTCATGACAATATATATATATATATATATATATATATATAATTTCTCCTGACTATATTGAAAATTCTTCCAAAATTGGAGATCTCCATAAGCGATAATATCTAGAAGAGATAATCTCCAGAACAGATCTTCCAAGAGATAAATCTTCCGAAAAGGAAATTTTTTAGAAGAGATCTCATGAAGAGAGATCCCAAAAAAAAAAAAAGTTCTCCTAAAAAGATTTAGTATGAGCAACTGTCATTCACTTAGTACACCTAGAGTTGTCAGGTCAATAGGACCCATTTTGGCTAAAGAAAAAAAAAGGGTCCTGAAATACCCTATTTAAATAAGATAAGTAAAAATAAATTTATTGTCATTCAATCAACACAATATTCTTGTGTGAACCTGCTGATATGCACCTACACATAGAACGATATATATATATATATATATATATATATATATATATATATATATATATATATATATATATATATATATATATATAATATGGATCATTCTTGATTTAATTTATTTGAATGTGTTAATTTTATGAGATATACATATACATAATACATGTTATTTATCTGATCCTCTTAAAAGATATCACGTACGAGGTCATATTGTGCACACCATAAGGGTTATAAGAGTATTAACTCGTTTATAAAAATGGTCTAGTATATCAACTTTATCTTTAAATTATTCAAAGAAAATGACGGAATTTAGTTACAAATTAACCTAGGGGTGAGCAACGGTTTGATTTGGTTCAAACCGAACTGAATATATAAAAACCAAAATACTATATTTACTATAACTGAAGAAACGTTTTTGTAAAATCAAACAAAATCGAACCGAATTAATTCAGTTCAATTTTCAGTCAGTTCGATTTCATGGACCAAAGGGTCGGACCTTCATACTGTAGTAAATGAGCCAATTTAAATAACAAATCTTTAAAAACATTTTGACGTTGTTGTACTTATTAATTATTACAATTACAGAGTGAAGAATATTAGTATTTATAGATTGAGGGAAAAGAGAGCGCTTGAAGAATCGACAACAAGTGTCAACATAGAATGGAAGAGAGAGTGTGCTTAGATATGGTTAGCAAAATATTAGTATATATAATTTGAGGATAGTTTGATAAATTATTGAATCTAAAGCAATTTTCGGTTCGGTTCAGTTACTACTACTTACTCGGATAAAGAGCAAAAAATCGAACGAATATTTTAAAATTTTAAATCTATAGATTGAAAACCGGACTTATAATCGAAAAATCTAACGTTTGTTATACTTCGGTTCCGCTCGGTTCTATTTCGGTTTCCAACCATTATATACTGACCCCTAAATTAACCTATTTAGAAGGCAGAATATAGAACACCAAGGTTTGAATTTGGCAGGAAATAAAAGAGTTGGAAGCTGAATGCAAAGCAATTTTTGTTCCACTAGTTGATTCAGTTCAACGGTTATTTCCTATGACATTGTTCTATGACGTTTCTGTTCCAGGTGTTGTTGAAGCACCATTTAGTAGATGCAAATTTTTTTTTTCCGATGTGACTATAAAAATAATAATAATAAATTCCGATGTGACTACAAAAAAAATAAACTAAATGAGCATGCGTTTGCCGGGAGTCGAACCCGGGTCTATTGCTTGGAAGGCAATTATCCTGACCGTTGGACTACAAACGCTATTGTTGAAAGAATTTTAGAGTAGATTATACTTAGGCAGTGTATTCTTCCTCTCTCTCCTTTATACTAAGCAAAGAGTTAAAGAAAAAAGTAATCATTTTTTTTCGTTTTTATTTGGAATATTTTAGCAAATGTTCTCATTCTAAATGTTAATGCTAAAAGTAGTATATATTCTCACTATTTTTTAACTAGCAAATGCCTCCATTTTTTTGGGTACGGAATAGTTAAAAATTTAAGATATAACCCCACTATTTAAACCAAATTTTTGTTGAATTTAAGATATATCCGCACTATTTAAACCAAAATTTTCTTATTTTACACATGAATGGAGATATTTGTTAGTTAAAAAAATAGTGGAGGTATATATTTAACATTTAGAATGAGGACATTTACAAAAATATTACTTTTTTTGATCTTGCTGTTGCTCATGTTCGAAAATTGTAGAACTATATATAAATAGCCGAATAAATGAGATTCGAGACACATGTTGTCCCGAAGGTGTTGCAGGGATTATTGCAATCTACTCCGACATATAATGATTCGATAATAAATTCTGGCTTATTTTATTGTGCAAATCGATTTCAAAGATCAAGACGACTTTGTTCGCAAGGTATATTAAAAAAAGGGAGGAGGAATTTTTGTAAAATTTGATTCTGAATAATTTTTTTGTTGTTTCTCTACGGTTGAAGAAGACAAAACAAAAAAAGTTTATCAAGATGCAGTTGAGATGTTTTCGCAGTCACAAGCCCTGTAGACTATCCAGGTTATCCAAGCGGGGGTTACAAGAGTTTATCAAGGTTTAAGAGTACTTTTAGTTTACAAGGAGTGCAACACATGACAGTGTGCTGGAAATACGTCCTACTCGACGGCAGGCTACAAGTCCACAGGTGTGGCCGGGATAACGTGATCGCCTGTAACTAAAAAATCTCTCTATAAGAACTACTTGATCAATCTAGTCGTTAACCTAGTCAGATTCATTATGAATTCCTGACCGTGGTAACCAGAAATCCATGTCCTAGACATGATGCAAGACGAGACAGTTAGCTTGTACAGTCACAATCAAGGAAAATCAACCACGGAGTCAAGAAAAGGGTTACACTTAGCAAGACAGGGATAGCTGTCGCAACAGCAATCAAGATTTCACATGTTATGCCAGGTTAACTTGTCATGTCAAGAGTGCGTCTCGACGGACCACTATCAAGATTATCAAGATGGGATCATGTTGTCATGTTCAAGTTCAAGCTCAAGTTCAAGTGGTCAAGTCAGGTCGTCGCAATTTAGGCCAAGTACAAAAAAACATGCAAAGAAGACTAAGGACATCCATGGGTGATTGAAACTATCAGTCGCATATGAACTCCAATTAAGGTGAGACAGGAAGATTCTTGAAGCCAAGACAAAGATCTATAACTTTCATGTTTTGAATTTTACAAGATTTTTGCTACAACACAGCTTAAACAGGTAAACACAGTCATTTGTGCGCGCGCGCAAACAAAACTGGCCACGACGCGCGGGACGCGAATGCACGGCGTGCGGGCGCGCCGCAAACGAATCATGCAGGCACGCGGCGCGCGAAACGCACAGCGCGCAGATGCACGACGTGTAGCAAACAAATTGTGCAGGCGCACGACGCGCGAAACGTGCAACGCTCTGATGCACAGCGCGCAGGGCACGAATGCACGATGCGCGGGCGCGCGACACATGAATCGTGCAGGCGCATGACATGGAAAATGCACAGTGCACGGATGCAATGCGCACATGGCGCGTGGGCGCGCAGCACTGTTCATCGTCCTGACATCACCAAAGGTGTGGGAAACTCATGAACACAAGAAATGCCATAACTTCCTCAAAATAAATCGAAATCAAGTGGTTCAAAAGCCAAAATTGGATAGAATTGAATTCCCCACAACATGGAACCATTAGTTTTCGAAAATACCAAATTTTTATAGATCAAAACCAAGAAAAAAATAAGAAATGTTTAAAATTTAGATCTACACAAATATATCTATCAAAACTAAAAATCCAAATTTCTAAAGATACTTAGAATCATACAAGGAAGAGAATAGAACAATAAAAAAATAGAGATCCAAAATGTTCACCGTGGAGCAAGTTGTACTTGCCTTGGTTGGTGGGAGGAGTAATGGAGAAGGAGAGGAAAGCAGTTAATGATTAATAATGAGAGGAGAGAGAAGAAGTTGATATAAATATCAAACTAAGTCATGCTAAACCAACCCAAACCAAGACAAGCCACATGCCATGAAGAACCAAGGTGAACCAAACCAAGACTAGCTAGATCAACCCAAAACTAAACCAAACCAAGACTAAGCAAGACAAGTCTAAATATGGTTCACCTGACAAATGTCATAAATCTGTACATGTATACTAAAATTATGAATAACGAAAAATGGGAGTGACAACTCTACTCACCTTAAAAGAATTTCGTCCTCGTAATTTAATCAAGAGGCTAGAGGTGTCGGGACAAGCTATACTAACCACAGGCAATCTATGTCTAGCAGTCAATCAAATAATCATTCATGCAAGCAAGAAATTTAGGGCATAAGGCATAAGAAAGACATTATACCTTACGAGTCAAATAGGTGTGGATATCGGGATCGGATATCATCCTCATGTTCCCAGGTTGACTCACCCAAAGAGTGACGACCCCAAGCAACACGGACTAAACTAATAGTCTTGTTCTTGAGTACCTTCTCTCTTCGGTCCAATATGGATACGGGTCTTTACTCATACGAAAGATTGGTACCAGCCACCAATTCCGATTGATCAAGGATGTGGCTCGGATCTGGGATATACCGTCGTAATTGGGACACATGGAGTACGTTATGTACTTCATGTAACGACGGCGTAAGAGCAAGATGATAAAAAACATCACCTACTCGCTCGAGAATATCAAACGGTCCTATATACCTAGGACTAAGTTTTCCCCGTACGCCGAATCGAATGACGCCACGGGTAGGCGAGAACCTAAGGAATACATGGTCGTCGATAGAAAACTCAAGAGAATGCCGATTAGAATCGGCCCAATGGCGCTGACGGTCTTGGACAACTCGAAGATGATCTCTAACTTGTCTGACCACCTCGATAGTCTGAGTAACCATTTCTGGTACAAGTATCTGCATCTCGTCGACCTTGTCCCAGGCTAAAGGTGATATGCACTTTCTTCCATACAGTTCCTCAAATGGTGCCATCTGGATACTGGCCTGGAAATTGTTATTGTAGGAGAACTCCACTAGATGTAGGTAATCTTTCCATGAACCACCGAAGTTAAGTGTACAGGATCGTAACATATACTCAAGAGTTTGAATCGTGCACTCCAACTGACTATCTGTCTGCGGATGATAAGCTGAACTAAACTTGAGACGAGTCCCCAAACTCTATTGAAGACTCTGCCAAAAGTACGATGTAAATCTTGAATCTCTGTCGAATACAATACTGACTGGCACTCCATACAATCTGACTATCTGTCTGAGGTACATCTCTGCAAGCTGATCCGTTGACTGATCAATTCTGAAAGGAATAAAATGAGCTACTTTTGTGAGTCGGTCAACTATAACCTATATTGCATCTCTCTCAGCTGGGGATTTAGGTAACCTAGTCACAAAATCTATGGCAATGTGTTCCCATTTTTATTCTGGGATCGATAAAGGTTGAAGAAGTCCAGCTGGTCTCTGATGTTCAGCCTTGACTTGCTGGCAAACCAAACAACGAGAGACAAACAGGACTATCTCCCTCTTTATGTCATTCCACCAGAAATGCTGACGAATATCACGATACATCTTCGTACTACCGGGATGAATTGAATACTGTGAACTGTGTGCCTCTACCATAATCTCTTGCGTGATATCACCACTGGGTACACAAAGACGCCTTCCATGTCGGAGCGTGCCATCTTCGTGAATGCATAACTCTGCTCTTCGTTTTACTTCACATTTTGTCCTAAGCCGCTGAAGCTTAGAATCCGTTGATTGAGCTATCTTAATTCTCTCAACTATGCTGAACTGAACTTGCATACTGGCCATCAATACCACGTTGAACTACCTCTATTCCCATCTTCTGAAGATTCGCTAATAATTCGGACCGTGCTGTTAGGAAATAAGCTCCTACTATTCTACTCAACGCATCTACAACTACGTTGGCCTTTCCAGGATAATACTGCAGATTGATGTCATAATCCACTAGTAACTCTAGTCATCTTCTCTGATGCATGTTAAGATCCTTCTGGGTAAATACATACTTGAGACTCTTATGGTCGATAAAAATTTCTACCCGATCTGCCATACAAGTAATGCCTCCAAAGCTTGAGTGCGAAAACCACTGCTGCTAACTCCAAGTCATGTGTTGGATAATTCTTCTTGTGATGACGAAGCTGACGTGATGCACTGTCACGCCCCAGAACCAGAATACTGGAGAGCGGGGGCATACACAGCCAGCTACGTATAATGAAATAGGATCCACCCCACTATACGGTCACGACTGTCTAGATATATGAGGGTTTAACTACAATCAATCAGTCTCCTATGGTCAATAACAAGCCTAATTGTCTCAATCTCAAGCAAGCAAGTAAAGTTACAAGATGTAAGATCACCAAATATACAATAATAAGGCGTCCCAAACATTACATATTCAGTTGATCATGAAGCTAGTCGTTACAAAATATGAGGACTAGCAAGAGTTTAGTCATACATGATCAACCCTAGGATCTGTCAATCATGTTACAGCCCGTAGGCAGATAATAATAAGGTATGCAATACGAGCTAACAGATGTTCGCCGGCTAAACGTCTCAAAATATAATTTTTATAATAGAGTGGGAGAGCAAAAATAAACCCACTCGTTGCCCTGGTTGCGCCTGGTGTTCACCATCGGGCTGGAAGGTCGGTAGATCCTCTGGAACTGCTCCGGTATCTGGCCATACAAAACCAGCTGGGTCAGACCCCAGAAAGAGCAAGTGCCACAAAGGAGGCTTCACTTAGGAACTAAAACCAGCAATTAGCACAAGAATATAATTACATAAAAGACAGTAATTAAAGCTTGATATTAAAAGAATAACGACAGTCATAATGGAGTACGAGGGAACAATTCAAGTAGCCAGGTCACAACCCTTAAACCAAACAAGGACCGGGGTTGTAACCTTTCACCTGAATAGGACTCTGTTTCCAAATCTTGTTGGTAAGGTAAAACGTATCAAGCATGACAGGTGATATACGATGAGATAACCATGAGACTATTCAGATAGCCAGGTTACAACCCGTAAACCAAACAAGGACCGGGGTTGTAATCTTTCGTCTGAACAGAACTTGGCTTCTCCCACCATTTATCGGCAAGGTAAATATAAGAAATCAGGATATGTAACAATCTTGTACAGGATCAAGACAAGACTAGACTAAGTAAACTCCATCCAACATTCACGGCCAAGCAATAAGTACGGCTTGATACTTTAGCTAACTAGGGTTATCACAAGCCTTAGTTACTAGCAATATGCAATGAGATGTTACTCCAGCCACAAGTCCTACAGCTAATCCAGGTTATCCAGGCGACTTGGATTCATTAAGCAGTTATCAATAATCATTAGGTAGCTTGGTGTGCAACACATGACAGTGTGCGTAGAAATTATTTTATGAAGTGCCCCACATGACAGTGGGCTGGAAATGTGCCCTACTCGACAGCAGGCTACAAGTCCAAACAATTGTGGCCGGGATAACGGGATCGCCTGTAACTGGGAAAATCTCTCATGACTACTGAATTATTCTAGTTATTAGCCTTAGTTGATTTCAGTGGGTACCCATGACCGTGGTACTCAGGGGTCCCAGTCCTAGACATGATGCAAGACAAGACTGGTTCATTTGTACAAGCACAATCGTCCACGGTGTCCAGGTCATTCATTCTTGTCGTGTCAAGTAGCTGTCGCAACAACTTATCAAGATATATCACGCTAGGTTTATCATGTCAGGAGTGCGCCATGACGGGCCACTATCAAGAATTATCATGTCAAATTATCATATCAAATTATCATGTCAAGTTTGTCAGGTCAAGTTATCTTGTCGGGAGTGCACCACGGCGGGTCACTATCAAGTCATGCCATTTATCAAGGAGGGAAGAAACTTGCACAATTAAATAATAATATATTTATAATATATATATTCTTGAAGCCAAGGAGAAACTCTACAACTTTCATGTTGGGAGTGGGAAGAAATTCTGACCACAATTCAGGCAAATAAAACATTTAAACGATCAAAGTGGACCCCATGCGTCCCAAAAGTGGGAGAGCATACATGCGGCCAACCAAAGCTTATGCGGCCAGAAAATAACTGAAGGGGGGGCATGCGGCCAGCAAAAAATATTCATGCAACCAAAAAAGACAAGGAGAGAGGAACCCGCAATAAATACAAGCTTCCACTCAAGCAAAAGAAAAGGACACGTGGCCACTCAAGTACTGGGGCCATGTGGCCTAAAATTATAATGGCTATATGCAAATAATTAAAGTAAGGCCATGCGGCCAATCTAAGTTGCTGAATGCAACTAAAAGCTAAGGGCCATGCGGCTACAGAATTTCTTCTGATCTTATGCGGCCCAAAAGTGGTAGCAAATGCAAGTTTGCTTGCATTTAAAGCATATTAGTTCAAGTCACTAGCAAGCTTCATGCGGCCATGCATTTAATATAAGAAAGCAAGCTTGCTAGAAGAAACCCATGCGGCTATGCATTAATGCATTGGAGAATGCATCAGAGATTGCATTAAATAATGCATCAGAGAAAGCATCCGAGATTGCATTAAATAATGCATCAGAGAAAGCATTTGGAGAATGTATTATAATATGCATTATAATACGTGCATTAGAGAATGTATTGGCTGAATGCATTTAAATAAGCATTATGCCTTAAAATGTCATATGGCTGAGTGCATTCCATGCGGCTAAATGCAATATGCATTGAAATGCAATGCCTATGCGGCTGAATGCTATAAGCATTAAAATATAATGCCTATGCGGCCAGCTACTGTATGTGTGCATGCAAGCCAAGCTTACTAACCCCACGTATTAAATTATGCACCTAAAGAACACATGCATTAATAATATTATACAAGCAAGCTTGCCAGCACATGCATTAAATAATACATTAATAGACATGCGGCTCCCAAAGGAATTCCTATGCGGCCAGCTTACAAATTTTCATGCGGCCAACTAGCTTGGCAATTCAAGCAAAATGCTAAATGCCTTAAATACCCAAGTGTTTGGCCATGCGGCCAAGCTAAAAAGGCTCATGCGGCTCAACAAAAATCTCGGGGGACAAATTTGGACCAAACAAAATTTTCTGCAATATGGGACCATCAACTAGCAAAAATATGCAAGTTTGATAGATCAAAATTTATGAAAACCGAAAATACCACAAAACTAGATCTACAAGAATCTAACCACAGAAACGAAAAATGTTAAGTACTAAAGTGGGTTAGAAACACATGAGAAAGACAATAGAACAATAAAAATGGACTTCCTCCATGAAGCAAGATGCACTTGCCTAAGCTCTCTCTCTCTCATGGTAGGTGAAGAGTAAAGATGGAGAAGAAGAAATGAGTAATGAGTAATAATGGAAGAGAGAGAGTGGGATTGATATTTATGGTGGGAGTGGTAGTAGGTGGGAGTGGTTTGGTTCACATAAAATCAAGCAAAACCGAACCAAGCCAACAAACCGAACCGAACCAAGATAAACTCATCAATGAAATGCCAAAATAAATTAAGCAGGGAGACATACAATACGGGTCTGAATACGTACACGTATTCCAAATACGTAATACGAGATCTGGGCATTGTAACTCTATCCACCTTAAAAGAATTCTGTCCTCGAAATTTAATCAAGTGGTTAGAGATGCAAGGACAAGCTATACTAAGCAATCAATCAATCAATCAATCATGCAAGCAAAGAATTCGAAGGCACGAGAAAGAGGAAAGATATCTTGCTAGAAACCTCTCTGCCGGTTCTGAATCTGAGCTGGGGTCAGGGCATACTGCTGGGGTCTCTGCTGCTGGAAGACTTGTGCCTGAGGCGGCAATGGCCTCGGAGGCTGGTACTGCTGCTGCTGCACTGGTGCTGGTCCCCTTACCGAGGGACTAGTCTGGGCCGATGATGAACGTGCCCTATTCGGACAGGAACCTATCTTGTGGTCCGGTGCTCCACAAGCCAAGCACAATCCCTGTGCTCTGCGACACTCCGAAACAACGTGTCCTGGCTTCCCGCAATGAGTGCAGCCCATTGCGGAAGACTGCTTCTGCTTCTGTTGCTGAAGGGACGTGACCGACGTCACTGAGGCCGCCTGCCTTGGAGTTCCAATTGTCAAAGCCCTGACTGCCGGGGCTGGTGCTGTCGACTGGGTCATCTGGCCGTGAGACCGCTTCCGACCTCCGGTCCTGTCCACGATCCTGTGGAAGGTATATTCGTGCCTCCTTGCTGCTCTCAATACTGCATCGAAGGTCTGATGCTCAAACTGCTCTACTGCCAGCAGAATCTCTAAGTGGAGTCCCTGCTGAAATCGTTGAGCTCTGTCGAACTCGGTTGCCACCAAAGTGGGAGCAAACTAACTAAGCTTGGAAAACTCGGCCGCATACCCATCGACCGTCCTGTCCATCTGCTTCAGATTGGTGAACTTGGTCTGAAGATCGTACCGAGCCACAGCATCGAAGTACTTGGTCTGGAACCTCTCACGGAATACTGCCCAAGCAATGGGTGCCACTAATCTCACGGCCTGCGCCGCCCACCAGCTGCGGGCAAGATCTAGTAACTGCAGGCGCACTACGGCCACCTTCTCGTCTTCTGGGGTCCTGGCTGCTTCTAGAATCACCTCTGTGTCCTGAAGCCAAGCATCTGCGGCGATAGCATCTTCGCTGCCATCGAAGAAAGGAGGGTTCAGGCGCTTAAAACTGTTCGCTGCATTGTTTCCATGATGGCCTCCTCTGTCCAGAGCTTCTGCCACTGCCTGATGCAAGGCATCTCCTCGACGATCCTGCGATACAAGCAACTCCCTGATAAGTCCAACCAAGGCTCTATCATCCTGCCTTGTGGGCTGCACCGGGGGTTCTGAATCTCCGGGAGGCATAACTCGGGAGGCTGCTCCTGAGTGCTGGGCCTGGTCTTCTTGTTGCGGCTGGTCCACGGGAGGTGCTCCGCCTTGCTGATCGGCAGGTCCAGAAAAAATGCTGCTGAAGAAGACGACATAGGGAACAATAAGGAAGGACCAGGACAGATCAACGATTACAAGCAAGTGATCAGGACAAGAATTTCAGGAATCAAGAGAATACGAGCAGAGATCAAGGGCGAGTACTGATTGAGACATCTATTCGGTAAACCCTCACATATCTTGATTTACAAGACCTGCATAGGCCACCACTTAAACCATGTCACGCCCCAGAACCAGAATACTGGAGAGCGGAGGCATACATAGCCAGCTACGTATAATAAAATGGGATCCACCCCACTATACGGTCACGGCTGTCTAGATATATGAGGGTTTAACTACAATCCATCGGTCTCCTATGGTCAATAACAAGCCTAATTGTCTCAATCTCAAGCAAGCAAGTAAAGTTACAAGATGTAAGATCACCAAATATACAATAATAAGGCGTCCCAAACATTACATATTCAGTTGATCATGAAGCTATTCGTTACAAAATGTGAGGACTAGCAAAAGTTTAGTCATACATGATCAACCCTAGGATCTGTCAATCATGTTACAGCCCGTAGGCAGATAATAATAAGGTATGCAATACGAGCTAACAGATGCTTGCCGGCTAAATACCTCAAAATGTAATTTTTATAATAGAGTGGGAGAGCAAAAATAAACCCACTCGTTGCCCTGGTTACGCCTGGTGTTCACCATCGGGCTGGAAGGTCGGTAGATCCTCTAGAACTGCTCTGGTATCTGGCCATACAAAACCAGCTGGATCAGACCCCAGAAAGAGCAAGTGCCACAAAGGAGGCTTCACTTAGGAGCTAAAACCAGCAATTAGCACAAGAATATAATTACATAAAAGACAGTAATTAAAGCTTGATATTAAAAGAATAACGACAGTCATAATGGAGTACGAGGGAACCATTCAAGTAGCCAGGTCACAACCCTTAAACCAAACAAGGACCGGGGTTGTAACCTTTCACCTGAATAGGACTCTGTTTCCAAATCTTGTTGGTAAGGTAAAACGTATCAAGCATGACAGGTGATATACGATGAGATAACCATGGGACTATTCAGATAGCCAGGTTACAACCCGTAAACCAAACAAGGACCGGGGTTGTAACCCTTCGTCTGAACAGAACTTGGCTTCTCCCACCATTTATCGGTAAGGTAAATATAAGAAATCAGGATATGTAACAATCTTGTACAGGATCAAGACAAGACTAGACTGAGTAAACTCCATCCAACATTCACGGCCAAACAATAAGTACGGCTTGATACTTTAACTAACTAGGGTTATCACAAGCCTTAGTTACTAGCAATATGCAATGAGATGTTCCTCCAGCCACAAGCCCTGCAGCTAATCCAGGTTATCCAGGCGACTTGGATTCATTAAGCAGTTATCAATAATTATTAGGTAGCTTGGTGTGCAACACATGACAGTGTGCGTAGAAATTATTTCATGAAGTGCCCCACATGATAGTAGGCTGGAAATGTGCCCTACTCGACGGCAGACTACAAGTCCAAACAATTGTGGCCGGGATAACGGGATCGCCTGTAACTGGGAAAATCTCTCATGACTACTGAATTATTCTAGTTATTAGCCTTAGTTGATTTCAGTGGGTACCCATGACCGTGGTACTCAGGAGTCTCAGTCCTATACATGATGCAAGACAAGACTGGTTCATTTGTACAAGCACAATCGTCCACGGTGTCCAGGTCATTCATTCTTGTCGTATCAAGTAGCCGTCGCAACAACTTATCAAGATATATCACGCTAGGTTTATCATGTCAGGAGTGCGCCACGACGGGCTACTATCAAGAATTATCATGTCAAGTTATCATATCAAATTATCATGTCAAGTTTGTCAGGTCAAGTTATCTTGTCGGGAGTGCACCACGGCGGGTCACTATCAAGTCATGCCATTTATCAAGGAGGGGAGAAACTTGCGTAATTAAATAATAATATATTTATAATATATATATTCTTGAAGCCAAGGAGAAACTCTACAACTTTCATGTTGGGAGTGTGAAGCAATTCTGACCACAATTCAGGCAAATAAAATATTTAAACAATCAAAATGGACCCCATGCGGCCCAAAAGTGGGAGAGCATACATACGGCCAACCAAAGCTTATGCGGCCAGAAAATAACTGAAGGGGGGGCATGCGGCCAGCAAGAAATATTCATACAACCAGAAAAGACAAGGAGAGAGGAACCCGCAATAAATGCAAGCTTCCACTCAAGCAAAAGAAAAGGACACGTGGCCACTCCAGTACTGGGACCATATGGCCTAAAATTATAATGGCTATTTGCAAATAATTAAAGTAAGGCCATGCGGCCAATCTAAGTTGCTGAATGCAACTAAAAGCTAAGGATCATGCGGCTACAGAATTTCTCCTGATCTTATGCGGCCCAAAAGTGGTAGCAAATGCAAGTTTGCTTGCATTTAAAGCATATTTGTTCAAGTCACTAGCAAGCTTCATGCGGCCATGTATTTAATATAAGCAAGCATGCTTGCTAGAAGAAACCCATGCGGCTATGCATTAATGCATTGGAGAATGCATCAGAGATTGAATTAAATAATACATCAGAGAAAGCATCCGAGATTGCATTAAATAATGCATCAGAGAAAGCATTTGGAGAATGTATTATAATATGCATTATAATACGTGCATTAGAGAATGCATTGGCTGAATGCATTTAAATAAGCATTATGCCTTAAAATGTCATGCGGCTGAGTGCATTCGATGCGGCTAAATACAATATGCATTGAAATGCAATGCCTATGCGGCTGAATGCTATAAGCATTAAAATGTAATGTCTATGCGGCCAGCTACTGTACGTGTGCATGCAAGCCAAGCTTACTAACCCCACGCATTAAATTATGCACCTAAAGAACACATGCATTAATAATATTATGCAAGCAAGCTTGCCAGCACATGCATTAAATAATACATTAATAGACATGCGGCTCCCTAAGGAATTCCCATGCGGCCAGCTTACAAATTCTCATGCGCCCAACTAGCTTGGCAATTCAAGCAAAATGCTAAATGCCTTAAATACCCAAGTGTTTGGCCATGCGACCAAGCTAAAAAGGCTCATGCGGCTCAGCAAAAATCCCGTGGGTCAAATTTGGACCAAACAAAATTTTCTGCAACATGGGACCATCAACTAGCAAAAATATACAAGTTTGATAGATCAAAATTTATAAAAATCGAAAATACCACAAAACTAGATCTACAAGAATCTAAACACAGAAATGAAAAATGTTAAGTACTAAAGTGGGTTAGAAACACATGAGGAAGACAATAGAACAATAAAAATGGACTTCCTCCATGAAGCAAGATGCACTTTCCTAAGCTCTCCCTCTCTCTCCTGGTAGCTGAAGAGTAAAGATGGAGAAGAAGAAATAAGTAATGAGTAATAATGGAAGAGAGAGTGGGATTGATATTTATGGTGGGAGTGGTGGTAGGTGGGAGTGGTTTGGTTCACATAAAATCAAGCAAAACCGAACCAAGCCAACAAACCGAACCGAACCAAGATAAACTCATCAATGAAATGCCAAAATAAATCAAGCAGGGAGACATGCAATACGGGTCTGAATACGTACACGTATTCCAAATACGTAATACGAGATCTGGGCATTACATGCACAAGCTACTATCTTGCCATGTTGCGTTAGGACACATCCTAATCCTCTGCCTGAAGTGTCACAATAAACTAAAAATCCCCCAGTCCTATCTGAAAGCGTGAGAATGGGTACTGTCATCAATCCTTGCTTCAAATTCTCGAATGAACTCTGACATTCCGCTGTCCAAGTAAACTGTACATTCTTACGTGTTAACTGCATCAAGGGCGTTGAAATCCGAGCGAAGTCTGATACAAATCGTCGGTAATAGCCCGCCTATCCTAGAAAACTATAAACTTCTACGACAGTGCTAGGTATTGGCCATGTCTCTATAGCCACTTCTTCTAGGGATCCACTTCTACTCTACCTCAGGTGATGACATGACCTAAGTACAAAATGCGATCAAGCCAAAATTTGCACTTGTTGAACTTCGTACACAACTGGTGCTCTCTAAGAATCTGAAGGACTACCCAGAGATGTTGCTCATGCTCTACTTCACTCTTGCTATAGACTAAGATGTCGTCTATAAACACTATCACGAACTAATCCAATTAGGGCATGAATATGCGATTCATAAGATGCATGAATACTGTTGGTGCATTGGTCGGTCCGAATAACATAATGAGAAACTCCTAATGTCCATATCTTGATCTGGATGTCGTCTTCGGGATATCTTGCTCTCTGACTCTGATCTGATGGTACCCCGACCACAAGTCAATCTTCGAGAATACTGTTGCCCCACTGAGTTGATCGAATAAATCATCTGTCCTTGGTAGGGGATATTTGTTCTTGATTGTTACATAATTCAAGGTACGATAATCAACACATAATCTTGACGTACTATCCTTCTTCTTTACAAGAAGCATCAGGATTCCCTAAGGTGATCCGCTAGCACGAATAAATTCCTTAATTCTGAGTTCTTTAATCATCTTGTACATGATCTCCAATTTTGATGGTGCCATTCTGTAGACTCTCTCCGATACTGGTGCCGTCCTTAGAATCAAATCAATAGTGAACTCTATCTCTCTCTCTCTCTCTCTCTGGCGGCATGCCTGGAAGCTCTTCGGGAAATACGTCAGAAAATTCTTCTACTACTTAGAAAACTGAACTGCTTCTACGACTGCCATTCGCAAGATTGGTGGAGAAGGTTCTACTTCGCCTCTGGAAAACAAAAACTCTTATTCGCCGGGAATACCAAAAATAATTCTGCCAACATGGCAGTCTATTCTTGCATACTGATCCTTCAACCAATCCATTCCTAGGACCACATCATAGTCTGCCATCGAAAATTCTATCAATCTAGCGGGGAACTCTCTACCGCTAACTATGATTCGACATAAGAAAATACTTTATCTACTCTCACAAGACCGTTACCAGTAAGTATATTGAGTCTTACTGATAATGACCTGGGCTCAAATCCTATTCGTATTATGAATCGTGCAGACATAAATGAGTGCGACGCACCCGAATCAAATAATATTATTGCTAGAAAAAAGTTGACAAGAATGGTACCTGCCACCACCTCATCTGATGCCAATTCTTCTGCTACTGCCAGATCCATAGCTTGACCATGTCCTCTTGGTGTTGGTCCCCTTTGCTGGTGACCTCTCTGTCTATTCTGAATCTGAGCTTGGGCCTGAGCATACTACTGCTGCTTTTGTTGGAATGCTTGAGCCTTTTGCGGCAATGGGATCGGAGGCTGGTACTGTTGCTGCTGCTGCACTGGTGCTGGTCCCCTAACCGATGGACTGGTTAGGGTTGACAAAGATGAACTGGCTCTATGTGGACAGGACCCTTTCATGTGGTCCGGTGCCCCACAAGCTAAGCACAATTCCCGTGCTCTGTGACATTCTGAAATCACGTGCCCAGGCTTCCCACAATGAGAGCAGCCCATTGCGGAAGATTGCTTCTGCTTCTGTTACGGAGGGTATGTCAGAATCGAGTGTTGAACCGACGAACTATGGTCGCCCTCCTAGGAGCTCCAATAGTCAAGGCCCTAGCTGCTAGGGCTGGTGCTGATAATTGAGATAACTGTCCATGGGGCCTCTTTCATCCTTTATTTCGATCTACTATCCTCTGTGAAGTATATTCATGCCTCCTAGCTACTCGCAAAACATCATCGAATGTCTGGTGCTCAAACTGCTCCACTGCTAGAATAATCTCTAGTGGAGTCCCTGCTGGAATCGCTGTGCTCAGTCCAATTCGATCGCCGCCAAGGTGGAAGCAAACCGATTAAGCCTAAAAAACTCGGCTGCATATTCATCGATCGTCCTTCCCATATGCTTGAGATTGTTGAACCTTGTCTCTAGATCATAGCGAGCTACCGCATCAAAGTACTTTATCTGAAATCTTTTGCTGAATACCGCCCACATGATAGCCGTCACCAAACTAACTGCTTGCATCGCCCACCAGCTGTGGGCTAAGTCCAATAATTACAGTTATCCCATGGCCACCTTCTCTTCAGCTGGAATTCTAGATGCCTCCAGAATAACCTCTATATCCTGAAGCCAAGCATCAGCAGCAATAGCATCTTCACTGCCGTCAAAGAAGGGAGGGTTCAGGCACTTAAAGTTGTTGGCTGCATTGTTCTCCTGATAACTAACTCTGCTCATAGCTGCTTGTACTGTCTACTGCAGAGCATCACCTCGATGATCTTGTGATGCAAGTAAGTCCCGGATGAGTCCCATCAGGGTTCTATTGTTAGGCTCTGCAGGCTAGGCTGGCTGTACTGGTGGCTCTTGTTTCCCGGAAGGCATGACTCGGGAGGCTGCCCCTGAGTGCCGGACTTGGTCCCCAGGTTGTTGTTGGTTCACTTACTGCTCTGGTTAACAGGAGGTGCTCCGTCCAGCTGATCGGTAGGACCAGGAACAATATCATTGAAGAAAATAACATGGAGAACAATAAGGAAGGACCAAGATTGATCAAGGATAAAGCACCTTATCAGGTCAAGATTCAGGAAATTAGAAAGCACGAGTAGAGATCAAGGGCGAATGTTGATTGAGACATCTATTTAGTAAAACCCTCAGACATCTTGATTTACAAGACCTGTATGGGCCACCACTTAAACCGTGTCACGCCCAGAACCAGAATACTAGAGAGCGGGGGACAGACACAGCCAGCTACGTACATTAAAGTGCAACCCACCTCGTAATACCGTCACGGCTGTCTAGATGCATGAGGATTTATCTACAAGCCATCAGTCTCTTATGGTCAAGAACAAGCCTAGTGTCTCAATCTCAAGCAAGAAAATAAATGTTACAAGATGTTAGATCATCCAACATACAAGGTAAGGTGTCCCAAATATTACATATTCAGATGATCATGAAGTTAGTCATACAAAATACGAAGACTAATAAGAGTTAAGTCATACAAGATCAACCCTAGGATTTGCCAATCATGTAACAGCCCTTAGGCAGACAAATTAAAGTTTCAACATGAGCTAACACTTGCTCGACGGCTAAACACCTTAAAAGAATAATTTACAATAGAGTGGGAGAGCAAAATAAAAAATTCACTCGCTACTATGGTTATGTCTAGTATTCACCATCTGGCTGGAAGGCATGTAGATCCTCGGGTGCTACTCCGAAATCTGGTCACACAAAATCAGCTGGGTCAGAACCCAGAAATTCAAGTACCACAAGGGAGGCTCCACTTATGAACTAAAACCAGCAAAAAAATGAATAGAAGAACTGATAAAAGAACATAATTAAATAACATGAAAGACAGAGTTAAAAGAACACACTAGCTTGCATTAGGAAAACAAGAGGTAGAATATAATTCTTATGCTAATCATGAGACAATCATTCAGGCACGGCCAATCAAGTCCTACGGCTTGCTATCATTAGCTAACTAGGGTTATCACAGGCCAACTTACTAACAAGATGCAGTTGAGATGTTCCCGCAGTCACAAGCCCTACAGACTATCTAGGTTATCCAGGCGGGGGTTACAAGAGTTTATCAAGATTTAAAAGTACTTTTAGTTTACAAGGAGTGCAACACATGACAGTGTGCTAGAAATGTGCCCTACTCGACGGCAGGCTACAAGTCCACAGGTGTTGCCGGAATAACGGGATCGCCTGTAACTGGAAAATCTCTCTATATGAACTACTTGATCAATCTAATCGTTAACCTAGTCAGATTCATTATGAATCCATGACCGTGGTAACTAGGAATCCATGTCCTAGTCATGATGCAAGACGAGACAGTTAGCTTGTACAGTCACAATAAAGAAAAATCAACTATGGAGTCAAGACAAGGGTTACACTTAGCAAGACAGAGACAGCTGTCACAACAACAATCAAGATTTCACATGTCATGTCAGGTTTACTTGTCATGTCAAGAGTACTTGTCAAGAGTGCGTCTCGATGGGCCACTATCAAGATTATTAATATGGGATCATGTTGTCATGTTCAAGTTCAAGTAGTAAAGTCGGGTCGTCGTAATTTAGGCCAAGTACAAAAAATAACATGCAAAGAATACTGAGGACATCCATGGGTGATTAAAACTATCAGTCGCATATAAACTCCAGTTAAGGTGAGACAGAAAGATTCTTGAAGCCAAGACAAAAATCTACAACTTTCATGTTTTGAGATTTACAAGATTTTAGCTACAACACAGCTTAAATAGGCAAAAACAGTCATTCGCGCACGCGCACGGAGAAAATTGGTCAAGGCGTGCGGGCGCCCGACAAACGAATCGCGCAGGAACGCAGCACGCGGATGCACAGCGCCCGGGACACAGATGCACGGTGTACATGCGCACGACACACGAAGTGCACAGGCGTGCGATGTGCGAAATGCGCAAACGCGCAGCACGCGAATGCACGACGCGTAGCAAACGAATCGTGCAGGCGTACGAAACGTGCAGCGCGCGGATGCACGACACGCGACAAACAAATTGTGCAGGTACGCAAAACGCGCAATGCACGGATGCACGACGCGCGGCAAACGAATCGTACAGGCGCGCGGATGCACGACGCACGTGGTGCGGATGCACGACGCACGGACGCACGGCACTGTTCATCGTCCCAATAGCACTGATGGTGTGGGGAACTAATGAACACAAGAAATGCCATAACTTCCTCAAAATAAATCGAAATCAAGTGGTTCAAAAGCCAAAATTGGGTAGAATTGAATTCTCTACAATATGGAACCATTAGTTTTTAAAAATGCCAACTTTTTATAGATCAAAACCAAGAAAAAATAGGAAAAGTTTAAAACTTAGATCTACAAAAATATATCTATTAAAACGAAAAATCCTAAGTTCTAAAGATGCTTAGAATCATACAAGGAAGAGAATAGGACAATAAAAATGGAGATCCAAAATGTTCTTCATGGAGCAAGTTGTACTTACCCTGGATTGGTGGAAGGAGTAATGGAGAAGGAGAGGAAAGGAGTTAATGAGAAATAATGAGAGAAGAGAGAAGAAGTTGATATAAATATCAAACCAAGTCATGCTAAACCAACCCAAACCAAACCAAGCCAAGCCACATGCCAAGAAGAACCAAGATGAACCAAACCAAGACTAGCTAGATCAACCCAAAACTAAACCAAACCAAGACTAAGCAAGACAAGTCTAAATACGGTTCACCTGACAAATATCAGAAATCCGTACACGTATACTGAAAATACGTATAACAAAAAATGGGAGGGACAGTCACGAAACCCCTTAACGACTCGTCTGTCCGCACTGTACAAACATGATAAGTGCGTCAAAAATGTACAGTCATTGCTCATCCACAGAATTCAGATTATTTTGTATGAGGGTACCAGATTTATAATCTAATTAGACTTTAGATACTGCGTTTATTCATTCTAGACTTTGGATACTCGAATTTTTTTAGTGACATATATTAGTGATGAACATTCATCATTAGATCAGACTCATTTTGTCACTGAAGTCTAATTTCGTCATTATAATGTATCACTAAAAATGTTCAAGCACCCAAATTCTAAAACAGACAAATCCAGTACCTAAAGTCTAATTAGGTTTAAACCCAGTAGCCTTATACAAAATAATATGCATAATTTCTTCTCCTGCTGGTCATCCGTGACTCTGACCTTTGGTTGGATCATGCTGAGGCCGAAGGATTGCCCTAGGAGGGTTGCCAAGCCCCAAGTCTTTGTCCGGCTTACCCAGGGTCGACCCTGCCTATATGGTGCACCAATAAGCAAACAACAATAGCAGGTTGTGATAAGTGTGAATATTTTCTCAACGGCTCAATCCCCAAAAATAGGGCCGGCTCAGAGTTTTGTGTGCCCTGAACAAAAAATTAAAATGGTATCCTTCTTAAAAAACAAAAAATTGCTTTAAAAAGACAAGACCACTTGGCCTTGAACTTATGCCCTTTTACATAAAAAAAAGTGAAAACCAATTACAGTAGATAGATCATTAAGTTATGTTGTATGAACACCAATATTTAAGACTTTACAAAAGGTTATATATATATATATATATATATATATATATATATATATATTTTATTTTGGGCCCTCCTGATCCATAGGTTCTGGACGTTCGTCCTAGTTACCCTGGGTCAGGGCCAGCCCTGAATCAATGTAAGTCCATTAAACAAAGAGTTCCATTGAGATAAATAAGCATATATGATTTTGTAAATCAGATCGCAGTCGTTCATGATCTAAACTAGTGCTTTAAAAATTGGATCGGAGTTTGACCCAAACAAGGCACTGAATTGGGTCAAAGTTCAAATAGTTGTTCAACCACATGGTTAATCAAAGTAGCATAAGTTCAATCTCTTATGGACATTAATTTTACAAAAAATATTTATTTACAATCGATTTAAAAAAAAATAGTGGATCAACACTGATCCGATCTGAAAAACAACTAGTTCATAGGTCAACGGTTGAACCAGTCGGCCCGATTCGAATTTTAAAACACTGATGTATACATCTTTGATCATACAGAAACCAAAAATCAAGTGGTTTTGTCAGTTCCAATCTGTTCATTTGAATGAATACGTGCAACAATTTTAACTGACTTTTATAATAGATTAAAACCATCCATCTTGTCCCTTTGGTTTACTTGATTCATGGGTTGCACCTACCCAAACCACTTGTTTTTCGATTTGTAGACGATCAAGAATATGTAGGTCAAGATGAGAGATGGCGGGGATCATCAATTAGTTAATTTGGAGTCATTGTCAATGAACTCCTTGCTCAACTAGTAGACCGAATTGGTTTTTTGAAATTTTTATTTAGAAAGTAGTCCCACCTCCATGACAAACTCAACATGTGTATTTCAATATAAGATTTTTTTATTGATTTGTACACAAGGATGGAACGAGGATTTTAGTTTACCCTAGACTGACATTAAAATGTCTTGAATTTTTTTATTTATCAAAATAAATATTGTCAGTATCTCGTCATGTCCATACCACACTGTTTATGGCTAATGTAGAACCATGTCCATATATATATATAAACCATTGGGATATAAATTAGGTCCTATGCGTCATCCCGAATGTACCCCTTTTAAATACAAATAATAATATATGTTCTCATTAATTTTTTTGGGTTTTGTTAATAACTTAATATATACCTTAAGGACATATGTGAATACATTGATAAATGTGTAATTTATATAGATACTTTTACCATCACATTTATTAATGCATATTTACTCAAAATATATATTGATACGTGCAAAATGTGCATCGATAAATATGATGGTGGAAATACCCATTTATTAATATATACTAACATGCACATGTAAACAAAATCTTAGTTTTATTGACTTTCATCCTTTTAGGATGCAACTAGATGCTGCCTTTCATCACTAGAGATGAAAATTATATGAGCTACTTTCTAATTTTGCCAACGTGGCATGAAGTTTCTAATCATATTTTTGCGTCACTAGGGATGGCTCATCGGATGGGACCCATAAGGGTTATTGGGTGATCTTAGTTCGAGTCTCTAAGAAAAGGAAAAAAAAGAGAAAAATATTTTCCAAGAATAAAAAACACATACAAATGGAAAAGAATGATAATTTTTCATTAATCCTAGGATGTGGTTTCTACTTTTAATATAGGACAAAATAGTATTTATATTCCGTGAGTTTGGTATGTTTGATGCTTTTTAAATTGTTGGCATATTTGGTATTGATATATTAGAATAAGTATATTGGAATATTCTGTTGGTATATTTAGTATGTCAAAATATGTCACATGATATTTCACAGAGGGTTTAATGTAATGAGGAGGATTGTAAGGCTATATATAGCCATGAGATTATCAATGAAATCATAACTAAATATTCAACATGGTATCAGAGCCACCAGAATTCTAGCCGCCGCCACATTTTCTAAACCCTAACCCAGTTGTCACCGCTATCACCATCCATACTGCCACGGCCACCGCCTCCACCAGGCGCTGCACGTCGCCCCTGCCGCATACCGACCTCGCCGCCACCAGCCGCTGCAAGGCCGCACGTCGACCACCTCGCGCGCGAGCCGGCCTCTGCTCCGCGGGTACCTCCGTGGCACGTGCGCGGTTGTTGTCGCTGCTGCTGCTTACGACGACCGCTGCTCAGAGACACCCACCTGACGGCGCCCACTCACCTTTCAGTCGGCCCACCGCCCCCACCACCATGAAGCCATAATTTTTGAAGTCTCCCACGGGGTCGTTCCAGACGTTGAAGGCCTAGATCCTATATGAGAGAGACATGATCGGATCTAGGAGAGAACGAAGGGGACGAGCGTAAATCGTGGAACGGGTGTAAGGTGATCGGAGAAGAGGATGATCGATAGAGAAGATCATCAAGAAGCTGGACCCTACAGAGGTTGCAACGTTGATGAAGCTGATGAAACTGTCAACTGGTGAGAGCGCGACACAAACATCGACGAAGTTAGAGCTTTCCTCCATCGATCTGAAGCTTGATGGACCAGCTACCTACATGAGTTGGTCATGACGGGTGAGGAAAACCCTCACAGGAAAGAATCTTGAGGGTTTCCTGTCAAGAGAGATGACATAGCCAGACGAGGGCTCGGCAGGACGCGACGAGTGGAAGTCCACTCATATGGTGATCTACATTTGGCTTCTCAATTCTTTAGTCTAGTCGATCGCCGCCACAGTGGATGGCATCGAGATGGTGAAGGACGTATGGGAGAAATTGAGGAGGACCTACGATGGTGTAGGGAACAACTTGCGAGTTTTTCAGATCAAGGGGGTGATCGACGAAACTGTACAAGAAGAGAAGACGGTGCAGGAGTATACCACAGAGTTGGAGCATCTGTGGTTGGATTATGAACACTTCTCAGATCGGACAAGCTGTATGGACCCGAAGTGTAAGGAGAGACATGTATGTCTGCAGGAGAGGACGATGAAGTTCCTTAAAGGGCCGGTTGCCGTATTTGCTCAAGGACAACACTACTTTTAGCCCAACCGAAGATCCCTACCATTTAGGAGGCTATCTCGGCCATGATCCGGAAGGAGACTCGCATCAAGCTGCAGGCAGGGACATGTGGTCCTCCTGAAGTAAAGTCAGCACTAGCGGCTACTAGTTCGAACGATATAGGGCCTAAGTGAGAGCTCTGGCAGGACAACCGGCAGTGCTACAACTGCGGGAAGATGTGACATAATTAGTATGCTTGTACCAAATCACCTTAGGAGGGAGATCTAGGTGGTGGACGTGGATAGTTCGGTGGACGTGGACATTTTGGAGGACGTAGCCGTAGTCGTGGAGGTCGACAGGGTGGTTGAGGAGGTTATCGAGCGAACCTGCTGGTAGCTGTAAGCCCACTTCCCGATTTTTTTTATTTTATTTTGATTATGATTAACTTTTATGGTCATTAGGATTTGTAGGTAAGCTCATAAGAGAGCTATGATCATATTATGGTCATTTGGCCCTTATATGGTTTATATAAGCATTGTTTAATTATTTTATAGCTTATTATAATTTTTAGATATTTTTAGATATTTATTTATTAAGGTTTAATATTTTTAATGACTTTCAAGATTTTATGATAGGTTTATTTGAGACTATTTTAAGATCCAGTAATTTATATAGGCTCTAGTAGGTTATAAATATTTTCTATAATTTTATAGAATTTTTCTGCAATTTTTAGATATTTATTTTATTAAGTTTTATATATTTTAAAGGCTTCCAATATTTATTATGAGGCCATTTGAGACTAATATGAGATAAATTATTTTTATTTATATTTTAGGAGGTTAGATATATTTTTTGTAAATTTCCACAATTTTGTAGGAATTTTTAGGATTTTATTTGAGTTTATTTGGCCTTAGAATGATTTTTAAATCATTTTTTGTAATTAATTATCCAGTCATACCCAGTCAGCACTGGCCGGGCCCACCCGTCAGCCATTGCAGCACCTAGTCAGTGGGTGCTGACTGTACCCGCCCTATATATATATATATATATATATTCGCTGAACAGTAAACCCTAATTTAATTCTGGCCGATTTTGAGAAAACTTGTTCCAAGGAGACCCCCGACTTTCCGAGGCGATTGCGGACAACTCCGACCTCCTTTTGCATGCTGTTTTTTTGTTGGATTCGTATTGAGGTATACTTTTTGAATATCTAATTTATTTTTATTATCTCTGAACCTTAATTTCCGTAAAATTCGTAGAGTGTCGGTTGTCCGAAACTTGACACATTTCGGTATTTTCAAGATTTCGGGAGGACAGGAAATCAAAATCATGAATCGTTTGAAGTTTCGGAAAGCTAACACAGAGCTCTAGGACATATTTTTCTCAGAAATTAATTCGTTCATCTAGTATTTTAGTTGTTCTGTTGAACTTAGAATTGATCGATGAATCACCGTTTTGGTCACGATTAGCCATAACGGCGATATCTTTTGACCAAAACGTGAATTTGCGACATGGTTGATTCCAGCGCACTCGTGGCGCTGAAATCTACGAAGGTGCACTTTCAAAACCTTGAGTTCATGACGTTTGACTAGATAGTCAACGACACGCCTCGATTTGCGTGCCATGGTTTCCAAAATTGTAAACATGACTTTTGATGACGAAACTTGCATATTTAGATTATATTCAGATTATTATTTGGTTAAATTAGGTTTTTAAGTAATTTATTCCAGAATTAACTATTATTAGTTTAGTTAACCCATTAGCCACTTATTCCATGAATTTAGAACTAGAACCTTAGAATTGACTTGTGGTTTTCGTGCATGGTTCATGGTACGATATATATTATAGGTTGACAGCTTCTAGATTGGCAATCCTCTCGTCCTCGACTTGTGACTTCGGTTTGTGCAAAAATTCAGGCAAGTACAGTATTGCATTTATGTTTTGGTTTATTATAATGTTTTCTCTATCATTTCTTTGTTTGATATCCCATTGAGATATTGCTTGATATTCCATTGAGATACAATTGTGACACCGTAGTTATTGTATCCTTCTTAGTGTATTATTAATCATTATTGATTGTTAGAGAGTCGGGAGGGGAAATACTCGGTAAGTATGTGAACAAACCCAAATATTTTGATTGTGGATAGCTAAGTCATACACCCCACGTATGAGTTAGTCGTACCCTATTATTGTGGATAGCCATCATATGATGTGTCGTTTAGCCCAGCCGTTCACGTATTAAAAGGTATTTTACACACACATAGTTGTTCCTATTTTTTCTTTATCTAGTCCATTATCTTGTTAGTTCATATCTTGTTAGTTCATACCTTGCTAGTTACATTCTGCTAGTTCATATCTTGCTAGTGCTAGTTCATATCATGTTAGTTCATCTTTTGCTAGTTCTTTATATACTCTTTGTCATCATGGTTTCTCGTTGTTCTAACTTATTTTGGACTAACAACATTAATTACAATATAGTTGTACTCTACTCCTTTCCTGACTGGATCGTTGTTATAGGTGAGGTTGACGTGCCTACTCTTATGCTATGGACCATACGGGGGGAGATAGAGACTCGAAGGCCAAATCATAGAAGACTAGTTAGATGTGTGGTAGTTTTTATAATTGTAAAAGCTTATATTCTTCTTCAAATGTAGAACTTCTAAATTTTGTAAAGTTGATTTAGTTGTCGTGAATGAACATCTAGTATTTATGAGCATTTTGTTTATTACGGGCTAGACAGCGTACTACCGCCGATTCTACGGCGTAGGCTGGCTTGGACACGTCTTGTATCCGAAAAGTGGGTGCGGGTCGTGACAATAGCAGAAGGGGATGAGGGAGATGGTGGTACCTTTACTGAGGAGGATCAGGCACTGATGGACATGCTGGAGGCACTCAGGAGGAAGCATAGAGCGTCAAACGATGGAGAAATGATGAGTGGAACCGAGGAGGCATCTACCTTATTTTTCGCTGGAGGCAACGCCGCCATGTATGCCCATCCATTAAAAGGTACTGACGACTCACTCGCCCTTGCATCTATGTCTTCCCTTAAATTGTCAGACTGGATTATCGACTCGGGGCATCTCGACATGTGACGGGGAATGCTAGTGAGTTATCCTCCTACACTCACCTAGCATCGGCAGACATCATTTAAACAGCTGATGGTACTTTTCAGCCAGTTATCGGTAAGGGTACTATAAATTGTACAGGTTCAGTAAAATTATCTAATATTTTGCATGCTCCATCTTTTCCAGTTAGTCTTTTGTCCATCAGTTCTATAATCCTCCAACTAAAATGCATTGTCTCTTTTGATATTCTTAAGGTGATTTTCCAGGAGAAATAGACGGGACGAAGACTTGGGACTGGCACTTGACATGATAGACTGTGGTATCTGGATCGAAAAGGCCTGGATTCAATATTGATGTCTATGGCAAAGAAGGCAGGAATGAGAGGACTGAAGATGAGTGTCGAGGATACATTAATACTCCACCATAAAAGGTTAGGACACTCCTCTTTTGCTACTTTAAGTAAATTGTATCCGACTATTTATGATAAAATTAGTATGTGATGCATGTGATTTAGGCAAACTTACTAAGAGCTCATATGCTAGTACGGGTCATAGGAGCTCGTCTATTTTTGATGTAATACATTCTGATGTTTGGGGGCCATGCGCCATTACTACTATGAATGGTTACACGTATTTTATTTCCTTCATTGATTATTCTTTTTGTGTTACTTGGCTGTATTTGATGAAGAATAAGAGTGATGCATCTACCTGTTTTTGGGACTTTCATAAACATGTCCAGACTCAGTACATGGCAGTGGTGAAGGTACCGAGGTCTGACAATGTGACAGAGCATACCAACAGAGCACTTGCAGAATACTTGTCAGCCCAAGGGATACAACATCAGACCACCGGTGCATATACACCAGCACAAAATAAAGTAGCAGAAACGAAGAACAGACACCTTCTGGAGGTGGCAAGAAGCATGATGATCGATATGAATATCCTACAAAGTATGTGGGGGCATGCATTGTTGATAGCAACTCAACTAATCAATATGATGTCGTCGAAGATACTGGGATGGAAGTTTCCATGAGAAATATTGCAAGGAAATAATAGTGGAATACTCCCACTGAAGGTGTTTGGTTGCGTGTGCTTTATGAAGGACAACAGACCGTCAGTTGGAAAACTTGATCCTAGAGCAGTCAAGTGCATCCTCGTGGGCTACTCGATGACTCATAAGAGGTATGTGTGCTGGAGCCCATTAGAGAAAAAGAAGTTTGTGAGTATGGATGTTCACTTCAGGGAGCCTGAGTCATACTACCGTCAGCAGGGAACCTCAATCAACTCACCTGATACTGCGAGTATGAGGCGAGAGGGGGAGATTTATGAAAGCCTGGTGATCAATTTAGGAGTATGGCATGGAGGCAGGATTGAGGAGGAACATGAATGTGAAGAGGAATAGGGAAGAAGATGAAAGGTGTTAGGCCCATGGCTCAGGAGGAGATACTTACCTACAGCAGGAGAGGGAAGCAAACTGCAGGACCACTACCTACAGTGCCAGTGCCAAGTCCCTTATATGTGTCCATCTCGACTCCTGAGACACCTACACCACCACCAGAGTCCCCTTCAGGTGATATAATTATTTCTACTCCTCCTACACCTACTCCTTCCATACCATTATCAGTACGGAGGACCACTCGTAGTAATGTGGGAAATCCTCATGTTAGATATGGTTGGGACCTTTCTCAGTTTGTTTCATATGATAATATCTTCTCTTCTTATGGAGCATTCATTATGTCTTTGGATAGTATTACTATACCTAATAATTGGCAGGTTGCCAATAACGATCCAAAGTGGAAAGTGGCGATGCACGAAGAGTTGGGAGCTCTTGAGAAGAAACACACTTGGGAGCTGGTAAAACTTCCAGAAGAGAAGAGAGTAGTCAGATGCAAGTGGATCTTTACTGTGAGACAGAACCCAGATGGACAGGTTGAGCACTACAAAGCTCGACTGGTGGCAAAAGGATACCGTCAGACGTATGACATTAACTATGATGAGACCTTTGCACTAGTGGCGAAGATGAGCACTGTCAGGACCCTGATTTCTCTGGCAGCAAATGGTGGATGAAAGCTAAACCAACTGGATATAAAGAATACGTTTCTTCATGAAGATCTAGTGGAGCAGGTGTACATGGAGATACCCCCAGGATTCGGCACCAATCAGACAATTGACAAGGTTTGCAGGTTGAATAAGTTCCTCTATGGACTGAAGCAGTCTCCTCGAGCGTGGTTTAACAGATTCAGGAGGGCGATGATAGGAATGTGATATCGGCAAATCAAGTTGATCATATTATGTTCTTCCGTCGGAGTGGAGGCATATATCACCATGCTTGTGGTGTATGTGGACGATATGATTATCACATGAGATGATGAGCAGGAGATCGTCCGACTCAAGAAGAAGCTTACCAAGGAATTCGAGGTGAAGGACCTTGGTATTCTTCGGTACTTCCTTGGGATTGAGATTGCTCGAGAAGCAGAGGGGATTGTTCTTTCCCAGAGGAAGTATGCACTGGTGGGGAGGCTAGCTCGCCCAAGCTGCAAACAATCTATGTGGTTATCAGTATATTGTTAAGCACTGGTGGGGAGGCTAGCTCGCCCACTCGCCCACTCGCTATCATTACCAAACACGTTCACGTTTACTTTTGTGCACCATCTATCATTTATTGTCTTACTAATCTTGCCTTAGGATTCAGTTTCATGGCATATAATATAAAGCCTATCTCGTGTTACCGATATCAAGTGTCGCATGTGAATAGCATTTGTAACTTACCATACGATTCTTTCCTGTCCAAGGTAAACCAAGTTAGCCAACATTTATATACGTAAAGACTTAACATATTGTATAAGCATTCAAGATATGTCGAGGGTGTGTTCCTGCCTCAGGTGGACGAAGTATTCGAGTTTGTCAAGTATTGTTGTACTCAAAAGCTTTGTTCAGATGTTCATGTTCACTCAGTTGTTCAGTTTAGTTCACTCAGTTGTTCAGCTTAGTTCATTCAGTTGTTCAGACTTCTCAGATTTCTTATTTTAATGCAAGGTCTCGCACGCAGAATACCACAATCGAGCTAGCTAACTTAATCTATATGCACCGGTCGCTGGCACCATAAGCTATTTTGGACTATCCATCTTGGTATCGTAGTTCCCTATCAGCCGGTGATGGCTGGTACATCCTGATAGGCCATGCAATACCTGACTTACGCCTCTTGGGTGGTCGAGCCCGCACTTAAGCCGCCCGTAATCCATGATTCTGCCTAGGCCGGCCACGATGTCATTGATCATTGCCTTGGAATCCTTATACATTTGTTTTTCTCGTGCATCGAGTTATCCGCGACCATTTCGTATTGTCTTATTATTTTTAACTTAACGAACTGTCTTTGAGCCATAGGCTGTCTTTGAGCCATAGTCGATTACCAACTAGGTTGGTGGCGACATCCGTGCAGCACGGGTAGTGAGCCCCATTGCACGTCCCCGTCATACATGTCGCTAATCCTTCTTGTCTTCTCTTATGCCTTTCTTTTTATTCATTCATTCATTCTTTTCTTTCTTTCACTTGTTCATTCGTTCATTCATTCGTTTACTTATTCATTTATTTATTTGTTGATTCATTCATTCACTTATTCGTTCATTCGTTCATTCGTTCATTCATTCATTATGCAGCTCCCTGTATGGGAACTGCCTTGGCGACCCATTGGTCCCGAAGTCTTACGATGTTTCTATACTCTGCTTGAAATGACTATGTTGATAGTCTTTCTCCCTCATTTTAGTAAACCATTCGTTGTTTCATGTCTCAAGTTGTGATACGATCCAGTGACTAGCATTTTATTCATAATTGAACGCATAAGTAAATCTACTTGAAACGTAAGTTGTGCGTTGGCATGAGCGTGGAGTGCGGTACGAGGGTTCGAGTAATTTTCCAAGTTCATTTCCATGTTCTACACAAGCATACAAGATGGGATTATTCCCTTAGCTAGGTGCCTTGAGTCGTTTTATTAGCATGCACGGTGTTATCGCCTAGCGATCTAGCCATATTGTCCATATTATTATATGTCTAGGCTAAGCAGAGACAGGTTCATCGGAGCCACCCACCTTAGCGATGATCGCATGGGCCGAGCGAGACTCCGAGCGCGCCTTTGAAAGTCTAAGTCTCGATTCTTCTTGAAAGGCCAACTTAGCACTTGCATCGATTCGTATCGATACTTCATTGGGTCAATGCAACTCTTCGAGTCAATGATTCATTTGAGTCGTTGCACATGTCGTTTGAATCGGCATTCCGCTAGGGCGAAGCTGGTCGTTACATTATACACCACTCAGAACAAGTCTCATCCTCGAGACTTCCTGAGTGCAAGTAATCCTACCATTCTATAACTCATGTCGTGTGCATATCTTAGACAATTCCTATCGAATGGCTTTATCCTTCGATGGCATCAAACTATACTCGGGTACCTTTCTAAGTTCCGTATCGCATACGTTTGATAAATTTCATGGAATGACTTTACCACTCATTTAAGAGTTGATGGTACTCACTCAGTCATCGTATTTCTATGACTTGGTTACTATTGTGCCTTGTCGTGGGACTATAATGGTCACACGAGGTGTGTTATAATTCGTCAAACATGAGGGTCATAGGCTAAAGATAACTCACTCATCCGTTCATCCATGCGCATCTCAACATATCCACTTGCAGCTGCATTCGAGTTCATCATATCGCTGAGTTTTGGATCGTGCACATATTCAAGACATCCCCCGAATATATACATTTCAACCAAGCTTAGTGATAGCGAAGTAGGACAAGCTACTCGTGATGGTTTTGAATTGCCGGTCGTTGTACTAACTCGATTAAAACCGAACTCCAGTTCGTTTCACTATCGTCTATCTCGATCCTCGAGATGACCCGATTCGTTTCTCAAGCGTTCTTGTCTACAAAATCAATATGATTTCTTCTTAGCGTAGTCGACCAAGGTTCAAGTAATTCTCGTCCGATCCAAAACCAAATATTTCACTATCATCAAGTACGTCTTCCTATCAATGATTCACATTGGTTGTCCCAACTTTTCTTGCTTATCACCGATTTCTATCATTTATTTCGTTTTGGGGCTGATATCATTGTCGCTAACGTATACTCCCAGTTCCACGTCCTAACTCTAAGTCTTGTTGCCCCAGATTTATCGTTCGTCCGAACGATACTCTAAAGTCGGTCACACAGGTTCAATCACTCGGCATAGAGTTGTCCACCTATATGCTAGATCAGCTCACAAGGTCATAGTTACAAGTCAAGTTCTTGGTTCATCATGCAAAGTCGTTGCATGGCGCTCACCCCAATCCTATGGTCAAACCGTTGTTCGTTCGTTCGGGATACTTTACCCAAGTTCGTTTTACCCCAAAAAATTTAAACATTGAGCAGTGTTCATCCTATTCGCATCAAGACATTCTTCGCGCGGGGTCCGTGTCCGTCCAAACTAGCAATTTGTATAGTCTATCTCTTTGAATATGTTCGATATAATCCACCTACAAGTCAATTTCACAACGACATGATATAGCACCAAACCATAATTCTCATACCACATTCTCTAAGTCGTTCAACACAATTCACATATTCGATCATAAGGTCGTCTAGCATTGTAATACGTCACACCCCAATCTCACGTAAGTCTGATTATCTACGGTGGACACGAACTCACCATGTCAACTTTTTCGTAAGATAATCGTCCTCATCGGGACGTAACTCTTGCATTGAGTCTAGACTAATTTATTCTCGATACGCAGATTGGGTCTACTCAATCCTCAAGTTTACTTAATCTTCAATCACAAGTCCGAATAATCCTCGAATTCACCTTCGCTTCAAATCACAAGTCGAAGCAACCCAAATTGCCATGTCCTGATCTTTCGAGTTCGATCATTCCCGCTAGACATGAATCACCATGCCAACGCTCACGTAGAATGAACGCCCCAAATTTGACGTGATGCATGTGCGAGGCTGGAGTTGCGCTCGCGCAAGACAATATCATCGTCATTGTGGTTATCACTGAACAATCAAATCACTTCCCTTTCATCCAAACAATCATTTCTATCAAAATCCCAAACATAGCATCCATCGAAACAATAACTTTTAACACGATCATCATTCATCGAATCAGAGTACCTCCGAGTTATCGTACATCGATCTTTGATACGCCTCAATACCATCGATGATGTACATAACCTGACAATCTTCCATTGCAACAAAATCCGAGTCGTGCAACTTAATTCCTCAATTCGTATTGTTCCATGCTAACTTAAGTCATTGAGCAACATCCATTATAAATCCTTAGTCATTCTTCGTATCTTCAAACCAACGTTCATGCACGCTATCTTCCAATCGTGCTATCATCGATCCCGTCCATGAGTATTTTATTTCAACTCAAGTTTCAATCTATTCGACTATTCCGAAATTGTACGTACGATCTACCAAATTTTCTCGACCAAGACATCCATTCGTTTCATCGTTCCGAATCTCTATTCAACTGTTTCATAATTTGCACTACACATTCATAAATCGTTCAAACAATATCTCGTTTGAGATTCTCAAAATTACGACCATCTAAGCATTACTCGTTCTAAGGCTTTGTGTCACGACCTGCTCCCGAATAATCGGGTACGTGTCGGACACGCCCAGCCTTCGTCGATGGACACGACGAAGTAAGCGGTACAATACTAAGGAAAACTCCAAGTCATAATATAATGTAAACATCTACAGCATCTATAAACGTCCCAAAAATATCACCATAATCCACTAATTCTTTTACAATGTTATCCGGAGACAGATCCGGTAAAATAAAATATACAATGATAAATCTAAATACAATCTCCAGAAAATAAATGCTAAATAATCCAAGCAATGTACTAGATCCTGCAACTCCAATGATGATATCCAGCTCAAAATAATCTCAAGCTCACCTGCAACGTATCCTGTCAGAAAAAGAGCAAAGCACAACCCGATAAGAACAATATACACTGTAATCTGTAATACAGAATACAAGGTGAAACCAGAATACGATAGCTGAAAATAAAACTATGGTACCAGAAATGGAATGCAAAACTGAAAACAATGGACACGACAATCAATATGCAAAGACAATGAACACGACAATCAATGAACACAACAATCAATACAAGTGTGACCTTTTAAAATATTAAGCTAATGTGTGACCGGCTAAGGACCACAATCCACAATCAATCAATTCAAAATTCACAATTCTACAAGATCCGGTTTAATCGTACGTGTGGTATACGATTAGGCTATCCACAATACCTAGGTTGGGTGTGGTCACACACTAGTTAATATTTCCCCCAATCCCACAAAAAATAATGACGAACAAGGACGATGCAATCGTGTGTATCACGTGTCCGATATGAGAACATGTCACATGAATGTAAGACAGCAATACAAAGTAAAAGATCGAGTCGGTGTACTTGCCTTGGTTTGGAAGTCCGAGAATAGTAAAGCATAAATGTCCACCTAGTATTTAAGTACAAGTTGGTTAGGTTACAAATAATGACACTAGCTAATTATTTATCCAAAATTATTTACATCTATATAACTAGCTAATTAATTAACATTAAAATACTAGACAAGAAAGAGTTTAAATTCATATAAAATAATCTTAGTTAGATAAAATCATTTTTAGAAATATTTTGCAAGGTAATAATTAATTACTAACAAGCATGAATTTGTTTTAATAAAATTTTATAGCGACATAATATTTAGACATATAAATAACTATATATTTTAGGGTTTTACTGCCAAAGATTTGTTAATAAAAAAAAATCATGGAGAAATATTTATTAGAAATATATTCTTTAGGAGTTAATAGCCTTTAACAACTAATAATACTACATATTAGCAAAATAATCATAATATATTCTAGAAAAATATTCTATTAGTAGCTAACAGTAACTAATAATTTGAATTATGAATATATTATATTTTAACAAATATCATAATGCCAACTAACAAATTAATTGCTTTTTAGAAATATTATACATTAGTTAAAACAAGGAAACTCAAATAACAAAATAAAATAATACTAACAGTTTCCCTTTCCTGCCTATACTCACAATCCAACCCTCGGCCCAACTATTCCAAAGTAACTAAACATTTTATTAACGTCCCTGGGCTCAAACTCAGCCCACTACTCAAGCCCTTAACTAACTACTTTTATTCCTTTTTCTTCCTTAATTCTTTCACCGCCCATTGATCCAGCCCTCACACTCTGCTTCTTCGGCCACACTCAAGTGGAAAGAAACTCTAGCATTAATTCCTTCACTCTCATTTCACTTCTTCACTCTCATTTCGAACGAACCAAGACCAACTCTACTCTTAAACCAACCCAGCCCGTACATTCTGCCCAACAGACTGGCCCAAAGTCCAGGCCAAGACTACATTCTCAGCCCAACCTCTACCTAAGAATTAGTCTAATCAATACTTAAACAAATGAATCCACAAACTCTTCCCAGATTTTGGACAGTTGTAATAAAATTTTGAATGAGGAAATAAGTGGTTGACTCCTCGAGTTTCAAAGAGTCACACCCGGCTCTTCGTTCGAACGGTCACATAGGAAAGAAAAGACTGACTCTCTCTCACTCCATCCATTCTTTCATTCCTCAGCAACCAAAGCCCCCCCCATAACCTTCTTATTCCTCACATTCCTCTCTCTAACACTCAACACCTAAACCAAATTCCTTCACCTTCTTCCTCCCAACTGCTCTCATTCTCTTCCTCACCCACTCTCTTCTTCTTCCCCAAAAATGAAGAAGAAAACAAGAAGAATGTCACTACCACATTTTAGCTTGAGGGTATTTTGGTCATTTTGTGACTTTTAAATTATTTAGGATTTTGATTAATTGGTGAATTTTAGATTATTTTAATAATATTTAAATTGATGTATTATAATTTTGGTCATTTTTCATATTTTAATATTTTGGAAAAATTTTATATTTTTAATATTGTTTTTATTGGATTTGTTTAGTCGGGTTTGAGTTTCGTCTCGTTCCGACTTGTATTGTGACCCGGGTAGCTTAAACTCTAGATGGGACCCAATATTAAGTTAAGCACAGCCCACAAAATCCAACATTTAAGTTAGTTAGACTAATTTTTATCATGTTAGAATGGTTAAGTTAGAGACTCAAAACTAGATCCTTTGACCCCAAACTTGAACCTAGTCTAGACTTAACCATATGAGACTAGAGAGGGGCAATTAGGACATTTTCCATTAGTCCTAATGGGCTCTTTATGGCAGCCACCTTTAGGGGAGAATGATTCATTTCATTCATTACAATCTTGCCTCTTTTATTTTCTTTTTTGTTCTTCCCTAATTTTAGAGAGCCTTCCCTTTGATTTGATCTCCAAATCAAATCATTCCTTCACCAAATCTTCCCTCAATCATTCTCATTCTCCAAGGAAAGGTTGCTACCAAGGATTGAAAGAAAAGTACAACGAGAAGTGTCCACTTTGAGGGATCTTCGTATCGGAGCCGTGTCCTAAAGGATTTTATTGGGATTCCACTCCCAATAGGTTAAACCCATCCTCTAAATCGATTTCCTTTACAAATAAATTAGTTTTGAATCCGTAGGATTCATCCTCATGCATGTGTCCCCTTTAGATTCAAATTTGAGGCCATTTGGAGCTCTCTTGAGGATTTTAGATATGTGTCTTGTGTCCTACTTGATAGATCCCAAATTAGGATACCCCATGTGTACGTATGTATGATAATAGTTTAAATAGATATTTAAATTCAGTTTTAGAATGGTTAGAGAGTGGATTGATCTTAGTTAGGATGGTTAGAATGAGTTTCATTTGGATACCTATGTTGGTATCCAAGTATCTTGGCCTACATGTGTTTCTTTTGTCCAAAACAACTCAAATTCGTCATAATATTCATCCACGTTTTTATTAACCAAAGCAACTTAGAAATGTCATAACTTTTAGCTTAGAACTCCGTTTAATCTCTCATTTTTTTAAAAGAAGCGTATCGAAGTTAGCTTTCCAAATATATATTTTAATAAGCCAAAATCATTCTGAAACTTTTTGTAAAATTATTTGAGTGTCAGCTGTCCGAAAGACAAACACGTTTCGGTGTTTTCGCGATTCCGGGAGCTTCCGGACACAAAAATGCGATCCGTTTGAAGTTTCGAAAAGCTAACACGAAGGGCTACGACATACTTTAATCCTAGAATTTAGTGAGGGCCCAATTGGTACAGTATTGGTTTTAAGTAGAAGAGTGACTATACGACATAGCCATTTTGTGTAACCTATGAGCCTATGTAGTATGGATATTAAATAAATGTAGAGTATGTAATGCATGATATGTTAGATGAATGAAATGATATATATATGATATGTATCCTCTTTACATTAATGTATATATATGGTTGAATGCAAGCATGTAGGAATGCAATCAATGTAATGTATGTATTCACATATATTTTGAGTTAAATATATGAGTTTGTATGCATATATTATATGTATGCATGTATGCAGGAATAAATGTAATATAATGTAGAGTATGCATATATGAATATAATGTATGCAAGTATATAATGTATTTAAATATGTATGTATGCATCTATGTATGTATGTATAGGTGAATGAATGAATGCAAGTATGCATATATGATATGTATGTAGGCTTATATGCAATGTATGTATGTATACATGATATGTATGTATGCATGTATGCAATATAAGCATGTATGAATGTATACATGTATGTTGTGTATTCATGTATGTATGTGTAGATACATAAATCAAGTATGTATATAGTGATAACATGAATGAATGAATGTATAAATGCATGAATGAATGTCATATATGAATGAATGAATCAATCAAAGGTATAAGTAAAATATAATGCATTGTAATGAATGTTAACATATATAATGTATAAAAGTATGTATGTAAATGTGCATGAATGTTTATATCTATGTAACTATGTAAATATGCGTGATGTAACATATGCCTATATATATAAATATGTATGTAATGTGGATATGCATGTATGTATGAAGGTATGTATTTATATATAGTATCTATTTTATATTATGTATTGTTGTGGTTCACATTGCCTTGTGATTGTGTGAATGCTAGCCTAGGCTTGGTTAGGCCTAGTGAGACTTGTTAGACTTGTTTGGGCTAGGACTTGACCTAGTTGACCTAGTTTGACTAGTGTGGTTGACTAGAGTTGACCAAGTGTTGACTTTAGTCTAGTTTGACCTAGACAGCATGTAGATGCATTGTAGCAGTCTATTTTACTATTTTGGACATGTAGTGACTTGTACTGTTCTATAGGAGCCAGACACCACTCCTCGGACAGTATATTCTCTTCAGATATTCAGGATACCAGGCAAGTACATTCTCTGATCATTTCATAACTTGCTTAGGATTATATTCCTGCTCTAGATTATCTTATTTGATGCTGTCACGATATTATCACGGATTGGTACTATATGGATCCCTACATGAGATGTTATCTCCTCGGGAGCATCGGATACTTTATGTCATGTGTTTCATGTACATCATGTATTCCTCGCTCACATGTTATTCATATTTCTCATGTGCTTCATGTTCGTTCATGCTCGCTCGTGTACTCTCATGTGCTCTCATGTTCGGTCATATTTCTCATGTACTTCATGTGTAACCTATTTATGGGCCTTCATGTGAAAATTCATGTGCACTCATTTATGAGCCCTCATGTATACTTCATGTGCACCCATCTATGGGCTTTCATGTGAAAATTATGTGCGTAACATAACTTGTCTGGATCCTTGTGTATTGATTGGGGTATGGGGGAGTATAAATAGTCATGTGAACAATTCCAAAGTAGTATAACCATATGCGCCTCTTTAGTATATTCATGTGCAATTCCAGCCGTTCACATGTCAACTTTGTACTCTACATCACTAGTCACTGATAGTTCTCTACTTATAGTAGATATTTCCATTACAGTTCTCTCTTTTACATCATGTACATTCTTTCAGTTTCATGTATCGTACTCTCTTGCATGTTTATATTTTCTAACCTGTTATGATCTGCGTGAGATGTATTGTGCTCGCTCCTGTCCTGACTGGACCTGTTGAAAATATTACAAAGGACGAGGATGGCTCTGGTGTCAACCTATTATGGTGCAGCTATAGACAACACTTGTGACTTGGACCCACTTGCAGTCGAGGATCTGCCACCAGTGGTTTAGACTGCTAGCTTAGACTCTTACCTTGTCTTTCTCATTAATACATTATTGTATATATTGGGAGTTGTTTTATCTGGATGTTTATGGAGATGTTATCATAGACACTTAGACGTCTATCTATTGTATCTCTTGAGTGGATTTGTTTATAACTATCTATCTTATCGTATTCTACCTTAGATGTGATTGAGACTGTATTCTGCTATGTCACCTCCATTCGGAGTGTATATACTGTACAGGTACCTTATATTATTAGATAATTGACCTAGGATAGCGTTCTACCGCCGACACTGCGGCGTAGGCTGGACGTACCCACTTCTCGTGCCCTTACTCTAGGGTGTGGGTCGTAACAAAGAAGAAGGAAAGAACCAGATCAAGAAGAAAATGGAGTGGCGCTCACCTTGGTTCGGCAGCTCGTGGCTTCAAGGCGCAGCAACTGGTTACGGTGTCGATCGAGGCCACGGCGGATCTCAAGGAAGGCGGAGGATGCGGAAGCTTGGCCAGAACTAGAGGTGGCAAGTAGAAAAATGACTCAGCCGGAGCGGTGGCGCCCGGAGGGACCAGTTGATCCGGCCGGAAGGAGGCGAGGCGTACGAATGACCGGCGGTCATCGGCGAGCCCAACGAACAAGCGCAGCCATGGACTTAAGGACTGTGCCAGATCTGGCCTCGACACGGTTCTCGGGGATGCGACGCTTCGAGGCCACGACGGAGCTGGCTTGGTTAGTTGCTCAGATCCGATATGAAGGAGAGATCTGCGGTCTGGCGATGGTCGATATGGCCGCTCGGCAGTGGTCGATTCGAAGAGAAAGGAGAGGCCGCGGAATAAAGCTCAGCACAACGGCTCAGGATCTGGAATGGCGTCGGTGTCAATCGGCGGCTCCACGAGTGATACTGGCCACCAATCGTCGGTCAGTTCCGACGGTGAATCTCTAGATCCGAACACGGCGTCATCTCGTCAAGGTGATGCAGCCTCCGGTGAACGAAGGTGGTCGGCTACACGGTAAGACGAGGTCGGCGGTCTCGATCGAACTCTCGTGCTGCGATCGATGAGGCGACTCTGGTCAATGGTGGCCGGAGTGGTGGCGGATCTTGGCGAGAGTGCGGTGGTGCTCCGCTGGGGTCGACCAAGAACAGCAGTGGCGTTGGAAAATATCAGTGATGTAGGAAAGTGTGCCAGTGGGGTGTTGGGGACTATGCTGACAGTGTGTCAGTGAGCATTTATAATAAAATATTAGACGACAATGTTATAAATAGGGACAGATCTGAGGACATTTGGTATTGAGGAGTAACTAACTAGTAACAGATTTTGTAACTGATTAAATAACTAATCCATAACCAATTATCTAATTAACAACTAATTAACAAAAAGTAAATCTGTACTAATCTCTCTTATTTAGTAGAAACTCAATCCATTAAACCCTTTAAAACCAAGCAACAGTATCAAAATTTGTTAATAACTAATTTATTAATTATAACCAATTCTTCCTGCTGATAAATATAGGCTAAGTTAATAATAATCAAAAGTTTTATTAAATCAGCAAGTAGTATCAAAAGTCAGCAAGTGATAAAACAGAATAATATTTTACTTAGTGAAATAATAATTACAACATTTTAAAGAGAATTACTTGATAAGATTCTAATTTGAATAATACTATTTAACTAGAATCTCATTAATACTAGATCTAGATTACTAACAATAAAATTTGAATTAATACTACTAACTAATCTTGCTACAAGTCAGAATTAAATAGAACAAAATTAATTTAAAGATCAATCTTTTATCAAGTTTATAAAATAATTTACTTTTCCATAAAGAAATAATAAAAATTTCAGGAAAAATTTAAAATTCATAAAGACGATTTTGGGAGTTACAAATCTACCCCCCTAAAAAAAATTTCGTCCTCGAAATTTCAAATAGCGCGGTAAGCACGATCAAAATACGAAAACTAAAAAATGATTAGCTAAACATAGGATCTGAATTAATACCACTAGTAAAGTTACGATTTTCAAAGTTAAAAAAATCCAAACATAACAAATTCAAAACCTAAAATCAACATTTATGTATAGCAAAAATGTCACCAAAATGACAGTTATAAAATTGTGGCTTAAATTCAATAAAATCATTTAAACCTAACTATTGCAACCATGACAAGAGATTTAAAACACGACTAGTAAAATATGATCAAAATTATCACAACTATTAAATCATAAGTGCGATAACTAGAAAGATATTACGACTGAGAATAAAGTAAAGGATTTGAAAATTTGTACTTGACTAGCACAATCAAATTCTAGCATGATCAAAAATCATTTAGGGCAAAATCATTCAGAAATCAAATTCATATAGGTATGTTCATTATCCTGATCATAATAAATTCAAGGAAAATCAAGAGAATTTTGTATAGAAAACCTAGGGTAGCAAAATGATTTCTGAAAATTGGATCCACTGCTACGACATTCAAATAAAGCCAAGAATTAAAACAAATCAAGATAATTTCTAGTAAGGCCGTCAATGGTGATAAGAGATCAAGCATGGTATATAACATGGATGTAGTCTCAATAGTATCCGAAAATCATATATATCCGAAATCACATTGCCTAAAGTTCATGCCCCGCCAGTGTAGTATACATCTGGCTGCAATGAACATTTGGCTCAATGATTTAAATAATATTAATTTACCGAATATTTCTATCAACTTTATCCATATTATCGAAACAACTAAGGAGATTAAAATATTATGATTTTAGGACATAGCCTCAATAATATTCGATAACCTATAAATATCTGAAATTATTTTGACTTAGAGTTCATGCCTCGCTAGTGCGTAGCTGGCTGCAGTGAACCTTCGGTCTCCATAATCCAGATAAATGACTGCAGTGCGCATCTGCCACGTCATAGTAGGTCGTCGAGTACTCTCTCAACTTTGTCCTTAGAAATTTCAAGGAGTTTATGAAAATTCAAACATATTCTAAAAGTCAAAATCGTAATAGAAAATGATGTATCTGTTCTTTGGAAAACATTGAGTTATATAAAAAAAGGGTAAGACAAAGTGACTACGAACAAATCTCAATAAACCTCGAAATGGAAACAAAGTATTGAACAACCATAAAGAAATTTTTGAAAAATTCCACGTGCTAAAAGAAAATCTAAAGACAGATCAAATATTAGTAATCAAATAGTTATATTATCAAAATGTATATAGGAAATAACCTCAGAAGTTTCAAGTGCAGGAAAATTGATAATCTCGGTATTCGTGTCTAAACCATCCTGAAAAATAGAGAATTGATTAGATAGGTCTAACTATAGGGTAATAAGCAAACTTAGTAAAACTATACCCATAACTATTTTCCACAGATCTTATGCTGTGATAAGTTTTTCTTAGTTTTGCTGGTCCCCCAATAGCACTTTATAGCCTAAGTGCCATTAGGACAGACCTGCATGGGCCACCAAAAAAAATATGTCACGACCCGCTCCCGAATAATCGGGTACGTGTCGGACACGCCCAGCCTTCGTCGATGGACACGACGAAGTAAGCGGTACAATACTAAGAAAAACTCTAAGTCACAATGTAATGTAAACATCCACAGCATCTATAAACGTCCCAAAAATATCACCATAATCCACCAAGTCTTTTATAATGTTATCCGGAGACAGATCCGGTAAAATAAAATATACAATGATAAATCTAAATACAATCTCCAGAAAATAAATGCTAAATAATCCAAACAATACACTAGATCCTGCAACTCCAATGATGATATCCAGCTCAAAATAATCTCAAGCTCACCTGCAACGTATCCTGTCAGGAAAAGAGCAAAGCACAACCCCGACAAAAATAATATACATTGTAATCTGTAAAACAGAATACAAGGTGAAACCAGAATACGATAGCTAAAAATGAAACTATGGTACCAGAAATGCTATGCAAAACTGAAGACAATAGACACGACAATCAATATGCAAAGACAATGAACACAACAATCAATGAACAAGACAATGAACACGACAATCAATGCAAGTGTGACCTTTTAAAATATTAACCTAATGTATGACCGGCTAAGGACCACAATCCATAATCCATCAATTCAGAATTCACAATTCTACAAGATCCGGCTTAATCGTACGTGAGGTGTACGATTAGGCTATCCACAATACCTAGATTGGGTGTGGTCACACACTAGTTAATATTTCCTCCAATCCCGTAATAAATAATGACTCAATATGCAATGACGAACAAGGACGATGCAATCGTGTGTATCACGTGTCCGGTATAAGAACATGTTACAAGAATGTAAGACAGAAATACAAAGTAAAAGATCGAGTCGGTTTACTTGCCTTGGTTTGGAAGTCCAAGAATAGTAAAGCATAAATGTCTACCTAGTATTTAAGTACAAGTTGGTTAGGTTACAAATAATGACACTAGCTAATTATTTATCCAAAATTATTTACATCTATATAACTAGCTAATTAATTAACATTAAAATACTAGACAAGAAAGAGTTTAAATTCATATAAAATAATGTTAGTTAGATAAAATCATTTTTAGAAATATTTTGCAAGGTAATAATTAATTACTAACAAGCATGAATTTGTTTTAATAAAATTTTATAACAACATAATATTTAGACATATAAATAACTATATATTTTAGGGTTTTACTGCCAAAGATTTGTTAATAATAAAAATCATGGAGAAACATTTATTAGAAATATATTCTTTAGGAGTTAATAGCCTTTAACAACTAATAATACTACATATTAGCAAAATAATCATAATATATTCTAGAAAAATATTCTACTAGTAGCTAACAGTAACTAATAATTTGAATTAGGAATATATTATATTTTAACAAATATCATAATGCCAACTAACAAATTAATTGCTTTTTAGAAATATTATACATTAGTTAAAACAAGGAAACTCAAATAACAAAATAAACAAATACTAACAGTTTCCCTTTCCTGCCTATACTCACAACCCAACCCTCGGCCCAATTCTTCCAAAGTAACTAAACATTTTATTAACATCCCTGGGCTCAAACTCAGCCCACTACTCAAGCCCTTAACTAACTACTTTTATTTCTTTTTCTTCCTTAATTCTTTCACAGCCCATTGATCCAGCCCACACACTCTGCTTCTTCGGCCACACTCAAGTGGAAAGAAACTCTAGCATTAATTCATTCACTCTCATTTCACTTCTTCACTCTCATTTCGAACGAACCAAGACCAACACTACTCTTAAACCTACCCAGCCCATACATTCTGCCCAGCAGACTGGCCCAAAGTCCAGGCCAAGACTACATTCTCAGCCCAACCTCTACCTAAGAATTAGTCTAATCAATACTTAAACAAATGAATCCACAAACTCTTCCCAAATTTTGGACAGTTGTAATAAAATTTTGAATGAGAAAATAAGTGGTTGACTCCTCGAGTTTCGAAGAGTCACACCTGACTCTCCGTTCGAACGGTCACATAGGAAAGAAAAGAGTGACTCTCTCACTCTATCCATTCTTTCATTCTTTAGCAACCAAAGCCCCCCATAACCTTCTTCTTCCTCACATTCCTCTCTCTAATACTCAACACCTAAACCAAATTCCTTCACCTTCTTCCTCCTAACTGCTCTCATTCTCTTCCTCACCCACTCTCTTCTTCTACCTCCAAAATGAAGAAGAAAACAAGAAGAAGAAGGAAAGAACCAGATCAAGAAAAAAATGGAGTGGCGCTCACCTTGGTTCGGTGGCTCATGGCTTCAAGGCGCGACAACTGGTCACGGTGTCGATCGAGGCCGCGGTGGATCTCAAAGAAGGTGGAGGATGCGGAAGCTTGGCCAGATCTAGAGGCGGCAAGTGGAGAAATGACTCAGCCGGAGCGGTGGCCCCCGGAGGGACCGGTTGATCCGGCCGGAAGGAGGCGAGGCGTGCGAATGACCGACGGTCATCCGCGAGCCCAACGAACAAGCGCGGCCCTGGACTTGAGGACTGTGCCAGATTTGGCCTCGATACGGCTCTCGGGGACGCGGCGCTTCGAGGCCACGACGGAGCTGGCTTGGCTAGTTGCTCAGATCCGATCGATGAAGTAGAGATATGCGGTCTGGCGACGGTCGATGTAGCCGCTCGGCGGTGGTCGATTCGAAGAGGAAGGAGACGCCGCAGAATGAAGCTCAGCACAATGGCTCGAGATCTGGAATAGCGTTGGCGTCAATCGACGGCTCCACGAGTGATACTGGCCACCAATCGTCGATCAATTTCCGGTGGTGAATCTCTAGATCCGGACAAGACATCGTCTCGTCAAGGTGATGCCGCCTCCGGTGAACGATGGTGGTCGGCTACACGACAAGGCGAGGTCGGCAGTCTCTATCGGACTCTCGTGCTGCGATCGATGAGGCGACTCTGGTCAATGGTGGCCGGAGTGGCGGCGGATTCCGGCGAGAGTGCGGTGGTGCTCCGCTGGGGTCGGCCAAGAACAGCAGTGGCGTTAGGAAATATCAATGATGTGGGAAGTGTGCCAGTGGGGTGTTGGGGACTGTGCTGACAGTGTGTCAGTGAGCATTTATAATAAAAAATATTAGATGGAAATGTTGTAAACAGGGACAGATCTGAGGACATTTGGTATTGAGGAGTAACTAACTAGTAACAAATTTTGTAACTGATTAAATAACTAATCCATAACCAATTATCTAATTAACAACTAATTAACAAAAAGTAAATCTGTAATAATCTCTCTTAGTTAGTACAAACTCAATCCATTAAACCCTTTAAAACCGAGCAACAGTATCAAAATTTGTTAATAACTAATTTATTAATTATAACCGATTCTTCCTGCTGATAAATATAAGCTAAGTTAATAATAGTCAAAAGTTTTATTAAATTAGCAAGTAATATCAAAAGTTAGCAAGTGATAAAACAGAATAATATTTTACTTAGTGAAATAATAATTAAAACATTTTAAAGAGAATTACATGGTAAGATTCTAATTTGAATAATACTATTTAACTAGAATCTCATTAATACTAGATCTAGATTACTAACAATAAAATTTGAATTAATACTACTAACTAATCTTGCTACAAGTCAGAATTAAATAAAACAAAATTAATTTAAAGATCAATCTTTTATCAAGTTTATAAAATAATTTACTTTTCCATAAAGAAATAATAAAAATTTCAGGAAAAATTTAAAATTCATAAAGACGATTTAGGGAGTTACACTTTGCGCGACAACATCGCTTGCTGATACACTCGTTGCTACCCGTAAATCCTTAATTTCGCTCGAACCATTTCTCAAGACGGTCCATTCACCACTCAGGGTTCGAGCCACTCGACTAATTGTCAATACTCACTCTTATTATTCTTTGAGACTATTGCATACACCACTCGGGGTCAAGTCATTCTACAAATCCTCGAAAAGATCATTCGATTCACAATCGACACATTCGAATATACGTTCGCCCGTTCCTCAAAATTTAAGAACCATTCCCCGTGTTCGTCTTAGCGTTGGTCCGATAGCGTCTATATTGATATAGACTATAAGTGTAACTTATTCTTGTCCGAGCGATCGTCAATCTCGCTCGCAAACTCGTTCGCACCAGAAGGTCTAGGTGCGCGATACTAAGTACAACTTAGCCAAAAGGCTGTGTGCATAGCCGTCCCGTTCAAACTATACTTCGATCTCGTATACTCATTCGTTATTGTCAGCGTAAGGTCATTCAGGTATGCACAACATTGCTAACTTTATCATGGTTTCCTTTCAATTCAAGTCGGACACAATTCGACACAAATGCCATCGCATATCGATCATGTTCAATCGAATACTTGTACAAGCTTTTAAAAGTATTAGACCTATTGTATGGAACATCCCAAGGAACAACGAGAGAGAAAGAGCGCACACTTCTTTTGTCCATGATCGAGCTTTCAAAACTGAGAGAATCGAAATGAAATCCAAGGACGTAAAGCCGTGTTCTGATACCAATATGTCACGCCCCGCTCTCGGAGGAGCGATCGTCCTCGCTAAGGCATGATGCCGCATGAGCCTAGGTTGCGCTCATGCAAGGCCAAGTCCAGAAACGGCCGATTGAAGCTAGGCCACAGAGTCGTACAGAGTGTCCCCATTTACAGCGAAACGTAAATGAACACAAATTAAAACAACTCAATAGTCTTTATTGATATTCAAGAAGTATTACAAGCGGTGCTAGGCCGAGATTATAATTCGCTCAAGCTCTCTCTCTCTATGAAACATAAAAGACATGCCAAATGGCTTACAAGATAGAATGATTCATGACGATGTTCCGATACATTATGTCATGTATATGGTGCTTCAGTTCCTTTGCAATGCTCCGAGGCTCCAGAGTTAGCTCCGCACCTTAGCACGTTCGAGGGAAGTCTCCACACCTGACGAGGCTCTCCTGCAGGCTGCAAACAATCTATGTGGTTATCAGTACATTGTTATGCACTGGTGGGGAGACTAGCTCGCCCACTCACTATCATTACCAAACACGTTCACGTTTACTTTTGTGCACCATCTATCATTTATTGTCTTACTAATCTTGCCTTAGGATTCAGTTTCATGGCATATAATATAAAGCCTATCCCGTGTTACCGATATTAAGTGTCGCATGTGAATAACATTCGCAACTTACCATACTTACCATACGATTCTTCTATGTCAAAGGTAAACCATGTTAGCCAACATTTATATACGTAAAGACTTAACAGATTGTATAAGCATTCAAGATATGTCGAGGGCGTGTTCCTGCCTCAGGTTGTAGTGCCCCGTCCCGCAAAGTCAATCGGAGGAATCGAAACGCCGACGGCGTTCGGACTTAGCCTTGTAACGGCTGCTCGAAGGCTTGCTCGGTCGAGGCGACTCCTCGCTCAGGTGGGGTAGTTTCGGTGAACTTGCCTCATCTTAGCCTTCACTTAATAACTCGCATGTTTTCAACTTGCACAAGTAGGCTAATATAAAAGCTACGAACGCACATAGCCAAGGAAATAATCCCGACGGGTCGAAATATGCTAGAACTTGGAAAAGGTCCCACGGTCGTCTTAGAAGTTTGCTCAGCGTGTTTTGAAAATGACACTCGATCCTTCGTCCCGTAGCTTGGGAGAAGGAAGCTTGCCTAAGTTGCTAAGTTGCCCCAATACTCGAATTGGCCTAAGTCATAGGCGTCGCCCGCATGAATGCTTGATAAAGCATGCACGGTCCCGTCGTTTTGCCCCAACGCTCGAATCAGCCTAAGTCATAGGTGTCGCCTGCATGAATGCTTAACAAAGTATGTACGGTCCCGTTGTGCAAGGCTTGGCATAGCTTTCGTATGTCCCGCACGGCTTGGCATAGCCTTCGCATGTCCCGTTGGTTAAAGTCGTATTGCACGGCTTGTTGGCTTAAGTCTAGGCACCCGAGAACTTGGTTGTTCAAGTCGACCCCGTGCATAGCACGTTCCTTCGATGCGGAGCTCGGCGTAGCCTTTTCTCATCGAGTCGCTGCCCGAATAAGTTAGACACGAGTTATATTGGGCTATCGAAGCCATTTCTAGCACTGTCCCGCTCTATCTGCGGTTGTCAAGTCGTGTAGCCCCATGAGAACAAGGCTCGTCATATAAAGTATATGACTTGAGCGATAGCGTCGCCTATAGAACCAGGTCTGTCTAAGGCACGAGCTACGGTGGATTTAGTAAAGAGTATGCTACGATCAAAGGAAGTCCACACGACTGGTTGTCGCCGAGATCGGTCCCGTTACTTGGGAGTCTCGCTATGTCTCGACAAAGAAACATGCGAGATCGGTCCCGCTACTTGGGAGTCTCGCTAAGTCTTGATAAGTCTCATACACGAGATCAGTCCCGCTACTTGGAAGTCTCGTTAAGTCTCGATAAGTCTTGGCAAGGAATCACATGAGATCGGTCCTGCTACTTGGGAGTCTCGATATAAAGGAGGAAAGAATGGTCATGTTAAGGAAGGATTTGATAGATCGAGTTGAGTCTTGTATCGTCATTGGACAACTTGTCGACAAGGTGTAGTCTTCTCGAATGATCGCCGGGGCACCGGGATCATGTCGGCCCGGGAGAAGCCAGGCGGCTCACGGTAGGATGCTGGATAACCGCATAGAAGATACTTGGCGCTTCCGGGGCTAGCTACCCACGGTGGGACGAGCCGATATCTCGAGCCGAGTCTATGATAGCTTGACATTGCTAGTGACCACTCATGTAGATGGGTCGACAGAATAGCGGCACACCGCGTGTATGCCTTTGGATTGGGTCTAGAGCTTGAATGCAGGTCTAGTCGGTAACACAAGGTCTGGGCCTAAGATTGGGCTGCAGCATAGGCACCGTGCTTGGCACGATAGATGGCATCGTGATATTCATGGAAACGATACTAGGTTTGACAAGTCTTGTCTAAGTTGGTTTATGAGTCGAACAGGAAGACCGCAAGGCGGTAGCATGATAAGTCTTGATAAGTTGCGAGGCGCGGCCTCAATCTTGATGCACGAACAAGCCTAGGCAAGGTCTAGAGGCACGACCTGCATGAGTCGTCCCCCTTGACGTCGCTAGCACGAGAATTGGTCTAGAGGCACTTGAGTTTAAGTAAAGGTCTTGGCACGGCCGAGTTCACATAAGTTGCTCCTCGGCGAAGCGCTGCATCGAATACGTTGAAGTTACAAATAAGAGTATGGCACGATCCTGCCGTCCCGAGTTGAGTTCGGTCATGTACATAAGCGATGAGGCGCTGCCTCGATCGAAATACACGTTGGCATGATATCACGACTATGTCGTCGCATAACAAGTTAGTTAGACGTCGTAGTCCTAAAACGAATCCTAAGGCAAGACTAGAAGGACAATCGCAAAGGGACTTGTATTGCACAAAGTAAATGAAACGTGTCGATTTTGTATGGGTGGGCGAGGAGCTCACTCCACCAGTACAGTTGAGTACTAAAACCCACACAGTTTCCATGTGCAGGCACAGGTAGAAGCTCGTGGCGCGGAGCTCGCTTGGATGCGTCGAGGCACGGAGTTTCTTGGCGATTCAAAGCGTGCGGCCACGTAGAATCGAAGACTTATATAGGACATAATGTATGGACGTTGCCTTCCGAAGCTTCCGCTGGCTCAAATATTGTATCGAGAGATGAGAGAGAGCAGAGTGACTTGTAAAATGCGAGAAAAGTGAGCACGAGAGACTTGTAATCATGGCCTTGCACCTATTGTAATCTTATTGTTCAATATCAATAAAAGAGTTCTTTTGAATAACTTGTGTTTTGCCTTTAAATTTTCGCTGCATGTTCAATGTTTCTGCATGGGACTTCTGTGCGACGACCCCGTCGTCGCCGATGTAATCGGCCGTTATAAAACTGCCTTGTACGAGCGCAATCTAGGCTCATGCGGCATTACGCCTTAGCGAGGACGATCGCTCCTACGGGAGCGGGGTGTGAGATAATGGTATCAGAGCACGGCTTTACGTCCTTGGACTTCACGTCGAATTTCTCAGTTTTGAAAGCTCGTCGTTGGAAAAAGAGTGTGCGCTCTCTCTCAAATGTCCCTCGGCATGTCCATATAATAAGTCTAAATATTTTCAAAAGACCGTGTATGCGTTCAATCGAACGCATCGGTAGGCCATCGCCGGATACATTAGTAAGCCTTTGTGCTGAATGGTGTCAAACTTATCTTGAATGAAAACACGTGCTAATGTTAGCAAAGTCGCGTGCGTGCCCAAATGGTCCTACGTCGACATTAGTGAATGAGCATGCAAGCTCGAATATAGTCCGTACGGGATGGCTATGCACACGGCCTTTTGGCTAAGTTGTGCCGCGTGTCGCGCACCTCGACTTTTGGTGCAAACGAGTCGCAAGCAATATCAAGTATCGCTCGGTCGGAAATGGAGATACACTTAGAGTGTATATAGATAGGAACGTTATTAGACTAACGCTTAGGCGTGCACGGAAGATTGGTTTGGATCTTGAGGATTAGTGTGAACGACTTAGTGCGTCGATACGACGTGAGCGATTACGCTAGAGATTCGTCGAAACGAATCTGAAAGATGTTTTAACGAATAATACAAACGTGATTGAGGACTAGATCGGGTGGCTCAAATCCGAGTGGTGTATGGTTTGTCTTGGGAATCTTTCGAGTGAAAATGGAGGACTACGATGTAGAAGCATGGAATTTCACAACCAGAAAGCCCATGCGCCAGACACTACATGCGCTAGAACTCAGACGAAGAACTTCACAGCAAAGTCAATAAGTATAGACATTTGAAGAAGGACTTTTCATTTTATATATAAAAGTCTATTACATGTCTAGAAAAGGTTGTACAAAGGAGAATTTCTACAAAGAAAGAGCCTAAGTCTACAGCCAGCGGCCATCATGCGCCTTCAGATAAGCGCAGCGGCCACCATGCGTCTCCAGATAGGCGCAGCATCACTATGCGCCACCAGTAAGGCGCAGCAGATATCATGCGCCTCCATCCAGGCGCATCCCATCATCTCTTTAGCACCTCAGTTATGTGCATCCCTTCAGCCAAATTCTTCCAGCAAGGCTCACCTGGCCGAGCAGAGCCCAGTTATGTGCCGCTCTTCCAACCAGGCTCGCCCGATAAATGCTTCGACACAAAGCATTTAACCCTCTGGCTGGAACCAAGGAAGAGAAGAGCACCGCAAATGCTGTGGCCAGGGGAGGCTTCGAAAGAGCCTCCAAAGCCGAGGGAAGACCGTGATCGAAACCACGGCTAAAGGAGCAGCTTTCGACACGATCAAAGTGGGGAAACCCGACTTTACAGGAAGAGAGAGCCTTGCACCGCCATTCCGATCTACGGCTCTTCCGTTATAACGGAGACGAGGCTCGAGCATCCCTATCTTTGGATGCAACAGGCACCTTCCGCCTGCCTCAGAAGCCCTCGACTCCGTCTTTTGGATGTAACAGTCACCTTCAAGTGTATCAAAGACAACACAGCGTCTCATCTTCACCCTCGGTAGCACTTCGTCAGCAGAATGCACCCGTATGTTCAAGTTCATATTGGAAGTACGTGAGGGAATGAGAAGCAAATCTTCTCTCCATGCCACTATTTATAGGCCGGGCAGATCAAACCCACGCGCCAAGTGGATGGCCCTCCGAATTCCGTGCAATGAATTTACATTAAATGGATGAACCGGACGCCTCGAATTCAGCCAAACGGCTATTTATAGCACTCGAAGAGCGAGACAGCCGCATCATTAAAAGACATGTCCGATGCGCCAGCCAGACAGCACATTACACGGACGCGCCTTTCGGCATTAGGCGCATCACACAGACGCGCCCTACAGTACTCGGCACATTATAGAGGGTGCGCCCCCACACATCTTCATACCGAGTGGAACGCCAACCGACGCGCCCACTCAGCTGTCCATCGAACGTCACCAACATTAAATGCTGAACTGACAGAGTTGGCAGCACGCCTCCCAAAGTCTGAACAGTTGACAGCTTTATTCAGAAAACGAAGCGTCGGCAACGTCAGCATCATCATGACTCTATTCCGACGGCTACTGCCACGTGGCCACCCGTATGCGCCTCTACGACCATGCGTCCACACCCGCATGCGCCTCTACGGCCATGCGTCCAAACCAGCATGCGCCTCAAAAGCCATGCGCCTCAGACCCTTCACTGATATACAGAGAAGAGTCTCCAGTTGAAGTTTTGCATGCGCCTCAAAAGCCATGCGCCCCAGACTGATCTCTGATCCCGAAAGACAGAAGGAAAGTCGCCTGCATGCGCCTCAAAAGCCATGCGCCCCAAATGGTTTGTAACTCCTAAAGGTTATGAGCCGCAGCCTCCTCCTGCGCCCAATCCAAGGTGCAGCCCACCAGATCACTCCTCTCCACCAAATCCGAGATCTTCGAACCATGAGTCGACGATACGTGTCTTTTGACTCAACTCGTCCAAGATTTTAGCAACGGAAAGATCTTCCCCCTGCTACGTGCCGGCTCACAACAGCAGTATGAAGAGTTCTCCCCCTCGATCAGGGTGCAGCATCCATGCGCCTCCATCAGCAACCTCCACGTGGCGTCCCCACACCGGCGTATCCTACATGCGCGCATGAGCAGCCAGCCTGCAAAACTATAAATAGAAGGATTATCCCCTTCACACAGACACAGAGACTCAGAACATAAGACTCACAGAGAATCCACAACAGAGAATCACCGGAGAGGCAGTTCTAGACACTCAACGTCTTCCTCCTCTCGGCAAGCTCCAGCACCCAGAGTAATCAACACCTTCAGAGAACCGATAACCGCCGTCAGCCGGTCAACGGAGTCAACGCATTACCACTCGCTCCATTGGCACTAAGGACCCAGCTTAAACAAAAGTGTACTCCTAGGACTACATCTAAGTCCTATATTGTATCACTGTTCTGTTTGTATTAAGATTTCAATCAAAACAATTTTAATGGCAAACAAGCTGGCGACTCTGCTGGGGACCTCTTTCTCCTCTACCGAGAAAGTCGTGTCACAGGCCGACGACGTGAAGGTGGGCTCCTCCCACAAGACGCTGGTAGTGCGCCTCAATCAACAGGCGTACGAGGAGTTCATTTCTGAAGGAAGTGCGAGTCCTTCGAAGCGGCTGTCGAAGCCGAAGAAGACCCGCGCAGTCTGGGTGCGCAAAGTCGACGCCTCGGGCACCACCGTTGAAGGGGATGCGCCCGTCCAGCCTTCCCTTCCTGCTGACGTCCTCAGCAGTCAAGGTGCGCCTGCTGATGCAGCGCATCTCTCGGGGAAGCGTGCGGCTGACCACGTTCCCCAGCCATCTTCCTCTCAGGCGAGGAAGATACGTCGACGGAGCAGGGGCGCAGCCAATGCTCCGCGCATTACTTCTGATGCGCCACAACGAGCCTCTGTCTTCGACAGACTCACTCGTTGTAACGGCGAGGAGAATTTGGATGCTGAGTACTATGCGCCCCAGCGGGCTGGTACGAAGAAATCCAAGGCGGCACGGGCCACGCGCCACAAACGTGCTATGCCAGCAGCCGGCCAGAGGCACGCGCTTACAATCACGCGCGCTGCCGATGGCAAGCTGTACAAGGTTGACTCAAGTGCTCCCGCACCGACAACGAGTCGACCTTCAAAGTCCTCATCTCACTTGGGCGCATTCACTGCGTGCACAACCAAGCCGAGAGAGGCAAACTCAGTGGTCTTGAACTCCCGCGCCTCCTCTGGTTGTGCGTTTGAGGTCCGTTCAAGTCACTTCAAATGCTGTGGTTCCCCCACTACTGATCGTGATGCCTGCTTGGTATTAGATCAGGGGGCGCAGCACTCACCCGACCACCCCGGCGCTTGGCCCTGCCATGCGCCTGAGAGGGGTGTGAGGGTAGCACTCTCCTCCAACGACTTGTGCAACGTGATCACTCACAAGCGCCGGTCAGGAGAGTTGACCAACAAGCACGATGCGCCTCTCACGGGGCACACTTGTGCAGTGGTCACCATCAACTGCTGTTGCAAGACGGCAGTATCGCCAAAGCAGTCGGTCTTCCAACGGCTACAATCATCGACACCCCTCCGACATCGCCTTGGGACGAAGGTGTCAGCAGAAGAGGAACTAAAGATTGCGTCATGCAACGTGATCTCCAATTCCTCATCTGTCCGGAAGACGACTGCCAATTCTTCGTCTTCATCCAAAAGCCAGCTGAGGAAAACCAAGGCAGCTGTCACGACCTCTGGAGTGTTCGAAGGCACTCGGTCGAGGAAGAAGTCCTTGGAGGAAGCTGGGGGGTAGCCAGACCCTTATCGAGCCTCCTTCCGAAGACGAAGATGTCCAAAGCACAGCTGCGGCGGATCTTCATCAAGGCGAAGATGGCCTCCCTGAAGCCCCTCAAAATGACGATGTCCTCCAGGACACCGCCGGGGGTAGTGCTGAAAACGAAGAGGCCCTTCAAGACAGAGCTGAGGGCAGTCAGGCCCTTGCAGATGCGCATGTCGAAGACGAACTCCAGAATATGGCTGGGGGTGGCCAAACACCAGGAGAAGTAACTCCCCCACATGAGAGCGAGGCTGAGAGCGAAGCCTCAACTAATCCATCCACTTCCGGCCGTGTCATGACAGTATACATGACCGGGGGTGATCTTGAGGCTGATGCGCCGCCACAGGACATTGTCCAGCGCATAGACTCGCTAGAGGGAGGACTCAAAACCCTCTCTGCCTTAATACAAGCACTGACTCAAGCAGTGTTTGAGATGCGGTCGGCCTTGATCAGGACACCTTCAAATGGTCCCGACCCAGGAGCCAATGGAGAGTCGAGTGTGCCCCTCCAGCGGACACCCTCAGACACAGAAGCACCCCGGACATCGGAGCCCTCAAACGCTTCACTCCAGGTAGTACCTCCTTCCCCGACTCCTAGCTCCACGGAGGACGTGGTCGAAATGATCAAAGATCTGCGGGAGCGCTTTGAGTCTAAGAATAGGCAGGAGGAGCGCCAGAAGATGGGCATTCCCCAGCCTTATCCCCTTGAGTGGAATAAGGTGGTTTATCCCCGAAAGTATAAACCACAAACACTCACGCCGTATGACGGGAAGGACTCTCCACGACGGTACCTGACGTACTTCCAGTCGCAGACAGGGCATCTTCCAAAGGAGGACGCACTCCTCACCAGCATCTTTGTTGGGGCCCTGAAAGGGGTGGCGTATGACTGGTACTGCAGCCTCCCCGATAATTCTATATCGTCCTTCGACGACCTGACACGTCTCTTCCTCGACCGCTTCTACGACGGTGGGAAGGACATGACGATGGCGTCTCTCATTGAGATACGCCAGAAAGACAAGGAAACGGTTCGGGCATTCATCGAATGCTTCCGTCAGGCCTGCTTCAGGCTACCTCCAGGCATGCCAGAACATGCGCTTCTCTCCGCTTGCAGTATGAACATGCTGCCTGCAGTAAAGCTCTGGCTTAACTCTACTCCCCCTTCCGACTGGAGCTCCCTAATCATTGAAGCTGAAGCTGCAGAGAAGAAGGCGGCCAATGCACGTCTTCTGGGTGTTAGCTTCCCCGCCTTTGACGATAAGGGGAAAAAGTCCGCAACCAATAACTCCGGACGAGAAACAAAGGGGAAACAGGCATTGACTGTTAATGCCTCGAAGGGCGCATCTGCGCCTACTCAAAAGCCTCCACTGGCACCAAGACCCAAGGAGGTTTATTCATTCAATGATGACGACACCCTGCAACTCTTTGAGATACTGAAGCAGGGTGACAAGATCAAGCTTCCGGACCCGAAGCGGCCTGATGAAGTCGGGAAAGTGGACAACCCGAGGTACTGTCACTACCATCGGTTTGTCGGACACCCGACTAAGGACTGCTACGTCCTCAAAAATTATATCCAGCGCATGATCAATGCAGATGTAATCTCCGTCGACTACGAAGAGAAGACGGTGTCAGCTAATGTGGTGTCACTTCAGTTCGGCACCTTGCCGCCGACTACCACACAAGATGGCGTCGTCCCCATCCCTAAGGCGACAATGGAGGTGGTGAATTTGCCACCCACCCGTGACAATGTGAGTGGACTTGTCCCACTCACCACATCTCGAGGAGAGGTCCTCTGGGTTCACCCCGACCTCGTCTCCGAGGTAACTCAACCGGAGGTACGCCCTACCTCCAAAGCAAAAGGCAGGAAGATCAAGTCTTGCCGCACGGTCTCTTCTTCAACGGAAGAGGCGCTTCCTGTGCAGACGCATGCACAACAGAACTCCCAGCCCGGTGAAGCTGCCGCCGAAGTGGTGCCTCCTGGCACCATCCCTGAGGAGGGTTCATCCAAGCCCTCAGCAGCCAATAAACAAAAGCAAGTGGAGGCCCGTTTCGACAGACCTCTACGGAAAGAAAATACCTCGGGGCTAGCCAAGCCCCACAATTTTGACATTCTGGCACAACTGGCCAGTACTCCTGCACACTTGTCTTTGTTCGAGCTCCTGCGTCTCTCCAAGGACTCCCGAGAAGCTCTCTGCGAAGCTCTGAAGGATGCCGAATCCTTTCTCAGTCAGGTCAAGCAACCTGAAGACCTACCAACTACTTGTGCACACTGTCATTGTGCGGATGAAGTTATCCCAAACATAACCTTCACCCAACAAGACATGCTGCTCAAGCATCACCGACATAACCGACCGTTGTATTACACAGGGTACATCGGTTCGGTAAAGGTGAGCAGGATTCAGATCGATCCGGGGTCTTCCCTAAGCATCATTCCAAAGGTGCTGCTATCAAAGCTGGGGATCCCAATGTACCGGCTAGCGCCCTCCAATACGACCATCAGCGGCTTCAACGCCAGCAAGAGCGAGCCACTGGGCAAGATCCGGCTGAAGTGTCACATCGGCAGCCTCAAAACTGAGGTGACTTGTTATGTGGTGGATGCCGAGGTCAACTACAACATCTTACTCGGACGACCATGGTTACATGAGTACATGGTGGTGCCCTCCACGCTCCACCAATGCATGAAATATGTATCCACCAACGGCGTCATCCGGACGGAGTTTGCAGATATCGATCCCTTCAAAGGGATTGAGGCCTACTTCACCGATTCCGACTTGTACAAGCCACTTGACGAGGAGGAAGCCAACGACGCCGATGATGAAGCAGAGACGGCAACAGAGCCGGACTTGGAGCCCGAAGCGACTCCTGACGCCCCCTTAAAAATCCGTCTGAAAGGGAGACCACCCCAGAAGGCGCCTCCAATGAGCATCAAGCTATCAGGAAAAGCGCCAGCTCGCGAAGCTCCCCTGAAGATACGCCTCAAGGGGAAGCCACCACAAACAGCGGCTCCCCTGGTGGTAAAATTACAAGGGAAGGCGCCACTCATCGAAGGCGCAACCGAGGCACCCCTCAAGGTGCGTCTTAAAGGCAAGCCGCCGCAGTCATCCAAGATGCCGGAGAGGGCTCACATAACCCTCTCAGACCCCAAAGTCAGAGCGGTGGAGGACTCTCCTGATCCGGCCCCAGTGCTTACAGACGAGGAGCTTGGCGAATATATCTCTGCTGATGTAGACGCACCCTCCTTCGACAATGTAATCCCACGGGATAAAATTTCGTACTTTATCAATAATAGAGTGTCTTTCAATTATTCTTGTCTTCCACACTGGAATGCCATGTATGCATTAGACAACGCTCTACGGTCGATGCAAACACAAGTAACGACCGTCTACCATAATCAAATAGTCCCGTCTCAAGGAGTCTTCATAGTCCCTCCACGAAGCCGAGACGAAGGCACCATCATCTCGGGCAAAATCGAGCGTCGTCGGAACCTCCCGTCGATCGAGCCCGAACCTGATACCGGCAGAGTACAAGTCTATCGATACACGGATGCGGCTAAGCATATCATCCAAAAGATGGGCTACGACCTGAAAAGCAATAAAGGCCTAAACTACGGCAAGGGTCGGCATCTCCCTGTCCGGCTTTTGATGCCCAATGGAAAGCCACAGGATTACTATAATCGGACTCGACGGGGGTTAGGCTATGTCACGCCGCCATCAACTCCAGAGAGTTCAGACGCAGAAGACATAGAACATTCTCACTCATCAGAAGCATCGACGTGGGACTCCGATACCAGTATCGGATCAGTCTTCAGGAAAGTGCTGTCAGCTAACATGACATCGGCGCAACCTCAAAAAGATGAAGGCGAAGACCAACCGCCGGAACCCTTTGAAGAGGAACCCTGGGCTCAACGCCTAGGAGAACAATGGGAGTCTCGTTTTGAGTTACGAGAACCTCCCACCGAAGACGAAGTCGAGCAAATCGACCTCGGGGATGGGTCTTCTTCTAAACCCATCTTTATCAGCAAAAGCTTGGAAGGAGAAGACCGAGAATCTTTAGTCCAACTCGCTAAGGAGTATATCGACGTCTTCGCCTGGAGCTACGAAGACATGCCGGGTCTCGATCCACAGATCGCGATGCATAGGTTGAACATCTTACCAGATGCCAAACCTATCAAACAACAACAGCGACGCTTCCGCCCGGACATCATGAACGCCATCGATCAGGAGGTGGACAAACTCTTGACCAGTGGCTTCATCCGTGAGGAACAACACCCGGACTGGGTAGCCAACGTCGTCCCTGTCACCAAGAAGAACGGGAAGATACGAGTCTGTATCGACTTCAGGGATCTCAACTCTGCTTGCCCGAAGGATGAATTCCCGCTTCCAATCACCGATGTAATGATCGACAACACATGTGGCTTTGAACGCATGTCCTTCATGGACGGGTATTCAGGCTACAATCAAATCAAGATGTTCCCCGATGACGCAAAACACACGTCATTCAGGACTCCAAAGGGTGTTTTCTGCTACACAGTAATGCCCTTCGGCTTGAAGAACGCCGGTGCAACGTACCAGCGAGCTATGAGCACCATCTTCCGTCAACATCTTCGCAAGACAGTTGAGTGCTATGTTGACGACATCGCAGTCAAGAGCCGCCTCAAAAGAGATCACCTACAGGACCTAAAGACGGTCTTCGATCTCATGCGGGCACATCAACTCAAAATGAACCCCGCTAAATCCTTCATGGGGGTTTCTAGCGGCAAATTCTTGGGCTTTGTCATCACGGCAAAAGGCATTCATGTCGATCCCGAGAAGACTAAAGCCATCCTTAACATGGATCCTCCGAAGAACCTTCGAGAACTTCGGGGCTTACAGGGACGTTTGGCATACATCCGGAGGTTCATAGCAAACCTCTCCGGTAAATGTCAACCCTTTACTCAGCTCATGAAGAAGGGAGTCTCTTATGTCTGGACAGAGGAGTGCCAAAAGGCTTTCGACGACATCAAGGCTTACTTAACAAGCCCGCCAGTCCTAGTGGCACCTGTCGCCGGCAAACCATTCCTCCTCTACGTCCGTGCCATGGATCATTCCCTCGGCGCTTTGCTGGCTCAAAACAGCGATGCAGGCTACGAGCAAGCAATCTACTACCTCAGTCGAACACTCATCGGGGCCGAACACCGGTACAACCCCGTTGAAAAGGAGTGCTTGGCTTTGGTGTTTGCCATTCAGAAGACTCGTCATTACGTCTCGGGCCAGACAATTCACGTCATCTCCCGAGTCAATCCGCTCAGAGTTCTCATGACGAAGCCAGGGTCATTAAACTCCCGGCTGGCTACATGGGCGATCCTACTAACACCATACAACATGGTGTTTGTCCCGCAGAAGGCAGTCAAGGGTCAGGCTCTGGCTGACTTTTTAGCTGCACACCCCATCCAAGAATCTTCAAAACTCTATGAAGACATCCCGGATGAAGTCCAAGAATCAAACGTCACTGAAGGAAGCCCCGTTTGGCGGATGTTCTTTGATGGCGCTTCAAGAACGGGCCCCAATGGCCAAATCACCGCAGGAGTGGGGGTAGTCTTAGTCTTCCCCGATCAGTTGGTCATCCAGCGCGCATACTCCCTTTCGAAGCCGTGCTCCAACAATGTTGCTGAGTACAATGCACTCGTCATGGGACTCCAGCTAGCACAACAGCTGGGGGTGGATCATCTGGAAGCCTACGGCGACTCGAAACTCGTCGTAAACCAGATTCGGGGGCAATACGAGGTTCGCCATAAAGATTTGATCCCTTACCATGAAGTTGCATTGAACATCATTTCAACCTTCACTGGGTTCTTTATCGAACATGTACCCTGCCTACAAAACTTGGAGGCTGACGCTCTAGCTGGCCTCGCAGCCTCATTGGCCGCGCCCCTTGGGACTCAATACTATGTCACGGTAACTGGCCGAGACTTGATTTGTCCCAGAAACAACCTATATTTGTAAATGGCTCACGCCATGCCGACAAATACTGGGGTTAATGTCCGAGACTGGAGGTTCCCGTTCATCGACTTCGCTGTCTACGAAATCCTTCCAGAGGACCCGAAGGAAGCCGTCTCAGTCAGGAGACGCTCTCTTCGATTCTACTACGATACAGCCACTAAAACGCTATACCGACGCTCCTTCGACGGGCTTCTCCTTCGATGCCTGTCTAACGAAGAAGCGGCCGAAGCTCTTCGAGAAGCTCATGACGGAACTTGCGGAGCTCACCAACCAGGGCCTAAGTTGCAAGATCGACTGCGACGTATGGGCTACTACTGGCCAACCATGGTTGCCGACGCAGTGGAATATGCTAAGAAGTGCCATGCATGCCAACTTCATGCAGACTTCATACATACACCATCCGAACCTCTACATCCTACAGTCGCCTCCTGGCCATTCGAAGCCTGGGGCATGGACATTGTAGGGCCAATCACCCCTCCTTCATCGAGAGGACACCGCTTCATCCTGGCCATCACTGATTACTTCTCCAAATCGGCGGAAGCAGTCCCACTAGCAGAAGTAAAAAGCTCCAGGGTGGTCAGCTTTATCAAACACCATGTCATTTACCGTTTCGGGGTACCCCGGCGAATCATCCATGACAATGGTCCTCAGTTTATCAGCCACATTTTCAGCAGGTTCTGTGACAAAATCGCATTCAAAACGTGGCCTCAACCGCCTACAATCCGGCAGCAAACGGATTGGCCGAGGCATTCAACAAAACTATCGTCAGGCTACTCAAAAAAGTCGTGTCATCCAACAAATGCGACTGGAACGAAAAGCTTGGCGAATGCCTTTGGGCCTACCGTACAACGGTACGGACCCCAACAGGCAACACTCCATTCTCCCTGGTCTACGGGAGCGAAGCAGTACTGCCTCTCGAGATACAGATACCTTCGCTCCGCGTGGCAATCACAAACGATCTCACAGAAGAAGACAATCAACGTCGTCGTCTGCGGGAATTGGAGGCACTTGACGAAAAGCGTCTCCTAGCTCAACAACGCATCGAACTTTACCAAGCCCGTATATCACAGGCTTTCAACAAGAAGGTCAAGCAAAGAACTTTCCAAGTTAGCGACCTGGTTTTAGCAGTCAGAAGGCTAATGGTGTTAACTCACAAGACACCAGGGAAGTTCGAGCCCAAATGGGAAGGACCCTTCATCATTGAGACGGTATACTCAAACGGTGCTTACCGGCTCGCCAAACCCAATGGGGACTTGTTCATGATGCCCATCAACGGCAAGTTCCTAAAGAAGTACTACTCTTGACATCCTCCAAGATATGTATTTCCCCAAACAACCTCTTTTCACAAAATCAATCGCTTCCGGAACCCAGCTGTTCCGTGGCATCCTTCCGTAGAAAGATAACCACGTCCATATTACCTCTGAGTTGTCTCTCTACATCCTACAAAGCGGAACCTTACACTTCGTGAGCTTACGCTATCCTTTATGTTTACCACGTCCACATTACCTCTGAGTAAACATCCCGTACAAACAACTCCTACGTTGTCGTACATTGATCGCAGAACTTCCACGTCCACATTACCTCTGAGTTGTTCAGCGTATCCCCCAGGATCATTCCTACCACGTCCATAAACACCTCTGAGTAGGAAGATTCTATTATTTGAACCTAATGATTGCCATGTCCACATTACCTCTGAGCAAACATGTTGGTTCCTTTATACTTATTATCTGTACCTAAAAACCAAGGTGCACAAAAGATAATAGGTCCACATAAATCATCAAGTTCATGAAATCAAAAATGAACACATCAAAGAGATAGTGTATTTCTTTATTTTTTTTTTTAAAAAGGAGTACAAAAATACGCTATTTCCCCAGCAAGAGTTGCAAAAAACACATAAAAAAGAAGAGAAGCTACAATTCCCGATCCTCCCCAGGGTGGGATGAGAGTTCTCTGACTCGACGTCTCAGGTCGGCAGTACGAGTTTCCACAGTCGCCTGGACTCGCAGCTCGGCTTCTTGACGCATTAACCCGACAGCCTCAGCGGAAGTTTTACTCTCATACTTCTCATCAAGCTGTCGTCGCTGCTGAGCCAAAGCAAGGGTCCGCTGAGTAAGAGTCGTTTCCTCCTGCTTGAATGCCACGTGTTCAGCCAGGACACGCTCAGCCTCTAGTTGAAGTTGGGCCCGCTGGTCTTCAAGACGGCGCATCTGAGCATCAACCTCTGCGATGTTAGCATCCACCGCAGCCCGCTTCTCCGTCGTCTTCTTCATAGATTGAGACAGCTGCTCCGCCGCAGCCTCAGTCCCAGCCACTTCATGCTCCCAACTGCTCACCTCGGCTCGATGGGAAGCCTCGATCTCAGCCATCGACTTTCCTATCTCTGCATCTATCAAGACCGAGAGGTCATTTCGTTGGATGCGCTGCAGTTCCGCGAGCCGCTCGTCCAGCTCCATCACCGAAACCTCCAGAATTTCGGCCATATGGTCATGGCCCTGGTGAATGCGGATTAGCTTGATACAAGGCATTGCCAAAGCTTTTGCCGCCGCAAAGCTCCCCTTGGCATCTACCACTGCAGATACACCTTTCTCCAGCATTTTGTACACTCCCTCGACGAGGAATTTCACATACCCGTCGGCTTCCGCCAGCACCTGCGGCGTCATAGCAGGAGTTGAGGGAGCTACTACAGTTTGCGGACCGAAGGAAGATCCGCCGACCTCGATCTGAGAGGTTTGAATCTCGGCAGCAATAGGCTCTTCATCAACAGGGCCCAGACTGCTAGCCCGAGGAGCCGAAGGAACAGAAGGAGCCGGCGCATGCGTCGTGATAGTACCCCAAGTAGAAGGAGCAACAGAGGGTTCTACACCCTTACCCTTCTCAAGCCCGGAGAAATCACCGACGTCAACGGCTACTTCTACCCCCGACATTCTATCAGCATCAGCTACCTCCCCCGGCAAAACGGGGAGATCGACATCTATCTCCTGGCCAGCCCCAGGAGACAAGACCGGCAGAAGGGTCTCACTCTTCTCAAATCCCTCTACAGGGACAGAATCTGTCGCTACCGCCTGATCGGTAGCCATCTCTATGTCCATGGTTGAAGCCAAGGAAGGATTCGGCAATGATTCAGCCGACCTCCCTTCATCATGACCAGGAGGGGAATCAACCCTCTCCTCTATCTCCACTGCTTCTGCTGCCCCCGCAACAGACTTCTGCAGCTCCGGAGCGGTGCCATCGGAAGATGATGAACTCCATTCCTCTTCATCACCAGGAAGCTGCGCACTTGCTAAACCTTCGATATGTGAAGCCTCCGCTGTGGCCTTCGCCACCTCGGAAGCTGCTGCACCCTCAGGTTCCCTCCTGACCGGAACCTCCACGATAACAGTATCCTCCGGATCTTCCTCCATGAGAGACATCATTGTCGGCAGGATACGCACTCCAGACGAGATCGCCATCTCTTCTCGCCTACTCCCACCCGACTTTGGAGTACGAGGTTTTCTTTTTAGCGGCTCCTACAAAAGAAGATGGGATCTCGTAAGTGGCGGAACCAAAATCAGATTTAGTAGGATGTCCTTACCTCTTCGGACGCCGAATCCGATGACACCGTCGGTAACGATGCCTTCTTCTGCTTCTTCGACACAAGAGATTCAGCCCCTGTATCTGCACATCGTTTCGGTCGATCGCCCGAGGGTTCTACTTGTGATGCGGAGGGAGCACTCCGTTGACCCACCCCTGACGGACGATGCGGCCGAGCCTTCCCTGGCGTATCCCCAGTCGCTGCTAACTGGGTGCCTGCGATAAGGCTGGTCTCCCTGTCATATCCGGAGGGCGGGGCAGCCATAACACAGTAAAATTTGGCGGCCGAGTAAAGAATGGGCGGCCGCGGATCGGGGACGGGCAACGTAAAACGAGCTCCGGTACATCCGGCATTATAGTAATGCCAAGCTCGTGCACCGTCCAACAAACTTCCATCATACCCCAGGGTATTACTGGGGTTATCCAACATCATCTGAGCATAACCAAATTGCCGCACAAAACGGCTCGACAAGTACGGTTCCAGGTAGCACTGATTCCGGTTCCGGTACACCAGATGGGACGGCCGGATATTTTGCAACCAGCGGAATCTCCATTGAGGCAGAGTGGTAGTACCTTCGCCCAGGTCCCGTAAATCCTCGTTGGCCTCAAAACCCAAATAGATGGGACCAACTTTGGTAATCTCCCAACCCTGAAGACGGGATAAAACCTTTCTACAAACCGGGACACCAGTATGCGACCAGCTCCTCCGATGGAAACGACGAAGGAATGCATCTCCAGCCTTATAATCTCCTTCCGAGCCTGGGCTCATCACACTGGGATGATGCAGAATCAGCCATCCCATCAAATAGTGAAACGGCAGTTCGGCGCGCGGGAAGTTATTATTTCGGCCTCTGTCATGAATCACATTTCCAGCAAACTCTCTCAAACCTCGCTGCAGGTTACATACCATTGCGGGAAGAAGAGCCAAACGCCGACCGAAAACCAGCTTCACGGCTGGCAGGATTAAGTTTCGGGTTACCCTCTCTACGGCACCGGATCCGCCCGCAAATACGCAATCCCGGAGCCATATCATCAGGTAGGATGCCAACACCGCCTTGGGTGACATCCGATAAGCAAGATGCCAGAAGCAGCTGTAGGAGCGTGCATCTGACTGCTGGTCCTCATTTCCTCGGGGATTTTTCTCCCCTAACCTGCTCATTTCGGACAACACTTCGCTACGAGAGAGCGCCGGTGGAGTGGAAAATTGTGAGGGATCCTCCTTGTCTTGTCTAAAGACATGATCTCTCCAAGCGGTCACATGAGGCTGCGTCCCGTTCCTATCCCGTCTCTGCATATAGTAATGATGACTCGCCACTTCCTTGAAGACGGCCGTCATCTCCTCAGCCCTGTCCCCCAGGATTTGAAGTTCCTCGTTGGTGGGAAAGTACTCTTCATAAGGTTCCGACCCCCAAGGGAGTTTTGACACCTCGTACATCTCATGAAGTGCGAACCCTAATTCCCCCACCGGGGTAAAGAAGGTCCCGGTATGGATATCAAACATCTCCAGGAGTGCGAGGAACATGTGCCTATTAAGGTCAACACCTGCCTGGGTAGCACGGATCGCGGCAGTCAACCCAATCTCTCGGAGCTCAGTCTGAAACCGCGACAAGATCCAGAGCGTCAGTTTATCCCATTTGGAGACGTAATGGCACCAACCCTCCACCCGAAACTCTCCTGTCGGGTAGGAACGTTCCATCAAAAACATACGATGTGTAAAAGTCGAAGCACTATAAGCAAACGTATCAATGGGTACATTACTGAAGAGGCTCCCAGGACGTAAAGTCCGCCAAGTGTAAGAAGACCCAGACCGTACAACGGTCAAAGCATCCCTTTGGTCGGAAGTAGAATCAATTTGAATGACACCAGTCATCGCTCCCCCTGAGAAGGGGTAAGCTCCCAAGACATTCTCCTCTGGGAAACAAGGCGACAGAAGGACGTCAAAGGCCACTGACGTTCAAGTTGCTTAATAGTCATATGCACTCCATTCGCAGTAAAGAACCAGTCCTCCTTGACCTTCAGTACTGACGAATCAGTAGAAGTGAGACGGTCTCCAAACAGGAACTCAGGCTTCAGGAAGGTCACTTTATCAGATGTGGAGGGTTTAATGACTCCACGCTCCATCATCCGTTTGAGGAACCAATACTGCTGTTCACGGATTAGGGTCATTCTCTCAGGAGGCTGATCCAGCATAAGAGCATCTTGAGCAGGGTTTATCACTTCCTCGTTATGCTCTACTCCCATTTGGTTGAAGGCAGCCTCCAAGAAAACTTCACTCAAAGGCGGGATTGCCATCGACACTAGTAAAAAATCAGAAAAAAGTCAGAAGAGAACACACAAATGTGTCTAAAGGAGAAAACTGCGACGCATCACCAGGGTTTAAACCCATGCGCGTCAGCAGTATAGCCTCGGCGCATCATCAGGGTTTGAACCCATACGCGTCAGCAGTATAGCCTCAGCGCATCACCAGGGTTTAAACCCATGCGCGTCGGCGGGCAAAGACCGCGGCACATCATTAAAGACTCAAGGCCTATGTGCGTTGGCGTACGGACAATGAGACTTACCAACCACCTCCGGCCGAACTTCGACAGGCCGACGAGGAACGATAGCCGCCGCAACTTCCGCGGGCTCCTTCGCTTTCTCCTTCCCCTTGCCGGCAGCGCCGCGAGGAGTCTTGGGAGCCATTCTCTCGAAGAAGGAGAAGTTAGGGTTTTGAAGAAGAAACTCTAAAGAAGCAGAGGCACAGAGAAGAAGAACTCTTTCTCTCTCCGACTCTTACCTATTTATAGGGTATGGTCGCACGCGTGAACAGATGACGTGTGATCTCAGCCGTCGCCTCGGGTTCTGTACAAGGATAGCAGCAAATAAAACCAAAAGATCATCATTAATCTTTTCGGTTACCGAGGCACCATCATCATTAACTGAGAAGAGCATGCGCCCGAACAAGCATGCGCCCAGAAATCATGCGCCCTGACCTCCATGCTTCTTATTCAAAGTATTCCAAAACTTATTCAAAAGTTTTGAAAACTTTGAAGGGGGTCTTGTAGAAGCATGGAATTTCACAACCAGAAAGCCCATGCGCCAGACACTACATGCGCTAGAACTCAGACGAAGAACTTCACAGCAAAGTCAATAAGTATAGACATTTGAAGAAGGACTTTTCATTTTATATATAAAAGTCTATTACATGTCTAGAAAATGTTGTACAAAGGAGAATCTACAAAGAAAGAGCCTAAGTCTACAGCCAGCGGCCATCATGCGCCTTCAGATAAGCGCAGCGGCCACCATGCGTCTCCAGATAGGCGCAGCATCACTATGCGCCACCAGTGAGGCGCAGCAGATATCATGCGCCTCCATCCAGGCGCATCCCATCATCTCTTCAGCACCTCAGTTATGTGCATCCCTTCAGCCAAATTCTTCCAGCCAGGCTCACCTGGCCGAGCAGAGCCCAGTTATGTGCCGCTCTTCCAACCAGGCTCGCCCGATAAATGCTTCGACACAAAGCATTTAACCCTCTGGCTGGAACCAAGGAAGAGAAGAGCACCGCAAATGCTGTGGCCAGGGGAGGCTTCGAAAGAGCCTCCAAAGCCGAAGGAAGACCGTGATCGAAACCACGGCTAAAGGAGCAGCTTTCGACACGATCAAAGTGGGGAAACCCCACTTTGCAGGAAGAGAGAGCCTTGCACCGCCATTTCGATCTACGACTCTTTCGGAATAATGGAGACGAGGCTCGAGCATCCCTATCTTTGGATGCAACAGGCACCTTCCGCCTGCCTCAGAAGCCTTCGACTCCGTCTTTTGGATGTAACAGTCACCTTCAAGTGTATCAAAGACAACACAGCGTCTCATCTTCACCCTCGAGAGCACTTCGTCAGCAGAATGCACCCGTATGTTCAAGTTCATATTGGAAGTACGTGAGGGAATGAGAAGCAAATCTTCTCTCCATGCCAATATTTATAGGCCGGGCAGATCAAACCCACGCGCCAAGTGGATGGCCCTCCGAATTCCGTGTAATGAATTTACATTAAATGGATGAACCGGACGCCTCGAATTCAGCCAAACGGCTATTTATAGCACTCGAAGAGCGAGACAGCCGCATCATTAAAAGACATGTCCGATGTGCCAGCCAGACAGCGCATCACACAGACGCGCCTTTCGGCATTAGGCGCATCACACAGACGCGCCCTACAGTACTCGGCGCATTATAGAGGGTGCGCCCCCACGCATCTCCATACCGAGTGGAACGCCAACCGACGCGCCCACTCAGCTGTCCATCGAACATCACCAATATTAAATGCTGAACTGACAGAGTTGGCAGCACGCCTCCCAAAGTCTGAACAGTTGACAGCTTTATTCAGAAAACGAAGCGTCGGCAACGTCAGCATCATCATGACTCTATTCCGACGGTTACTGCCACGTGGCCACCCGCATGCGCCTCTACGACCATGCGTCCACACCCGCATGCGCCTCTACGGCCATGCGTCCAAACCAGCATGCGCCTCAAAAGCCATGCGCCTCAGACCCTTCACTGATATACAGAGAAGAGTCTCCAGTTAAAGTTTTGTATGCGCCTCAAAAGCCATGCGCCCCAGACTGATCTCTGATCCCGAAAGACAGAAGGAAAGTCGCCTGCATGCGCCTCAAAAGCCATGCGCCCCAAATGGTTTGTAACTCCTAAAGGTTATGAGCCGCAGCCTCCTCCTGCGCCCAATCCAAGGCGCAGCCCACCAGATCACTCCTCTCCACCAAATCCGAGATCTTCGAACCATGAGTCGACGACACGTGTCTTTTGACTCAACTCGTCCAAGATTTCAGCAACGGAAAGATCTTCCCCCTGCTACGTGCCGGCTCACAACAGCAGTATGAAGAGTTCTTCCCCTCGATCAGGGTGCAGCATCCATGCGCCTCCATCAGCAACCTCCACGTGGCGTCCCCACACCGGTACATCCTACATGCGCGCATGAGCAGCCAGCCTGCAAAACTATAAATAGAAGGATCATCCCCTTCACACAGACACAGAGACTCAGAACATAAGACTCACAGAGAATCCACAACAGAGAATCACCGGAGAGGCAGTTCTAGACACTCAACGTCTTCCTCCTCTCGGCAAGCTCCAGCACCCAGAGTAATCAACACCTTCAGAGAACCGATAACCGCCGTCAGCCGGTCAACGGAGTCAACGCATTACCACTCGCTCCATTGGCACTAAGGACCCAGCTTAAACAAAAGTGTACTCCTAGGACTACATCTAAGTCCTATATTGTATCACTGTTCTGTTTGTATTAAGATTTCAATCAAAACAATTTTAATAGCAAACATACGAGTAACAACGAGTATGTCGGCGAGGCGATGTGATCGTGCAGAGCCTTAGAACGTATCACGCTTAGTTGGTCATGACTTCGTATATCTCGAATGAGATGTCGTTCGGACAACTTGTGAATGGGCAACATGAGTTAGAAAACGATTCGGAACGATGAATAAAAGTGAATGTCTTGATCGAGGAAGCTCGAGGATTGCACGTGTGATTTTGAATTGAATCGAATGGAATTGTGGTGTATCCAGTTCGGATAATAGCATCAGTCGCACGACTCGAAATTGGTTGCAAAGGAAGATCGTCAGGTTACGCATATCGTCGATGGTATTGAGGCGTATCAAAGATCGATATGCGATAACTCAGAGGTACTCTGACTCGGCGAATGACGATCGTACAAATGTCATTGTTCCGATGGATGCTATACTCGGGATGTTGAAATGTGTCGAGGAAAAGATAAACTTGGCTCGAGGATTTTCTAGTTGAACGAATTACGGTCGGACTATCGAAGTGAGATCATGGCTTGGAGGAAAATGAAACGTTTGGATTTGCTTCGTCGATAACCACAACATTGACGTTCTTGTCTTATGCGAGCGCAACCCCAACCTCACACATGCGTTACGCCGATTAGGGCGATCACTCCGCGTGAGTGCTAGTATAGTGATTCATACAGCGGGGGTGATCGAACTTGCATGGAGTGGCAATTTGATGCATCGACTTGTGGTTTGATGCGAAGGTGGACTCGAGAATGACTTAGCATGCATGACGGTCGAACTTGAGGATTGAGTAGGTCCAATCCGCGTATCAAAAATGAATTAGTCTAGACTCAAACAAGAGTTACGCCCCGATGAGAATGATTATTCCGCGGGAGCGTTGCATGGTGATTCATGAACCACCGTGGATAATCGGACTCGCGTGAGATTGGGGCACAACATATTGTCAAAGCTAGACGACCTCGTGATCGAATACATTAATTGGTTAGAATTGGTGATTTGAATGGATTCGAATACGCACAACGAATGCATTGATACGAATAGGTGATCGTGCTCGATGTTTAGAAATCTGAGTGACGCGAGCTTGGGTAAAAAACCCCGTACTATCGACTTTGGTTTGACCCTAGGATTGGGGTCAGTGTTGGCATTATTGTTGGGGAACTATGATTCCAATCCTGACATTGACTTAGCCTCGAAAAGATGGCCTAGCGGTTAGACGAGACGTCCTGTTTCAAGAGTTATCAATCGAAAGATTGATCTTGAGGATTGGTATGAATGGATAGTGTGAATCACGAATATAGGAATACCCCTCACGAGATTCGGCTGACATGCATATATTTCAGGGACGCTTGAGTATGTGCACGATGCGACTCGAGTGAGAATGACGAATTCTCTATCATGCGGCTTGGTTGAAATGCATGTATTTTGGAGACGTCTGGAATGCGTGCACGATCCAACCAAGTGATACGTTGAGTTCAAGAAAGACATGAGGAATGGAAGAGTGTCAAGAATTTGAGATCGTGTTAAAGGAAAAGGATCAATGCTAGTACGAGCGTGGCTCAAAATCGAAGAAATGCGTAGGTGCAGTACGTATGATAATTATGGCAAACCTCGCATGATTGTTATAGTTCCATGTCTAGGAACGATTAAGTCTTGACCATAGAAATGGTAGGATGGCTTGCCTTCAGAAAAGTCTCGAGGACGAGACTTATTCTGAGTGGTGTATGTTGTAGTGCCCCGTCCCGCAAAGTCAATCGGAGGAATCGAAACGCCGACGGCGTTCGAACTTAGCCTTGCAACGGCTGCTCGAAGGCTTGCTCGATCGAGGCGACTCCTCGCTCCGATGGGGTAGTTTCGGTGAACTTGCCTCATCTTAGCCTTCACTTAATAACTCGCATGTTTTCAACTTGCACAAGTAGGCTAACATAAAAGCTACGAACGCACATAGCTACGGGAATAATCCCGACGGGTCGAAATATGCTAGAACTTGGAAAAGATCCTACGGCCGTCTTAGAAGTTTGCTCAGCGTATTTTTAAAATGACACTCGATCCTTCGTCCCGTGGCTTGGGAGAAGGAAACTTGCCTAAGTTGCTAAGTTGCTCCAATACTCGAATTGGCCTAAGTCATAGGCGTCGCCCGCATGAATGCTTGATAAAGCATGCATGGTCCCGTCGTTTTGCCCCAACGCTCGAATCAGCCTAAGTCATAGGTGTCGCCTGCATGAATGCTTAATAAAGCATGCACGGTCCCGTTGTGTAAGTCTTGGCATAGCCTTCGCATGTCCCGCACGGCTTGGCATAGCCTTCGCATGTCCCGCACGGTTTGGCATAGCCTTCGCATGTCCCGTTGGTTAAAGTCATATTGTACGGCTTGTTGGCTTAAGTCTAGGCACCCGAGAACTTGGTTGTTCAAGTCGACCCCGTGCATAGCACGTTCCCTCGACGCGGAGCTCAGCGTAGCCTTTGCTCGTCGAGTCGCTGCCCGAATAAGTTAGACAAGAGTTATGTTGGACTATCAAAGCCATTTCTAGCACTGTCCCGCTCTATCTGCGGTTGTCAAGTCGCGTAGTCCCTTGAGAACAAGGCTCGTCGTATAAAGTATATGACTTGAGCGATAGCGTCGCCTATAGAACCAGGTCTGTCTGAGGCACGAGCTACGGTAGATTTAGTAAAGAGTATGCTACGATCAAAGGAAGTCCACGCGACTGGTTGTCGCCGAGATCGGTCCCGTTACTTGGGAGTCTCGCTATGTCTCGACAAGGAAACACGCGAGATCGGTCCCGCTATTTGGGAGTCTCGCTAAGTCTTGATAAGTCTTGTATACGAGATCAGTCCCGCTACTTGGGAGTCTCGTTAAGTCTCGATAAGTCTTGGCAAGGAATCACACAAGATCGGTCTCGCTACTTGGGAGTCTCGATAGAAAGGAGGAAAGAATGGTCATATTAAGGAAAGATTTGATAGATCGAGTTGAGTCTTGCATGGTCATTGGACAACTTTTCGACAAGGTGTAGTCTTCTCGAATGATCGCCGGGGCACCGAGATCATGTCGGCCCGGGAGAAGCGGGGCGGCTCACGGTAGGATGCTGGATAACCGCATGGGAGATACTTGGCACTTCTGGGGCTAGCTACCCACGGAGGGACGAGCCGATATCTCGAGCCAAGTCTAAGATAGCTTGACATTGCTAGTGACCACTCATGTAGATGGGTCGGCAGAATAGCGGCACACCGCGTGTATGTCTTTGGATTGGGTCTAGAGCTTGAATGCAGGTCTAGTCGATAACACAAGGTCTGGGCCTAAGATCGAGCTGCAACATAGGCACCGTGCTTGGCATGATAGATGGCATCGGGATATTCATGGAATCGACACTAGGTTTGACAAGTCTTGTCTAAGTTGGTTTATGAGTCGAACAGGAAGACCGCAAGGCGGTAGCATGATAAGTCTTGATAAGTTGCGAGGTGCGGCCTCAATCTTGATGCACGAACAAGCCTAGGCAAGGTCTAGAGGCACGACCTGCACGAGTCGTCCCCCTTGACGTCACTAGCACGAGAATTGGTCTAGAGGCACTTGAGTTTAAGTGAAGGTCTTGGCACGGCCGAGTTCGCATAAGTTGCTCCTCGACGAAGCGCTGCATCGAATGCGTTGAAGTTACAAATAAGAGTATGGCACGACCCTGCCGTCCCGAGTTGAGTTCAGTCATGTACATAAGCGATGAGGCACTGCCTCGATCGAAATACACGTTGGCATGATAGCACGGCTATGTCGTCGCATAACAAGTTGGTTAGACGTCGTAGTCCTAAAACGAATCCTAAGGCAAGACTAGAAAGACAATCGTAAAGGGACTTGTATTGTACAAAGTAAATGAAACGTGTCGATTTTGTATGGATGGGCGAGGAGCTCACTCCACCAGTACAGTTGAGTACTGACACCCATACAGTTTCCATGTGCAGGCACAAGTAGAAGCTCGTAGCACGGAGCTCGCTTAGATGCGTCGAGGCACGGAGTTCCTTGGCGATTCGAAGCGTGCGACCGCATGGAATCGAAGACTTATACAGGACATAATGTATGGACGTTGCCTTCCGAAGCTTCCGCTGGCTCAAGTATTGTATCGAGAGATGAGAGAGAGCAGAGTGACTTGTAAAATGAGAGAAAAGTGAGCACGAGAGACTTGTAATCATGGCCTTGCGCCTATTGTAATCTCATTGTTCAATATCAATAAAAGAGTTCTTTTGAATAACTTGTGTTTTGCCTTTAAATTTTCGCTGCATGTTCAATGTTTCTACTTGGGACTTCTGTGCGATGACCCCGTCGCCGCCGATGTAATAGGCCGTTATGAAACTGCCTTGCACGAGCGCAATCTAGGCTCGTACGGCATCACGCCTTAGCGAGGACGATCGCTCCTACGGGAGCGGGGCGTGACACAGGTGGACGAAGTATTCGAGTTTTTCAAGTTGTGTTGTACTCAAAAGCTTTGTTCAGATGTTCATGTTCACTCAGTTGCTCAATTGTTCAGTTTAGTTCACTCAGTTGTTCAGCTTAGTTCATTCAGTTGTTCAGACTTCTCAGATTTCTTGTTTCAATGCAAGGTATCGCACGTGGAATGCCACAATCGAGTCAACTTAATCTATATGCATCGGTCACTGGCATCACAAGCCATTTTGGACTATCCATCTTGGTATCGTGGTTCTCTATCAGCCGTTGATGGCTGGTACACCCTGATAGGCCACGCAATACCCGACTTACGCCTCTTAGGTGGCCGACCCCGCACCCAAGCTGCCCGTAAGCCATGATTCTACCTAGGCCGGCCACGATATTGTTGATCGTTGCCTTGGAATCCTTATTCATTTATTTTTCTCATGCACCGAGTTGTCCGCGACCATTTTATATTGTCTTGTCATTTTTAACTTAACGGGCTATCTTTGAGCTATAGGTTGTCTTTGAGCCATAGTCGATTACCGACTAGATTGGCGGCAACATCCGTGCAGCGTGGGTAGCGAGCCCCGTTGCACGTCCCCGTCATACCTGTCGCTAATCCTTCTTATCTTCTCTTATGCCTTCCTTTTCATTCATTCATTCATTCTTTTCTTTCTTTCACTTGTTCATTCGTTCATTCATTCGTTCACTTATTCATTTATTTATTCGTTGATTCATTCATTCACTTATTCGTTCATTTATTCATTATGCAGCTCCCTGTACGGGAACCGCCTTGGCGACCCATTGGTCCCGAAGTCTTACGATGTTTCTATACTCTGCTTGGAACGACTATGTTGATAGTCTTCCTCCCTCATTTTAGTAAACCATTCATTGTTTCATGTCTCAAGTTGTGATACAATCCAGTGACTATCATTTCATTCATAATTGAACGCATAAGTAAATCTACTCGAAACATAAGTTGTGCGTTGGCACGAGCGTGGAGTGCGGTGCGAGAGTTCGAGTAATTTCCCAAGTTCATTTTCATATTCTACACAAGCATACAAGATGGGATTATTCCCTTAGCTAGGTGCGTTGAGTCGTTTTATTAGCATGCACGGTGTTATCGCCTAGCGATCTAGCCATATTGTCCGTATTATTATGTGTCTAGGCTAAGCAAAGACAGGTTCATCGGAGCCACCCACCTTAGCGATGATTGCATCGGCCGAGCGAGACTCCGAGCGCGTCTTTGAAAGTCTAAGTCTCGATTCTTCTTGAAGTGCCAACTTAATACTTGCATCGATTCGCATCGATACTTCATTGGGTCAACGCAATTCTTCGAGTCAACGATTCATTTGAGTCGTTGCACATGCCATTTGAATCGGTATTCCGCTAGGATGGAGCGGGTCGTTACATATTCCACAGAGGGTTTAATATAATGAGGAGGATTGTAAGGCTATATATAACCATGAAATTATCAATAAAATTATAACAAAATATTCAACATAAATAGCAAAAGCACCTTTGGAAAACATCCTCTTCTTGTTTTCAAGACCATGCAAAAATAATAATAGTTTGGCTTATCGAAAAAAAAAGTGTTTTCAAATAATTTTGCTGCTACTTTTTCAATAAATAAGAAGAAAAATCAGACCTAACCCAAAATAATTTGTACTAAACCCAATATTAGAAGGTACTTTTGTACTTTTAACGAGAGTAGTTAATAAATATATATCAATACTCCCATCTCGTGGAAAGGTAAAAAAATTATTAGAATTAGTAAAATTATAAATCTTGCATCTCAAAAAAATAATAATATAAATCGTCAACCTTTTTCTAAAGTACTAGAATTAAGTAAGTTGACCTCATTTAGAAAAAAAGAGAAAATTTTTTGACTTCTATACCACCCATTCATATGAATTTGTACTTATATTCTATTTTGTGTTTATTAGACATGTATCTTACTTTTTGTCACGAAAAATATTCGTTTTATCAAGAAAAATATCTATTTTGTCACAAAAATATTTTTCATAACAAAAAAATAAATGTAATTTTAATAAACGTAAAAAGTGATTGTAAGTACAAATTTATATTAATAAAAGCTCTCATTTTCTGTTGAGTAGCCGTTCGAGTAAGTCTTGAATGAGCTCCTATAAAGGTTGATGCAAATTAACGAATTTTTGTTCGACGTCTCCGAGCTATATATTCTCGTTTAACTCTGGTCATTGAATCAATTTAAACTTTAATGAATAACTAATTGATTTTTCTTCTTTCAGTCATCCTTTTATTTCCGGGTTGCTTAATAACAAAACAGATTATTCCAATATATAAAATAAAAATTCCAATGACTTTTGCTACTACGACCTTTCCAACCACGATTTTTTATTCCTTCCAGACATTTACTTGGAAATAAGAAATTTTATCGATATAAAAAAATCAAAATAGTGGATTCTGTCGTTTCTATGGTTACTTCGTAAACGGTGAGGTCCTCTCTATACAGTCCTCTTTCATTTCATTTAATCGAAAGTCAAAAAAATCTCTTAGAAAACAAAAACTATTTTTTTCTTCTTCCAAATTCCAGTCCAAAACAAGTTGCACAGTGGTGTCTGGAACAGATTCTGCTTGGCATCCAAGTAACCAAGACTTTCCCACACCACCTCCCTAATTTCATTTTATATTTAGAGCTAACAAACTCCAACGCCTCCTATTCATCCTATATTTATCACAAAACCCCCTGCTTTGAATCCACAAAAGGAAGAAATTTGCCGATTGAGTCCGGCCATGGCCGGGTCTGCAAACTCGAAGGGTCCTCCGAAGCTCCCGATCCCCGTGAAGAGGAACGTCCTCATCACCAGCGCCTTGCCGTACGTCAACAACGTCCCCCACCTCGGAAACATCATCGGATGTAATTACTTACACCAACACCCCTCTTTTTTTTTTCGTTTCAGACCCTCTTTTTTTTTTTTTTCCGTAGAGTTTGCACTCTTAATTGTTTTGATTTGGTTAGGTGTGCTGAGCGCGGACGTGTTCGCGCGCTACTGCCGGCTGAGGGGCTACAATGCAATCTACATCTGCGGGACGGACGAGTACGGGACCGCCACCGAGACCAAGGCCATGGCGGACAACTGCTCGCCCAAAGAGATCTGCGACAAGTCCGTAAAAAGAATTTTTTTTTTTTACAAAATAAATTATTTTGTTACATGCAAATACAATTAAGTGTCCACTATTAGTGCTTTTCTTGATTCTCACCACAATAACATACATGAGGGGATAAGATTCCCATATAATGCATGATATTCGATGCCGGAAATTCTATATTGCAGGGGAATAAGATGCTTTATACCAAACACAGTAATACCAGAATTTCTAGGAACCCATCTCCCCCCCCCCCCCCCCCCCCCCCTCTTTTTTTTTTTTTTTCTCTCTGACTCTCTCTCTCATGTGTTATGAGTATTACAGGGACTACACGTAGTATTACAGGGACTACACGTAGAAATTTTATAAAACATAGGGTAGTCAGTGTTATAAGTTTCTATAGAAAATATAAACTATAAGGGTAGTCCGTGTAATTAGTTTCAAAGTAGGGGTGGTTTGTGTAATAAGTGTAAATCATAGGGGTAGTCAACGCAATTTGCCCTTACACCTAAGACCGACAATATGCAGTCCTGGTGTGTAAAGAACACGAAATTCGTGTAATGATAGGTGGGAGTTAATAGACGAGTACACTTGAGTCGTTCTTCTCTACATATGAGCATCGTGTCCCCTTTTTTAGGGAACTGGCTTGTTCCAATTAGGGGTTTTCGTTTTGTGCAGAGATTTTTTTTTTTACTTTACTTTTGCCTTCTTCTCCGAGCTCCGTAAGGGCTCTTAATGGCACCCAAGCGTTTCTGATGAGAAGGGAAAGATTGCTGCGTCTTTCGTCAGGGTGGCAACGGCCAAGAATTTGTCTACGAAGGATGCGCTTCGTCCACCCGATCCAACATTGGTTGCTGGTAAGTCCTCGTCTCTGGACGGCGAGTATGCTTCTATTTTTTTTTTTTTTTTTTAAATTACAAGTGTAAGGGATGTGAGAGCATTTAACCATGGGATAAAGGATAATGGGTTGTTTTTTTAGTTATGATTTAATCGTGATACTTTATCTACTTTGTCCAAGAGAGTGTACCGTCTTGAGTGAGGGTCAGTGGGGTTAAAAGAGGGGGAGTTAAGTGAGGGGGAGTAGAGTCAATACATAGAACCTTGTTTGGATTGGAGGAAGAGTTAAGTGAGGGGTGTTTAATAACTCTTGTTTGGATTGGAGGTTTTGAGTGATAAGAGAATTAATAAAAGTATGATAGTTACCAAAATAACCTTATTACATATGTCATAAAATTAAATTTGATTGAAATTTTAATTATAACTTGTCAAAATATATTCACAAATTAGGAAGGTACGGAACAACATGTTGAAAACAAAAAAATGGGAGAAAAATCATGATATTTTATAGAACAAATGAGGGATATTTATGACTTTTTAAACAAACCCCCCCCCCCCCCCCTCCAATCACCCTCCTTAACCCTCTGATTTGGGGGGTTAAAAAAATGGACAAAAGATGGTGAAATAAATCCTCACTTAACCCTCTATAACTCTTCCTCCTAAACCCCCACTCTCAAACCAAGCATGGTTTTATTTTTCCTTCACTTAACCTTCCCTCACTTAACTCTCTTAATCCTCAATCCAAGCGGGCCCTGAGGGAGAGAGAATAAGATGGAGTAGGAGAGAGAAATCCCTCTCCACTAAAGTGTGTGTGGAGAGAGAGAGAGAGAGAGAGAGAGAGAGAGAGAGAGAGAGAGACGTACACTTTCTACAAAAGTCAACATTTATGTCGTGTGGGATAGTGGGTGAGGTAATAGCCGTTATATATATACTAGTCTACATGTACGTGCTTTGCACGTATTTTAATTAGAATACCATAATATCAGCTGTTGTCTTTCGTCTTTTTTCAGATGACTATTCATGTGTGTGTTTTCTTTTTACAATACCAACAGATTCGAAGTACGAATTTTATTTTTTTTAATTTTCTATTGAAAATAATAACCTTTGAAAAATGGTAAAAACATAAAAATATATTACTATTGGAACATGAAGAGTTGTATGGAAAAAGAAAACTCTATAGCATGTAAACTTTATTGCTTTGACTCTTAAATATAAATGACATACAAGTTGATATAATAACATCAAGTCATAAAATACTAAAGGGTATTTTAGGAATTCAAAAGTTTCACCACCAAGTTTTCCTATTATATAGTAGAATATATATATATATATATATATATATATAAGATTGTTGGATATATTGACTTTTTCTTTATGAAATCCGTAAACAAAAATTAAAGTTACCGGCCTCCGGGGAAGTCGCGCAAGAAGCACTGCCCTAAGAGTGAATCCGGGTCTGTGTGCAGACTTTTTCCGAATGCTCCTAGTGGAAAAACTCCCGCTCTACCGGTATCTCCTCGTTGCACACAACTTGGAAAGAGTGACCTTGAACTTAGCTCTGCCTAGAGCAAGGAAAAGAAGAGAATGAGAGAGTTTTGGAGAGATTGAGTTGGAACAGGATTTTAGTATTTTCTTTTAGATGTTCCGTGTTCTCAGAAGGTTGAGAAAGCAACAATATATAGAGGGCTCAAATCTATTGCCAACGGACAGAATTCAATGGGTTTAAAAGCAGACATTACGAAATAAAGACAAAATTCAATTGATTTAAAAGAAGACGTTATGAAATAAAAACAATGCAAAAAACATGGTTCATTGAACCTGGACGTTCAAAATATTAAAGAGAAATAATATAAACACTATCATATGAATGCACAGCCGATGTGGGACTAAAGAGATTGGAATTTGAGCTTTTGCTCATCTTGTGTGAAGGAACAAACACACAAAGCTAACAATCCCCCCCCCAAAGGTCAAGTTCCAAAGTAATAGAAGAAAAAAAAATAAGAGAAGAATAAGATAATTTTTGGGCAGTTATATACTATGCATAAATGAGATGGACTACAGCCTTGAATCTCACGTAGTGACTATTGTCTTTGTCTGAAAAAGAGCTTGATGGACTACACCTTGAATCAGACTTCTTGAACCAGATTCAGAAAATAGCACACATAGTACGCTAGAGGTTCTTAGGTCTATCGGGTAGCGCGTTTGATTAGCTATGCGCACTTTTCTACATTCATGAGAGTTGTCTAGGATTGCCATGTCCTATAGTCGCGGCCTTCACGACCTCTCATATAGGTAAGTCCTCAAGGGTTGGTGATAGGAGTCAACCCTGTATATTATGCTTGGACTTATTAAGAGTTAAAACTCACCCTAACCATATCACTTCGGAACACTGTCACCATAGGGATGGGGTATCCATGTACATATGTACAGCCTCTTGGGCATTTATTTTAAGAGAATTTAATATCAGGGTCAGTGTTCCATAATAGTTACCTAGTCCAGCTTGTTCTACCCATTGAATCAGCTTTTTGGGATCTCGAGTCAGACTCGGTTGGGTTGCCACTGCTGGTGACTAAATTATGGACTTAACCCCACCCCCCTCGATAATTCTAGGATTAATTTTCTAGACAAAACTCTTCGTCAAGAGTAAACAGACTCTTCGTCAAGATATCTGTAAAGTTCTTTTATGACTTGATAGTCAAGAACTACATTTTTGCCTTTTAGGTTTTTTTAATGTCTTAAAACGCAGCTGCATGTACCTGTTCATCTTAGAATTCACAAAAAAATACTTTTAGCATAATTTAAAATAAATGACATGTATAAAATTATGTAGATCATGTAAAGTATAAAATGTTTGAGCCATACAACTTCAGTACAAGATGTGACTGAAGATAACATTTCAGAGTATATAATACTCTTAGCTATGGTAGATTTATTACACAAACCTCAAGAGATGACAACTCCTCATAGAGTAAAAAAATATCCATAAATGGAATGGATGTCATATGAGTCAGTTATCCATTTTGTATTCGAAAGACCTTCTATGACATAAGAGTATCTAATATGATACAATTTATTGTCTAGAGTACCCTTAAAAATATTCTTTCTAGTAGAATAGAATAATTGATTTGACTGATTTAGAAATCAGACTTAGTGACATCCGACTCATTCAACATATGTGTGATTTCACTAATTACTGATATAAGTCCTAAAACAGTGAGCCAAAACTCATATGACTCTGTTGTAATGCCCCGCTCCGCACGGTGCATTATGATGAGTCGTTGACTCGAAGAGTTGCGTTGACCCGATGAAGTATCGATGCGAATCGATGCGAGAGTTACGTTGGCCAAAGGTAAGCTTTGAGTCGGTTGGAATCTATGAATCGAATCGATGCAAAGGATAAGTTCCGTTGAGCAAGTGCTAATGTTGGTTGATCTGGTGTGCAGGCTATGCCTTTATGCTGGATTACGGATCGTAGTATGGGCGCGATAGGCCAAATCAACCGAGTAGTTCAAAGGAATGGCTAAGTCCGGGAGTTAGCTATGCGATCGAGTTATAGAAGCAAGACGCTTCAGCTCGGCGAAACGGCAAGGTGTATCGGCTTAAGGTGGGCGGGTTCTTGACTCTCTCTTCCTATTCCTTTACGTCTAATAAGATATGTTATGGTATGCGTAAGATGCTATCGAGTTAGCGAGCGTGGCTCGGCGAGTAAGTGTCTAAATATGCGTTGAACACTAAGGTAGAACATTGAACAATCGAACAATTGAAGCGACGTGCATCAAGTGTACGAGTCGCGGTAGGACAATGATGGTAGAACATTGAAAGACGATATTGAGATGTGCATCATGTGCACGGCTCCGAGAACATTGAACACTAGGCGTAGAACATTGAATACGGCGCTGAACGTGTCCTCGGACACTTATGCTACGAAAAGACTAAGTAACTACGGAACTAGGCTATGGGAATGACTTACGAATGGTACGCGTTGAATACGAGTACGAGATGACTAAGCCGTTGGGCGTCGTGCATCAATATGGATGTGTTGGGGCATAACGCCGACGGAGCTCCCCATATGAATGGTGGATTATGTTTATGAGATGCGAATATGTTTATGGCACGGGAAACCGTTTATGTATCGAGACTATGTTTATGCAACGGAGGATTTGGTTGAATTGTTATGTGTGTTTGCTATGGCGCGTATTGCAAGGTCAATGGACTCGGATGGCTCGTGCACGGGTACGGCTTTCCTCGAACGGTTACGCCGGGGCGCCGGGACCGCTCGGCCTAGGAAGGAATTATGTGTGGTATTTATGGTGCACAACATTCGGACGGATTGCGACCGTTCAGTGCTGTGATAAGCTATGATATCCGTAAGTTTGGGATCCTTCGGATATTGGGCTAGCAACCCGTATCGAAGCGATTGTAGGCTTACACATAAGAGATGCCAAGTCCATTACGGTGCGAAATACCGTGACCTTCATATAGATAGGGCCGGTGGGCTGAGATGAGAGTCGGGTGCAGGCGCAGGGCCTGCGACCCTTATGCATATGTCTAAGTTTATGATCGGTTGGTTGCGTGAGTTTTATGAATTCTTATGCTAAGTGCTAACCATTGCAGGCTAAGGAATATGGGACGGAGACGAGCACGATCACTATATTTATGTCATATTATGTCTAACTGTATCTGCCGCAGGGACATGGTATTGGACACATTCATGATATGGTGCTATGTTTAAGTATTGCCATGAAATCGATCCTAAGGCTAAATAGAAAGATCACCAAATTAAGATGCATGCTCACTAAGTTGATTTAGTGTTTGGTTTGGGTGCGAGCGGGTTTTGATCAGTGCGAAGCGAGGACGAAAGCACTAATCCCCCACTAGTTTATGTGCAGGCTCAGGTTATGATTGACTCGGGGCGGAGCTTGGCTTGGACGTGCCGAGGCATGGAGTCCTTGGCGTTCAAGAGGAGCTACCGCATAGGGTTCGGACTTGCGACATGGAGATGTTCGGCCGAAGACTACTTGGTGGCTATAAAGAGGCATAATGTATGGAACAATGTAATCCTTTGTGAGCTAGAGAGATCATGAGCGTTGTAGCCAATTGGCATATATGTTGGACTATTTAGAGCCTTTGTAACCTTCAGTTCATTATGAATAAAAGAGATTCTTATTGTATTCTTTGTTTCCTTCCGCTGCTTATGTTACGAATTTGAGATAATCACTATGTGAAGCGTTATCTTGCCTTGCACGAGCGCAACTCCAGGCTCGTGCGGCATCACGCCCCAGCGAGGACGATGATTCGGGTAAAATCTAGCAAGGACGAGCGATTTTCCGGATCGGGGCGTGACATCTGTCACCTCTTAAAGTAAGATTAACTTTCAGTCTTGGCTCTAAAGATTTATCGTTACTAGCCATGTTTGCAAAATGACAGTTTAGAATAATAATTTAAGTGAGTTTGCTAATTGACCTTATGAAATTTTTAGTTTATCAAGTTTTGATCAACTTGAGTTAGCTGCAGGGGCCGGTTCCCAGCTAGCGGAGGTCCACAGGGGGATGATTAAATACCGTGTCGCTTAGAGCTATTTACGTCCGGTTGACAGAAGGACTCTTTTAGCTTGTACCCAAAATAATCTTAACTTTTTAAAACTTTATATTTATAGGAATTTGCACTATTGCTAAACTATTTTCTTTTGACTAAATTGTTTGAATGAATCAAAAGAATTATAATGTCATATATTATATGCAAAACAAAGTTTGTCTAACATAATCTGAATATTGTCACTGAACAATATTGTGATTTCTTTGCCTGACTTTGAAATTCTAATATTGTGACAATATGATCAGCTAATGTTCAAACATGCAAATCGAACTAGAAAAAATTTCATATCGCTTTAATACAATAATGTATAATATTATAATCATTTCCACATGATCAGGACTTATTAATAACAAAATAAAAGATATGTTATATTTAGACATTATTTAGAGATAAAACATTCACTATATCGAAAAATTTAGAAAATAAGATTTACAAAAATCAAGTTTATAATAATGGACCCCAAAAAATTGTATTGCTTACCTTCACCCTTAGCATGTTTGAGTCTTTTCTAATGAGTCACAATCTCTAATGCTTCTGTCTTAGAGAGAGAACATTACAAAAATCATGTTAAGAGTACAAAAATAATTTTGTATTATTGTCACCGTTAACAAATTGCTATTTCATAGTTAGTTAAAATATATTTATAATGATTTTTGTCTTCAAGGAAATAGAGGTTAGTTTGCATATTAATAAAACGATGCAAAAAATTATCATTTATTTTTCTACAAGTCAATTTTTTTTCCATAGTATTGGAAACTGAAAATAATTCAATCATACAAGATTTTGAAGACAACACACACACACATACACACACACACACACACACACACACACATATATATATATATATATATATATATATATATATATATATATATATATGACGAAAATCTCGAACGATATATTGTACTAAACAATATTGAGTTGTTAGACAATATACACACTTGGTATATACTAACCAGAATAAGCTAAACAATGTATGTATTTAATGGCCAAAATTTTTCAATATCATCCGATATAAAAGATATTGACTTATACAAAGTTTATGTGCAATTTTGGACGGAATCATTCCAAATCCAGTAAGATTATACTGACTCATGTCACAATCAACCGATTTTATGAATACATACAATGTATTTTATTTTAAGTTATAGATCCACAAAGTTTATAGATACACACTCAAAAACATTGTAGAAAATGACAATTATGTAAATATGAGATAGATTTAGTTATCACCATTTTGAGTTTGAAATTCAATCTGAGTGCAAACAAATCTAAAACACAAGACACTGCTTGAGCCCAAATAAAATCAAAGCAAAAAATTTAAAATTTTAATTTGAATAGTTATAACTCACTATTATTGCTATAAATGCAATAATACTATAAATAAATGAGATTCACTATTAATGTGTTTAAATAGTAACTCATAATATACTTGCCATACATTAAAGATCATGACAATCAAATCCACCGCTCATTTAAACCAAACGTTACAATGACATTATTGCTATAAATGCAATAATACTATAAATAAATGAGATTCACTATTAATGTGTTTAAATAGTAACTCATAATATACTTGTCATACATTAAAGATCATGACAATCAAATCTACCGCTCATTTAAACCAAATGTTACAATGACATTACTGCTAGAAATTTATTTAAGAGCATAAGTTATGTGACTTATACTCATTTATTATGTTAACATTACTAATCTATATTCAGTTTTGCTTTACTGGTATAAGCCACTTAGATAAAAGAATTTTGTTTTTTAATCTTCTTTTAAAATTCATAAGTATAAATGACAACTAGTTTGTGCAGAGATACTTAGTTTTAGCAATCATTTTTTGAGGCTCCATAAATTAGAATAAAAGAGTATATTTGAAAATCCCAAAATAGAAGGTTTTAACAAAATTGTGCAAGGTAATTGTTCTCTATGCAATTTCCAGGAGTAATCCTTCCTAATAGAATTTCACTAAGGACTTGAGATCCGCGTATCCTTTTGCAGGCTACATAAATTCTACGTAATTTTTTTCAACTTTAAAATATATATAGTTTGATTTACTCATTTGATTTTCATCCTTTAAGTATTGAGATATATATATGCAACCGTTTTATTTCTTATTTCGTTATTAAAATATTCATGAATTATTATTTTAGTCAATACAGTGTATTTGGTGACATTTGTTAGATATCCAAAGCATACTTGGCTCCATGGGAAAACTGGTAGTTCGAGACCCCATCAAGCCACATTCTGCAATGATATCCAAAGCATACTTCCTCTGACATAAGAAAATTCCTTCTGCACTCCGAGCCACCTCTATGCCAAGGAAATACTTCAATACACCGAGGTCCTTCATGTGAAAACAAGAACTGAGGTACTTTTTGAAGCTATCTAAAGCACCTGAGTTATTACCAGACACAATCATATCATCCACATAGATCAAAACATGCAACTCTACCTTCTCTTTCAAAAAAGAGAAAAGGGAATAATCTGAATGAGACTGAGTAAATCCATAAGAAATCAGAGAAGCAGCTAGCTTAGCAAACCAACAACGTGGTGCCTGTTTCAGTCCATAGAGAGACTTACGCAGGCGACACACTTTGTTGGGTTCACTATGCGAAAAACCTAGCGGCAACTTCATATACACCTCCTTTGTCAGATCTCCATTAAGAAAAGCATTGTGCACATCCATCTGGTGCAAAATCCAGCCTCTCACCGCAGCAACAACCAAGAATGTCCGAACTGTAGGCATCTTAGCTACCGGGACAAAGGTCTCTGAATAGTCAATCCTCTCAACTTGATGATTACCGAACACAACCAGCCTGCCTTCAGGCGCTCAACACTGTCGTCTGAGTTGTATTTTATTTTGTACACCCATCTGCTACCCAATGCTTTCTTCCCAAGAGGCAAATCAACAAGACTCCATGTCCCATTATCTTCCAAAGCTTGTATTTCATTTTGCATAGCCTCATGCCAACCTGAATCCCTCGAGGCCTGGCGATATGAAGTAGGCTCAACACCTGCAGTGATAGCTGCAAGAAAATTCCTGTGTCCAGCAGTAAATATGTCATAACTTAAAAATTGTGTTAGAGGATACGGAGTACCTGAGTAAGTGATTGGAACAGATGAACTGAGGTGAAGGAGGAGACTTTTACTTCGAACAGCATTCGTCACAATATCCTGCAATCGTACTGACTGTGATTTCTTCCTCATTCCTCTTCCCAATGCAACCTCGTCGGGTACCTCCTCTGGCAACACTGTATCCCCTGTATCCTCAGCAGTACCTGCCTCAGCCCTCGTGGCCTCTCCTGTCAATACTTCCGCACCAACCTCGGCATCCTCGCTACCTGAGTCCAATCCGCCATCAACCACTTCGGCCGCAGCTTCCACAACCGGTACTGTCCCAAAAACCTCGATATCCTCTCCAGGTACCTCAATACATGTATGTCGTGTCGTAGAAATTGGTTTACTGGCAATGCCACACCCAGGGAACTCTTTTTCATAAAAAGTAACATCTCGGGACACAAAAAATTCTCCAGTCTCTAAATCATACATCTTCCATCATTTCTTATCAAGAGGATACCCGACAAAGATACATTTTCTACTCTTACTGGCAAACTTATCATGTCTGGATCTCAAATCAAACACATAGCATAGACAACCAAAAATACGAAGATGATCATACGAAGGAGGAGAACCATATAAAACTTCATAAGGGGACTTAAAATGTAAGACGCTAGAAGGTGTTCTATTTATCAAATAACAGGCACCTAGAACACATTCCCCCCAAAAATCCACAAAAAGAGAACCCTGAAATCTCAATGCCCGAGCAACATTTAATATATGCCGATGCTTTCTTTCTACCCTTCCATTCTGTTGTGGTGTCCCTACACAAGATGTCTGGAATAATATACCTTGAGATGAAAAATAATCTTGTAAACAATTAAATTCAGTGCCATTGTCACTACGCACACGACGAATATCAGCCCCAAACTGACGCTTCACCATAGCAATGAATTTAAGAAACAGAATAAACAGCACTCTTATCCTTCAATAAAATAACCCAAACAGCTCTGGAAAAATCATCCACTAATGTCAAAAAGTATCGTGTCCCACTAGATGACGGAACACGATATGGTCCCCACATATCACAATGTATAAGTTCAAAACATCTCAAAGCATGGCTACTACTATCAGGAAAGACATCACGTGTCTGTTTAGCTTGATGTCAAATATCATAAGCCTTATGAGAAAACACACTACTACCAGAGAAAAGAGGTAAAGTCTGCATTACTTTATCTGAAGGATTGTCCCAGTCTACTATGCCAAACCTCCGAATCGCTCTCCCTGCAAGCCAGAACCATCGAAGTCAAAGAAGCTGGAACCTCCTCCAAGAAGTAAAATCCACCCCTTTATTCACCTGCTCCAATCACCGTCCTCGTACTTCGGTCCTGAACAAAACACAAATCAGGAGTAAATAACATATCACAATTTCTGGCACTAATCAATTGAGAGACTGACATCAAGTTGCAAGTCAATGTCGGAACATAAAGCACATCCGTCAGCACCAACGAATCGGTCAAAAACACTCTGCCTCTCAGAATCGCCTCAATAGTGCTCCCATCAGGTAAAATCACAGGACATACAGGACCCTCAAAGCAATCAACTAAACAGTTACGAGATCCTGTCGCGTGGAGAGTAGCACCAGTATCGAAAATCCAAGAGACAGAGGAATTCTTACCCATCAGACGATCAGAGTTGGAAGGCCCAGAGTTGGAAGAAGTGTCGTTACCCAGCAAGCTCATCAGTTTCTGCCATTGTTCATCTCAGAGTGGTGAACCATACCCTCCATGTATCGAATCCGAACTGCAAGACCAGCAACAGCTACATGGTGAACTGCACCAGCACCACTAGCACTACGTCCTCCCTCACGCCTTGGACGAGTCTCCCACCACTCTGGGTAGCCATTTTTCGCGAAGCAATTTGCAAGATCATGACCTGGTTTCTTACAATAAGTACAGATCATACCTGATTTATCCCGAGAATCAAAGTTTATGCCATTAGAAGTAGTAGAAAGTAGAGATGGAGTCTTGATAGCCAGCGCCAACACTTCCTCAGTCGCGGATTGAACCTGGGATTTTCACATATCCTCCTCCTCACGAACTGCCTGATATGCCCGATCTAAACTTGGTTGAGGATCCTGAGCCAAAAGATTAGATCGGATATGACCATACAACTCAGCATTCAACCCATACATGAAGTCCTGAAAGTGTTCTTCATCCCTCATAGTCTGTAGTTTTGCAGCAAGTTCACCACAGGTACAAGTAGGCAACGAAAAATAAGCAGCATGTTCGTCCCACAAAGACTGCAAATTTTCAAAATAGGTTTCCACAGACATCGAAACCGTTTGTTTACACTCAGCCAAAGCCACCTTAATTTGTTGCTTTCGAGTGCCATTGCTGACAACAAATCGTTTCTCCAACAAGTTCCACAGTGGATAAACTTCCTCAAAGTACGGTAAAGATTTCTTCAGAAACGGATCAATGGTATTAAGAACCCATTAAACCAACAACGCTTGCACGCACCTCAAATCAAGCAATTTAATAGCATCATCGATAGGTTTAATTTCAGTACCTTCAAGAAAGGTGATCTTTCGCCTAGAGATCAGAGAGAGGCGAATCGATCGAGACCACTCTGCATAGTTCGGCCCTCTGAAAACGATAGGGGTAATAAGATTTTCTGGTTGATCAGCAGAACTCAGAAAATACGGATCCTTTGGATTCGAGTAATTTGGGTGTGTACCTCCACCGCCGGAGCCGCCGGTCGCGGTGGAGAAACTCGACAGAGCATCATCAGGCATTGCGGAGCCGAGCGGAGCAGTCGGCAGGCAGCGCCGGGCGGATAGGGCCGGGCGGACGGAGCAGTCGTCCGTACGGAGCAGTCGGCGGACCCGGGCCGTGCGGATCGAGCGGATGAGCCGAGCGGAGCAGTCGGCGGGGCCGGGCGGACGGCTCAGTCGGAGCCGGGCGGACAGGGCCGTGCGGCGGGAAGTCGGTGGGGAGTACTTTTAGTCAGCAGGGAGGGGAAGGGAGATGTAGAGTCTGGCGGCTAGGGTTTTTCGGGGGGCTCTTATACCATGTAGGAAATAATAATGCCGCTCTTTATTCATTGGGAAAGATTACAATATATATACTGTCTAAGCTATTGGGCTATTGGACTAAATTACAATGGGCTACATATGGGCTACATAAATATAATCTAACAAAATCATAAACATAATTCATCTTCAATATTCTAAAACCCCAAGTATGATAATCCATCCATCCAATAGTTATTTTATTTTAGGGAGGCATCTCCATTGATTTGCTAATAATCAATCCTATCAAACTCATTTTAAGAGGCCAATTGGTTGTCTGATTAAAAGTTTTTGGCCCAAGCCCAATTAATATTCTACAACTGGACTGATTAATTGGCCAGACTACTTAACCGGCCCAAAATCGAGTCCTCGGGGGTCTGTTTTTGTTAATCAGCTAGATTAATCACTGTTCCGTTCGGTTTGGAAGTAGGATTGGTCAAAATCCAACATAAAACCCGAATAGTTCACTTTCCAAAATAAGATTGAAACTTTAAACTCGTAATCACCTTACTTCCTCTTTACTAACTTCCTTTTCCCTCTCACAAGAGTTGGAGAAGAAAGGACGATGCACCGGCAGTCTGCAGCAATGCATCGGTGGTCGACGACGTTACACTGACGACCAATGATAGAATATGTATTTTGTTTGCTTTCCTTCAAGTCTATGGTTTTACTCTATTTTTTCACGAACATGCTGCACTTACAGGACTACTTTTCTTATTGTTCTCCTTCGTAAAGTGGTAGAGACTTGATACATATTCCTATCTATATATTAGTTTGTTATGTGTTTATGTTTGACATTGGCGTGATAGTTATACTATGTTTATGATTGATATACCATAATTGTTATTGTTAAATAGATATAATTGTGTCGCACACACATATATATATAATATTCTATTCATATATAACCAACTTTCCAAATTATTTTTTATATTTTTTGAATTATTAACATTATTTTGGGGGAAAGAAGAACAATGTACTGAGTAGTCTATTAATCATGTAGTAATCTGATTACTCATTCCAAGGTCTTGGACCATGTTGGTAATCAAATTGAGTAATTTATTTTGCTAATTATTGTTCAAATATCAAATTTCTCTCTCTATCTCCAATTACTTTTCCCCCTTCTGAAATCCTTTGAGTGTGACAAAGCATGAATGTTTTTTCTTTTGCTTGTAGTTATAGTTGAAAGAGAACAATGAAAAAGAGGGACAATAACTGACTGGTCATTGAGTGGTTGGTGCTTGTAAGAAGCTTTCTTTTGTTTCTTAATTTCTTTCTCTATATTGCTAGCATATGGGAGGGTGAGACTTTAAGTTATTTATGGTTCAAATTTATCCCCATGTTATGTCCCATTATCCCAGTCTATGGCTAAGGAAAGCTTTACAAATTGACACATCTAAAAAGCAAGGTTCACAGTATCGGTACCGGAATCAGATTCAGACCCTTATCAGCATCAGTTTTGACGATTTCGACAATTTGGCAGTTTCATATTGGAGTTTCAGAGTGTTTGATTTTGGAGAGCCAAAAATAATAAAAAGAGTGTTTGATGTATTTAGGCATAATATTATGTATTGTTTGTTGTTTCCTATTATTTTTGAATGGAATAATATTTTTATATTTTTGAATCATTCACCTGCAATATATAATATTGTTTATTACTTGCTTTTAGGCAAAGTGCACTGACAATACGTAGTTCTGAAAAGAACAATTTAAGATGGATGAATGATTGAATCTTGTGAATTGATACATATACAACTTCGACAAAACGTAATGGTTACTATGTTTGATGATGAATGTCATCGGCATACTATAGAAAGTCGATCTTTCGCTCGATCGAATGATTAATGTCGACATTGTTTTTCCTGTACTCTTTTTTTAAATTGTTCTTTGTTAACTTTACCAGGAAAGAAAGCCACAATGTTGGTATCGTCTACTATCAGCCGGTATATGTATTATGTAACTGTCAGTATCGATCAGATATGCCAAAACGAAACGATACGACCGATACATATAAGTATCAATCGACTCTTCAAATCTTGCTTAAAAGAGAAGACACTTCAAATCTTGCTTAAAAGAGGTATATGCGTAGCATTGTGATGATGCTAACGCCTTTTATAGCAGCTGCTCCTTTTCATACTAATAGAAGCTTGCAACTCTGAAGAATTGGATGAAATTATCATGACACATCAATGTATATAATGAGGTTTGCACTCTGAAGAATTGGGTGAAATTATAATTACATATTAATGTACACAATGTAGTGAAAACTATCAAGAACTTTCTGTGTTTCAAAGAAAATAGGTAGGATGTGTCACTTTCGGAATTCATCCAGATATTCAATGTCCAACATTTCATGTCCTTTATGAGCATTGTGATAGTAATTCTGATCAGTTTCAATTGATTGAATAAAAAGGAACTTTATTTTGTAGACCAAAAAGCAACTTATTATTATTGTAGTTTTTGTGTGCCGTAAGAATAAGTTGGAAATTTAGCATACTTGTATTTTTTTTTTTATAGAAACTTTCTTTATGCAACATTTAACAATATCTCCCTTCATACAGATATCATGCAATTCACAAGGAGGTGTATGACTGGTTTGACATTAGTTTTGATGAGTTTGGACGCACTTCCTCTCCCCAGCAGACGGAAGTTTGCCAAGCCATATTCCGCAAATTAATGGAGAATAAATGGCTCTCTGAAGGCAAGATGGAGCAGGTCTGTCATAAGCACTAACATAAACTGTAGCGGATTTTCTTTTGGCATATACGTTTCTTATTGAAATTTTCCAAGTCATATGTTAAATAATGGTTGCAAGTAGATATTTTTGTGGTCGATTTTATCTCATTTTGAAATTGAAATGCAGCTTTACTGCGACACATGCAAACGCTTCTTAGCAGATCGACTGGTAGAGGGAACATGCCCAACACTAAATTGTAACTATGACTCTGCACGTGGTGACCAGTGCGAGAAGTGTGGGAAATTGTTAAATCCAACTGAACTTGTGGATCCTAAGTGCAAGGTTGAGATCATGTTTGAGGCCACTTTTCTTTAGTTTTCTTATTTCTTAGTTTTATAGAGTACATTTTCGTTCAATTTTCCATGATATTTTGCAGTTTTTATTCATTCTTGTGCTCAGTGCATTGTAGGTATGTCAAAACACTCCACGCCAGCGTGAAACAGAGCATTTGTTTTTGGAGCTACCTTTGTTGAGGACTAAACTCGAAGAATATATCAACAAAATGTCCGTGGATGGGGCTTGGAGCCAAAATGCTATTCAAGCAACAAATGCATGGCTGAAGGAAGGGTTAAGATCACGCTGTATCACAAGGGATTTGAAGTGGGGAGTTCCTGTTCCAGATGAGAAGTACAAAGATAAGGTTAATAAATTAGTTAGTAGCAATATGAATGTCTTAGTGTAGAGATTGCAATCCAAATTAATTCATCTTCATGGAACTTAATTTGTGTTTATATGTCAGAAAAACATGCAGATTGCTACTTCAATTTAACTCCAAGTTCATATTGAACTTTGACACTGATAATGTTGTTATATCCAGGTATTTTATGTGTGGTTCGATGCCCCCATTGGCTATGTGTCTATCACATCATGCTACACACCTGACTGGGAAAAGTGGTGGAAAGATCCTGAGAATGTAGAGTTGTATCAGTTCATGGGAAAGGATAATGTGCCATTTCACACAGTAAGAATAGTTTCTGGTGTTTTTATTTTTACTACAATTTTGCTTGAGTCTTTACATGAATAACTCTCAGGGTTTGTTTCATGACATGAAACCCTATAAAACACCAGAGAAACTAGCAAGTAGCAACAGAGGGTTCATGGGGTTGCATGAAATCCAATGGAATTTATAAAAGTTGCAAAAATTGTTTGACAACATAAGACCTTGGAGTAGTATTTTAAGATTAGTAGAACAAAAACAGTGTATATGAAATGTAACGTCAACTTAAGGTGAAAACAGAAATGAGGGTGAGGGTGGGGTACATATTGACAGACGAGATAACTAGAAGGGTATATGTTTGGTATTTAGGATAGATCGTTGTTCACGATGTAGAGATTCATATGGATGTTCCTATTACAATTAAAACATGTTGATTGAAATGGAAGAATGTTTTGTGCTCTCTAGATACCATTGAAGTTGAAAGGAAAGTTATATAGGACATCTATACTAACAACCATGCTTTATAAGTTATAGTGTTGGGTAACTGAAAAACAACATATCCACTAAGTGAGTCTAGCTGAAATGAGAATGTTGAGACGGATGAGTAGCAATACATTGAAAAGTAGGATAAGAAATGAGCGTGTTCGTGGAAAGTTCGAGATGGCACCAATTGATGATAAGATGAGGAAAAATCGTCTGTGGTTTGGACATGTGTTGCGTCATAGACCACTAGACGCACTAGTTAGAATGAGCTTGGATATTAGTCAAAGGAGCTGCTAGAATTAGGGTAGGCTTAACTGAACTTGGATTGAGTAGGTAACAAAGTTTTTTTTTTTTTTTGGCTAATTTACGACGGACATGTCCCTCAACAGAGCTGAATGGGAAAAAAATTCAGATAACCAACACCAAATGTTATATAAAGGCTTCTTATTGTTGTTGTAGGGATTTCATGAGGTTTCTATAATAGGATTTCACTTCAAGAAAGTGCATAGTTAACAAAAGCTCAGCTGGCAAAGGGGGTAGTTTGCTAGTTCTAAACCTCGTCAAAGTCAAGTCACATGATGTTTCATGGTGAATACTACTTAATTCATGAAGTTTTGAGGAAGGTTAGCAATATCCACAGCTTCGGACTTGATCGGAGTTTCAGAGTTTCCAATTTGGAAAGCCAAAAATAATAAAGAATATTTAAAATTTTGGAAAAAAAAATTTGATACAGTTGGACGTCATTTTATGTATCATTTGTGGTTTATGGTTAGCTTTCAATGAATAATATTCAACATTGATGATTCATTCGCCCGAAATAGATACTAACGTTTATTTACTTCCATTTAGGAAAAGTACACCTGCAATAGGTAGTTTTGAATGGAATAATAAGATGGATGAATGCTATGAAATTATAAATATATATCTTCGACAAATGGTAATGGTTACAATGGGATGACAAAGAATCTTATTGGCACAATGTAGCATGCGGGTCTTCTTTGAATGATTGTATCAACAGTCTTTTCCCAGCTTGATTTTTTCTTTGCTGAGTTGACCGGGAAAGAGAGTCCCATTATCACTATCAAGTATTGGTTGGTATCTGTGGGGGCTCAATATTGGATAAGACATACCAAATCCAATACGATGGGCCAATAATTGTCGATATCGGTCAATACAGCTAATACTTGCAATTGCATACTTGAGGACGTTGCTAAGTGGTTTTGATTCCTGGAAGCAGCTTTGTCATTAACTTCAGGTGAGTCTATGAACATATTGACCCCCCGAGACCTTGCATTTACAGAAGCCTCAAGGTACTGGGGCATCCCTTTTAAAGATACATCTCAAGTTTGCTTTAGTCCAAATCCAAAAAAATCCTACTCTTTAGATAGCCTTTGCATAAATTTATTTGAAGTTATTTCATTGTCTCACAAAAAAACATTTATCTGATCTGAACTGCATGAAACAACTCGTAGAAATGTGCTGTTAAGCAGCAGAGCTGTGGTGCTGTCTTCTCTATTGTGTTCCAGGCATATTTACAAATTTATCATGTATCTGCATGTGCAGAAATAACACTCTAAGATCATGTAGTAGATACTTTTGATCTTTAAGCCTCCAACTGCAACACTTTTCACCAATAAACTTACTCATTAGTGAGTGCTGACTGTTGTCTTGTGCATATCTAAGGAAGCATGTCCACAGTCCACTCCAAAATAAGTGGTTTCCTGGTCGTGTTTGTGTCTGACATGTGTCAAGTGCAACATGGGCACTCCAAGATGCAGTAGGACAATCCCAAACCCATGTTGTTTGTCATTTTGTTCATATTGGTTGTTTCATGTTCATGTCTGTGCAATATAGATGCACAGAGATACACACCCGTTAACAAAAGCTATATGGGACATATGACTGCTCTAGTAGCATAGTAGCTATTAGGGACAATTTATTCAACTCCTAGCTACTTGGACTTAAATGTTGTTGAATTTCCGTATCATGCTAGATATATATCCCGTTACTCGCTTGAGCACGACAATTTCATAACTTAAATTTGTGGACGATTTTCAGTCTTTTGTAGATTGATGTTTTGAACATAAGACAAATTTCATGTTTTGACTTTCTATGTTTTGGGAAAATCTCCAGAGCTCATACAAAAATTACTGCAAACTGTCTATGTTAATTTTATTTTCGTGTGTTCTTTGCATTGTAAGTGATGCAGAATGCTAAGTCTATGAAGCAGAAAGTTTTTTGGCAGACAACTGGCACATGGTTGTACAATGTGAAGTAAATAACACAAATGCTATTTCACAGTTAAAATTAGTCCCCTGCTTTTCTTTTTAAGCTATATTCATAAATATATTTGCATCCACACCTAAAATGAGTATATGGTATTTTACACTCCACTTTTAAGAGTATTAACGTAGTTAGTTGATTAGTTGCATATTCTCATGTTTTCAGTCTTTTATGCCCAGGTTATGTTTCCTTCAACGCTTCTTGGAACTGGTGAAAACTGGACCTTAATGAAGACAATAAGTGTTACAGAGTATTTAAACTATGAAACAGGTACTGCAAACATCTATGTTTATGCTATTATTCATCATCTTCATAGTTTCAGTTGGGCATTGTATCTTTTAGGGTGTTCCTTAGTAGCTTAGGCTGCAAAAGTAGATTCAGTACCACCAGGATGCAACTCAGAAAAATACAGGTGTTGTCAACTAGGACAAAGTGTGCCCCAAAAAAAACTTGGGGTCCATGTCCATATTCGTCTCACACATATCTGACATTATTCTTCCTCGATACATTGAATGTACATGTGTAGGTTCTACTATGGCCCAAAACTTGAGATATTAGAGAGTAATATTTCATTTTGAAATTGAAATGGTTCCTTTCGAGAACTCATTGCAATCTAGTTACTATCCAAGATATGCATAAATATACATATTATTAAGATGTGATATAAATATGTTTAATTTATATGTATTCATGTGTGTATATAACATGATCCATGCCGTAACAGCATCCTAATTTTGTGGAAAATGTAGTATCCCAAATCTGTATCCTGTTTGTATCAGAATCCGCATCGTTGTCAGCATCCTAGGCAACGGATTTGTCAACATTATGATGGGAGGAAGGGGGAGGGGGGTAACACGCCGTACAAATAGCTGGAGGTGTGATGCTAGGGTGCAACCTGTCAACTTGACCAATTGGTTGACTGGTACCAAGGTTCGCAGTATCGGTATCGGAATCGGTATCGGACCATTCCTATGAGTATCGGTATCGGCGATATCGGTAGTATCGGCGGTTTCGGATCGGAGTACCGGATTTTTTGGTATCGGAAAACAAATAATTATTAATAAATTATTAACATTTTAAAAAAAAAAGTTTTATACATTTAGGCATAGTTTAAGTATTCCAGTGTTATTTCTTAGTAGTTTTGAAATTAAATGAAATAGTAGTCACCCTTACCGATTGGTTTACATGCAATAGATAATTTTTCTTCTTTTACATGCTTTTACAACCTTATTATGCTTTAAACCCTTGTTGCTTTGTCTTTTTCGTTCAATTTTCTTTGCCGAATTGACCGGAAAAGAGACCCCCGATGTCGGTATCGGTCAATATCGGATATCGGTCGGTATCAGATCGGGACATGCCAAACCGTATCGGTATCGGCCACATCGGATCGGTATCGCCCGATACTGCAAACTATGACTGGTACACTCCGTTTTCAAGGTAGCCCACATATTGCCAAATTTGAATTCGAAAAAATGATGATTAGTCTAGAGTTTCATTTTGATAACTTAGGCATGTAATAAATCTAACAAATATAGTCAGAATTTTAACATAGGTTTGACCAAGATATTTCCCTTCTTGGGATTTAGGCTATTTCTGATTAGGATTAGATTTCTTCTTCTCCAAGTTTTTAAAGTATATATAATGACTACGTTGTACTAGTTTTAATCAACGCCAATAATACTACTTTCGATTAAGATTGCTCTCTACACTACAGGTGGATTCCAGTCTCGTGGATTCGAGAAAGTCCGTACATTCAGACAACGCTCATGGAAACACATATAACGTCTGTTTCAGCGGCGTTAGTCATCTCTGCTTCGCATCGGCATCGTACCATCCTCCATCGACATGTCTCGACAAGCCAACCTCGATAAATTTGCTTCCTCCAAGCTCTCTATACTATAGGAAGATACATATACTATTTTCCTTAGATCATGTGGTATAAGAGCCTAAGGTTCCATTCTGTTGACAATCTCCACATTGTTGACACCCAGTTCCTTGTCATCGCCTTCATATGACAACCACTGTTGTCGTCCTCCGCTCCCATTCTTCTTCAAAGCCCACCATCATTACCTTCGTATCTGTCCATGTTGCCCTACTATACCCCCATTAAAAAAAATTGTGCCTTTCGTGGCCATCCTGAAGCATCGTCGTCCTCGGCTCCGATTTCCATCGATAATCTTCAGTCCTAATCCAATCCGTTCTTTGCCTGCATCACCTTGCCATATCTGGACGCACACCACGTCGTCGTCCCTGGTTGCGTTGCACATCACTACTCAACCTCCACCTCAGTTGTCACTCTCCTTCCACAAAGTCATCATCGTCAAAAGAAAAAGAAAAAAGACAGGAACTTTCCAACCTCGTCACACAGTACATCTTCCCAATCTCATCACACCGCACCACTGTGTTGACCCTCTCCAACCTCGAGCATCGCCATTAGATCTATACCGTTCAGCCGCTTCCAACCTCCATGTAAGGTTTTCACCATTGATGCTCTATGCAGGACCTTCGCCGACCAAACCAACAACCAACTATCCTCCATGAGTTTTCCATCCTACTGCCTCGCTACCATCCTTTGAGTTGTCTAGTCCACTATGTTGACCCAAACTGGATCACAGTCAACCAAATATTGACAAATTGACAATATGATACTTGTTATAATTCAATATGACACATCAAGACAGAACTCAGTGCAAGACGGACGTCATCTCTCTCCTGCAGCGCACTCGTTTTCAGAGTCTGTACTATTTTACATTTATTGAGTCTAGCAAAATGTAAACTGAGTAGCACTGGATATTCTTGGTTTAAACCTTATCCCCAAACAAACCCAAAGCTCCACCAAGCCAAAGTTAGCCCACAAAAGCCCATCTGAATTTTCTGTCAGCATGGAGACAGAGTTCGGGCCGAACTCTGCCTCCACACAGAGTTCGGGCCGAACTCTGCCTCCACACAGAGTTCGGGCCGAACTCTGTCCCCTGATTTTCAGGACCCTAATTTTTAGGGTTTGTTGTATGCAAGTTGTCCAACGGCCAAAAATTTGAATTCATGACACAGAATTCTGGCCGAATTCTGCCTATCCCAACTAGTATAAATAGGCCTTGAATTCTCTCATTTTCAATCATCCAATTATCTTTTCCTCTCTTCTCTATAAGCCTCATACAAGCCTTAACCTTCTCATCCACTAGCCACAAGCTTCCTAAGCCTAAAAGTGCTCAGTGCTATTCAGTTAGAAGTTTGTGCAAGAGTCAAGAAAGTCGCTTGAAAAATTTCAAGCATCGTCACAGCGATTTTTGTAAGAAGTTGACGTGCTCTTTTGAAGAAAAGGCACGGGATGTAACTACTATTTCACAAATAGTGGATTTAATTCTGAGCTAGAGTTCTCAGGCCTGGACTAGTCCTCCACGAGGGAAACCAGGTTAAAAATTTGCTGTGTTTGCGTATGCTCTCTTGATCTTTTCATTTCCGCATTTATTACTCTGATTATTTACTGTTGGTGAAAAGAGTTAATTTTTATTTGGCCATTATCGTTATAAACTCTATTCACCCCCCTCTAGAGTTGTCTATCTGTTCTTCAATTGGTATCAGAGCTCTGTTCTCTTAACAAGGACTAACATCCTAGAGCTGATCCATGGCAACCACACAACCTATATTTTCCAACCATGGTGAGGGACAGTTCGCTCATAGGCCACCCCTATTTGATGGAACCAACTACACCTATTGGAAAACTAGGATGAGCTTCTATCTCAAGTCTCTAGACTTTGACCTGTGGACCATTGTCACTGATGGTTACAAAAAGTCCGCCAGAATAGTTGTCGAGGGAGATCTCATCGAAAAAATAAAATCCAACGACAAGTATTTTGACGAGGAAAAGAAACAGGCGAGTCTAGATGCTAGAGCTATTAATGCTCTTTTCTGTGCAATAGACATGAATGAATTTAACAGGGTCTCGACATGCACCACCTCGCACGAAGTATGGAAGCTTCTGGAAGTGACGCATGAAGGAACCACTCAAGTCAAGGAATCTAAGATCAGTAGCCTGACTCAAGAATACGAGGCATTGAAGATGAAGCCGAATGAGACGATCACTCAAATGTTCACAAGATTCCTTGACGTCATCAATCCTCTGTCATCTCTTGGCAAACAATACTCCAATCATGAGAAGATCCACAAGTTACTCAGGGGGCTACCGAAGATCTGGAACCCTAAGGTAACAGCAATTATAGAAGGCAATGATCTCACCAAAATGTCTATGAAAGCTTTGATGGAAAAGCTGATGACCCACGAGCTCGACCTCAAAGACTTCGATGAACCTGCTCCAAGGGCAAAAGAGATTGCTCTAAAAGCTCATCGTCGAAGGGCTGATCCTGAAGAGACTGACGACGACAATTCAGAAGGTGATGATCAAGCTCTTCTAGTCCGCAACTTCAAGAAGTTCCTTCGTTTCAATCGAAGAAAGAAGGAACAACAAGAAGACGACGAGGAAAAACCAACTTGCTACGACTGCAAAAAGACTGGACATGTTCGAAAGGACTGTCCCTTTGCATAGAAAGGTAACAGACATAAAAAGCCCTACAAGAAGCCTTCTTCGAGAAAGTACGCCAACACTAGTATTTGACACGAAAGCGAAGCCAGTGATTCTGAGGAAGAAGATGACTTTCCTCGAGACACTGCTAATGTCTGCCTAATGGCAACATCCGATAAGGTAACTGGCGAAACTCTTGATGACTTTACATTTGATGAACTTGGCGATGCTTTTAATGACTTACTAAATGACCACAAGAAAGTCATTAGTAAATATAAGCATGCCAAGGAGAAAATCAAAGGCTATGAAATAGAGATTCAAAATCTTTCTTCTTTACTTGACAATGTTAGAGACACTCCACCCACGGAAATTACTAATGAGGTGTCCAAGCTTAAATTAAGCTTACATGATGCCGAAACACTTGTTGAGAAGCAGACACGTGAGATCTCAGCACTCAACAAAGAGCTTGCTGAAGAAAGGAACAAACACAAGATCTCTATTGCTAAGATTGATGGTCTGAATGCTAAGTGCAATGAACTGAATGCTGTCTCTAAGAAATTAGAGATCAGATTGGGAAAACAGGTTGCTCAACCTCAAACCCAATCACACAGTCACAAAACACCAGACCACTCATAATAGTAAAACACGTCACCCACATGCAGCACGTAACCATGCTTATATGTACACGTACTCCCATGCAGCACGTAAACCACATGCACGTAGACAAACTCTCAATCTACTCATAACTATTATCCTGCTACTGCACATAGACATAACCATTATCCTGCTGCTACACATAGTCACTATCCTGCTGTTTCACATAAATATCACCATACTGCATATAGACATCACTATCAACCTGCTCCTAACACAAATAGGCATGCTACTTGCACATACTGTGGATTACATGGTCATATCTCACCACAGTGTAGAATTAGGAAATTAGTTGATATTAATTTATATGCATGGGTACCGAAGACTAACATTTCAGGACCCACAAGAACTTGGGTACCAAAGGACATCTACTCGTGATGTAGGTGGACCTTCCTTCAACTAAAAGTGGATTCTCGATAGTGGATGCTCGCGACATATGACTGGAGACGCAAATCTTTTCGCATCACTATCGATGAAGAGGGAAGGATATGTATCATTCGGTAACAATTTAAAGGGCTACATCATAGGTAATGGTACTATTGGTTATCCTCCTCCTATAATAAAGGATGTCTGCTTAGTGACCGAGTTAAAGCATAACCTGCTCAGCATAAGTCATCTTGCTGATCATGGATATAATATTAACTTTGGAAAGAATAAATGCTACATTTATGATAGGTTAACTGGAGACATTGCTTTTGAAGGGATAAGAGAAGATAACATTTATATTTTCTATCTATCTAGAAATACTAACTGTGCAGGAAGATGCCTTTATGCCCACAAGGATGAAAGACTGTTGTGGTACCAGCGCCTTGGTCATGCCAATATGGATGCTATATCCAGGCTATCGACAAAGAAGCTAGTAAGAGGTCTGCCCGACATCACATTCAAGAAGGACACGGTATGTGCCGAATGTGAACTGAATAAGGCAACCAAATCTTCATTTAAATCCATAAATACTGTAAGTACTACTAGACCCTTGCAATTACTGCACATGGACTTATTTGGTCCCAATAGAGTAGCCAGTCTTGGTGGAAAACTCTATGCTTTTGTTATTGTAGATAATTTTTCAAGATTTACTTGAGTTTTCTTCCTTTCAAACAAAAGCGATACTATTTCAGTTTTCAAAATCTTTGCCAAAAAGGTCCAAAACGAAAAAGGCTACATGATTACTCGAATCCGAAGTGATCATGGAGGCGAATTCGAAAATTCTGATTTTAAAAAATTTTGCGAAACAAATGATTTTGATCATGAATTTTCTTGTCCTAGAACTCCTCAACAAAATGGTGTTGTGGAGCGGAAGAATAGGACTCTTGGCGATATGGCTAGAGTCATGTTGAATAAATTTTCACTTTCGAAATATTTTTGGGCAGAAGCTGTCAGTACAGCTTGCCATGTTTTAAATAGGGTGCTTATTCGACCTATTTCAAAGAAAACACCCTATGAGCTTTGGTTTGGTAGGACTCCTAATGTCTCTTATTTTAGAGTGTTCGGTCGTCGCTGTTTTATCCTAAATACCAAAGGCAACTTAGGCAAGTTTGATGCCAAAGCTGACGACAGTATTTTTCTTGACTATGCTGCCAAGAGTAAGGGATATAGAGTGTTCAACAAACGCTCAATGATTGTAGAAGAATCTACTAATGTGTCTTTTGATGAGGAAAATAGTACAGCGGCTATCCCCGATGATGATGTTGAACCATCAACTTCCACACCGATGAATACCACCCCTGAAACCAACTCTCTGGAAGGCTTACCAAAGAAGTTCGAGTTCAAGCCGTCACACCCAGAAAACTTGGTAATAGGTGAGGTATCACGCGGAGTAAGTACTCAATCATCTTTAAGAGATTCTATTGCTAGCACTGCTTTTATTTCGCAAATTGAGCCTAAAAATATTTTAGAAGTTTTTAATGATGAATTTTGGATTTCCGCTATGCAAGAAGAACTCAACCAATTCGAAAGAAGCCAGGTCTGGGAACTTGTTCCTAAACCAGCTAACCATTCGATTATTGGTATTAAATGGGTTTTTCGTAACAATAAATGAAGATGGTTCAGTCACTCGCAACAAAGCTCGTCTAGTAGCTCAATGATACAACCAAGAGGAAGGTATCGACTACGATGAGACGTATGCTCCGGTTGCAAAACTTGAATCCATTTGGATGTTTTGTGCCTTTGCATATTTTCAAAATTTTTAAACTTTTTCAAATGGATGTCAAAAGCGCTTTTCTGAATGATTTTATTAAGGAGGAAGTTTTTGTAAAACAACCCCCTTGTTTTGAAAATTACAAATTTTTCGACCACGTTTTCAAGCTTAAGAAAGTGCTCTATGGCCTCAAACAAGCCTCTAGAGCTTGGTATGAACGCCTAAGCAATTTCTTACTAGATAAAGGTTTTTTCAAAAGGAAAAATTGACACTACACTTTTTATCAAAACTTTTCAAGACACCATTCTTTTAGTTCAAATTTATGTTAATGACATCATATTCGGTTCTACTAATGAAAATCTCTGCCAAGATTTCGCTAAGTGTATGCAGAACGAATTTGAGATGAGCATGATGGGGGAGCTCAACTACTTCCTTAGATTGCAAGTCAAACAAACTTCACAAGGTACTTTCATCAACCAGTCCAAGTATACAAAGGATATGCTGAAGAAGTTTGACCTTGACAACGTCAAACCAATTGGTACTCCAATGGCTACTACAACCAAACTGGAACCCGATGAAAGCGGCAAACTTGTTGATCAATGTAAGTATCGAGGTATGATTGGTAGTTTACTTTACCTAACTGCTAGTCGTCCTGATATCATGTTTAGTGTTTGTCTGTGTGCTAGATATCAGGCTAGTCCTAAGGAATCACACATGTCCGCCGTCAAGCGTATCTTTCGATACCTTAAGGGTACTATTACAGTCGGTTTGTGGTATCCCAAAACCACATCCTTCGACCTTATCGGTTATTCGGATGCTGATTTTGCGGGCTGCAAAGTCGATCGTAAAAGTACAAGTGGCATGTGTCATTTGTTAGACAAAGCCTTAGTCTCTTGGTTTAGCAAGAAACAAAATTCTGTTGCACTTTCTACAATCGAAGCTGAGTATATAGTTGCAGGACGTTGTTGTGCACAGATTTTGTGGATGAAGCAAACCCTAGAAGATTATCATTTATCTTTTATGCACATACCTATATTCTGTGATAACACTAGCGCTATCAACCTTACTAAGAACCCTATTTGTCACTCACGCACGAAACACATTAAAATTCGTCACCACTTTTTGCGTGATCATCAACAATACGGCACTATAGATTTAGAATTTATTGACACTGAACATAAGCTGGCAGATTTTTTTACAAAACCACTATCCGAAGAGCGATTCAATTTTCTTCGTCGTGAATTAGGAATTTTGGATGAAACGATTATTAAATAAATTGGCCTGCGTAAATATCGATTATGACATGTATCTTTATGGTAACTTTGCTATGGGTACAAGCCGAAAGGGTCCTTCTGACAACAAGGCGTAAAAGCCTAAGCGACACGGTGCACTAGTCTTCGGACTACCGCTAGCTGGGATCCGGCCCCCTACAGCTAACCCATGGCAGTTTCATCGTAATGGTCGTTGTCATAAATCCTTGTTTATTATATGGTTTAATTTCATTAGTAACTTAGTTAATTCAAAATTTTCTACATTCAATTCCATTTATTCCATTCATGGTTTTTTTTTTCAATCAAATTTTTTTATTTTCATCATACATTTGCAAATTTTCCATCTTTGCCACTCCAATTTTTTCCAACTCTTGGCCATTTATTTAACTGTTTTGAGTTCTGGCCTCAGCACCCAGAACTCGGGTCGAACTCTGCCTCACACAGAGTTCGGGCCGAGTTCGGTCTGCTGGTTCCATAACTCCCAATTGCTCTCAGCCTTCCATTTATTTTGATCCAATGGTCCAGGATTAACCCGACCAGCCGACCCTACCTTCATATTTTTGGGAATTTCCTTCTCTCTCTTCTCCATTGCCACCTCTAAACCCTCTCCAAGTTTATCCTCTCCAAACCCTAACCCTAGAATTCTCATTTTAGTGAGTTTTTCTTCCCCAAAACTCAAGGAGCATAGCATTTGGATCATTCTCTTCCATATTCTCCTACTCTTTTGAGGTATACTTTCTTCCAAATTCTCCATCTTAATTTTCAAATTCTTATTATTATCAATGGCACCTAGGTTGTTCAATAGGGAAAAGAAGGCTAGAACCGAGGGTGCTTCCTCATCTAACCCTCCTCCTCAAGATGTTCAACCCATTCATCCACTTTTTAATCCACCACCACCTAATGACCCCAACACATTCAATGAACAAATTTTTGTTTAATTGGAAGCTTCCAATGAATGGTTCAATGACTTTCGTTCAAGGAGTGTGTATGCGGGTCATCCCATCAATTTCACAATATTTTCTAGATATGACTCTTTGTTTCATGATCTTTGTCTCGATGAGTTATTTTCTACATCTTCACTTGTATACTTGAATGATATCCAAATATTTTATTGTAATCTCACCTTTGACGACACACGAATCTATTCTCGAGTCGTCGGAATTGACATCTCTTTTGATGATTTTGAACTTGCGGAATATCTCGAGATTCCGGAACCCAATTCTTGGGAGAAACTTGTCGGTGCACGCAAGTTTCAATTTTCCGATGGGTCGTCCCTTGAGAGTTTCAAGGATGATTTGTGTACTCCCAACACTCGTCCACGCAAGCTACTTGCTAAATTTCTTAACCCATATTTCTATGAACTTTATCGTATCGTTTTCTCCACGATCTTGCCCAAAACGGGATCGACTGATGAAGTTTCTTATTTTGAGATCTCTGTACTCTATCATCTCCACTTCCATGTCCTGCGCACTATGATGGACTGGATGATTAATGCACGGAAGCGACCTCGATCATTGGTCTATGCACTATATTTGTCAATGGTTTTTCGTGCGTTCCATGTTCCTCTTGATGAGTGCCAGTTCCTTCCAGCCCCTGCCTATCTGTCTAAGGCAAGGCGGCTTCTAGCAGCTGTCGAGTCTCCGGCTGAGTCCGAGCATTCCGGGTCTGATGCTCAGGCTGATCCACCTGCTCTTGGGCAACATGCGCCCGAGCCACCTGCTACTCTCGAGTCTATACAGACCATGCTGCATGATCGCTTCATGTTGGAGGACGACCGCTGGACCCAGCTCGATTATCGTACCAATTTGCAGATGAGTGCCATCAGTAACTCATTGCATGACATCCAGTACACCATGTCTCGGCATCCCACTATGCCCCTTCCTATGGAGCGGGATCCATCTCGCGCCGGTTACCGTATCGACGACCCTTGGGTCATGCGATATCTGGATCCGGATGCAGCTTTTGTGGTTCCTCGTCATTCTGATACTGATCCATCTGACACCGCTGGACCGTCTCGTGCTCCATGATGGATGTGGTTCCGTACCTACTGCTGCTACTGCTGATGATCTTATTTAGTGTTATGCTTTATGGACTTATGCTTATGTAGTTTTATTTTCTTGTATGAGTACATTTTTCGTTTATGTGGATCTTTAGATTCTATCTGCGGTTATTCTACTATTATCTTTTGACCTAAATTGTGTGCTTGCTAGTTAATCCTTTATATAGTCTTCTACCTGTCTGTTTGGTGTTCATTTTTTTTTGATAAATGCCAAAAGGGAGAGATCTATTTGATATTCATATTTCTATCATATTGTGTGATATCTATGTTTTGGAGGAGATAATGTATATCAGGATAAGGCACATTGGTTTACAGAGAAGCTATGTTTATGGGGGAGCTACTATTACGGGGGAGCTACTGCATTCTATACTTGTATACTCCTTTCATCTTGTGTCCAGGTATGAATTGAATATACAAATATCATTTTTGTCAATTATCAATATGGAGGAGATTGTTGACCCAAACTGGATCACAGTCAACCAAATATTAACAAATTGACAATATGATACTTGTTATAATTCAATATGACACATCAAGACAGAACTCAGTGCAAGACGGACGTCGTCTCTCTCCTGCAGCGCACTCGTTTTCAGAGTGTACTATTTTACATTTATTGAGTCTAGCAAAATGTAAACTGAGTAGCACTGGGTATTCTTGGCTTAAACCTTATCCCCAAACAAACCCAAAGCTCCACCAAGCCAAAGTTAGCCCACAAAAGTCCATCTGAATTTTCTGTCAGCATGGAGACAGAGTTCGGGCCGAACTCTGCCTCCACACAGAGTTCGGGCCGAACTCTGTCCCCTGATTTTCAGGACCCTAATTTTTAGGGTTTGTTGTATGCAAGTTGTCCAACGGCTAAAAATTTGAATTCATGACACAGAATTCTGGCCGAATTCTGCCTATCCCAACTAGTATAAATAGGCCTTGAATTCCCTCATTTTCAATCATCCAATTATCTTTTTCTCTCTTCTCTATAAGCCTCATACAAGCCTTAACCTTCTCATCCACTAGCCACAAGCTTCCTAAGCCTAAAAGTGCTCAGTGCTATTCAGTTAGAAGTTTGTGCAAGAGTCAAGAAAGTCGTTTGGAAAATTCCAAGCATCGCCACAACGATCTTTGTAAGAAGTTGACATGCTCTTTTGAAGAAAAGGCACGGGATGTAACTACTATTTCACAAATAGTGGATTTAATCCTGAGCTAGAGTTCTCAGGCCTGTACTAGTCCTCCACGAGGGAAACCAGGTTAAAAATTTGCTGTGTTTGCGTATGCTCTCTTGATCTTTTCATTTCCGCATTTATTACTCTGATTATTTACTGTTGGTGAAATGAGTTAATTTTTATTTGGCCATTATCGTTATAAACTCTATTCACCCCCCTCTAGAGTTGACTACCTGTTCTTCACACTATTGCCTCGCTATCCTTCGAGTTGTCTAGTCCACTATTCTCATGCCTCACCATCAAATCCACCTCGAGCTAGTGCCTCGTCGACTTCCACGAACTCCCCCATTGCACTAAACTCGCTCACAACCTACCGCATTCACCATCTCCACCTTTTCGAGCATCTAGAAACCCTCCCTGGCCTTCCCCCTTCCTTTCCCAATTATCTTCTCCACCACCGACCACACTTCATCCGCTGTTGCCTTTAATTCCAATTCCAGCTACCCTACCAGGAAAAGCCTAACCCTAATTCCCCTTTCCCAATTAGTTTTCCATTCCAAACCTACTCTCTTCCAACCCGAAACCCATCAACCCGTTTAACTTTAGTTACTATATCTGTTTAAGTTATTCTCAAACCTGATCCACTCCACAAACTCGAGTAACACCAACTTCAACTCAGAACCTGATCTACTAGCCCGTTTAACATAAAATCCACATATCACTTTTGTTTCAACCTTGTTTGAACCAAATAAAGCCCCAAAAGTTTAAAATGTTCACATCCTTTTTTATATGGCCCTCAACTACAAAAGTTTTGTATCTCTTCAAAGTTTGATACAATAGAAAATATGGAAAATTTCTATTTTGAAGGTCGAAAGGGATTAATGCAACTCTAAATTGGATCATAGCAGTTGAGAAGTTCTTTGATTATCATGGGACTTCCAAGTGGAGACATGTTAAAAAAGTAGTTGATCGACTGGCAATCACTGTTTCCTATTGACGGAGAGGCATAGAAGTCACAGTCGTTCAAACTTTAGATAGACGTCCATCAACTCATGACCGAAGATGCAACACATGATATTACATCAATTCCTTCCTCCCAGTTTTGATCTTCAAGTGATATCAAGAGTGTACTCAAGAAAGAGATTATGTGCAAAGATATATGTAGAATTTTTGTCAATTTTCGGTTTGCATCAAATCTAGATAAGAACACAAAGCGAATTGCTTTGTGAAAGTCTTCATGAAGAGCTCTATGAAAAATATCTCAGTATATGGTAACGAACTTATCTCAAGTAAAATGCCTTGCAGAAATGGCTGAGAGGCAGCTAATAAGATCATGGAGGCAAAATGATGTTATAGATCCAATTCATCTGTCGGCTGGTGTTGTAAGTTCGGAAAGGTCTACTTTGATTATTGGTGAAATTTGAGTTTGTCGAGATTGTATGAAAGATTGTGGAAGATGTTTTGGAAGAAAATCATGAGTTACCATCCACCCTTCTTGAGGAATTAGTATCTTCCTAGAGTGAGGGTAAGGATGTCGGCATACCAGCATTATCTTCGGCATTATGATGAGCTCCATACATGGTTGATACAACATCCAATATTCCTATTATTATGCTTAAAGATTCGGCTACTTATGACCATTTCCTCATGTGTTCTTTTGTTCCGCCATGGTTCCGACAGTTGATTCATGTGTCGAGCGAGTTTCCACGTCTACTTTCTTGAATGAGTATCCTTTTTTCGAAGATCCTAGAGACCTTGTTGTCGCTCCTAGCTATATGAGTATTGTTGCTACAACTTTTTTGGGAGAAACTACTTGACGAGGACAAGGGGCCATATTTAATTGGTGATTGTGCGCTTCCATCATGTGTTATTTGTCATGTGCCTATTATGGACCACCTGTATCATTACTTTATTAATGAGCAAGGGTCGAGTACGTTGCAAAAGCTTGTTGATCATGATCCTATCTCCATTTGCATGTTGTTAAACTCACGAGAAGATTGAAGATTGAAGATCGATATCGAGTTACTTTGTTGATTTGAATATTTGAAGGGTAAGCGTCAACTTTCAAAGGCCTGCACATATTCTAAATATCAGTGTTCTAAAAATTGGCTTGTTCGACCGCTTAGGCGCTAAGCGGCATGAACTAAAAAAACCCTGTTCATAAAATAAAAAACCCCTATTCAGCGGGCTTGTGCGGCTATGTTCGGCCCTGTTCGTCGCCTAGGCGGCTTGTGCTGTTCGTTTTTTAAGATTTTTTTTTTTGATGGTTAGTTGTATTGTGGATATGTTGTTTGGATTTTAAAATTAAAATTGGATTTGAGTTTAGAACATTGGAATTTCAAATTTATATTATAGATATGGTGATTTCTTTATTAATTGTGTTTCATTATGAAATAATATTGATGATGTCTTCGTGAATCATGATAATGATAGATTACCTGTTGATGATTTCTTTATTAAGTGTCTTTCATTATAATATAACACTATATAAGTTGTTATAAGGGAGTAGAAGAGGGGAAAAAAACATGATTCATGTTTGGCGCTTAGACGACCTAGGCGCTAGACACCCCTCCTCCGCACCGAATCTGCATAGCGAATTTTTGAACATTGCTAAATATTTATTTGTGTGGACATGTACGATCGACTTACAAGCTGAGCAAGGCAAATTGATGACTCTTCTCTACTCAAGTATATATTCATTTGGATGGGCCGAGTTCAATTTTTAGAGAAGAACTCGAGGACAAGTTCCATCCAACAAGGGGAGTTTGATGCATGAGTGCTACCTGTCAACTTGACCAATTGGTTGACCGATCAAATCCTAAGAAAACCCTCATATTGCCAAAATTTGATACGATTTTACAAATCAATTTTATGTTTAGTCTCGAATTTGCTTTTGGTAACTATATTTGACTAATTCAGTCAATTTTTTTTTACCTATATTTGACTAAGATATTTCTTTTCTTATGATTAAATTTAAATATGCTTGTATTTATGATTAGGATTAGATTTCTTCTTCTCCAAGTTTATTTAAAGGCTATATAATGGCGCTATGATGTACTAGTTTTAATCAACGCCAATAATACTACTTTTTAAATTAAAACCTCTCTAAATTACTGGTGAATTCCAATCTTGTGGATTCGAGAAAGTTTGTGGATTCGAACACATATAATGTTCATTTCAGGGGTGTTGGTTATCCCTGCTTCACTTTGCCGCCGTACCACCCTCCATCGGTCCATTTCGGCGAGCCAACCTCGGGAAGACAAATTTGCTTCCGTCAAGCTACTTTGTACTGCAGGAACATACCTATACTATTTTTCCTACATTAAGTTGTTTCCATAAAATTTTCAGTGTGAATCACATGGGGTAACTTTGTACATAGACAAATTGATCTAATCTGATGTTTCAAGGTTGTAATTTTCACAAAGAAAAGCAGTAGAAATTTGGAGAGTAAGAGTTTGGGGAATAATGTAATGGAAAATAAAATGTGGATTAGATATAAAAGGAATCCCAACTTTTATGCATAATTACATCAATATATAAGTTAGAGGATTAGGTGTTTAGTCTTAAATAGAACGTAATCTTCTAATTTAGGAGTCAACTTCTCTACTAATCTAATTTTATAGAAGTCCCTTAAGAAACTTAAATAAAGAGCCTTATTTTACATAAATGCAATTAAGGAAAAATGTGACTCTGAAGATCCTGATCATGTTGATTGCTTCTGCTTCAGTAACTTGTCGATGAGCTCTATTTCATTTATAAGGAAAGTTGCAATGTGCACAATGGATTTTTTGGTAAGTGCATCCCTAGTTATTGTTCATCCTTTTTTGTTCAAGTACAAAAGGAAAATGGTGGTGGATGTGTAACCTTCAAAGGATCTACAAGCTTGAAGTGTCTTTGATCATCTAAGCTAATGACATGGTGAAGAAGACCACTTTGCTTGACATGACGTCATCCTTCATTCTGTTTTATCTTGGATACAAGTCTCCTGTACTGTTTTGGGGTCAGCTATAAGAATCCTTTTTCTTCCTATCATCTCTATTCGGGGCCATTCCTCTCTAATATTCGCGATATCCATATTCTTATACTAGCCTCAATCCAAACTCATTTAGGCCTACCCTAGTTCTAGGTTCATTTCACTAAGATACTACAACTCCTCGTTACTGAGGCATCTGTGTGCAACAACTTTCTTGATTGTATTACTATCGGACCACCTCAAATGATTTATGATCTTATCCTTAGTTGACACTTCCAACTTCCCACTAATATATCCTCAGCGTATTCATTTTCTTTACTTGTTGTTCTGAGTAGCCAAACATTGAACCGTAAAGCATGTCTGGTCTTACAGATCCGAAAGGCAAATTTTTAATGACTAGAATATGAAAAGTTAGATTCAACGTGGTTTTTTTTGTTTTATCTTAATTTTGGTGAAATAATAGTTAACGTATATGATTATCCTATTCCTGACTCATTTTGTTCCTCTTTCTAACAGCATAACTGGTGTAGGCAGCAAACATAGGAGATAATTGCTTCTGTATCAGTTTTGAGCTGTACTCTCAAATATGAACCCAATAACATGTATGGCCTGTTTCATGATAGGATTTGAATGTTGGTAGATACAGATGATAACAAGATATTAGATGCAATAAAGGGTGATTTGGAAGAATTAGTTTTTTAGGCGTATTATGTAAAATGTTTCATAAAATCCATATTTTACAATTTGAAGCAAGGTCTAGAACTCAGTTACAACATTGGTCTTTGTTTTAAATTAGCCTAAATTCCTATTAACTTTTTTACCCCAGTGCTCTATAATAGTATAATCCCCAAAGGTATTGAGACCAAATTCGCACATGGAATTAAAGTTTAGCATATTCTTTACACGTGTGCAAATGCGCACAATACAGACTTACGTTAGAAACTTTTATCGCATCATCCTAGAGCAACATCTCAACCTGGTTTCTATTTGGTTTGTTTCCCAATTGGCCTTCAAAAGGAAAAGGAAACTACACAATTGGTATGCGTCACTTTTGGATGATACTTCAAATCATACAAATATCCCGGCTTTCAGATCTATCATCTTTATGATGGGAGAAATTGTGGACTTGAAACCAGCTTTTCTATAACTTGATACAAATGCTAATGGTTTTTTTGTCCTGAAAATACAAATGTAATTTCTATGCTCACCTATCAACATCTGCAACTCAATCCTGAAGTTGAAGTTAGGGGAACTTGATCTGTTTTATTTTTGTCATTGTGGGTGTCATAGTTGCATAGTTTCCCATTTAGTTGTTGTGTCTTATTTTGTGTTGGTTCTACATGTTTATATTTCCACTTTCCTCTCTCTAATTTTATGTGTGAGATGTGCGATAACCTCCAACAGAAGGAGGTAGTAGATTTGTTCTCTATAAGGTTTGAGACTTCGACTTTTTCCTTGTTTTAGGTATACATCAGATTACTTATTCACATCAGTGTAATTACATCTTGGTATTATATTTATCTGGACTCTTGTTGCTCGTATATTTTGCAGGAAAGTTTTCGAAAAGCAAGGGTATTGGAGTTTTTGGTGATAATGCAAAAGATACGAAAATCCCTACTGAAGTATGGCGATACTACTTACTGACTAACAGGCCGGAGGTGAGTTTTTGAAGGATGAACAGTTTACTAATTTGTGTTACACTTTATTTTGTTAGACTCTATTTTGCGTCACCATTTATTGTTTGTGTTTTAGGTGTCAGACACATTGTTCACGTGGGCGGACTTACAGGCTAAGCTAAACAGCGAGTTGTTGAATAATCTGGGCAACTTTGTTAATCGTGTTTTGAGTTTTATTGCTAAACCAACTGGTATGTTTGTAGATTTGGACTTTTTAATATAATGCCTCTGCAATTTCCTAGAACACATATGACAATATTTCTCGTGTAAGTTACATAAGAACAAGGTAAATCCACCTGGTGAATGGATGATTGTTTTATCTTAACATTGAAAATATTTTTGACTTTAATCTTCATGCTCATAAATGAAGAATATTGTTTTATATTTTACCACCGAGGATACATACTGCTTTTGTAAATGTACTAAGTGGTTGTTTTGTATTATACAGTTGCAGTTAACTGCTTTACTTTCTGTAGAAGGCCTGGAACCAGAGAAATATTAATAGTATTTTGTATGAAATAGAAGCATGGAAGTATTCCGAATAGTTTGTGAAGATTCTTTCTAAGATTTATGATTTATGTTGCAGTCGAACTGCAAATTCTACTGGCATTGTTACACGGAGTAGGCTATTTGTATAATATCATCAGATTAGCAGTGAAAGTTATTAATTTTCTGTAGGTGGAGAAATTGCCACTTTGTATCGCTCTAAGCCCCTAGACTCTGATGTGGCTACATTGCTTTGTAAAAAGTGTTGGGAGTGTTAAACTTCACACTTTTTCCTTTTGAGTAGCTCCCAAATCAAGTATTAGTTGGTAGCATATTAGGCTCTAATTGGCAATAACAGGACAACCACACAATTTATTTCTTCTTGGAAATCAACATGTTAAGCAGTCCTCGCTGAAGGTTTGTCATACACTTGAACATGGATATTCACTGTTATTGCATCAATATATGAATCTTAATTCTTACATTAAGTGTTAGTAATGTACTTCGGATTTAACCTGTCTGTAAGCAGGAGATTCACATGATAGTGCTTTAGTTTTGCTTGAAGTGGGCATGTTAAGTATTCCATGCCTGATGTATTGTCGTCATACACTTGAACATGAATCTATCCTGTAAGCGTCAATATTTGCAGTTCTTAATACTTTCTTTTGTCTGCAGGATCAGGTTATGGTTCCATCATTCCTGATGCTCCTGGTGCAGAATTGCATCACTTAACAAATAGTTTAGCTGGATCTGTGTGTAAATTAGTTGATCAATATATTGATGCCATGGAGAAGGTACTTCACTGTGTATATGTTCATTTCGGTCATTTACTAGTTTTTATGTGGCAATGTCACATTAAAAAGTGAATGTGATGTTTCATTGTTCCTTGATCCATTCACTACAAAGAACATGGTGTTTGTATGCAACAGGTTAAACTAAAACAGGGCTTGAAAATTGCTATAAGCATATCGAGCGAAGGAAATGCATATTTGCAAGTAAGCTTGTGGTCATTTTCTTCTCTTTTGTTTAACTAAATCCTTACTATCAACCAGTTTTTCTTCTTTTGGTTATTTAATACAGGAGAGCCAATTTTGGAAACTTTACAAAGATGATCCATCATCTTGCTCCATTGTGATAAAGACTTCAGCTGGACTTGTCTACCTTCTTGCAACTTTGTTACATCCTTTCATGCCTTCTTTTAGTGTTGAAGTTAGTCATTCTAGCACGTCCTTTCTGTCCCCCCTTGACGATATCATTCTTATGTGTGTATGTCTGAATTAGTTTCACTTGGGAATTTGTAAGAATGTCTGAATTGTTTTTTTTTATTCAAGGTATTAAAGCAGCTTAATTTATCTTCTGAAAGACATCTCTCGTTCTGCGATGAGAAAGGAGATGCTGAGAAGTCAAAAAGGCCTTGGGATTTTCTACCTTCTGGTCATAAAATTGGGAATCCTCGGCCATTATTTCAAGAAATGGTAGGTGCTGTTTCTGTATATTATACTATTTTGATGTACTGCAATCATTCTTATCCGAGAACACATTTTCACCAGCTAGTGAATGTGTTATCTGTACAGAAAGATGAAGATGTTGAATTCTACAGGGAAAAATATGCTGGTAGTCAAGCTGAAAGAATTGAGAAAGCAGCAACTGAGAAAGTTGCTGAGCAACTGAAGACCACCAAGATTTCAGGCAGGAATTATACTTTTATTCATAGTTTCATACTCTTTAGAGTTACAATTATTCTTTTTTTCTTCTTTCGCTTGTCTCATTAAGTTACACTAGCTGTGGTTTATATAGAAGGTATGGAGACTTGCGCTATAACTGATTCTTCCGAAACAATCTTGGAAGTTCTCACATATTACTTATCATAGTGATTATGTGCCTCTTTCTTACATAACTGAATCTGAATGCAGAATCAAAACATGACGTGCATAGAAGTAGTATCTTTGCACATCAGAAAAGAAACTTCTCCTGATTAGTCTAATTCAGAATATTGTGTAGTAGAGAAAGGAAATAGTAAGAAAAGAGAGGTAAACTGATGTATTACTTATCTTGGCTCCATTGTAAAGCTAAACCCAATGTCGTCGCATAGGCCTGTCAGAGCAGGACCTTTGACACTTGTTGTAATTGATTGATGAGATGATTTCATTGATAGTCTCATAGGCTTTATATAACATTTATATCATGAAATATCCAATGGAATATCCTGTGGCATATTCTAGCATCCCAAATATGTCATCAGGATATTCTCATACTAAACATAACATATTCCCATACTAAATATAACATATTCCTATACTAAATATATCAACACTCCCCCTCAAGATGGGCGAAAGATATTCACCAAATCCATCTTGTCACATTTTCTAATCATGCTCACAGAGCTAAGTCCCTTGTTTAGTCCGTCTGCTACCTGATGCTTGGTTGGAACGTGGCCTAGCTCCAGTAGTCCACTAATCAACTTCTCCTTGATGAAGAACCTATCGATCTCGATATGTTTGGTCCTGTCATGTTGTACTGGATTGTTGGCAATACTAATAGCTGACAAGTTACCTCCTAAAAATATGCAGTATCCCAAGGTAGACCTCTTGTCATCAGCACAACTAGCCCAGTCAGAATCGCAGTAGCCCTCGAAGTCCATGTGATTATTCTTCCTGAACATCAGTCCCTTCCCGGGGGCACCCTTCAAGTATCTCAGAATTTGCTATACTGCGTCCATATGATCCTTCCGTGGGTCATGCATGTAGCGGCTCATCACACTAACTGCAAAGCATATATCTGGACGTGTGTGGCTCAAATAGATACCAGTCTCTGGTATCTATCCCGGTCAACTGGTTCTCCAGCCTCAGCGTTCAGCTTGAACCTCTGATCGATTGGTGTCGCTGCAGGTTTGCATCCCAACATCCCTGTCTCTGTGAGAAGATCCAGTGCATACTTCCTCTGAGAGAACAATCCCCTCTGCGTCTCGAGTGATCTCAATCCTAAGAAAGTAGCGAAGAAGACCAAGGTCCTTCACCTCAAATTCCTTGCCAAGCTTCCCTTTGAGTCGGGCGATTTTCTGCTCATCATCTCCCGTGATAATTATGTCGTCAACATACACCGCAAGTATGGTGATGTGGCTTCCACTCCTTCTGAAGAATACAGTGTGATCAGCATTTATCTGTTGATATTTCATCCCTATTATCGCTCTCCTGAATCTGTCAAACCACACTCGAGGAGACTGTTTCAGTCCATAGAGGGAATTCTTCAGTCTGTAGACCTTGCCTGCTGTCTGATTTGTGCCAAATCTTGGTGGTATCTCCATGTAAACCTCTTCCACTAGATCTCCGTAAAGAAATACATTCTTCACGTCCAGTTGGTGTAGCTTCCATCCACCATTCGCTGCCAAAGAGATTAGGGTCCTGACAGTGCTCATCTTTGCAACTGGTGCAAAGGTCTCGTCATAGTCGATGCCGTATGTCTGACTGTATCCTTTCGCCACTAGTCGAGCTTTGTAGCGCTCAATGTCCATCTGGGTTCTGCTTCACGGTAAAGACCCACTTGCATCCGACCGCTCTCTTCCCCTCCGGCAGTCTCACCAGCTCCCAAGTGTGATTCTTTTCAAGAGCTCCTAACTCCTCATGCATTGTCGCTTTCCACTTTGGATCGTTCTTGGCAACCTGCCAATTGTTAGGTACAGTAATACTATCCAAAGATGCTATAAATGCTCCATGAGAAGAAGAGATATGGTCATAAGAAACAAACTGAACAAGATCCCAACCATATCTGTCTGGATGATTTTTTGCATTGCTGCAAGTGGTCCTTCGTACAAATAGTAGTGTGGGAGTAGGAGGAATGATATCACCTAAAGGGGATGGTGGTGTAGGTGTCTCAGGAGTTGGGACGAACGCATGTAAGGGACTTGGCACTGGCACTGTAGGTACTGGTCCTGCAGTTTGCTTCTCCCTCCTGCTGTAGGTAAGTAACTTCCCCTGAGCCGTAGGCCTAACACTTCTCATCTCCTCCCCTATTCCGCTTCACCTTCATGTTCCTCCTCAACCGTGCCTCCATGCCAAACTTCCCAATCAGTCACCACCAGGTTTTCCATCTCCCCCTCTCGTCTTATACTGATAGTATTAGGCGTATTGTGTGAAGTTCCCTTTTTGCAGTAGTATGGCTCATGCTCCTGGAAGTGAACATCCATACCGACAAACTTCTTCTTCTCTACTGGACTCCAGCACACATACCCCTTCTGAGTTGCTGAGTAGCCCACGAAGATGCACTTGACCGCTCTGGGGTCAAGTTTTCCAACTGATGGTCTGTTGTCCTTCACAAAACACACACACCCGAACACCTTCAGTGAAAGTATCCCACTATTATTGCCTTGTAATACTTCACATGGGAACGTTCATCCCAGGACTTTCGAAAGCATCATGTAATGAGTTGAGCTGCTGTTAACACTGCATGTCCCCACAGACTTTGTGGGACATTCATGTCGATCATCATACTTCTTGCGGCCTCCAGAAGGTGTCGGTTCTTTCTTTCTGCTACTCTATTTTGTGCTGGTGTGTATGCACAGATGGTCTGATGTTGGATCCCGTGTGCTGACAAGTATTCTGCAAGCGTCCTGTTGGTATACTCCGTTCCATTGTCAGACCTTAGTATCTTCACAACTGCGTTGTACTGAGTCTGGACATGCTTATGAAAATTCCGAAAACAAGCAGGTATATCACTCTTATTTTTCATCAAATACAGCCAGGTGACACGAGAGACATAATCAATAAAGGAAACAAAATACTTATATACCCATTCATAGTGTTAATAGTATACGGACCCCAAACATCGGAATGTACTATCTCGAAAGCAATAGAGCTCCTATGATCCGTACTAACATATGAGCTTCTAGTAAGTTTTTCTAACTCGCATGCATCACATACTAATTTTTTTATATCTGTTTTTGCATAAATCTCTGGATATAACTTAAAGTATCAAAGGAAGAATGTCACATCCTCCTATGATGAAGTATCAAAGTCTCCTCAGTCCTCTGTTGCAGTCCTCCCATTCCAGCCTTCTCTGCCATAGATACCAGTGTCGAGTCCAGTACTTCTCGATCTAGGTACCACAATCCCTCATGCCAAGTTTCAGTTCCAAGTCTTCGTCCCATCCCTTTCTCCTGGAAGATCACCTTAGGAATATAAAAAAAAACAATGCATTTAAGTTGGAGAATTATAGAACTAATAGACAAGAGACTGACTAGAAAGGATGGAGCATGTAAAACATTGGATAATCGTACTGAACCTGTACAATTAACAGTACCCTTACCGACCACTGGCTGGAAAGTGCCATCTGCTGTCTGAATGTTGTCTGTTGATGCTAGGTGAGTGTAAGAAGAAAACTCACTAGCATTTTTCGTCACATGTCGAGATGCTCCCGAGTCGATAATTCAGTCTGACATTTTAAGGGAAGACATAGATGCAAGAGCAAGTGACTCGTCAGTACCTTCTGATGTTTGGGCATACATAGCGGCGTTGCCCCCAACGAAGAATAAGGTGGATGCCTCCTCTGTTACACTCCTCCTGTCTCCCTCGGTTGACGCTCTCTGTTTTCTCTCCAGCAGATCCAGCAGTGCCTGATCCTCCTCAGTAAAGGTGCCAACAGCTCCTTCATTCCCTTCTGCTACCAGCAGATTTGTCCGATAACCTCCTCGGCCGCCTCATCGACCCCCTCGACCACGACCACGACCACGACCACGCCCTCCAATATATCCTCGTCCACCGAACTGTCCACGTCCACCACCTGAGTCTCCCTCCCTAGATGGTTTGGTACAAGCATACCAATGATGGCCCATCTCCCTGCAGTTGTAGCACTGCCGATTGTGCTGCCAGGGTTCTCCCTTGGACCCTGTGTCGTCTGAGCTGGTAACCGCTAGTGCTGATTTTGCTTCGGAGGGACCACCTGTCCCCGCCTGCAGTCTGATGCGTGTCTCCTCCTGGATCATGGCCGAGATAGCCTCTTCAAGACTAGAGATCTCTGGTTGGACGAGAAGTAAGGCCGTCCTCTGTGCGAATGCTGTAGTCAGTCCTTTGAGGAATTTCATCGTCCTCTCCTGCAGACACACATGTCTCTTCTTACACTTTTGGTCTCCACGGCTCGTCAGTTTTGAGGAGTGATCATAATCCAACTACAGACGCTCCAACTCCATGGCATACTCCTGTACCGTCTTTTCTTCCTGTACGGTGTCGTCGATCTCCCCCTTTATCTGGAAGATCCGTAAGTTGTTCTCCACACCATCATAGGTCCTCCTCAACTTCTTCCACACATCCTTCACCATTTTAATGCCATCTACTGTGGCGGCAATAGACTGGACTAAGGAGTTGAGAAGCCAGATGTAGATTACCATATGAGTGGACTTCCACTCGTCGCGTCCTACGGAGCCCTCGTCCGACTCTGTCTTCTCGCCCGTCAGGAACCCCTCCAGGTTTTTTTCTGCGAGGGTTATTCTCACCCGCCGTGACCAACTCAAATAGGTGGCTGGTCCATCCAGCTTCAGATTGATGGAGGGAAGCTCCAACTTCGGCGACGTTCATGTCGTGCTCTCACCAGCCAACATCTTCATCAACTTCATCAACGTCGTGACCTCTGCAGAATCCAGCTTCTTGATAATCTCTTCCATCGATGCTCCTCCTCTCTGATTACGTCACGTCACGTCCGCTCCACGACTCACGCTCGTTCTCGTCGTCCGTTCCTAGATCCGAACATGTCTGTTTTTATCAGATCTAGGCATCGGTGTTCTCTTTCGGAATGATCCGAACAATGGCAACAAAGGCGCCGTTGTGTGCGGCAAGGGGGTGGGGCAGCGGTCGGCGCTCGTACCACCGTGGCAGCAGCCGCAGCAGCAACAGCAGTCGCAGCAGCAGCCGCGCGGAAAGGGGGGGACTGCTGCGACCGCGGGGGAAAGGAAGGGCTGCTTCGGGTTAGGGTTTTGGTGGCAGGGAGAGAGAGGGAGGAGGGAAAAGGTTAGGGTTTGTTGGCTGCTAGGGTTTGTGGAAAAGTGGCTCTGATACCATGTTGTAATTGATTGATGAGATGATTTCATTAATAGTCTCATAGGCTTTATATAGCCTTTACATCATGGAATATCCAATGGAATATCCTGTGGCATATTCTGGTATCCCAAATATGTCCTCAGGATATTCTCATACTAAACATAACATATTCTCATACTAAATATAACATATTCCTATACTAAATATACCAACAACACTCATTCTCCTTGATGACTCTCACCCTAGCCAATAAAAGGTGAAGATCTAATTTCAGACTTTGCAAATAATAACAAACTACAAATCTCTAGAACTTTTTGAATGACTTTGCTCTTTGAAACATCCGGAAAGAACAGAAAGAAGTACACAACTCAGGGACCACACATTATTTGTGGGTGTCATCATATTCTGGAAGCCCCATCCAGGGAATGGAGTAAAACCTCGATAGATTATTTTAGAGAAGAATTCTACCTTTATTTTAGAGAAGAATTCTACCTTTCTGTTCAAATAAGTTAGCCGGCTTTGATGTTGCTGGATAGGTGCTCCTCTGACCTATAATATTAATTAATAGAAGACCAGAAGAGCCTGCCCATTGCTTTTTGAGATGCACCAGCATAGGAGATGATTCATTTTACTTACCCTTATATGATATCGTTGAGATTGTCTTCTGGAGAGGAAATTAGTTATGAGATACAACTTATTCTTTATATTTGAAGTACATTAGCATATGAGTTTTATTCAGTTGAATCAATTTAAATGCCACTGCAGCATATAGCATGATCTCTTTTTGATTTCCATCTTGATAGGACGCCCTCATCAGCCCAGACAGCTGAGTTGGTTTGTTATGCGCTTGTATATAGTTAAACGGAAGAAAATAGGAACGGGCATATGTGATATATATACATTACGGTGTGATCTTATTAAGTGTACCTTTAAACTAAATGTTCCATCGTGAATTTAGTTATCTGTATTTATATCCCCAAAAATTTGGGATAAATGCTTACTTCTTGTTGTTGATTTTCGTGTACACTATATCAATGTTCCTGTTAGTGTAATTACTGCTGTAATCTTGTGTTTACTTTCCTTTTCAAAGACGTTGAGGTGGTGGTAGTACCGTAGAGGTCATAATGTGATTGTCTTGTACGAGCTTGTTCATCACCTTGACTGCCAGTTTTATTTTTTATTTGTATTACCTTGGCCTCGATCCACTTTTTTTTCCACCTAATGAAGTGAAGTTACTAAAGAATGTGCCATACCTTTTTATACTACACACTTTGTATGGGATATATTCAGTCCAAGTCTTTTTCTTTTGGTATAAAAGGGAATACAAAGAAACAGAAAGCTAAACCCACTTCTGACGCAAAACCCAAGGCAACTGAAGCTGAGATTTCCGTTTCCAGACTTGACATTCGTGTGGGTCTCATCAAGAATGTTCAGAAGCATCCTGATGCTGATTCCTTGTATGTGGAAGAGATCGATGTAGGTGAAGAGTCAACTAGGACGGTTGTGAGTGGCCTTGTCAAATACATTCCACTTGAGGAAATGCAGGTACCTTCTTGCAGAGAACTCTCTCTTGGATATATTTTGCCTAGATGTGCTTCCATTTGATTCTTGACTTTATTGCAAATAACAATTGGACAGAATCGGAAAGTTTGTGTTCTTTGTAATCTGAAGCCAGCAACCATGAGGGGTATTAAATCTAATGCGATGGTATTGGCTGCATCAAATGATGACCACACTAAAGTATGTCTTAACCCTTTAATTTCCATTGTCATTAATATATCATGTATTCAATCTATTTAAAGGCAAATTATAAGGGCACTTAACAATTTGCCAAGTGTTTTCCATTATTTACAAGTTTGCCACTGGAAAAATTACTCAGGGCTATCCAAGTGGTAGGTATAAAAGATAACTCTTATAATTTTTTGTCTTCTTCCTCTCCATTCTCTCTCCCCCTTTTTCTCCAAACCCTAATTCTGGTCCCAACTTTTTTCTCAACCCCACATTTCTCCAAACCCTAGAAGATTCTCGAAGGAAGATTCTTAGTATATTCGGTACGATTACGTCAGCTAAATGACAAATTTTCTTAAATAATTTGTTCTTTTGAAATAATCTTATATTTTGTCCCAATGTAGAAATTATGGAAGAAAGTGGATCATCACGTCTATCAATCGAGGAACCCGGATCTTCCGAAGAACACGACAAAACATCCAAAGAACTCTCGGTAAATTTCCGACCGATCAAATACGTAGTCGACACAGAGTTCTCCTGAAGACTTGGACACTAGGACTACCACATATTGTGGCAGTCCCGAAACAAACAGTCTGTAAAGGTGGGCTGCCACAAAACATGGTAGTCCAAGAAGTAACCAGGACTGCCAGATTACGCGGCAGTCTATGTGTAGAAATACTGTAGAACAGGACTACTAGACTTTCTGGCAGTCCATAAAACACGAAGGACTGCCATATTACGCGGCAGTCTATGTGTAGAACTAGTGTAAAATAGGACTGCCACAAAATATGGCAGTCCAAGAAGTAACTAGGACTGCCAGATTACGCGGCAGTCTATTTGTAGAAATACTGTACAACAGGACTGCCAGACTTTCTGGCAGTCCATAAAACACGAAGGACTGCCAGATTACACGGCAGTCTATGTGTAGAACTAGTGTAAAATAGGACTGCCTGACTTTCTGACAGTCTATAAAATACGAAGGACTGCCAGGCTGTCTGGCAGTCCTGAAGGAATGCCAATTTTCCTTGACAGTCCTGAAGTTGTTCATATTTTTTTTGTCATTGTGATTGACAATTTTTTGGAAATTTAATGTAGGGCATACCACCTCCTATTTCTATTGACTTGAGTAATATATTCTCAGCGGATGTCGCCTTTGAATCTTATGAAGAAGCATTAGAATGGTGCAAACAAGTTGGAAGGCAAGCAAACACAATCCTTGTCATTTCAAGGTTATTACGAGGCCCATCGTGTCGTAAAACTGCTGATCTTGGATGCAAAAGAGGTGGAACATTTAGGCTTCATCGCAGAAAAGAAGAATGTGCCCGAAAAAAAGTTCCGGAGAAGGCGGTAGGATTCAGAAAGTGTGGTTGTCATTTCAAGATAGTGTTTGTCTCAAGACATGATGGAAAGTGGACAGTTGATGTCAGAAATGGGATGCACAATCATACGCTGGCGGAGACACTGGTCATCCCTATGCCGGAAGGTTGAACGAAGAGGAGAAGAAGTTAGTTGAAGAATTGTCCAGCTCCGGAGTTGGCCCGAAACAAATTTATTCCGCGGTGCGTCAGAAGAATGAAAAGAACAAGTCTACGATGAGGACAATCTACAATGTACTCTCGAGATCGAGGACAAATACCTAAGAGGAAGAATGGTGATACAACAAGTTTTGAAGTTACTTGCCGACAATCACTATGTGGAGTACCATAGAAGACATCCGCCATCTAATGAAATTACTTCTATATTTTGGGCGCATCCGGATTGTACGTATTTGGCACGGTCCTTTGCCGATGTCTTGGTGGCTGATTGCACGTACAAGACTAACAAATTCAAGATGCCACTTTTCCACATTGTCGGCTTAACGTTAACGGGTAAATCATTTTTAGTTGTATTTTGTTTCTTGAAGAATGAAACCGTAGATGACTATACACGGACATTGAACAAATTGAAAACACTTTACACTGGACACAAAGAGCTGTCTGTTTTTGTCACCGATCGAGAATATGCATTGATGAATGCTATAGATATCGTATTTCCTCATGCTCGTAGACTACTATGCACATGGCATACTAATCGAAATATTCAAGCACAATGCAAGAGCAGGTTTGAAAAAGTAGACGGCAAACTTGATATGGACCGCTTCACAGAATTCTACAACGATTGGATCCTTGTGTGGCGAACAAGTACTGTAGACGCTTTTGACAAAGCATGGTTGGAGTTCAAAGAGAAGTGGAAAAGTAGCAACAAGTCATGTATATCTTATATCAAAGACACATGGGTTGATCCACATAAAGAAGATTTCGTCTTAGTATGGACGAATAAGGTGAAGCATTACGGCACGACCACTACCAACCGTGCCGAAGGTTCACACTCAACACTGAAGAAATATCTACGTTCATCGGTCGGTGGTTTTGTGTCAGTTTGGCAGTCGATAAATCTAATGACCAATTCGACGGTGAACGAGATAAAGGCTTTATTTCAGATGAGCCTGAATATTGTAAAGCACGGATATTGGAAAGAAAAGTTGTTGTCTGATTTAGTCCATGTATTGTCTTACTATGCATTGGTGTTGATATTTGATGAGATTGCTCGGACGAATTCAGTTGGTTTTGATACCGAAGAATGTGGTTGTACACATCGACATTCTCTCGGCCTTCCTTGTGCTCATGAGATCAACGAATATCGACGTCAATGTAGACCTATTCCAGTAGTGGTCGTTGATCAACGTTGGAGACAGTTGTCAGTCATGCCTATGGTGGACAGTCACGACGATTTCTTTTCTTTGCCAGAAGTTAAACTCCTTCATGCAAGATGGTGTGCTGCACTAGAACCTGAGAGGAAGTCTATTGAACTTAAAATTCAAGAACTTGCCCACCCGGCAAGTAGTCATGTACATGAGCCATCTGTTGTCGTTGCCCCGAAGGGTAGACCACCAAGAAGACTTACAAGAACACAGAAGAAGAAGCTCGAGTCTACTAGAAGAGAACTATCATTATTTGAGCATATTGAAAGAAGCGTGGAAAGGTTCGTTTGTCCAAAGAGGAATGACAAGCTTCCTATTCAACGAAAGAAACAGAAACAAGAGTTGGTGTCACATTCGACATGTACATTCATATATTTCATCCTGCGATACAGGAGTACATTTGGTCTACTGAAGATGTGCCTAAAGATGGACATTGTGGGTACCATGTTCTTGCAAGACATCTAGGCTATTCCGTTAAAGACGGATGGAGACAGGTTAGAGCAGAGCTGTACGAGTAGTTGGAGTCTCGTCTTCCCTTCTACAGCAAATTACTAAGCCCAGATACAGTTGGAGAATTGTTGACAAGCATTCTGTGCGCCGATCAGACTACTGGAGAGGAATATTACATGGATGTCCCTTCTGCTGTATATCTATTCACTAACAGGTACAATATACCAACACATTTTTACTAACGTGAAAAGTTTGATAAATACTTATACTGCATTTGTATTCGCTTACAGGTACAAGATCTCAATTATCATTCTGTCCAAGAGAAGTAACAACACATTCTTCCCAATGACCGCTCCTCTGGCAGACTACACTATGTCCACTCTATATGCCATTGGACTTGATGATAATCACTTCGTCATCCCGCGGTTGATCGGACACAGTCCTATTCCTCCCCCGATCCAATCTGGTATAAATATGCTCCGGAAGAATCGATCACTTGGACGACACTCTACACCGATGCGATCAATGTCTACAAGAAGATAACAAAGTACGTGGAACCTAAACCAAGGCCGAAAGACCACTACGATGTATTGATTGACTGATAGTGGGTCCTACACCGATACTTTTGTCACATTTTGTAAACAGAAAGAAAGAATTTATATCTTTGGTCACATTTTGTAAACAGAAAGAAAGAAGTTTATATCTTTTGTCACATTTTGTAAACAGAAAGAAGGAAATTTATATTACTACTTGGAAACTTTATTTTAGAGTATCACATTTGAGTATCGGTTTTGGTATGAGTATCTTATTAGAAAATATAAAGCGGAGTTGAGTATCACATTTATATTTGAGTATCGCAAATATGTTTGAGTATCGGTTTGAGTATCACATTTGACTTCACAGCAAGGTTTAACAAGGACTGTCCAGCTTCCTGGGTAGTCCTAGTTCACAGCAACTTTTAACTAGGACTGTCCAGATCGCTGGCAGTCCTTCATGCATGATGGACTGCCGGAGATCTGGGCAGTCCTAGTTAAAACTTGCTGTGAACTAGGACTGTCCAGAAAACTGGGCAGTCCTTGTTAACAGAAAGTTTAAACTTGGACTGCCCAGTTCTCTGGCAGTCCTTCATGCATGATGGACTGCCAGAGAACTGGGCAGTCCTAGTTTAAACTTGCTGTAAACTAGGACTGCCCAGGAAACTGGGCAGCCCTGGACAGTCCTATTTAGAACTTGCTGTGAACTAGGACTGCCGAGGAAACTGGACAGTCCTTGTTAACAGAAAGTTTTAACTAGGACTGCCCAGTTCTCTGGCAGTCCATCATGCATGATGGACTGCCAGAGAACTGGACAGTCCTAGTTAACACTTTGCGATACATGATACTTAATCAAATACTTCAATCAAATACGACGCTCAAACGATACTCAATCAAGTAGGATGCTCAAACGCAATATGATACTTATATGACATTAATTATCAAAACATATTATAACAAAATGTTGGTGTTCAAAACATATTACAACAAAAACGACATTAAGTATTCAAAACACATTACAACAAAAACGACACACAAATTGTTCAAACAAATACAACAAAGTCATTTCGTCTCATGACGCATCTTAGTGCGTCGCTCGTTTTCAAGAAATGGATAGTCCGATGCGATGTTCTGCATTTGGTTAGCAACGTCTACGTAGTTCTCTCCCTTGCATAGCACGAGATTTTTTTCCCAAGTTTCTTACTTTGGAAGCCTGAAGGAAAAAATAAGGGTTAAAATTACCCAGGTTACTATACTGGTAAACATTAATTCGACATAATACTACTTGCCATCTTTTGCAGTGCATCAAGCAGGCCTGCCTTGTTTGGTAGAGGAGCAGCTACCGGCACTTCATCACATCGCATATCTGGATTCAACATCATACCATGTCCAGCCTCTACATAATAATTCATATAGTCATCACTACAATCCCACATCTGCACCACCGGAAGTCGTTGAGTTTCACCGACTACGTGAAGTTGCCACTCAGTGAAGAAGAGCCCCAACGGTAGTCCGGTGGGACATAGGTTGATGCTTTGGTCCCTTTTGAAGAAGTCTTCAAATTCAATGTGCTCGGTATAGTTTGCACGTAGCCAAACTGACGAAGTACTCTGTCTGACATGTGAGGCTCCTCAATTTCATGACAGGATATCAGACCTTGAAATAGTGAAACTCCTTGCAACGGACGAGAACTATTTCGAAGATCCCGATATGGATGCCAAATAATCTACATCATAGTATAAGTAATCAAGACTTAAGAAGTTAGTATTGTTTCACTAGAATGAAATCCTAAGTAAATAAAATTTTAAGTTAGCATTGTTTCACCTTCTTTTCGTTCATATCTTCAAGTGCGACACGCAGGGAAGCCAAAGTATACGAATGTCTGCTATCTATCTTAACTGGATTTTACTTACATATCCTAGGTAGCTGCTCATCATAGTCTTTGTTAAGAGTAGCCCTCTTTAGCGTCAGAAAATGTTCGTATATCTATGCATGTACATGAAATGTAGAATAAACACATTAATCGACCTAATTTGATTTAAACTATAAACAAAGTACGATTTAATTGACTCACATGGAGCAGAGTTTGACAACCAGCTATAGTCTTCGATCCGACTCGAGATGCAGCCCCAAGTTCGCGGTAGAGATAAGCTAGTATACCGCTTCCAAAGGATATTTGATCCACAGTGCTAAGTTCATAAAATTGTTTACGTATTTGGCGTGAATCGAGGTTCCGGACTTGTCCGGAATGCAGACGGCTCTCAAGATGAAATACATGTATGCCCGGGCCACTACATCGTCGTTGGCGTCGTCCTCATCGTCATCTTCATCGTCCTCATCGCCATCATCATCAATGCGTGTATTCCTCAGAAAACTCAAAGGAACTCCGTACAACTTCTTAAACTCGGGGAGACTGACAAAATTCTCTGCCTCAATACCGAAAGAATTGGCGACCAATTCCACCATCTCGTCATACATCTCAAAGTCGCCCGTAGAATAATTCATCAGCATTGGACGACCATCAACTATAAGTCCCAAAATGTGGTGGACGTCGTCGAGGGTGATCGTCAACTCCCCGGATGAGAAATGGAAATTGTTTGTTTCGGGATGCCACCGCTCCACAAATGCAGAGATCAGTGCATGATCCAAGATCTTATACGAGTGTTTCGCAATATGTTGCAACCCAGTGGGGATGATTTTGGCCTTCACACCTTCTTTCAAATTGTCAAAATCCCATGTACTGCACATCTTAGCGTGCTTAATGACCCACAAGATACGCGAGCTTTTCTGAAAATAAAACAAGATAAAGAATATATAAATATAAAATATAACTACTATTTTCAAAAGTCAATTTACATCTAAGGTAATGAACTTGCCAGATCCTTCCAAATTTGGTAAGATATGTGGTTAGGCAGAGACTTCAATAGTGAGCAACCGATTGGGCTCACTTCCCGATCAGCTCTATCAGAAGCGGCCTTCTCGTGAGAAGGTCCGGAACCATCGTCTCCCCCTCTATGAACAATGGCCAAATCATCATCGGAGGAGGAAGAATCAGGGCGAGTCTTTTGTTGCTTTGATTTACTTGCAACGCGTTTGGTTCGACGTGTTGTAGTCTGAGAGGGTACCTCCGGTTCTCTTATCGTTATTGGTTTATCGCGAACCCGCTAAGCTTCACGTGCCTTCCGCTCCGATGCGGTAGGACGTTTTCTTTCAGGCTCGACGTCAACGTTCTTCGTCTTCGGATTCGGTTCGTGACTACGAATATTTAATATCAATCGAATAATACTTAGCAAACAGCAAACAAGAAGTGCAATGCAGGACTGTCCATGTTTCTGGCCGTCCTGTATACTGTTATGACTGCCTGAAACTGTGGCAGTCTACTTGTACATCAAGTATAACACAGGACTGCCGCACTTTGTGGCAGTCCTTTATACATCTACGACTGCCAAAAAGTGCGGCAGTCCTGTGTTATACTTGCTGTACAAGTGGACTATCACAATTTCAGGCAGTTATAACAGTACATAGGACTGCCAGAAACTGTGGCAGTCCACTTGTACAGCAAGTATAACACAGGACTGCCGCACTTTGTGGCAGTCCTAGATGTATAAAGGACTGCCACAAAGTGCGGCAGTCCTGTGTTATACTTGCTGTACAAGTGGACTGCCACGGTTTCTGGCAGTCCTAACAGTACATAGGACTGCCAGAAACATGGGTAGTCATAGACAACTCGAGATTTTCTAAACTATCATTCCATTACAAATTTGTGATCATCTAGAACGACTGTCCGTCATCTAACTATCATTCCATTACAATGTATACTTGGGTTTTTCGAACTAAATTATTAGGGTTTTGGGAAAAAATTGACAACTTTAAGTATTAGGGTTCTTACCTTGATTGAGAGGAACGTTTTGTAGGACCGTTGAGCACCTCTAGAGGGGGGGGGGTGAATAGAGTGTGTGCGTATGCAGCGGAAAATAATCACCAATTAAAAACTTAAGTAATAACTATATACTATGGCAGATAAAAGACGGTAAATAAAATACGGTAAAGTAAGAGTCAAGAATTCAAACTCAGTGACACAGCGATGTATACTGGTATCCCTCTGAGAGGACTAATCCAGTCTCGAGTACTCTTGCTCGATGTTAATCCACTATGACACAAGCTTTAACTGAGCGCTTGCAACTCTTACAACACCGTGCTTGGTGACAAGTGCACGACCGACTTCACAATACCGTGCTTGGTGACGAGCGCACGACCGGCTCCAGAAGGCAATTGAAAAACTGGAACGTTTTCTGAATCACTACTAAAATATCATCAAATAGCGACGTACTGTAGCGACGGCAATAAATGGCGTCGCCAGTAGCGACGTCGTTTTAAACACGTCGCAAAACGTCGCTGTCTAGCGACGTTCTGCGACAGGAGGGTACTACGTCGCCGAAAAGCGACGTTCAACGACATATTTTATGTACATGTCGCCAAGTTGGCGACGTTTAGCGACGTCAAAACGTGACGTCGCTAAGTTATTTTACTTAGGGCACGCAGCTGCCTTCTTTCTCCCTCATTCTCACTCGAAAACCCGAAAATTTCATTCCCCCCCCCCCCACCCCCCCCCACCCCCTGCGACTCCCTTCCCCTCTGTCAGTGCCCCCCCCCCCCCGGCGACCCCCTCCCCCCCCGGCGACTCCCTCCCCCTCCGGCGAGCTCCTCCTCCTCGAGATCCTCCTCCTCCCCCAATCCGACCTCCTTTTCCTCAGGTAAACCCTAACCTAACTCCTCTCCTTCCTCCTCTCCCACGGACACACACACACGGACACGGACACACACGCACACACACACAGACACGGACACACACACACACACACACGCACACACACACAGACACGGACACACACGCGTGGACACGTGCACGAGACTGCACTGTGTCATTTGTGTTCGTGTGTGTTAAAAAATAATTTGGACACGATTGTGTCCTGTTTTGGTGGACACTCGACACGTGTGACTCTATGACACATACACATATCATTACCAACCATTAGATTTTGCTATTAATTGAATTTGGATTTCGAATTTGGTTTATCTCCAATTTTCTGATACGTAGTTCACTATATATTAATTTTCTGAGATTAACATTGGTTTAAACTGATTTTGAATGATTAAACCATTATGATTAATCCCATATCTTCTCTGAGAATTAATGTGCATGTTAGGGTTCACATTGATTGGGGATTCTTGGGTTTTCGTATGCCATTGACTGTCAAAACTGAGAACAGTTTTAATACACTGTTTTCATATATTGGCACACACACATTACACTGAATTTTCTCGAGAAATTATGCACTGTTTACACCTATCTACACACACACATAAGTGTAACCTGAGAATATAAACACACACACTACTGCTATCTACTGATTTTCCTGAGATTGATACACTGTTTGTGTATACTGTTTCTCTTATAGCTCACTCACATTACACTCAAAACCGAGAATAGCTAATTCACTCACACTATTGATTCCTATGTACACACACACATTGAGACACCTAGCCCATGTTATGTACACACACATGGCACACTTTACCCTATATACACACACCCTATTGTACACACACACTGTTAGCACACCACACACATGACACACACACATATATATACGTGTCAATCTGAGAACAGTTTGTGCATTGTTTCCTCATATTTTATATATATATATATATATATATTTATATATATATATATATTGCAGTCCATATTATCTCTTCATATCAGTCCAGGCATTTATTTAGTTCCAGTACTATTATTTGTCTTGTATTCAGTTGTTCAGTCCCATGACTGACATATAGATTAGGTATTGTTTGGTTGAAGGATTACCTTTTTAGTTCATTCCACCCTTGCACATCGACATTATGTTGGACACGTACACATAGCCTAGATGGTATTGTATACATATATACATAACTATATCATGTAACTCATATGTGATATAGGCATATAGCCTATGTTAGAGTGTCTAAATATATGAAGGCATGAAAGTTGCCTTGTCTTGTAATATAGGCATATAGTATATACATGCCTATATATATATATTATATGTATATATCTATATAGATATTACTTGTGTGTATGAGATAGCTTGAGTTGACTTTGGTCATTATTGGTACTTGAATTGATCGGAACAAAGACCTCCAATGTCGGTATCGGTCAATATTTGGTATCGGTCGGTATCGGATCGGAACATGCCAAACCGTATCGGTATCGGCCGTATCGGATCGGTATCGGCCGATACTTTAAAATTATATGAAATAGTAGTCACCCCCAAGGTTGACTATTTTAACTGAAAGTCAAAGTAGAGTAAACATCTGACCTAGATTGGACTAAGAGTTGACAAAGTCAACTATAGGTCAACCCTTGACCTAGTTTGACCTTGTTTGACTTTGTTTGACTTAGCTTGACCTTGTTTGACTTTGTTGTCTTCATGTTTGTTAAATGACACCCAGATACTAGTTTTAGTTGTTTAAATGACACCCAGATACTAGTTTTAGTTTCAGTTTGCTTTGTTAACTCACTATTGCTCATTACTTGGTAGGTCATGACTAGAAATAGGATATTTGACTTAGATTTGACCTTGTTTGACCAAGGTTGACTATTTGACCTTAGTACAACCTAGTTTGACCTAGTTTGACCTAGTTTGACCTTGTTTGACTTTGTTTGACTTTGTTTGACTTAGCTTGACCTTGTTTGACTTAGTACAACCTAGTTTGACCTAGATTGCATATCATTGTTATTAGTAACTGTCCGCTACTAATGTGTGTCCCATAATAAGACATAATATACGAATTTGTGCCTGTTGGATAATGTGTGTCCATCTTTGCAGAATTATTTCCAAATGGATATGAATTACTACTTGCGGAATCGTTCATGGATGTACAATCGTCGTGCTGATGATATGTGTGGTGTGCGGGATGAATACATAGCGGGAGTAGAGCAGTTCCTGCAGTTTGCTAAGGCGTTCCCTCAGTACATGGACGGCACCAAAATTAAGTGTCCGTGTGTGAAATGTCATAACGTGAAATATTATCCAGAAGTGGAAGTGACATATCATTTGTACTCGAGGGGTTTCACGCCTAATTACTATCAGTGGACCGCACATGGAGAACTTGTGTCTTTAGCATCAGATCCGGAGCCTTATGTTGAGCCGTATATGCATGCGGGACCTAATTTTGTTTCAGATAATCATGCATACGACGACGGGTGCGTGAACATGATTTTCGACGCTGCGGAGCCTAGTTTCGTTCATGATGCACCTGAGGAGGCACCGAACGCCGATGCTGCACAGTTCATGGAGTTGTTGGAGAATGCAAGGACTCCATTGTATCCTGGTTGTGAGGATCATTCACCGTTGGAGGTGGTTGCAAGACTGTTGAGCATTAAGTTAGATTTTAACATGTCGCAAGAATGCTACAACCGAGTGTTGGAGTTGATTATAGAGATCTTGCCGGCGGGTGCTAAGTTGCCTAAAGACTTCTACCGGTCTAAGAGAATGGTGAGATCGCTCTGGATGGGATACGAGAAAATCGATTCCTGTCGCAATGGGTGCATGCTGTACTACAAAGACGACAAGGATGCAGATGCGTGCAGATTTTGTGGTGCTGATCGCTATAAGACAACTAGTACAGGAAGGTCTACCGGTGCAAGAAGACCGACCGATTCAATGCACTACTTGCCTTTAACGCCGCGGTTGCAAAGATTATTTATGGTGAAAGAGACGGCCGAAAATATGAGTTGGCACATGCGAGAACAGATTGAAGGAGTGTTGGATCACCCATCCGATGGAGAAGCGTGGAAGCACTTTGATCGAGTGTATCCAGATTTTGCTTCAGATCCGCGAAATGTCAGGTTGGGACTATCTTCTGACGGTTTTACTCCTTTTGGTCTTTCGGGATCCCAGTATTCGTGCTGGCCTGTGATTGTTACTCCGTATAACCTACCGCCTTAGATGTGCATGAAGACTCAGTACATGTTTCTAACCGTTATAATTCCTGGTCCGAACAATCCCAAGAGGAACATTGACGTGTACTTACAGCCTTTGATAGATGAGTTGAATCAGTTATGGGAAGTAGGCGCTAACACGTACGATGTTTCCAGGAAGCAGAATTTTCAGATGAAGGCAACCCTTATGTGGACCATCAACGACTTTCCGGCCTATGGAATGTTATCTGGATGGAGCACTCATGGCCGTCTCTCATGTCCGTATTGCATGGACCGTAGTAAGGCTTTCCGCTTGAAACACGGCGGAAAGCCGTGCTTCTTTGATTGTCATCGGCAATTTCTGCCAAAAGATCATCCGTTCAGAAGGAACAGAAATGCTTTCCGTGCCGGCGTTGTAGAGAAGGGTGATCCACCGCCAAGGTGGTGCGGAGACACGATATGGGAGGAGGTTAAAGATTTTCCAAGTGCTATCGAAGATCCTACAACTGGGTACAAGTGCGATGGATTTGGTAGAGTTCATAACTGGACAAAGAGGAGCATATTCTGGGATCTGCCATACTGGAGTACCAATCTGATCAGACATAATCTTGATGTCATGCATATTGAGAAGAATGTGTTTGATAACATAATTAATACTGTGATGGACGTAAAGGGAAAAACGAAAGACAATCCCAAGGCCAGGTTGGACTTAAAAGAAATATGCAAACGCCCTGCGTTGCATTTGATACAGCAGAATGGAAAACAGTTCCTTCCGAAGTCAATTTTCTTGCTGGACAAGGAGGATAAAGTGAGACTTTGTCGGTGGATCCAGGGCCTAAAATTTCCAGACGGATATGTGTCAAATCTGAGAAGATGTGTCGATCCGAAGGAAAACAAATTGACGGGTATGAAGAGCCACGATTGTCACGTATTCATGGAGAGGTTAATTCCGATTGCATTTCGAGAATTCTTACCGCAGGCAGTTTGGGATCCATTGACGGAGCTTAGCATATTCTTCAGGGATCTTTGTTCTAAGAAATTGCTCGTTGATCGTCTAGAAAAGCAAGAGAAGGACATTGCGGTAACACTATGCAAGCTAGAGAGGGTGTTTCCTCCTGGATTCTTCGACTCTATGGAGCATTTGCCGATTCATCTATCCTATGAGGCACGTGTTGGTGGACCCGTCGAATATCGATGGATGTACCCGTTCGAGCGACATTTGAATCACCTAAAAAGAAAGGTGAAAAATAAGGCACGGGTCGAGGGTTCTATTTGTGAAGCCTATGTTCTCGAGGAGATTACAAACTTTTGTTCGATGTATTTCAAGCCTCATGTTGCAACTAATAGAACGAGAGCTTCCAGAAACGACGAGGGAGATCATGAAAGTAATGATACAATACTGAAGGTATTCAATGCTCCAGGAAAGCCATCGGGTAAGATGAAAAAGAGATATCTGAACGATGATGAGCTAAGGGCTGCTCAGGTGTATGTATTACTCAACTGCGACGAGGAGGAAGTAGAGAAACTGGAGGGGTAAGTAATTAATACGTCTATATTATTTTAATAGTGTTAATTATTATACTATTACATTAATTGAACGATGTTGTTTTCAGCATATTTAATGATGATGTGAGGTCGGGTAGGCCACACATAACAGAAGAAGAACTAGAACAAGAAATGAGGCGTTATTTTCCATCATGGTTGAGTGCATATGTAAGACTTGAGAACTCTGTAATTACCTTTTTGTATATGCACTTGATTGAGAATGAGCTTAATTTCTTCTTTCGTGGTATTTAGTTCGATCGTCCAAACGCAAGACTTGAGAATGAGTCTATTAGAACGCTAGCCAAGGGACCAATTTATGCTGCAAAAATATGGCCAAGCTACTGTGTTAATGGGTTTAGGTTCAAGTCAACAACTTGCCCGATCAGAGACAACTTTGTGGATCTCGATTCCACCAAAAACAGCTGTTTGTGTATCAGATCTTCGAACTACAAAGATGTTGATGCGGGCAACGATTTCTATGGCGTGTTACGGGAGATCGTGGAGCTGACATATAGTTATGGAATAGAGCCTGCTAAGATTGTGTTATTCAGGTGTGATTGGTTCGATCCGATTGAAGGTCAAGGTTGGAAAGTAGACAAGCACGGTCTTGTTGATATAAACTATCGGCGTCGATATCAAGCCTATGAACCATTTGTCCTATCAAGTCAGGCTCAGCTCGTGTACTTCACAAGTTATCCTAAACGGAGAACAACAAGGTCGGACTGGTGGGCAGTATGCAAGACCAAAGCTAGAAATACCTTTGAGGTTGACGATATAGCTTATCAACAGGATGAACTACCTCTTGTAACAAATATTATAGAAGTGGACACGACGGAAGTTCCCTATTACACATCTAATTGTGTAGAAGAAGTAGAATTATCTGAAGAGGAAGATGCAGATGAAAGTGAAGATGTAGAAGAAGAAGAAGAAGAAGAAGAAGAAGAAGAAGAAGAAGTAGATGAGCTAAACGAACTAGATGAATTTTCAGAAGAGGATTAAATCTGTACGTTTGTTTTATCATCATATTTGACACTTTAGTGACACTTCTATCATATAAATCTGTGACACTTCAATGACACTCTATTGACACTTTTATTGACACTTCAGTGACACTTTTTGACTATGATATTTTTCAAAAATCTGTGATGTCTATCATATAAATATGTTTTTTTGTTTTATTGTCATATGTTTTATTGTCAGGTATGACTAGACCATCTGGACGACGCGGAGGATTATATATTAGGCAGTCCCGTCAGCCTCGGGCTGGGGATGGAGAGGGCAGTTCCGTACCCTCATCCTCATCTCCGAGTACGCCAGTGTACCATTCTGTTCCCGGTCCATTACCGGGACAGGCTAGTTCTAGCAGGTTGGCGACTCCTCCCTCGTCGTCCAGCCTTCCTGTTCCTGGTCCATTACCGGGACAGGGCAGTTCTAGCAGGTTGGCGACTCCTCCCTCGTCGTCCAGCCTTCCTGATCCCGCGTCCAGCATCCCTGATCCCCCGTCCAGCATTCCTACTGTCGACGGCTCTATGGAGGGAGCCCACGCCGATCATATGGAGGACGGCGATCAGACTGATCCTGCCCAGGCAGGAGGTGAGAGCGACCCTCCATGCGCTCCCCCGGGCGAGACGCGTATGTAGATTTGGACGGACGGGCCTATGAAGTAAGTTAATTAATTATTATATATTTCTCAAATGATTATATGTACATATATATTCATAAAAAATTATTATTGTATAGATATCGGCCTTCTGCAGTACAGAGACAGCTGGGGACATTTGTGAGGCAGAACTATGGTGGGCCTTGGCTCAACTACTCAGATGCTCCCGCAGATAGGAAGGCCTTTTGGTTCGCCCACTTCAAGGTAAAAAATTTGTTTATTTTTAAATTTTAATAATCATTTGTGTATATTATACAACTTTTGTATTTTACTTCTTGTAGAGGACCTATTTCTATCCACCACACCGGGCGGCGAGGATCGAGGGCCAATTTCCTGCCGTCATAGCCAAGCTCATCCGTGATGCGATCGACGACCAGAAGCGTCGTGATCGCGTCGGACGTCCGATCCAGGGTTGGATTACGCCAGAGCAGTGGACTGCGATGAAGGCTAGATTCAGCGAGCGCCAGTACCAGGAGCGGTCTGAGAAGGCCAAGGTGGCGCGGTCGAGCGCCGATAAGTGGTGTGGTGGCTCCATTCCGATGACGGAGCATTTTCGTCGTCTGGTACGTTTCCTATAACGGACATTAATTTATATATAGTTCGATATAATGTTTAATACTAATAATAGATAATATATTTTAACAGGTAAAGAAGGGTGAGGACCCGAACATGGTGACCGTCTTCCTGGTCACCCATCGGAGGGCTGGGGACTTCATTGACGAGAGGGCGACGCAGGCATATGTACGTTCTATTCAACTAATATTAACTGACTATAATTTAGAAAACAGGAAAATAGATATCAATATAGACTTTAGTAAACACTTACACGTTAGCAAACATGTTCTAGGCCGAGTTTGTTCGGCTACAGAAGGAGGCGGCTGATGCTGCTGCTGCTGCTAGTGCGCAAGCAGAGGGAGGGGCTGGTACTTCCTCCCAGCCGCCTGCAGAGCCATCGCTGGACGAGCTCTGGATGACCGCCGTTGGCGGTCTTCAGAAGGGTACGTACTACGGTACGGGATCCTACGGCGCGTATTTGGCTTCGGTGTCATCCCGGGCCCCCTCTGTCAGTGCGCAGTCTCCGGCTACGCAGGCGTCGTCACGAGCTGAGGATGTTCGTCGTCAGATCGAGGAGCTGCGTCGCGAGTTGCAGCAGCAGATTTCTGATGCGGTCGAGCGACGATCCGACCCTCCGATCGTCACCGGACGATTTGATGCGGTCGAGCGCAGTATACAGGAGCTGATGAGTCTGCATCAGGCTGCAGCTGCCAACTTACAGACGCTCACCGAGTCTACGCAGCGCACAGAGCGTAGACAGGTCGAGCTGGACGGATCGCAGAGGAGCCTTTCTCTCTCACTCGCTCAGTATACTGAGAAGGTGGTGAGTACCCTTGCTGCGCATGGTGAGCGACTGCGAGAGCTGGAGCAGGTACGTCCTCCGGGTCCATCGACGGCGCCAACTCCAGATACTGCACTGCCTCCGGCGCCGACTCCAGACATTGTACTGCCTCCTACTGCCCCTACGGTACAGCTCACCCAGGAGCAGTATGACTACATTCTATCCCAGTTGCGCGGCAGGGGTCCGCAGTGATTTTATTGGTTTTTTTATGACTTGTATGTATTGGCCCTATGGGCAAATTGTTTATTCATACACTGTTGTTTATACACTTGGTGGGAGACTTTTTATCATCTTTCATTTTTATTTGACTCTATTGGATGTTTGTGAGGATGTGTCTGTGATATTTACTTTGCACTGCCTCCTATTTTTATTGTGATATTTACTTTGTGATATCTGCGACGGGATGACAAATATACCTACGCTGGGTTATAAGCGATGATCTGATATACAAAGAAGATGCTACCGAAATTTTAAAAAAATATATTGTGTATTTTTGTTATGATGTGTGTCTGTGTTTACAGTGAATGTGAAATACAGTGTTCGGAACCATCGACAGTTTCGATTACTGTTGTATGTTTTATCTTGGATAAAAATAGCAACAGTTCAGGGTGCACTTCTGAGAGCTTTATTTTCACGTCCTTCACTTTCTCGGACGTCGTAAAGGTTCCCGAGAAGGTGAAGGACGTGAAGAGGAAGCTCTGAGAAGTGCACCCTGAACTGTTGCTCTTTCTATCAAAGATAAAACATACAACAGTAAGCGAAACTGTCGATGGTTCGAACACTGCACTTCACACACACTGTAAACACAGACACACAGCATAACAAAAATATCAATTATATTTTTTAATTTTTTTTTTTATATTAGCGACGGATAGCGACGTTCTGCGACGTACTGCGACGTCACACAGACGTCGCTATACGTCGCTAACTAGCGACGTTACGTCGCTCGACGTCGCTAATATACGTCGCTACGTTGCCCACGTGGCCACGTGGATGCCATGTCTCGTCATCATTTATAAACTTTTGAAGCGTCGCTAGTGGTCGCTTTACGTCGCAATGTTGGCGACGTACTTATACGTCGCTATCTGTCGCTCATTTTGCGACGTCTAGCGACAATTAACTACGCGTCACAAATAGCGACGTTTGGCGACTAAATTGCCATCTGCGACTTGCCTATAAGCGACGTAGGTTTTTCGTCGCTAAATACGTCGCAAATCATTGTTAGCGACGTATTTCCTGTATTTAGCGACGTCTCCTGACGTCGCTAATCTGGGTTATTTTAGTAGTGAATACAACCTCCGATACAACTCTTCAACACCAAATTCTAGATTAAACAGAAATTGTACTGGCTTGGCTAAGAGTCGTAAAGGCTTAGATATGAAAGTAAAAGCTCAGAACACTTTAGATAGAGAAGAGAAGAGATGAAATTGGATTGTTGAAATGAATGGTAATTTCAACTCTATTTATAGTGTTTTTGGGAGACCGAACTCAGGCAGAGTTCGGGCAGAGTTCAGATGCTTGGATTTCGCATACGAACGTTGCATACAGATTTGGTGGGAACTGTATTTCAAATAACCCAGACCGAACTCGGGCCGAACTCGGACCGAACTCGGTCAGAGTTCTGCTGGTTCAGAACAGTAAGGAATAAACCAAATTTGCATAGGTTTTGGGCTTTTTGGAATTGTGGATTTTTGGGATACGAAGGTAGGCTTATTTTTGTTTGTGGACTGAGAAAAACCTAAGCCAATACCGATCCGATCAATCTCACATTTTTCTTAGACTCAATAAAAGGAAAAATACAGAATAAATATGAAAACCAATAGCCCTTTTGATGACGTCTTTTTCCTGACATTTAAGACGCATTTTTCTTGACGGCAATCGTCCAAAGATAAACAGATATGAAAATCTGAATACCTTTCAGGGGCTTCGCCCCCGAACCCCTGACGAGGGACGCTGTCCCCTCGACCCCTGTCCGCTGACCGGGCAGCGGAACCCCCGATGCGAGGCCCCGGATAGGTCGTTAGGCGGTTCAGAGAAATCTTCTTGTATTATGTCGTCTTTGGCCCATCAATAATTCTTTGTTGCATATGTCCTGGTTTGATCATGTTTACTGCATGTCTACAAATATATGTTAGACGAAACAAAACAATATGATGCAGTATGATACAAGCATAGCAATATGATATAGACCATTTAGGATAGGACAATGCTAAGTTTAATTAGCAACATAATAGTGATTACATGAATATTAGTGATATCACTAGTTAAACTTAATTGATTAGCCATATTCAAAAACATGATATAATCATTGGGCTAACACGTTTGCGTGCCATCGTAGGGAGAGAGAGTTGGAAAATGGTGGAGAAGAAGATCCAAAATAATATGTAGCTTCAGGAGTGGGAAATGGTGGAGAGGAAGAAGAAGAAGAGGGAAAATAGGGTTTGTGAAGAGAGAGTGAAATTTAGAAATGATATTGATTTTTGGGGTTTGGGGGGGTGTGGGGTTTGGACAGCCTCCTGAGTGGAATATTTGGATAGCCCGAGTAAAATCTCCTCAAATCCTGACTAGCCCTAATCCTGGCTAGCCCCGATCAAAATTTTATATGCCCTTATAAATTGCCTATTTAAAGTACTTGAAATTTTTATTGTTGGTAAAGTATTTTCTGCTTTACTCCTTTTTCCTTGTGAGTCTTTTCGGTTGTGAGAGATTGAAATTCTAAGAATACTATATTTGGGAATTGGCCTAAATTAGGTTTGAACAGAATTAGAGATGCAATTCAATGCTAAGTACACTTTTCAACCTATGTATTGAATAGTTGAGAATTGAAGTTCCATCACAAAATGTGTGAAGAGCAATTCCTAGGATTTTTTTTGCCATCAATAGAATCTTTCTTATCTTCTAATAAAAAGGGTAGGTGTGTGAACAATTCCATATAAGTTGTTGAATTCCAATTCTTTCCAACCAAACACTAGAAAGAAAATCCATGAATCTTACCATGCCAACAGCTAAACCTAATAATACAACTCAGAACTGTAATTATTAATTACAGGAATTCGAACTTTTCCTAGAATCCAAATTTACTGCAACTAAACATCTTCCTCTAGACTTGTTTTGATGCCTTGTTTGTAAGTTGGACTGGCTTGAAATAATTGGATACAGAAGAGAATTGGCAAATGTTGTGTAAAACCATCGAAAGTGTGTAAGCTTGTCGAGAGAAATGAACATATACTTCTCTTCCGGATCTTGTAAAATAACGCACTTCCATTAGGATCATTGTCAGGGTGCTGATTATATGTCTCGACCTGGAAAATTTCCAGGTGGAGTTGGTTGACCCGCCTGCATCTGCTGTGGTCGGTGAGCGAGTCACCTTTCCAGGATATTCTCGTGAGCCAGATGACGTGTTGAATCCCAAGAGCAAGGTATGGGAGAAGGTGCAAGTCGATCTGCAGACAGACGCAGAACTCGTTGCCCGTTACAAGGATACCCCCTTCACAACATCTGCTGGTATTTGCAAGGCGAAATCCATTGCAAGCGGTGCCATAAGGTAGAATTACGGTTCTCTTTGCAGTGGAAACATCCGAAAGATTTATCCTAATTATGTGTAAGTGATGACCTATTTGTCAACATATCGTACTTGTAATTTGGCAATGAACTCTTGCTGTTTCTTTGGAAAGGATGATGAATGGTTTTCCTGAAATGAAAGTTAACATCAAATTGGTTGCAATATCGCCATATGTTACATGATAAATGGAACACTGGCAATTGATCATTTGGTCAATCGGTAGAGCATGGGCTGAGATCTCCCCCGGCCAAGATGAGGAGCTTGTTCTGATATTATCAACGGAGCTGCTACGTTGCCCGCGGTTTGTAACCGCGGGCGTGACTGCCGGCCGACGTGGCAGCCGGCCATTGTCCCTCCGGTCCGGGTGGGATCCGGAGATAGCAGGGGGGCCAATGGCCGGCCGCCTCGTCGGCTGACGGTCACGCCCGCGATTACAAACCGTTGGCAAAATATCATTTCCTATTATCAAGGGTGAGATTAAATATGTCGCCCCACCCAGATGATACCTATTATTACCCTTGACCAGGACTACCTTCTGTTGAACCCCTCAAACCTTGCATATAAGTTCTGTTCGAGTATTCTTTAGTTTAGTTTGTAGATGGTTCCTTTCTTCTTTTGTATCAGTGTGTCGTAGCAGATTCTTTTGAAGAATAACATTGGAAAGAAAAAGTTGCAGTGTAAGAATTTTTTAGGAAGTAAACATTGGATCTGGTGCTAGCTGTGCAAAGCTTATGTGGCACAAATACGACAAAGGTATATAGTCCATATATACGTGTGTATGTGTGTGTTATAACATGTGCCCTTAGGAGACATTAATAAATGCGTAATTATATGGGTACTCCAACTAAAACATTTATTAATATACCTTTCACTTAAAATATGTATTGTTAAATGTAAAAATGTGTATTGATAATGGGATGATGGAAATATCTATATACAATGTACATTTATTAATGTATTAACATGTGTTCTTAGGACACATGTTATATATACTAGTCTACATGTACGTACTTTATACGTATTTTAATTAGAATATTATAATGATAGTTGTCGTCTTTTCGTCTTTTTCATGTGATTATTCATGTGTGTGTGTGTGTTTTCTTTTTACAATGTCAAGAGATTCAAAGCACAAATTTTGTTCTTTTTTTAATTTTCTATTGAGAATAATAATCTTTGGAAAATGATAAGAATAATTTTTTTTTACCATTGGAACATGAAAAGTTGTATGGTAAAAGAAAACTTGCATGCAAACTTTATTGTTTTGACTCTTAAACATAAATGACATGCAAGTTGACATAATAACATCATATTTATAATATACTCAATGGTATTTTAGGAATTCAAAAGTTTCACCACCAAGTTTTTCTATTTTATATATATATATATATATATATATATATATATATATATATATATATATATACTAGTGTACGTGTTTTGCACTATTTTAATTAGAATATATTAAGGTCAGTTGTCGTCTTTTCATCTTTTCCAGGTGAGTATTCATGTGTGTGTGTGTGTGTTTTCTTTTTACAATGCCAAGAGATTCATAGTACAAATTTTATTCGAAAAATGGTAAGGATAGAAATTTTTTTACCATTGGAACATGAACACTTGTACGAAAAAAAGAAACTTGCATGCAAACTTTATTGCTTTGACTATTAAACATAAATTACATGCAAGTTGACATAATAACATCATGTTTTATAAATTACTCAAGGATATTTTAGGAAACTTGCATGCAAACTTTTTTACCTATTCGGATATAGATTCCTTTTTTATACGAATATGGATTCGTTCTCCACACACACACACACACATATATATATATATATATATATATATATATTTTTTTTTTATATATATATATATATATATATATACTAGTCTACATGCACGTACTTTGTACATATTTTAATTAGAATATCATAAGGTCAGTTGTTGTCTTTTCGTCTTTTTTATGTGATTATTCATGTCTGTGTTTTCTTTTTACAATGCCAAGAGATTCAAAGTATAATTTTTTTTTTTTAATTTTCTATTGAGAATAATAATCTTTGGAAAATGGTAAGAATAATTATTATTTTTACCATTGGAACATAAAAAGTTCACTACCAAAATACGCTCATTTAGCGACGGAGGTTTAGCGACGGAATTATTCCGTCGGTATTAGCGACGGTTTCGTGGCCGCTCAGCGACTGATTACCGACCACAAACATTTGCCATTTTTATTTTAATTTTAGGGGCAGGAAAGGTCGTACATCCGTCGCTAGAGTGTCGGTGTTATAGCGACGGATCTACGGTCGTCGCCACGTAGTCGTTTATTTGGCGGGAATTGTGTAGAGAATTGGCGGGACATATCTTCGACTACGTAGCGACGGATATTCAGTCGGATAATCAATAATAGCGACTGCCTGGCGACGGATTATTCACAGTCGCTATTCCGTCTCTAAATGAGCGTTCCAGACTTAAATGAAAAGGCGGGGGGAACTTTTGGCATTCCCCCCAAATTCAATCTCTCTCCTCTCTCTCTCTGTCTCTCTCTCTCTCGTGCGACTTCGTGAACGGCGACGACGTCCTCTCCTCTCTCTCTCCCGAAGGTAATCTCCTCTCTCTCTCTCTCTCTCTCTCTCTCTCTATGTGTGTGTGTGTGTGTGTCGCGGTGTCGACGTAGGGGCAGCGGGGGCGGCGGGCTTGGGGACATTCGGGCTTGGGGCGGAGGCGTCGGGGGCTGGACGGCTGGCTTGGGGCGGGGGCGTCGGGGGCTGGGCGGCTGGCTTAGGGCGGGGGCGGCGGGCTTGGGGACATTCGGGCTTGGGGCGGGGGCGTCGGGGGCTGGGCGGCTGGCTTGGGCGGGGGCGTCGGGGGCTGGGCGGCTGGCTTGGGGCGGGGGCGGCGGGGCCTGGGCGGCGGGCTTGGGACGGGGGCGTCGGGGGCTGGACGGCGGGCTTGGGGCGGGGGCGTCGGGGCCTGGGCGGCGGGCTTGGGACGGGGGCGGCGGGCTTGGGGTGGGGGCGTCGGGGGCTGGGCGGCGGGCTTGGGGCGGCGGGCTTTGGTCGGGGGCGGCGGGGGGCTTTGCTTATCAAATTCATCTAATTTATATATTGGCTAAATAATGTGTTATCCATATTGGGTGTTATCCATTAGTTTGGTGGTGTTTGGATTAGTAAATGTGAATATGGCGTTTGGGTTCATGGTGTATATGTTCACTGTGTCAAGGACAGTGCGAGTTCTTCATCTGCATAAGTCAGTGTTTGGGTTCATGGTCTATACATCTAACTGTGATATACATATATATGTGCCTATTATAATTAGCATGCAGGACGGCTTGGGGTGTAATGTGTGATTGTAGACATGGTAGGAATTATAGGTAATTAACGCTAGCGTGACTAGACTAAGGTAGTGCTTGCTAGATAATAAGGACACTCTAGTATCCTAACCAAGTTAATTTAGACTAGATATTTAGGATATAGCTCCCATATCCTAGAAGTGGACTCTTGCAATTTAGAAATAGATAGATTGACTTAGTTTGGTATCGGTATCGCACTATCGGTATCGGTATTGGTATCGCACTATCGGTCAAGGTTCACAATCGGTATCGAAATCGGTTTCGGACTATTCCTATGAGTATTGGTATCGACGATATCGGTAGTATCGGCGGTATCGTATCGGAGTATCGGACTTTGGTATCGGAAAACAAATAATTATTAATAAATTATTTACATTTAAAAACATATATTTTATACATTTAGGCAAAATTTTAAGTATTTCAGCGTTATTTCTTAGTAGTTTTGAAATTATATGAAATAGTAGTCACCCTTACCGATTGGTTTTGCCGAATTGACCGGAACAAAGACCCCCATAGTCGGTATCGGTCAATATTTGGTATCGGTCGGTATCGGATCGGAACATGCCAAACCGTATCGGTATCAGCCGTATCGGATCGGTATCGGCCGATACTTTAAACCATGCTATCGGTATCGAACTATCGGTACCGGTATCGGTATCGCACTATCGGTATCGGTATCGCAGTATCGGTATCGAACTATCGGTATCGAACTATCGGTATCGGTATCGGTATCGCACTATCGGTATCGGTATCGGTATCGCACTATCGGTATCGAACTATTAGTAACAACTGTATTTATATTTTTCTCTTCTCGAGCTAGAATACTAGCGGATCCACCAGTTACATGATTATATACTAATTCTGTTTAGTTTGTCTTACTATACAGATTTTTACATCTAATCTGTGATGGATCGTTATTTCGTTGATCGTACATGGATGTACAAACGACAACACGAGAGCAGAATAGGTGTGAGTGACGATTTTTAGGCAGGTGTGGAAGTGTTTCTTAAGTATGCCATGAGCAAAGCTCAGTTTATGGACGGTAACAAAATCAAGTGTCCATGTCGTAATTGTCGCAATAGACGTTACGAAGAAGTGGTGAGTGTAAGAGATCATTTGACCCGTAAGGGTTTCGTACGTGATTACGACCTGTGGTCATCGCAAGGTGAACTATATGCCGAAAGACAGGTTACGAATGCTGCTACTTATGCTTTTGATGATAATGCTGCAGCGGATTTTGTCGTCGATGACGACGAATGCTCCGTTGATTATGGAGACGTGCAGAACCTTGCACGAGATATGGTGTACGACGCGGCAGAGCCTAATTTTGATCCGGAGGATCCTAATCCCGAGGCGAAGGAGTTCTATGATATGTTTCAGGATGCTGAAACTTCTTTATATCCTGGTTGTGATCCACATTCCGTACTGTTAGTGACGATGCGGTTGTTGAACATAAAGTCCGATTTTAACTTGCCACAAAATTGCTATGATCGGATTACACAACTAATGAAGGAGGTGTTACCGAAGGAATCAAAAGAGCTTCCAAAAAACTTCTACAAGTCGAAGATGATGGTCCGACAACTGGGACTGGGGTACGACAAGATAGATTGTTGTCGCAACGGATGCATGTTGTACTACAAGGAGAACGAGGATGTAGAAAGTTGCCGCTTCTGTAATGCGGATCGTTACAAGGAAGTCAGGGGAAAAAGAAAGTCAACTAGAAAACGACGTCCTTACAAGTATATGCATTACTTGTCGATCACGAAGCGCTTGCAGAGGATGTATATGTCTCAGAATACAGCAGAACACATGACGTGGCACAACGAAGAACGCACAAAGGACGATGGAGAATTGTCACATCCTTCGGATGGAGAGGCGTGGAAATATTTTGATTTTCGCCATCCAGATTTTGCTGCAGAGCCCAGAAATGTACGCAAGGGGCTATGTTCTGATGGATTCTCCCCTTTCGGGCAGTCGGGATCTCAATACTCCTACTGGTCGGTCATTCTGACCCCTTACAATCTGCCACCATGGATGTGTATGAAGACTCCTTATATGTTCTTGACAGCTATCATACCGGGTCCCAAAAATCCGACGAAGAATATCGATATATATTTACAGCCGTTGGTGGATGTGCTAAAACAACTGTGGGAGATCGGCGTCACGACGTATGATATTTCCAGGAAACAGAACTTTCAGATGAGAGCTTCACTGATGTGGACAATCAATGATTTTCCCGCATACGGTATGCTGTCGGGATGGAGTACTCACGGCACCCTGTCTTGTCCGATATGCATGCAAAATAGTAAGGCGTTCCGCCTTAAGCATGGAGGAAAAACTTCTTTCTTTGATTGTCATCGTCAATTTCTGCCCGCGAGCCATCCTTGGAGAAAGAACAAGGACGCATTCAGAGCTGGAAAACAAGAATTTTCTCATCCGCCTGCCAGATTGTCGGGATACGATATTTGGGAAGATGTAAAGGATTTTTCCATTGTAATGGAAGATCCATCGAATAATCGTGTCGATGGGTTCGGACAAACCCATAACTGGACCAAACGGAGTATCTTCTGGGACTTGCCTTATTGGAAAGATAATCTTATAAGGCATAATCTTGATGTTATGCATATCGAAAAGAATGTGTTCGATAATGTCTTCAATACCGTCATGGACATTAAAGGAAAGACGAAGGACAATCCAAAAGCAAGACAAGACATTGCCTAGATATGCAAGCGTCCTTATCTGAACTTGATACAAAGGGGAGCTGCTGGACAATTAAGTAAGCCGATAGCACAATACACATTGAGCAAGGAAGATAGATTAATAATCTGCAAGTGGGTATCTACTTTAAGATTTTCCGACGGCTATGTGTCGAATTTGTCTAGATGCGTTGACCTTAATGAACGCAAGCTAACGGGAATGAAGAGTCATGACTGCCACGTGTTTATGGAAAGATTACTGCCCATTGCTTTGAAAGAGTTGTTGCCTTCTGCTGTATGGGTTTCGTTGGCCGAACTATCAATATTTTTTAGGGATATTTGTTCAACTAAGTTGACTGTGCAACACATGGTTGAACTTGAGGAGAAGATTATCTTAACAATTTGCAAGTTGGAGAAAATATTTCCTCCTGGCTTTTTCGACAGCATGGAACATCTACCGATTCATCTAGCATACGAAGCCCGTGTCGGTGCATCTGTTCATTATCGATGGATGTACCCATTTGAAAGGTACATAAATATCGATATAATTTAAGCTGAATTTTTATTTATTTTAAAATTCTTTCTTAATTCTCAAGATAATTTGTCTCTCTAGATACCTACACCATCTAAAGAAGAAAGTTGGCAACAAAGCTCATATAGAGGCTTCGATATGCGAAGCATATCTTATCGAAGAGGTTTTAAACTTCTGCTCCATTTATTTCGATACTCATGTTAAAACAAATCGAAATAGACCTCAAAGGAATGACGAGGACGTTGAGGATGGAGGAATATTCAATGTAAGGGGCAAGCCTGTTGGGGCTAGTAAAAGACGGTGGTTGACAGACGACGAGTATGATGCCGCTCACCAATATGTCTTGTTAAACTGTGACATACAAGAAGTGAGAGATTTGGAGAAGTAAGTCAGTACACTTGCACTCGTTATAATCTCGAATTTGATGAAGTAAGTGACTACACTTATATATTCTTATTTTCTCTAATAGTGTATTTAGAGATAAAATCAAAATGAGGAGACCCGATATTACCGATGAGGGACTTCAAAGAGAGGTTGATTGTACATTTCCGTCATGGTTTCGCAAATACGTAAGTAACTATGATTATAATTGAGATTATTAATATATAATCTGAAACATTTAAATTATAAATATTTGTTTACAGGTTTTATTGCCTGAAACAACACTCACTCATGAGAGTGTTCGTTATCTGGCACTGGGACCGAAGAAGCAAATAAAGACTTGGCCAGGCTATGTCGTTAATGGCTTCAAGTTTAAGTCAACTCAGAATGCTATAAATGTCGAATTTATCAATGACGGCATCAATACCAAGGATTCTGGTGTTTGCATAAGAGGCACCGTCTATGACGACGAGCCGGACTTTGACTATTATAGAGTGCTTCGGGATATTGTAGATTTACAATATACTGGCCCATATGATATGCATATTGTGATGTTCAAATGTGAGTGGTTCGATACGACACCAAATATCGGTTGGAGAATCGATAAACAATTTGGATTCGTCGATATAAATCATCGCAGGAGGTATAGAGGGTCCGATACATTTGCAATAGCAAATCAGGCTGTTCAAGTCTACTATACAAGCTACCCAAGGCGTCGTAGAGATCGATTTGACTGGTGGGCAGTATGCAAGATTAAATCTAGAAATACATTCAACGTTGGAGACCCAGCATACCAAGAGGACCAGATCGAAAAGTTCCAATACTTGGGACAACACTCAGATACAATGGATGTTGAAGATATTGTTGAGAAAAATAGAGGGGAGGAAGAGGTTGATACACAAGACTTAATTGTCAACCAGGGAAGAAAGAGGCGTCTTGTCCCAAATTTTGAGGCAGAAGAAGAAGAAGAAGAAGAAGAAGAAGAAGAAGAAGAAGAAGAAGAATTTGATGGGGATGAGGATACAGATGAAATCGACGATGAAGATAAGGATGAGGATGAGGATGAGGATGAGGAGGATGATGATGAAGACGAGGCCGAGGATGAGAACAAAGACGATGATTAGGTTAAATATTGTTGTATAGTAAAAACACTTCCAATTACGTGAATTAAGTTTGACCTCATAAAAGCAATTACGTGAATTCATGTTTTTTTCATTCGATTATTTACTTATTGCAGATGGCACTCCTAGTCTTTTTCGTCGCGGCGGCACTCGTCTCCCTACTGGTGGTATGTATATTTTAGTTTAGTTTTTTATATCCATTTACACTTTCATATTGTTAATGATGTTTATGTGTTCTATTTACAGGTCATGATGGCTGGCCGTGGTCGTGGTGCTGGTCGTGGTGGTGGTGGTGCGGGTCGTGGTCGTGGTCGTACTGGTGCTGGTGGTCGTGGTCGCATTCAGAGTTCCCGGGATGTGACCCCATCGAGCGAGCCCGACCCGGAGAGTACCCCGGGCACAGACGCATCCCGCCCTCGATCGACCACTTCATCGAGGCATCAGTCCGGATCTGCTAGCGGATCCGATCTGCTAGCGGATTCGATCTGCTATCGGAACCACCAGCAGCGGATCCACCAAGGGATGCCCCAGTTACTGCACAGTGGGCCCCGGAGTACCCCCATACTCGGTTCCATCCGGTTACTGGGGAGTACATACGCGAACCCGCGGATCCTCCGACGACACCAGAGAGGCCGAGAGGCGAGTTCCGACGAGAGCTATGGCCTGCGGGGACCTCGTAAGTAAATTTAAGTTAATTTATTAAATTTCTTTCATTTATTCAAGTTAATAATCCAGTCGTTTCTTCTTTGTAGGTTTTTTCCGTTTAATGTTGGCAGGGCCCTTGGAGAAATTATCAGGGCTAACTTCCACGGTCCCTACCTCAACTTTACGTCGGTGCCCCCAAACGAGCAGTACGTCTGGCTCGACGAGTTGAGGGTATATATCTATATTTTTTTGGTTAAGTCTATGTGATTCTTTAATCAACCATTTTGTAAATTACGTGATAATTGATTTTCTGTGTTAGAGAACGTACTGGTGGCCCCCCCATCGCGAGAAGGGGATCCGCAGGACCTACCGAAGCGCATGCTCGAAGAAGATACGGGATATGATTCATGACCTAAAGATGGGGCATACGAGGCCGAATTGGATCCGGCAGGACTATTATGAGGACCTCTTAGGCATGATGGATAACCCTGCGTACAAGGAGAAATCGGAGAAGGCGAAGGTGAACCGATCTGCCGCGAGCCTTCATACGGGGGGATCAAGGTCTCACGCAGCGACACTTGCAGATCTGGTGAGCAACCGTAAATTTATTTTACTATCGAATTAGGTATTATTAATTAAAGGAGTTAATTAGTTTCTACGTAAATTTCGTATGCAGGCCCAACGGGCGGTGAAGGAGAGAAGGGCGCCAGAATCGGTCACCATGCACGACGTCTTCCAGCATACGCACAAAAGACGGAAGGACGGGAGCTTCGTCGACGAGAGGGCCAAGGAGACTGATGTAAGTACTTATGTTTATGAGATTAACGTTAGAATTAAAAGTATTCGGACTATAACTTAGGTAAACTTAGGATTCACACTTAACTTAGTGAAACATAGGATTTAGATTACAACTTAGGTAAATCTTATAATATAAACACATTCATTTGATAGGCTGCGTATCGTGAGGCCCTTAGTCGGGCTCAGTTAACTGACACCGAGGATGTCGGTGAAACGACGCCCTTCCGGACGCCCTCTTCTTTGGCCGCTCGGAACGACTTGTTCGTAGATACCGTCGGCGGCTTTAAGAAAGGGTACCTGTACGGAGTCGGCTCCCTAGGGCCATTACATATGGCGACGCAGAGATTTCCACCGACACCGCCTCCTCCCGTGGCCCGGACAGACGATGATGTTAGGTCGCAGCTTACGCAGCTGCACGAGACGGTGTCGTCCTTGCGGGAGCAATTTGCCACGCACTTTTCGCCTGCGTCTGCTGCTGCCGGGGCGTCTGCTGCTGCCGGTACGTCTGCTGATGTTGCTCGTCCGTCTTCTACTGGTCCGTCGACTGCAGGTGTCGGTCCGTCTTCCGTGGGCCATCTTTCTTTCAACCCTGAAGCCCCTGTGCTACCGCCTACGGCTGTGACGGCACTCCTGGATCTCATGTCCGCAGAGCAGCTTCGCCGACTTCCGAGCACTGTCTACGACGTCTTGCCTCCGTACCTTGTGGAGGAGTATATGCGTCGGTCGAATACGGGAACGGACAATCGACCTCCTCCTTCTTAAAATATTGTATTAAGAAAATTTGGATTATTTGGGAGAGCTTTGAACTAATTGTGCTATAATCGGCTTATAGCACCGGATATTATGTTACTCTTTAGGATAATTGATATTTATTTTCTATTAATTTGGTTTGGTCTGTGATTCTTGGATAATTGGTCGTATGTGCATATTTGGTCTATGTGATGTAGTGCCCCGACCCGCAAGATGCCTTATGATGGATGGTTGGTTCGATGAAGCCTTGTTGGACTTGGGATTATGCGAAGGGTCGCTTGGAAGACTATGCGATCGTGGCGAGAATCGTCCTATGAATGTGAGTAGTGTTGAACCCTTCAAAGATCCTTTAGCTTCACGCTTAAAATAAGGATGAGTATGCTATGTTTCTAGTTGAGTTTGTTCAATAACACCTTGCATGGAATTTGGAAAGATAATGAAAGATAATAATCACATTAACGTAAACTGTTGTGGCTAAGTGAATTGTATGCTTGTACGCTGTTGCGATGAATTACATAACAGGTGAAGGCAAAGTCCCAAATACTTGGGCAGTGAGTATATCGAGCTTTGGCTCAATGAATAGATGGCAAAACAGATGTTAAGACCCAAGAACTGGGCAGTGAGTATGCTTAATTTGCATTCGAATGAATGTATGCTAAACAGATGCTAAGTCCCAAGATTGGGCGGTAAGTACATTGAGTTGGTTGGAAAGATATGGCAAAAGAGATTGGAAAACAACATTCTATTATCCTGTGCCGATGTAGAATGTTGGTTTCACTAAGACCCTGGATGGGCAGATGATAATGTGAGCATTGGCTCAAGGCAAGATGGCTAGATGGCAAGATGGATGAGAATGATGGTTTTAGCTTAGTTTTCCTTATCATGCATTATATGTTTTCTTCTTAGATAAGTTGCATATAGTTGCATGGTCATGGACAACTTGTCGACAAGGTGTAGTTCCTCGAACGGTATTTCCTGGGCCATGGAACCCGGTTCATCCTAGGGGGAACAAGGATGGTGTCGATGTACTGACATCGGGATTGCAGGACTTGCAGTGGGGGCTTGCTACCGTCCACTGAAAGGACGCTGAAATCCCATAGTGCTGAAGTAGTAGCACGGTGTTTCGGAAACCTCCCATGGATTCGCACCCCATTTGGAGTTAGCCGTTCACCAGAAGATGATCCAAGATGGCGTGTCGCCAGTGACCTTCATATAGATAGGTCTAGTGCTAATGATGTCTTATGCAGGCAGAGTAAGTTATTACTCAAATACAGGGAAGGATGTCGGCTGTTGGTAAGAATCACCTGAACGGTGATATTCATATTGAATCATGATATTGTTTCTAACAATGTCTTGTGCAGTCAGAGTAAGTATTATAAATGTACAGGGATGGCTACACGACCGTGGGTAAGAATCACCAAAGGGTGATAACTGCATGCTTTAAATTATGTTGGCTATGAGATTTGCATGCTTTACTTCTTGTCGGCTATAACATGAAATTGACCCTAAGGCAACGAGAAAGACAACTGTTAATAATGTTCTGTAACATGATTACTTAGTGTTGTCTTCTTAGGTGAGTTGGGCCAGCACCGCTCGCCAGTACATTGATGATGTACTGACCCACGTTGTGGGCAATATTACAGGTGTTTGCTTGGGGGAAATCCTGTGAATCAGTGCTTGGCATCGATGAATCGGATGGGTGTGCAGAAGCTCTTCTTTCAAGACGATGTCTTCTGCTATACGGGACATAATGCATGGAACAGTGGAACTCAGATGTACCAGTGAGATTGTAGCCAAATTGGCAAGTCATTGTAAAGAAGTCGGTATATTCATTTGTAGCCTAAAGGGCAAGTGTATACATTCAGTTGGCTACTCAAGAGTCTTGTATTCAGTTGTAAACTCTGTATTCTGCTGCAAGTCTTGTAATCCATTTTGATTATCAATAAAGAGATACATTTCTATATAAATTGTGTGACTTCAATTTATCTGCTTGGTTCCGCTGTATTGTCGATGTTTTCTGAGAATTACCAGGAACTGTAATGGTTTTGCCTTGTACAAGTACAATCTAGACTTGTACGGCATCACGCCCAGTGGCTTATTTTCGATCCTCCCGGATCGGGGCGTGATATAATGGTATCAAAGCACGGCTTTACGTCCTTGGATTCCTATTCGATTTGTTTCGAATCAATGTTGCTACTAAGATGATTCTAAGTTGCTTCCGCGATGATTCAAAGATTGCTTTCGCGATTATTCAAAGTTGCTTCCACGGTGAATCAAAGTTGCTTCCGCGAATACTCAAAGTTGCTTCTACGATGAAATCAAAGTTGCCTCTATGATGACTCATAGTGCTTCTGCGATTATTCTGTGTTGCTTCCAAACTATTCTAAGTTGTTCCCTTGACTGAAAGTCCGTTGATCATTCTAACCTCTCACTGGGTGTTCCATACAATAAGTCTAAATATGTGGGCTGTGATATGTGTGCTTTGTTGAATTTCTAAAAAGATACCAAAAAGATTAACAATGATGCGATGCTATAATAAGTTTGTGATATATGCTGGATGTCTTATGTGTGGGATTCTTTGGAGTCGATTGTTATGCAGCAATCGACAGTGGGTGATGGCATGGTATGTTGGAACAGAATGTGCATGAATTTCAGTGAATGGGAATCGACCGAATTTTGAGTCGGTATTTGTGGTCAGCATAACCACTGCAGGATGGATAGTCCATATTGGATGTCGGTTTGATACGAAGGAATATTGTGTTTGGAATGGCTTGAGCTCTGAGTGGTATATTGCATATACCCTTGTCGTGATAAGATGTTCCTTGACCCTTGATGTGTCTATGATTTTGTGATTGCTTTACCTATAAGGTAGTGGGTGGTATCGAATCGTAGCTGAGCTTACGATTGATACATGTTGGCTAGGCGTGTTCCTTGATTGTTAAGTTGGATGACCGTTGTGAGATTTTGATGTGTTCAGATGAACCATCGCTAGACCTTGTCGGTTAGCATTAAGTTGGGTAATAAGAGAATTGAGAATATGAAATGATGCCTTGGTTGGGAAAGAAAAGAATTTCAGATTCAGGCGAGTACTTGAATCAGTGGGTAGAAGGATTGTAGGCTTGGTAACGATAGTGTGGTGTTGCTATCGAATGATTTTGCGAGAACAACTATGGACCGAATATCGAACGATGTTGGAATTGAGTATAAGAAAAATGCATGTTGGATATCGAAAGAATTGATAGAAATGTTAGACGCTTAACGGAATGTTGCGAATGATTTACAAGATGCAGAGAGAGTTGCATCAACAACCGAAAAGTTAGAGAATGGGCTTGTGGAATAGATGATCTTAGCACGTGGTGCAGTGTGCTTGAAGGAAATTGATGTCCCGAATTAACAAGTTATGACCCTTGAATATTTTGAGGCACAGAGAATGAGTACTTGTCCCTTGATGCATGAAAGAATATATGCCCCTTACGAGAGTCGAATAGCTGGAATACAAATAAGTATCGAGGTGCAGCGATATGTAATAGACCCTGTTGGTGGATGATGTTATCGCTTGAATAACAAGTTTGGTGGAATATAGAATTGTTGGATTATGACTTAGCCGATGAGTTATGTCATGTCCACTAAGATGACCGATATATGATGCGAGATGATTGGTGCTATAGAGATTGGATTGGTGCATGAATAGTAAATCTTCTTATGGAATCAGAAGGAGATGATACAAAATAAATATTGATGGTTAACGTGAATTGCTAAGAGATGATCGTGTTGGTGCTAGAAATTTATAATGATGCCTCGGAAGAAATATGATTGTTTAGTTGCCTTATTTTGTTGGTTAAGAGAGTACGGACCGTATCGATGATCTAAGAATGTGGGAAACGATTATGTTGCGAAGAGACCGTAGGAAGAGATCATAAGTGATAAAGTATTGAAATAACAATGTCGGATGATGACTCAAAATAGTTGACCCGATTGAATAGACAATTTGAGTACGATATGAGGATGCAAGTCGGATTGAACAAGTGATGCTATGTCTATGTAAGTTGGAAATTGAAATCTTGGATACTCGATTAAGGAATTTTATATGATAGCTTCGAGATTGGCCCATAGAGTTGTGGGATAGAATTATTGGATAGAATTGTCGGATAGATTTTGTCGGTTGCGGGTAAGTCTAGAATGAGACTTCGTTGGGTATGACTCGAGTATGAGTACGGGTAGAAAGACTTGACCCTAGATTGTCGGTTGGTTGCCTAGATTGTTGGCTAGTTGCCTAGATTGTCGGTTGGTTGCCTAGATTGTTGGTTGCTTGATTAAGTTTCAGATTTGTTGGCTATGTTCTTCAGTTGTCCGTATTGGGTATAAGTTCATAAGATTGGGATGGCGTCCCATGTCCCTAAGTTGGTCGGACCATAGAGTTGCCCTATGTTGAGAATTGGTTGCCTCTAAGATAAGAGATAAGTATGTCCCTGATAGCTACTCATCTCATATGGGTTAGCTGAATGTCTGGTTTAGCTTAGATTAGCTGACCATAGAGACTTGACTGTATGCTAATTTGACTGTTGGAAAACCGTAGGATGTCCCTATTGATGTTGCGTGAGTTTAGTTGGAATGAATAAGATGTGTTGGAAGGTAGGCTTCGGGATGGAATGGATATTTGGGAAAAATTTTTTTGATGTTATAATGTTGGATGGAATGACGGATCATGTTGGTTTCGGAAATTGAGTTGCCTTGGTTGAAATGTTGGGAATTGTTAGAACTGGTTGGATTGGTTGATTGATATTGAGCTGCGAAAATTGTTGGTAGTGCTTTGAGATAGTTGGAATAATTTCATTGACCGGATCAAGATTGAGGATAAGTGTAATGACGGAATTGGATAGTGCATGTAGCCGAGATCGGCGAATGTGAATATGAATGACCCTCAGAATTAATGTTGCTGGAATATGATAGTTGCCTATACGAGAGGATAAATATGTTGGTTTGATCAATACGAGAAAATATTGGAGGACAGCTAGAAATATTACTAGAGTGGGATGATGGTACAATTTGATGGATGAATCAGGATCGAAAGAATTTATGAGTTGCAAACAATGTGTATGGATGCGAACGATGATGAGTACAAGATTTGACCGATGAGAATCGGGGTATCGAAATAAAATGTTGCTATGGGATTTATCAACTTTGGTGGCATGGATGACAATGAACTTGAAAGGAATACTTGATACATCTAAGTTTGAATATTTTGAAATATTGGATCGGTTGAGGAAAATTTATCGAATTGGAATTGGCGACATCTATCGTCTTAGTAATTGGTTGGAATGTTGAATAAACAAAGTGGGATTATACGAGATGCTTAAAAAGAATTACTGATGTTCGAAAAGGAAGGTACACCGTAGCTCGTTCGTTTTCTCTATCACTGAACTTGGCTGAAGTGCATGTATTTCGGAGACGCCTAAAATATGTGTATGATTCCGACTAAGTGGTATGCTGAATTCAAACGAAGCCACGGGAAGGATTATCATGTGCTAAGGATTTGCACGAGTGTCGGAGGAAAGATCAAAGTTGGTAAACTATGTTGAATCAATTTGGGATGCTGTAACGAGACGGTACATTACTTGAAAATCATTCGAGAGATTGCGGAGAAATAGTAAATGGTGCAAGTTGATCGTTGAGAAGTTTCATGAAAAGCTTGGTTGAAGTTTTGGGGATGAGTTTTGTTTTAAGTTTCGAGGACGAAACTTTTTCTGGGTGGTATATATTGTAGTGCCCCGACCCGCAAGATGCCTTATGATGGATGGTTGGTTCGATGAAGCCTTGTTGGACTTGGGATTATGCGAAGGATCGCTTGGAAGACTATGCGATCGTGGCGGGAATCGTCCTATGAATGTGAGTAGTGTTGAACCCTTCAAAGATCCTTTAGCTTCACGCTTAAAATAAGGATAAGTATGCTATGTTTCTAGTTGAGTTTGTTCAATAACACCTTGCATGGAATTTGGAAAGATAATGAAAGATAATAATCACATTAACGTAAACTGTTGTGGCTAAGTGAATTGTATGCTTGTACGCTGTTGCGATGAATTACATGACAGGTGAAGGCAAAGTCCCAAATACTTGGGCAGTGAGTATATCGAGCTTTGGCTCAATGAATAGATGGCAAAACAGATGTTAAGACCCAAGAACTGGGCAGTGAGTATGCTTAATTTGCATTCGAATGAATGTATGCTAAACAGATGCTAAGTCCCAAGATTGGGCGGTAAGTACATTGAGTTGGTTGGAAAGATATGGCAAAAGAGATTGGAAAACAACATTCTATTATCCTGTGCCGATGTAGAATGTTGGTTTCACTAAGACCCTGGATGGGCAGATGATAATGTGAGCATTGGCTCAAGGCAAGATGGCTAGATGGCAAGATGGATGAGAATGATGGTTTTAGCTTAGTTTTCCTTATCATGCATTATATGTTTTTTTCTTAGATAAGTTGCATATAGTTGCATGGTCATGGACAACTTGTCGACAAGGTGTAGTTCCTCGAACGGTATTTCCTGGGCCATGGAACCCGGTTCGTCCTAGGGGGAACAAGGATGGTGTCGATGTACTGACATCGGGATTGCAGGACTTGCAGTGGGGGCTTGCTACCGCCCACTGAAAGGACGCTGAAATCCCATAGTGCTGAAGTAGTAGCACGGTGTTTCGGAAACCTCCCATGGATTCGCACCCCATTTGGAGTTAGCCGTTCACCAGAAGATGATCCAAGATGGCGTGTCGCCAGTGACCTTCATATAGATAGGTCTAGTGCTAATGATGTCTTATGCAGGCAGAGTAAGTTATTACTCAAATACAGGGAAGGATGTCGGCTGTTGGTAAGAATCACCTGAACGGTGATATTCATATTGAATCATGATATTGTTTCTAACAATGTCTTGTGCAGTCAGAGTAAGTATTATAAATGTACAGGGATGGCTACACGACCGTGGGTAAGAATCACCAAAGGGTGATAACTGCATGCTTTAAATTATGTTGGCTATGAGATTTGCATGCTTTACTTCTTGTCGGCTATAACATGAAATTGATCCTAAGGCAACGAGAAAGACAACTGTTAATAATGTTCTGTAACATGATTACTTAGTGTTGTCTTCTTAGGTGAGTTGGGCCAGCACCGCTCGCCAGTACATTGATGATGTACTGACCCACGTTGTGGGCAATATTACAGGTGTTTGCTTGGGGGAAATCCTGTGAATCAGTGCTTGGCATCGATGAATCGGATGGGTGTGCAGAAGCTCTTCTTTCAAGACGATGTCTTCTGCTATACGGGACATAATGTATGGAACAGTGGAACTCAGATGTACCAGTGAGATTGTAGCCAAATTGGCAAGTCATTGTAAAGAAGTCGGTATATTCATTTGTAGCCTAAAGGGCAAGTGTATACATTCAGTTGGCTACTCAAGAGTCTTGTATTCAGTTGTAAACTCTGTATTCTGCTGCAAGTCTTGTAATCCATTTTGATTATCAATAAAGAGATACATTTCTATATAAATTGTGTGACTTCAATTTATCTGCTTGGTTCCGCTGCATTGTCGATGTTTTCTGAGAATTACCAGGAACTGTAATGGTTTTGCCTTGTACAAGTGCAATCTAGACTTGTACGGCATCACGCCCAGTGGCTTATTTTCGATCCTCCCGGATCGGGGCGTGATATGTGATTCTTGGATAATTGGTGTGCATTATATATTTGGTCTGTGTGATTGTTGGATAATTGGTGTGCATTATATATTGGTTTGGTTTATGCATATATTTGTGAACAGGAAAAGTGCTGCAAATTTTTTTTCCCAAAAAACCCAGTTAGCGATGGACTAGTGACCGTTTAGCGACGGATATTCCCAGTTGCCGACGGGTTTTCGACGGATACTCCGTCGCTACCTGGAGTTTTTAAACTGTTTCCAGGCAGCGACGGGTTATCGACGGACCATCCATCGGCAACGTTCTGGTGGTATAAGCTTCGACAGAATAACGACGGAAAGGCCGTCGCCAGGGCGACTGCTAATCAGCCGCTAATCTGTCGCTGTATCTGGCGACGGCTTAGCGACGGAACATCCGTCGACATGGTTCTGGAAATGCATGACATTTCCAGAACCATGTAGACGGATGTTCCGTCGCTAATCCGTCGCTGTGGCGTCGCGGTAGCGACGGGTTCGCGACTACTATTCCGTCGCCATGGTGCTGGAAATGCGAAGCATTTCCAGAACCTGATCGACGGATAGTCCGTCAGAATACCGTCGCAAATCCGTCGTTAATTATCGACGAATACCGACGGAGTAGCGACGGAAAGATACGATCTGATACGCTGTTAGGACGGGTTACCGGCGGAAATTTACGTCGCTATTGCCTACACAGTTCAATACTTAATAGTTGAAATGGACGAAAATCCGTCGGGAATGTGTCGCTAATGCTTCGTATTGTGACGTCGACAATCCGTCGCTATTCCGTTGCCGTGACGACAACTTAGCGACGGAACGTTATTAGCGATGAGCTGATTGCCGACGGATTATTTTGGCCAAAATCCGTCGGTTATCGGTCGCTAATGGTAATTACCGTCGGTTTAGCGACGGATGTGGCCGTCGCTAAAACGATAAATTTTGGTAGTGGTTGTATGGTAAAAGAAAACTTGCATGTAAACTTTATTGCTTTGACTCATAAACATAAATGACATGCAATTTGACATAATAACAACATGTTTATAATATACTCGAGGGTATTTTAGGAATTCAAAAGTTTCACCACCAACTTTTCCTATTATATATACTAGCATATGTGCACGTGCCTTGCACGTATTTTAATATTTCTTAATTAGTTTAGGAAGACCAAAGGTAGTTTTCCTAATTACTAAGTTGTCCTTATTAAAATTAATGAACTATTTTTAATTAGTATAAGTATGTAAGGGTATTTTCGGAATTTAAAAGTTTCACCATCTAAGTTTTCCTATTATATATATATATATATATATATATATATATATATATATATATATATCTGGAAATTGCTGAGAAACCCAATTTCGGGGTGGGCTTTTATGAAATGCCCACCCGCTGGATGGGTTTTATGAAATACCCAGAATTAAGTATTTCCACGTTAAATATTCCAAGATTCTCTTTAGATGCTCTGTATTTACAAAATTTGCCATTTTCATAGTTCCAAAAATACCCCTTCGCGCAAATTTGGTCATATATATAATTTTGAATTCGCAAACTCAGATTTGGATTGGGAAATTCGTATTCTTCTTCTTCTTCACGAGAAATTTGAAATTCATTAATATCATCTTTATCAGAGATCGCAAAATTGTTCGTAGTTCACTGTGGTTTTCGTCAGTTGAACGTCGATCATCCTTCATCATCATCGATCATCGATCATCATCATCATCTTCGTGATTTCCGGCGATTAGGTCAATTGTGGAGAGAAGATCTTCTTCTTTTCTTTTTATAGATCTTAAAACAAGGTGAGAGTTCAGATCTGTAGAAATTCATCCATCAGCTTCGTATATCTCAAAATTTATGCTGAATTTGAATTTGTTATGAAGATTATTAACTGAGAAAATGTTAGAGAGATATTTAATCTTGTTATTTTGTGCGAATATGTCGACTAATATGACGGAGAATTGTTATTTGTCATAGAGAAATAGCATTCTCCGTTATATTCTCATGGAAAATGACAATTACTTCTGAGAAAGATCATTCTCCGTATGTTATAGACGGAGAAAGATCATTCTCCGTATGTTTTTTGACGGAGAATGAGCATTATCCATAAGTTACAGACAGATAATAATCATTCTCCGTTATATTTAGACGGAGAATGACTATTCTCCGTGTGCTTTAGACGGAGAATGTCATTCTCCGTTTGCTTTAGACGGAGAATGATCATTCTAAGTTAGTTCCGAACGGAGAACATTTATTCTCCGTTATTTTTAGACGGAGAATAATCATTATTAGACGAGAATTTTATTGTTCTATTTGTGATCTCTTATATTTTTATGTTATCAGGGGGGAAGGTATGGAATCAAGTTGTTTAGTTAACATTTGTTTCAAGGGAGACATAGTTTTCTGCCGTGTCACACATGAAAGTACCGTGGATTTTTTAAAGAATAAAGTGTGCGATCGATGGACTTCTTTGGATCCACTTTCCTTCCGTTTCAGGTTTTTACACTCTGATGGGACTGAACTGTATGTTGAAAGTGATTTTTGGCTTCGCTCATTGGTTGGTGGTTTTAACGGTACTCATGATGTGAGTTTTGATCTATTTGTGGAGGAAATATACTCTCCATGTTCTTCATCAACATCTTTTTCTTGTCAAAGCTTTCACATGGGACCTTCGTCTTCCTCTTCTAGTTCTTTGAGTAGATGTTCTCCTACTGTAAAGGACAAACGAGTAGTGCAATTTTATGAGGGCTCAACTGAGACAATGAAGAAGAGGAAATCGGATATGTGGCCTGGATCAATTACTGGTGTTGGTCAGATTTTTCTAAATGGTGTTGAAGAAGTTAGGAATGCTGTTAGAAAGGTATGTTTGGAATCTCGTCATCCATTCCACATTTTGAAATCTGAGCCGGGGAGGTATACTGTTTGCTGCAATAATTACAAGACACATGCTTGTTTATGGAGCTTCCATGCTATATCTATTTCGAAAGATAATCAAATTTTTGAGGTAAAGAGGTATGTGGGAGAACATAATTGTGGAGCTGGCTATATGGATAAAGGTAATCTGGTTGTTCCAGCAAAGTTTGTGAAAAGTTTGGTTAGTGACATTGTTCGGATGCATCCTAAAAAGTTCGCAAAATCTGTTGTCGATGATTTCAAGGTTGACTACGGGTTATCTGTTACATATGGGCAGGCATACCACGGAATTAGGCTAGTGTACCAAAAAATGTACGGAGATGATGTTAGATCTTACAGTGACTTGTGTTGGTATGTCAACAAGGTTAAAGAAACCAATAATGGTTCCGTTATCGACTTTCAGAAAGATGATTCATCAATGAGGTTTGAGCGGCTTTTTCTTTTTCTTTCATATGGGGCTTGCGTAGAAGGCTTTCAATATTGTCGCCCGATGCTATATTTGGATGCTACTTTCCTTACAGGGAGGTTTAGAGGATATTTGATGTCTGCTACAACGAAGAATGGTAACCAACAGTTCCACCCTCTTGCATATGGTATAGTCTCAGGCGACGATGGCGACAATTGGGAATGGTTCCTTAGAAATCTAAAGAATGTTGTTGGATGTAGTAGGCGTATTATTTTTCTTTCGGATCAAGGCACGGGTCTAGTTTCTGAAGCCCCTAAAGTGTTTCCTAATGATTACCATAGCTATTGCTATTATCACATGAAGAATAACATACCGTTGAAAGAGAAAGGAAATGAAAGAGTGTATCCGCATGTACTTGAAGCTTGGAGGCAAGCAGTATATGCTCTAACTCCAGGTGTGTTAATGAGACAGATATATGCACATTTTTTATGCATTTACCATTAATTTAACAAGAAGAATGATCATTTCCCGTGTCAGTAAGACGGAGAATAGTCATTCTCCGTACGTATTACACGGAGAATGACCATTCTCCGTCCTGCATAGAACGGAGAATATCATTCTCCGTTAGCTTTGAATGGAGAATGGTATTATCCATCTTGCATAGTACGGATAATGTTCATTCTTCGTTTCCATCACACGGAGAATGGTCATTATCCATCTTGCATAGAACGGAGAATATCATTCTCCGTTAGCTTTGAACGGAGAATGGTATTATCCGTCTTGCATAGTACGGATAATGTTCATTCTCCGTTTCCATCACACGGAGAATGGTCATTATCCGTCTTGCATAGAACGGAGAATATCATTCTCCGTTAGCTTTGAACGGAGAATGGTATTATCCGTCTTGCATAGTAAGGATAATGTTCATTCTCCGTTTCCATCACACGGAGAATGGTCATTATCCGTCTTGCATAGAATGGAGAATATCATTCTCCGTTAGCTTTGAACGGAGAATGACTATTATCCTTATTTTAAACACGAAGAATGCACTTATTTTTCATAATTTTGTGAATTGACCTAATTCTTTATTAATTATTTGTTTTTCTGTATAAAGGTGGGTATAGACAAGCAATCAAGAAGATTTATGATCTGAATTGTGGTCATGTTACTGGTCAAACGCATTCTTCTCGGGATGTAGATACGGTGAGGTTGCTTCTAGTTGTGCAGAGTCATTCAATGCATGGATAAAGGCTGAGAAGAAATTGTCTATATCAGCAATTGTAAATGTCATCCGTGTGAAGATGATGAAGATGATTTCGGATGGCCACAAGGATGCAATTGGTTTGAATAGCAAATTGACTCCATATGCCGAAGATATGCTGAAGCAGCTTACAGATGATGGCATGTGTTATAGGGTATATCGGTCCGGTGATTTCGAATTTGAGGTGATCGTAAATACTTCCTTCCACATGGTGAATCTTCTTGATTGTCATTATAGTTGTCGTAGATGGAAGGTATATGGATTCCCATGCAGCCATGCAATACAATGCATCAGAGTTGGTTCGGATAAATCTGTTTACGACTTTGTGGAGCAGTATTGGACATCAGACTATTATCGGAAGTTATATTCATGTGATATTTGTCCAGTTCCAGATTCTGAAAAACAGTTTGAAAATAATCCTACTGATGTTGTTCTACCCCTTGTTCCGAAACATGGTCCTGGACGACCAAAGGCGGACCGTTATAAGAGCAAATATGAGAACAAGGGAAAAGAGAAGAGAAAGATAAGGTGCCAGAATTATTTTGAATTATGCAATCACAATCGCACCACTTGTCCTCTGCCTCCACGTGCTGCTACGGTGGTCGAGGGGGCAGCGCCCCCTCGTTAATACATACATGTATATTCCTTCTTTTATATAATTGTTTTTTGAATACATATCTTACATTTTTTGATATCAATGGTAATAGTTTGAACTCTGCATATCTGATGTTTCACATATATATTAACAGCATAAGAACTTATTATCCGTTATACTCTCTGATTTTATAATGCATTGAATGACCATTCTCCATGACATTCTTTCCCATCATTTCTCATCATGCCCCGGGAGCCCAGCTGCTCCATGGCATTCTTTCTCCCGATACCAGGAACGTCCATGACCACCTTACTATAGAATCGTTCTAGGTATCCCCATCAAACTTGTTATCCATACCTAAAACCCAGGTATGCCAAGGGTAACAGGTCCACAAACAGTCCCCCAGCGGGACAAACACCACCACAATACCACAAGCAACACAAATGAAGGGTAAAATAAAACATACTCTTTTATTTGAAAATAAAAAGTACTACAGGATTTGGGACCACGTCCCTCTCAAAAACAAAAAAACAAAAAAGAAGGAAAGAAAAACGAGACACAAACTACAGCTAATGACAGGCAGAAATATCAAAGACGAAAGACAGACATTTACGGGAGCCCACGAATCCTAGTTGCAGGTGTCACGACCCGCACCCTAGAGTAAGGACACGAGACGTGGGTACGTCCAGCCTACGCCGCAGTGTCGGTAGTAGAACACTGTCCTAGGTCACAACATCTATCAATATAATTCTAAGCAGTTTATACTCCCCGAATGTGGGTGACATAGCAGTAAATAAACTTAATCACAACTAAGGAAGAAGAAAGCACGATATGATATAGAACTCAAGGAAATACAGGTGATCAGAAAGTCTAAGATAACATCTCAGCAATATCCAGAAATACATGGTCTCAGCTACTGAATATGAAAGAATATATACAACTCAGATCTCAAAGGCAGAAATAAAGTCTAGCTAAACCGGTCTCAAGACAACATAAAAAGATAAGGCCTAACTAAGCTAGTCTAGGCAATAGGGGTAATATCCTCAGCTAGAGCTGGGTCCTCCCGAGAGTCCAGCTCGCAAGTATCGTCTAGGGCTGCCCCATAGAAGGTATCCACACATGCCTCCTCCTCGTCCTCTATAATATTTTTAACAGGTCCAGTCAGGACAGGAGCGAGCACAATACATCTCAACAGTTCATTGCAGGTTAGAAAATATAATCATGCAGTAAAGTAAGATACAGGTACTGAAAGAAATACAGTATGTAAACAGAGTAAAAACTGTAATAGAAATATCTACTATAAATAGAGAACTATCATGTGGCTAGTGAGTCAGAGTACAATATAGATATGTAAATGGCATAGGATGATTCTGATGCTACACTAAGGAATGATTCTGATGCTACACTACTTGGATATTATTCACATGTCCACTTTTACTCCCCCGTACCCCCAATCAATACACAAGGATCCAGCCAGGTTATGTTATGATTCTATGCAATGGCCCCCGAAGGGTGATACATGGATGTCCCATAAATAGGGATTCTAGAAAACCTAATAAATGGGATAAGGATTCAAGGAAGACTCTGTGATCATGAGAGTACATGTCACAAGTGATCAATGAACCAATGAAGCATAGTGATACACCATGTAAGTGAAACGCACAGAACATGAAGTACCGGATGCTCCCTGAAGGGATAACATCTCAAGAAGGGATCCATATAGTACTAATCCGTGTGACCAACATGACAGTATCAAGTAAAGTAATTTAAAGCAGAAAAATAATTCTAAGCAGGATATGAAATGATCAGAGAATGTACTCACCTGATATCTGAGTGTCCAGATGAAATGTACTGTCCGAGGAGAGGTGTCTGGCTCCTAATCAGAACAGAACAAGTCACAACAAGTCTAAAATGATAACAAGATGCAATTCAATGCATTCTGCATGAATCTAGGTCAATCTAGGCCAAAGTCAACTCTTGGTCAACCCTGGTCAACCAAGAAGTCAAACCTAGGTCAACTATGGTCAAACTAGGTCTAACAAGTCTAAATTAGGTCAAACAAGTCATTCTAGGCTAATCAAGTCTATACTAGTCTATTACAACATAAAGCCAACCCAACATCACACAACCTATATTGCATGCCTTTAGGCCTACACATGGAACCCATACTTGGCTATATGCCACAACCTATAATACATTAGGCAATCAATATTACATAGAGACATATACATATTTATATACTTTACATTAGGTTATAAATTATATTCATTAGGAACCATCACATATATATATATATATATATATATATATATATATATATATATATATATATATATATATATATATATATATAGGCTCAATACATATATACATATAGATATACATATATTATATATCTACATTAACTATATGTATATACATTACATATATGGCTATACACATATAATATATACTCATGCATATGTATATAGAGAGAGGGGGTAATGTGTGTGTGTGCTAGCTATGAGTGTAGTGATAGGCAATGTGTGAGAGTGTGCATATGTGTGTGATACTAGGCAATGTGAGGGTGTTGCTAGAAATCATAATGTGTGTGAATGATGAATCTGCAAATCAGTGAGTGTGGAAAGGAAAGGAAATGAAACCCACAATTTTATTCCCAAACAGTTTCAGTATTGACAGTTTCAGTCCCCATGATTCAACCCACCAATTCGATCCCATTTTTCAACCAATTCACACTAAAATCGAAACCCAAGTAGATTATAAGTAGGAGAACTAATTTAGAGACTTAAACTAATGGTTAACAGCATAAAAATAGGTTAAAAAGACTGTCAAAACTCAATATGGAAAAACTGGAAAAATATAGAATGTTTCATGTATCAGAAATTGGGTAAATAGGAATTAACACATAAAAACAAACCAAAATACGAAATTATAGGTTAGTAATAGTAAACACACATGTGCACGTATCTTAGGGTCCAATTTGTGTCCACCACATACGACACGGACGTGTCCAACCCAATAAATCCCAAACCAATACACAGGACACTGCACAGCAGTGCACTGCCTCGTTCACAAGTGCACGCGTGTCGTGCACCCGATACAGTACAAACCAACCCTCGTGCTCGTGCACAGGGATACGCCTAGGGTAAGTCTTCATGTCTAGGTGCCTGAGTCATGTCCACGAAGTGTCCAGCTCCGTGTCCAAGCCCGTATCAGTGGCCGAAAAGTCGACTGAACGACTCAGTACAAAACCAGTGCAATGGTGATTTCTCCCTCGACATGCCACGTGGTCATCTGAAACTTGACACGTGGCGTGTCAGTCAGTGCCCCAAGGCGTGTGTCGAGTTTCACGTGTCCTCGTGTCTTAACCAGTGAGCAACCTGCCCCAAGCAGCAGGACAGTGCAGTCCTTGCGTGCGCGGGCGTGTCCATGTGTCCAAACCGACACGACACAAGATCAAATCCACCTCAGTCGACAAGAATCATGCAAGCAATACTAAAACACGATTTCCTATTCAGAAACTTTTCCAAAACCAAATCGAAATGCCCATTGGGGCATTTCATCAAACACTATCATACTAGGACTGATACGTGTCCATTTAGGACATGGAAAGGACACGAAATCCTACAGAAATCTAGGGTTAGCTAGGGGACCCTTAGATCTAGGTCATTATGCAATAAAAACAACATCTAACAAAGAGGTTTAGGGATTTACCTAATGGTATCATAAGTCCTCCAAATGCTTCAAAGAGGAGTGTCTCCTTGCTCCCCAAACTCCACCAAATTGCTATGAAACTGAGAAATAAATATACCAACAGCAAGAAAACTTAATTTAAAACCTATTGCAATTTGTTTGAGGGAAAAAGGAGTTAATTTGGATTTTCTAGGAATTTATGAAGTTGGGAAAATACCTCTTTCTAAAACTTGTTCTTTCCTAAAGAGGCTAGCCCTAATTTCTAGGAGACTATTTATAGGGGGGATTCCCAATGCTAGTGTTGGCCGGCCATGCTAGGATTAGGGTTAGGTTTAGGTAATGGGTTAGGCTTTGGGCCCCTATGTGTCAAGTTGCTAACTAATGGTTTAACCATAAGTCATGACTTATGACTTAACTATTCCAACTTGAGTTTAATGACTAAACCTTAGGTTAACTCTAGTCTAACTAGGGTTACATGACCTAACCAAGTCTAAAACAACTAGGGTTAGCTTCTAGGTTAGCCTAGTAAGGTCAATGTTAGTCAAAGTCAACCTAGTCAACCATCATTCAAACAATTCCAAAATAATTTCAAAAAATTCCCATAAATTCAAATAAATTATAATAAATTCAAATAACCTCAAAAATGACAAAAATACCCTCAAACTAGAAATATGGTAGTGACAGCGGGGGCATATATACCATTCCCTCAACCACCTTACATATGAAGGATCTAATTGAGAAAGATCCTCGTCCAGAGCAGGAGAGTCAGAATTCCCAATACTACCACCTTCAGAATGGGGCTCCTCCTTTTCAGCGACTCTAATATCGAGAGTATTTTCCTCCCCTACAGGCGCCAGCTCTTCCTTTGGTATCACCTCCTCCTTAACGAGTGATGACTCTTGTTTGATGAAAGGAGGCAGCAGCTCCTCTTTCACAATGATCCCAGCCTCCAGCAGAGATGCTGCAAGAACGAAAGATAAAAGAAACAAAGCCAGGAGATGGCCAGAAAACATTTAACAGAGTTCATGCGGATCTGTTGAAGACGAGTCTCTATGCGGCTCGGATATGAGAAGTTCATGCAGCCCATACAACATATGCGGCTTCATAAAGACGAAGAACGCATTGAATGTTGATGAGAAGAAGGCTTGTGCATAAAAACATGCAACAGAGCCATTGTTTTAGGGATTGAAGTATTCGATCTTCTATATAGTCCTTACCCTTGATGGCAGGGTGGGTGTCAGAATGAACGGGAGGTGTGACAGTCGAAGACGAAGCTGCTTTCTTGCCCTTCGCCGCAGCCTTCGCCGCAGCCTTAGAAGACTTGGGAGCCATTGTTTTCTGGAGATCGGAGAAGGAAGACGAAGACAGAAAGCTAGGGCAAGAAAAGTCAAAGACAGGAGAGAGTAAAGAAGCCTCTCCGTCCAAATACGCTTCTATTTATAGACAGGAGGGGGAGCTCATAGACCGACGCATCGATCCGTGTGCAGCGTAAGAAAACAAAACCGACTCTCCGGGCATCGAGGCAATCTGAGTATTTAAAAACCAACTCTTGGGATCCTGCCCCAAAAAGCGGCTTTAAATCTGACATTCTCCGTGTATTTTAATTCTTCGTGTATTTCAACACGGAGAATGACATTCTCCGTGTTAGATTCACGGAGAATGGCCATTTCTAGGTCAAAATACACAGAAAATATCATTATTCGTGTTAAAATACATGGAGAATGTCATTCTCCGTGTATTTTAACACGGAAAATAACATTCTCCGTGTTAAAACACGGAGAACGGTCATTTCTAGGTCAAAATATACAGAAAATGTCATTCTCCGTGTATTTTAACACGGAGAATGACATTCTCCGTGTTAGATACACGGAGAATGGCCATTTCTAGGTTAAAATACACAGAAAATGTCATTTTCTGTGTATTTTAACACGGAAAATGTAATTCTCCGTGTATTTTAACACGGAGAATGACATTTTCTGTGTATTTTAACCAAGAAATGGCCATTCTCCGTATATTTTGACCAAAAAAATGGCCATTCTCCGTGCATCTAACACAGAGAATGTCATTCTCCGTGTTAAAATACACGGAGAATGACATTCTCCGTGTTAAAATATACGAAGAATGACATTTTTGTGTATTACGGAGAATAACATTCTCCGTGTTAGAAACACGAAGAATGGTCATTTCTAGGTCAAAATACACAGAATATGTCATTCTCCGTGTATTTTAACACGGAGAATGACATTCTCCGTGTTAGATACACGGAGAATGACCATTTCTAGGTCAAAATACACAAAAAATGTCATTCTCTGTGTATTTTAACACGGAGAATGACATTCTCCATGGTTGAATAGCGGAGAATGGTCATTTCTAGGTCAAAATACACAGAAAATGACATTCTAGCTGTGTATTAACACGGAGAATGACATTCTTCGTGTATTTTAACACGGAGAATGACATTCTCCGTTTGTTTTAACACAGAATCAAACAACAGAACTTTAACAAAACAGATTTACATATAGAATAATGTAAATTAGTCAAAAAATTGAGTTTCATTACAAAAGACAACGAATACATTACAAAAGAAACCTGACAAACAGAATATATATAAGGAATTTCTCATCCAATTTACATTGTTGTTTACATTGTCATTTCTTTTATGATACAAAAGGAATTGCACACTCACTTTTAAGCAAAAGCTTAGCCAAAGTTAACCTTCTCTTTACAATAATATTGTGAACTACTCTGTTTGTTTTCTTTTGGAAATCAAAGGGAGCTTTCGACAAGCTATCCATATAATATACAACGTACAGCAGGCAGCTGGGTGATAGTTGCTGTGGGGATTCTTTACAAATCTTGAGCTCTGTTCTTTCATATTCCTGAATTACCGGGCTTTTCTCCCTCATCAATGCAATTTTCTTTATTACAATCGGCTCGATTTTATTCTTCATATATTCTGCATCCTTGATTCCTTTAGCGCCCGTGTTTTTACGCAAGGAGTTGTAGTGTGTCCAAACGTAGGAGCTGAAGTTGAATGACAGCAGTGTATAGTGTTTATTTTCTTCACGGAAGAGTGGCACGAATAGCCATTCGATGTCATCCTCCAACTCCATGATAAAATCTTCTATATCAACTTTGAAATTGTAAATGGCTCCATCTGCTGGTTTGTCTACATCGACAAATTCAGTGGTACGATGTTTTCCAGAAAAAAAATATCATGAGTTAGTTTTTTACAACCCTATTAGTAAGTGTACACATTAATATTTATTTTTCAGTTTTGATTCTTACCAATGAATGGGGCATCATGATTGCAGACCATTTACATTCTGTACCCTGCGAGCTTGAACGAATGGTACGTCTCGTCTCGGCTTGTATTTCATTCATAATCTTTATCATCAAGTTTATTACACTATCCTCTATTTCTTCCTCATTTAATATGTCTTGTAGTTCTTTAGCATTTAACAACAATATAATATCATTGTTTCTTCTTCTTATTTTACACTCTTCTAAAGCAGTTGGAAAGTATTCGTATACATTTTTACTGCACATAAATTTAGTTTCGATTATGTTAATAATATAGTCTAATGATATAATTGAAAAAAGTCACTCCAATAGACAGAAATTGGTTCAAGTTTAGAATACTTATGTTGGAGACGTCCTACTTGGGTATACGATGCTCCTGTATAGATCCTTCAGCTCATTGTCTGCTTGCTTCCAAAGTCTGAGTTTTGGACATTGCATCAGAATTTTTCCCTCTGCCACTAGCTTGGCTGTTTCAGCAGATTCTTCTTCAAGATCTTCAGTTACTGCCATCTTCTTTTTTCTTGTACCTTCTCAGGACTGGAAGGAGCTTTTCTTTTCCTACCAACAGCTACATTCTTGTTGTAGCATCGGCTATTTTCTTCTTTCCCAAGGTGGTAAAATCATTATCAGCTATAGCATTTGATGGTTTTTTAGTCCTTCTTGGTTCTTGAGGAACTGGTTGAGTCTGCCCAAGCTGCAATGCTGTAGCCATTGCTTCGAGGTTAGCAATTGTACCGTTCTTCTCTTTGACTTCGTCATTCAACGATACAACTTTCTCTAGAAGTTTGTTGTTATCATTAACGAGCCTTTCATTCTCCTTTCTGAGATTCTCTGTTATTTTCTCTGATATAAAACAAACAACAACAAGAGGTATGATATCAATATTATATAATCTTCTTTTTAAAAATAATAAAAAATATTATTATCTGTTTACTTTAATCCGAAGAATGTCCATTCTCCGTGTCAAAATCGACGGGGAATGACCATTCACCATTAGACTTACAAGGAGAACGGGCATTCTCCGTGTAATTTATACGGAGAATGGGCATTCTCCGTATAACATACACAGAGAATGACTATTCTCCATGTTAAGATATACGGAGAATGACCATTCTCCGTGGGTTTGACACGGAGAATGTAAAACACGGAGAATGACATTTCTCCGTGTCAATATACACGGAGAATAAATATTCTCTGTGTTACTTACACGGAGAATTGTCATTCTCCGTGTTGCTTACACGGAGAATGATCATTTTCCGTGTGTTTTACATACGGAGAATGTTCATTCTCCGTGATTTAACACATATAATTACAACTTAAAAATTTAAAAAAGAGAATATTTTACCTTTTAGAAGTAGCTCCTCAACATGTTGACGAAGCTTCTCATTATCAGCAATAAGCTCTGATTTCTGCTTTCTCAGGGAGTCTAGTTCCTGTTCCGACCCATCCTTAACAATGTCAACTGAAGGTTGTCGGGCCCCCTCTGCCTCTAGTTCTTCAACTCTTCTGCGAAGTTTCTCATTATCAGCAATAAGGAGAGATTTCTCGTTCCTTATAGAGTCTAACTTCTTTTCCAACCCATCATTAATGAGCTCCACAGCACGTTGCTGGGCTACATCTGCCTCTAGTTTTTGTACTCTTTCGTGGAGTTGCTCATTCTCAGCGATAAGCTGAGATTTCTCCTCTAAGACACGCAACACATCTTTGTTCTCAGCTGTGTTTATTGCTGGTGCTTGGGCTTCAGTTTGTGGTTCTTCTTCATTACCAGCATTATCCGCACCTTCTATACGATGCTGCTCTTCTGGGACTTCGCCTTCTTCAACAGTCACTGTAACAAAATCTTTGAATATCAATTTCGATTCCGTCTGAGCCCCTTGATAGTCATGTTTGAGGAACATCGAGATTCTATTCCCATCCCATGTATAGAATCTCGGGTATGCACTTATTGGTTTACACTTCCTTTCTAACAGTTGACTGTGCTCTGCAAACTAATACAAGAAATATATCGTACAACCTTCAATCTTCTTGTACGATATCTCAATATCCCCATCTTCAGTTTTTGTAACAGCCCCCTTTATGCTGTCCATGACGTACGCCAAAATAATACGTGGCCAACAGATGTTTTTTTATAACATCTATGCTCTCTACCAGAGCGAAGAACTTGTACGGCAAGTTCGACCCACCCATTCTGGTGAAGAATGCTGTTTGGCACAAGTTGAATACTATTAACTTGGCCAACTCATCAGGTCTTGCATTTCTGTCTCCCAACAGCTCTAAGAACCTTTTTCTGACTTCTGTATTTGAGACTTTTGCATGTTTTCCCTTGGAATTTGTCAGCAATCTTTTGAAGTGTTCATTACATATGTTGAATGAGTCTGCTGGTGGGGGGGTCTTCTATTTTTTAGTGATGATTTTTAGATATTTCTCATCAACTTTACTGTCATCCTTCATTGGCAGACCGAAAATAGTTGCCATCTCTTCGGCAGTTGGAGCTACCTTGACACTGTTGCTCAATTGGAAGTATCCAGTGCCATCTTCTTCCAAGTAAGTCCCTATCAGGTTCTCCAGACCTTTGTGACTTTAGATAGTTCTGCCTTTTTGACCTTGGATTTGTAGAATACATCTACAAAATTGTAGAATCCAATATTCTTCAAGGATTCAATAACTGCATCAGGCAAATGGCCACCATTTTCCTTCACCTCATCCATAAGAGAGAGTATTGGGTTGAATGTTGCACGGAAAACTCTTACTTCTTTGTTCCTGACAGTTTTTTTCCTAAAAAACAATAATTAGGTTTACGTAAACATTCTTCTTTATTATAACACGGAGAATGACCATTCTCCGTGTTAAAATACACGGAGAATGACCATTCTCCGTGTTAAAATACACGAAGAATGATCATTATCCGTGTATTTTAACACGGAGAATGGCATTCTCCGTGTTAGATGCACGGAGAATGATCATTCTCCGTGTCAAAATACACGGAGAATGTCATTCTCCGTGTTAAAAAACACGGAGAATGACATTCTCTGTGTATTTTGACACGAAGAATGATCATTCTCTGTATTAGAATCACGAAAAATGGCCATTTTTGTTTGCCATTAAAATTCTTTGATGTAAATTTTAATACAAACAGAACAGTGTTACAATATAGGACTTAGATATAGCCCTAGAAGTACACTTTTGTCTAATCTGGGTCCCTTGTGCCGATGGAGCGAGTGGTAATGCGTTGACTCCATTGACGAACTGACGACGGTTATCGGTTCTCTGAAGGTTTGGATTGCTCTGGGTGCTGGAGCTTGCTGAGAGGAGGAAGACGTTGAGTGTTTGTATCTGCCTCTCTGGTGGTATGTTGATTCGTATCTGTCTGTGTGTATGTGGAAGAAGGAAATGATTTCTCTATTTATAGCTGGGCAGGTTGGCTGCTCATGCGTACATATGTAGGATGTGCCGGTACGTGGGGATGCCACATGTTGATTGCTGATGGAGGCACATGGGTGATGCACCCTAATCGAGGGGTTGACTTCTTCATACTGCTGTTGTGAGCCGACACGTAGCAGAGGAGAAGATCTTTCTGTTGCGGAGATCTTGGATGAGTTGAGTCAAAGGACATATGTCATCGACCCATGGCTCGGAGATCTCGGATTTGGTGGGGGATGATCTGGTGGGATGCGCCTTGGATTGGGCGCATGAGGAGACTTTGGCTCGTAACCTTTAGGAGTCACGAACTATTCTGGGCGCATGGCTTTTGAGGCGCATACAGGCGACTTTCCTTCTGTCTTTTGGGATCAGAGAGCGGTCTAGGGCGCATGGCTTTTGAGGCGCATGCGGAGCTTCAGATGGAGACTTTCCTTCTGTCTTTTGGGATCAGAAAGCAGTCTGGGGCGCATGGCTTTTAAGGCGCATGCAGGTTTAGGCGCATGGCCGTAGAGGCGCATGCGGGTGGTAGGGTGGCCACATGGCAGTAGCCGTCGAAGTAGAGTCATGATGATGCTGACGTTGCCGACGCTTCGTTTTTTCTGAAAAAGCTGTCAACTGTTCAGACTTTGGGAGATGTGCTGCCAACTCTGTCATTTCAGCATTTAATGTTTCTGACATTCGATGGACAGCTGAGTGGGCACGTCGATTGGTGTTCCACTAGGCATGGGGACGCGTGGGGGCGCATCCTCTGTGATACGCCTGGTACTGAAGGGCGCGTCTGTGTGATGCGCCTGATGTCGAAGGGCGCGTCTGTGTGATACACTGTCTGGCTGGAGCATCCGACATGTCTTTTAATGATGCGGCTGTTTCGCTCCTCGAGTGCTTTAAATAGCCGTTTGGCTGAATTCGAGGCGTCCGGTTCATCCATTAAATACAAATTCATTGCACGAAATTCGGAGAGCCATCCACTTGGCGCGTGGGTTTGATCTGCCCGGCCTATAAATAGTGGCATGGAGAGAAGGTTTGCTTCTCGTTCCCTCACGTACTTCCAACATGAACTTGGGTACTCGGGTGCATTCTGTTGACGAAGTGCTCCCAAGGGTGAAGATGAGACGCCATGTCGTCATTGATGCACTTGAAGGTGACTGTTACATCCAAAAGGCGGAGTCGAGGGCTTCTGAGGCAGGCAGAAGGTGCCTGTTGCATCCAAAGATAGGGATGCTCGGGCCTCGTCCCCGTTGTTCCGGAAGAGCCGCAGATCGGAATGGCGGTGCTCTGACCGTCTTCCTTTGGCTTTGGAGGCTCTTTCTCTGGATGGGGTGTTAATTGCCACCCTCATCCTGCTCGGCCAGGTGGGCCTGGCTGGAAGAGCAGCACATAACTGGGCTGCTGAAGGGATGCACATAACTGGGGATGCACATAACTGAGCTGCTGAAAGAATGCACCTTGCTGAGGGCGCATTGTGAGATGCGCCCGGTTGAAGGCGCATGGTGATTGCTGCGCCTGACTGGAGGCACATGATGGCTGCTACGCCTATCTGGAGGCGCATGGTGGCCGCTGGCTGTAGACTTAGGATCTTTCCTTTGTAGAAGTTTTCCTTTGTACAACCTTCTCTAGACATATAATAGACTTTTATGTGTGAATAAAAAGTTCTCTTTCTATGTCTATATTTGCTGCCTTTGTTGTTTTGTCCGAGCTCTGACGCATAGATTGTCTGTCGCATGGGTCTTCTGGTTGTGAATTTCCATGCTTCTACAAGACCCCCTTCAAAGTTTTTAAAACTTTTGAATAAGTTTTGGAATACTTTGAATAAGAAGCATGAAGGTCAGGGCACATGACTGTTTGGGGCGCATGCCTGTTCGGGCGCATGATCTTCTCAATTAATGCATATGATGATGCCTCGGTAACCAAAAAGATTAATGATGATCTTTTGGTTTTATTTGCTGTTATCTCTTCACAGGACCCGATAGATCACACCTCCTCGGGTCACGCGTGCGACCAAGCCCTATAAATGGGCAAGAGATTGAGAGAGAGAGTTCTTCTTCTCCTTGCTTTTGCTTTCTTTTAGAGTTCTTCTTCAAAACCCTAATTTCTTCTTGAGAGAATGGCTCCCAAGACACCTAGCGGCGGTGCCGGCAAGGGAAAGGAGCCGATGGAGTACGCTGAGGGGGATGCCCCTATCACCATTGTGACTCCGGCCGACGTTCGCCCTGCTGTGACGGGTGGGTGCCATCTTTTCCACTACTTTCTTTGTTCAGGCGGTCTTTGGATCATGCGACTGAGTTGACAACTCTCTTCTGCCAATGCGTATGGACCACTGTCCTCACCGAGGTTTCACCCCGCCAACGTGCATGGCTTAGGCTTTTATCATGCACCGAGGTTTAACAGCGGACGCGCATGGGTTCGTACCCTAAATGCGCCGAAGCCTTTGCTGATGCGCCTGGGTTTATGCCCTGATGAGGCGCCGAAGCCTTTCACTGAGGCGCATGGGTTTACACCGAAATGATGCGCCGAAGCGGAGGCGCATGGGTTCACACCCTGGTGATGCGCCGAAGCTTTTGACACACCTTGTCTTTTTGCCTGACCTTTGATTTTTGTTGTTGTGCCAGTATCGATGACGATTCCGCTGCTGAATGAGGTCCTCCTGGATGCCTCCCTTTGTCAAATGGGAGTTGATTTTGACGAGGCTGTCGTCAACCCTGCCAAGGGTGTTATCTTACAGGATCAACCTCCTGAAAGGGTGCTGCAGATCCAGAACCAGCTGCCGACTTTTCTCCAGACTATGATGGAGAGCGGAAAACTGAAGTCTGCTGAATCCGGAGATGTGACCTTCTTGAGACCTGCCTTTTTGTTTGGTGACCGCCTGATCTCCACGGAAGCGAAGATACTGAAGGTCAAAGAAGACTGGTTCTTTTCAGCAAAAGGCATGGTGCTGTATATGCGACAACTCGATCGCCAATTGCCGCTGACAGCCTTCTATCGTCTAGCTTCGAAGAGAAGGATGTCCTGGGATCTTACTCCTTCTCAGGGAGGGGCTCTAGGAGGTGCTCTTTCGATTGATGCTACCTCGAATCAAAGGGATACCCTATCTGCTTCACGAACCAGTCCCTCATTCAGTTGCCGAACCTTGCGTCCCGGGAGCCTCTACAGTGAGGTCCCCACCGACACTTTTGCCTTCAATGCTCCAACCTTCGCGAGCCGGATGTTGTCATCGAAGATTGTGTACCCAAAAGGTAGCTTTAGGGTCGAAGGTTGGTGTCATCACATCTCGAGGTGGGACGAGTTGACCACTTGGGTGCTTTCGAAGTTCAAGGCTGAACTTAAGGAGATTGGGCTGACAGCCGCCATCCGTGCCACGCAGGCTGGTGTGGATCTCAATAAGCCTATGTTCCTTGCACTCTTGGAGTTGTTCAATACCCAGACTGGTACCTTTTACACTCCCGTGGGGGAGTTGGGGTTGGCTCTCCACGAGATGTACGAAGTGTCCAAGCTTCCCTGGGGCTCAGAGCCGTACGAGGAATATTTCCCATCAAATGAAGAGATCCAGGTTCTGGAAAATAAGAACTCGGAGATGATGACCGTCTTCAAGGAAGTGGCGAGCCATCACTATTTGATGCATCGGAAGGACAAAGTCAAGACTCAGCCTCATGTGACTGCTTGGAGGGATTATGTTTTCAAGCAGGATTTGATGGATCCTTCGAGGATCCGATTTACGACTCCCTAAGGGCTGAAACCTGCGGAAGTGACTTCTGAGATAAGCCGGCTGGACGAAAGGACTCCTCGTTCCAATGAGGATGGTGAGAACGCGTATAGCTGCTTCTGGCATTTCGCGCACCGGATGTCATCTAAAGCGGTGCTGACATCATACTTGATGATATGGCTCCGAGATTGTGTGTTCGCGGGTGGATCTGGTGCCGTAGAGAGGGTACACCGGAACCTTATTTTACCCGCCGTGAAATTGTCCTTTGGACGACCTTTAGCTCTCCTTCCCGCGATGGTGTGTAACCTGTTGCGGGGTTTGAGGTCTTTTGCTGACGATGTGATCCTCGGGAAAGGAAACAACGACAACTTTCCCCGGGCCGAGCTGCCCTTCCATTATCTTATGGGATGGCTGATTTTGTATCATCCGAACGTGATGAGTCCCGGTTTGGAAGAGGATCATGTTGAAGGAGATGCCTTCATCCGCCGCTTCTATAAGAGGAAGTGGTTATACACTGGCGTCCCCGTTTGCAGGAGGGTTTTGTCCTTCCTTCAGGGGTAGGAGATTGTCAAGGTTGGCCCCATCTTCAAGGATTTCGAGGCTGATCAAGACTTAGTTGACTTGGGCGAAGATGCGATTACTTTGCCGAGGTGGGGTTTCCGTTGGTTGCAGCATTCGGCCTTCTCATCTGGTCTACCGCAACCAAAATAGATATTATCTGGAGCCATATCTACCCAGCCGGTTTGCACGCCAGTTTGGCTATACTCAGCTGATGCTACGGAATCCCAGTAGCAGTCTGGGGTTCATCGGTAGTTTGCTGGACGGAGCCCGTGGCTGGCAATATTACAATGCCGGGTGTACTGGTGTTCAGTTTACGGTGCCCATTTACAACCCTCGGCCACAGATCCTGTATTCGGCCGCCAAGCTGTATTGTACTATGAATACTGTGTCTCCTGGTTATGACAGGGAGACTAGCTTCATCATCGGAACTCAGCTGGAGGCCACGGCGAATATGTTGACGGCAGCCCGATCATATCGTCCTCCAGAATTGGCGGGATATCGGGCTGCTGCTGCAGCACCAGTGAGAGATCCGTCTGTTGGGAAGAGGCGGGCCGACACAGAAGCTGGTTCTTCTGTTCCAAAGAGGCCAGGAAGGACGTCGACTCCAAAGGCTTCTGGCCCATCTTGTCACTTTGGTGGCTTATGCTTTTCTTCTTATAGGGATCGAAGAAGAAGACCCGTGTTCCAAAATTGGGTGTTAGTAAACCGAAGGAGGTGGCAAGCTCTTTCGATGAGCACATTCTACCGATGATAATGTCTCCCGTGGAGGAGAGTCCCGAAGATATTCCTGCAGAGATTTCAGTATCTCCTGACTTTGTTGAAAGAATTGCGGAGGTTGCAACAACTTCCGGGAAGGTACAATCTGCCATGGAGGCCTTGGACGTTGAGGGTCCTACGGACTCGAGGCATCCTGATGATGAAGTGGATTGGAGTTCGTCGCCTTCCGATGACGTCCCTCCAGCGTTGCAAGAGTCTGTTGAGGGGGCAGTAGACACGGTTGGAACAGAGGAGAGGGTTGATTCCCCTTCTTGTCATGATGAGGGAAGATCGGCTGTATCATTGCCAAGTCCTACCCTGGCCTCACCCGTGGAAGTTGAGGTGGCTACCGATCAGGCGGTAGCGACAGATCCTGTCCCTATCAAGGGACTTGAGAAGGATGAGAGTCATCTGCCAGTCCCGTCTCCCGGAGCGGGCCAGGAGATGAATGTTGATCTCTCCGTTCTGCCAGGGGAGGTACTGACCGCTGATAGGACGTTGGGGGCAGAAGAGGTGACCGTTGACGTCGGTGGTTCCTCCGAACTTGAGAAGGATAAGGGTGTGGAACCCTCTGTTGCCCCTCCTACTTGGGGTACTATCTCGACGCTTGTGCCGGCTTCCTCTGTTCCTTTGGCTCCTCGGGCTAGCAGTCCGGCCCGTGTTGATGAAGAGCTTATTGATGCCGAGATTCCAGTCTCGCAGATTGAGGTTGGCGGATCTTCTTCCGGTCCGCTAATGACAGCAGCCCCTCCAATTCCTGCTATGATGCCGTAGGTGCTGGCGGACGCAGATGAATATGTGAAATTCATCGTTGAGGGGGTGTATAAAATGCTGCAGAGGGGTGTATCAGCTGTGATGGATGCCAACGGGAGTTTTGTGACGACAAGAACTCTGGCAATGCCTTATATCGAGCTGATCCGCGTTCACCAAGGCCACGACCATATGGCCGAGATCCTGGAGGCTTCGATGATTGAGCTGGACCAGCGGCTCACGGAACTTCAGCGCATCCAGCAAAATGACCTTTTCGTCTTGATAGATGCGGAGAAGGAGAAGTTGATCGCTGAGATTGAGTCTTCCTACCAGGCCACTGTGAGCGTCTGGGAGCACGAGGTGGCTGAGACTGAGGCTGCGGTGGGGCAGTTATCTCAGTCCATGAAGGAGACAATGGAAACGCGAGCTGCGTTGGACGCTAATATCGCGGACATCAATGCCCAGATGCGTCATCTTGAGGATCAACGGGCCCGACTCCAGTTAGATGCCGAACGTGTCCAGGCTGAACACGTAGCATTCAAGAAGGAGGAAGCAACCTTCACTCACCGGGCTCTTGCCCTGGCTCGGCAGCGACAACAGCTTGATGAGAAGCATGAGAATGATACTTCTGCTGAGGCTGTTGAATTGATGCGTCAAGAAGCTGAGCGTCGAGTCCTGGCGACTGTGGAGACTCATGCAGCCGACTTGAGACATCGAGTCAGAGAGCTCTCAACTAACCCTGGAGATGTTTAGGGACTGTAGCGTCTCCTTTTTATGTTTTTGCAACTCTTGCTGGGGGATAGTGTAGTTTTGTACTCTCTCTCTTTTTAGAAAATAAAGAAGTACGCAACTTTTTTGTGATGTGTTCATTTTTGTTATCATGAACTTGATGATTTGTGTAGACCTATTATCTTTTGCACACCTTGGCTTTTAGGTACAGATAATAAGTTTGAAGGAACCAACATGTTTGCTCAGAGGTAATGTGGACGTAGCAATCATTGAGGTTCAAATGATAGAATCTTCCTACTCAGAGGTATTATGGACGTGGTAGGAATGATCCTGGGGAATACGCTGAATAACTCAGAGGTGATGTAGACGTGGAAGTTCTGCGATCAATGTACGACAACTCAAGGGTTGTTTGTACGAGATGTTTACTCAGAGGTAATATGGACGTGGTAAACATGAGGGATAACGTAGGCTTACGAAGTGTAAGATTCCGCTTTGCTGGGTGTAGAGGGACAACTCAGAGGTGATGTGGATGTGGTTGTCTTTCTACTGGAGGGTGCTACGGAACAGCTGGGTTCCGGAAGCGTATGGTTTTGTCGGAAGGGAATTGTCTATGAATCCTGATGATTGGGTCCATAGATCCCCTTGTGGAAGCACATATCTGAAAGCTGTCAAGAGTAGTACTTCTTCAGGAACTTGTCGTTGATGGGCATCATGAACAAGTCCCCATTGGGTTTGGCGAGGTGGTAAGCACCGTTTGAGTATACCGTCTCAATGATGAAAGGTCCTTCCCACTTGGGCTTGAACTTCCCTGGCGTCTTGTGAGTTAACACCATCGGCCTCCTGACTGCCAGAACCAGGTTGCCAACTTGAAAAGTTCTCTGTTTGACCTTCTTGTTGAAAGCCTGTGATATACGGGCTTGGTAGAGTTCGATACGTTGTTGAGCTAGGAGACGCTTTTCGTCAAGTGCCTCCAGCTCCCGCAGACGACGACGTTGATTGTCCTCTTCTGTGAGTTTGTTTGTGATTGCTACGCGGAGTGAGGGTATCTGGATCTCGAGAGGCAGTACCGCTTCACTTCCGTAGACCAGGAAGAATGGTGTGTTGCCTGTTGGGGTTCGTACCGTTGTGCGGTAGGCCCAAAGACATTCGCCCAGCTTTTCGTCCCAGTCGTATTTGTTGGATGATACGACTTTTTTGAGCAACCTAACGATAGTTTTGTTGAACGCCTCAGCCAATCCGTTTTGCTGTCAGATTGTAGGCGGTTGATGCCACGTTTTGAATGCGATTCTTGTCACAGAATCTGCTGAAAATATGGCTGATGAACTGAGGACCATTATCGTGGATGATCCTTCGGGGTACTCCGAAGCGGTAGATGACATGGTGTTTGATGAAGCTGACCACCCTGGAGCTCTTTACTTCCGCCAATGGGACTGCCTCTGCCCACTTGGAGAAGTAATCGGTAATGGCCAGGATAAAGCGGTGCCCCCTTGATGAAGGAGGGGTAATCGGTCCTACATTGTCCATGCCCCAGGCTTCGAAGGGCCAGGAGACGACTGTAGGATGTAGTGGTTCTGACGACGTATAAATGAAGTCTGCGTGAAGTTGGCACACATGGCACTTCTTAGCATAGTCGACAGCATCAACGGCCATGGTTGGCCAATAGTAGCCCATACGTCGCAGTCGATCCTGCAACTTAGGAACAGGTTGAAGAGCTCCGCAAGTTCCGTCATGAGCTTCTCGAAGAGCTTCGGTCGCCTCTTCGTTGGACAGGCATCGAAGGAGGAGCCCATCATAGGAGCGTCGGTACAGCATTTTAGTGGCTGTATCATAGTAGAATCGAAGAAAACGTCTCCTGACTGAGACGGCTTCCTTCGGGTCCTCTGGGAGAATTCCGTAGACGGCGTAGTCGATGAACGGGAACCTCCAGTCTCGGACATTAACACCAGTACCTGTTGGCATTGCGTGGTCCACTCGTAAGCATAGGTTGTTTTTAGGACAAACCAAGTCTCGGCCAACCACCGTAACGTAGTGTTGAGTCCCAAGGGGTGCTGCTAACGAGGCCGCGAGGCCAGCCAGAGCATCAGCCTCTAGGTTTTGTAGATGAGGTACGTGTTCGATGAAGAACCCGGTGAAGGTTGAAATGATGTTCAATGCAACTTCATGGTAAGGGATCAGATCTTCATGGCGAACTTCGTATTGCCCTCGGATCTGGTTTACGACGAGTTTCGAGTCGTCGTAGGCTTCCAGATGATCCACCTCCAGCTGTTGTGCCAGCTGGAGTCCCATAATGAGTGCGTTGTACTCGGCAACATTGTTGGAGCACGGCTTCGAAAGAGAGTAAGCACGCTGGATGACTAGCTGATCGGGGGAGACTAAGACTACCCCCACTCCTGCGACGATCTGGCCTTTGGGGCCTGTTCTTGAAGCGCCATCGAAAAACATCCGCCAGACGGAGCCTTCTTCGGTGACGTTTGATTCTTGGACCTCATCTGGGATGTCTTCATAGAGTCTTGAGGACTCCGGGATGGGGTGTGCAGCTAAGAAGTCGGCCAGAGCTTGACCCTTAACAGCCTTCTGTGGAACGAATACCATGTTGTACGGCGTTAGCAAGATCGCCCATGTGGCTAGCCGGGAGTTCAGTGATCCTGGCTTCGTCATGAGGACCCTGAGCAGATTTACTCGGGAAATGACGTGAATTGTCTGGCCCGAGACGTAATGACGAGTCTTTTGGATGGCAAATACCAGAGCCAAGCACTCTTTTTCAACGGGGTTATACCGGTGTTCGGCCCCGATCAGGGTTCGACTGAGGTAGTAGATTGCTTGCTCATAGCCTGTGTCGCTGTTCTGAGCTAGCAGGGCGCCGAGGGAATGATCCATGGCACGGACGTAGAGCAGGAATGGTTTGCCAGCGACGGGTGCCACCAGAACTGGAGGGCTCGTCAGGTAGGCTTTGATGTCGTCGAAAGCCTTTTGGCATTCCTCTGTCCAGACGTAAGAGACTCCCTTCTTCATGAGCTGGGTGAAGGGTTGACATTTGCCGGAGAGGTTTGCTATGAACCTCCGAATGTACGCCAGACGTCCCTGTAAGCCCCGAAGTTCTCGAAGATTCTTCGGAGGGTCCATGTTGAGGATAGCTTTGGTTTTCTCGGGATCGACATGAATGTCTTTTGTCGTGATGACAAAGCCCAAGAATTTTCCACTAGAAACCCCTAGGAAGGATTTAGCGGGGTTCATCTTGAGTTGATGTGCTCGCATGAGATCAAAGACTGTCTTCAGGTCCTGTAGGTGATCTCTTTTAAAATGGCTCTTGACTGCGATGTCGTCAACATAGCATTCAACTGTCTTGCAAAGATGTTGACGGAAGATGGTGCTCATAGCTCGTTGGTATGTCGTACCGGCATTCTTCAAGCCGAAGGGCATTACTGTGTAGCAGAAAACACCCTTTGGAGTCCTGAATGACGTATGTTTTGCGTCATCGGGGAACATCTTGATTTGATTGTAGCCTGAATACCCGTCCATAAAAGACATGCGTTCGAAGCCACACGTGTTGTCGATCATCACGTCAGTGATTGGAAGTGGGAATTCATCCTTTGGGCAAGCAGAGTTGAGGTCTCTGAAGTCGATATAGACTCGTATCTTCCCATTCTTTTTGGTAACAGGTATGACATTGGCTACCCAATCTGGGTATTGCTCTTTACAGATGAAGCCGCTAGTCAAGTGTTTATCTACCTCCTGATCGATGGCGTTCATGATGTCCGGACGGAAGTGCCGCTGTTGTTGCTTGATAGGCTTGGCATCAGGCAAGATATTCAACCTATGCATCGCAATCTGGGGATCAAGTCCCGGCATATCTTCGTAGCTCCAGGCGAAGACGTCGATATACTCCTTAGCCAGTTGGATTAAAGATTCTCGGTCTTCTCCTTCTAGGCTTTTGCTGATGAAGATGGGTTTGGAAGAAGAACCATCTCCAAGGTCGATCTGCTCGACTTCATCCTCGGTAGGAGGTTCACATAATTCGAAACGGGACTCCCATTGTTGTCCTAGGCATTGAGCCCAGGGTTCTTCTTCAAAGGGTTCCGGCGCTTGGTCTTCGTCTTCATCTTTTTGAGGCTGTGCTGATGTCAAGTCTTTGGAAAGACGCAGGAGCTCGAATAAAGATAGGCGGGCAGGAGTGCTGGCCAGTTGTGCCAGTATGTCAAAGTTGTGGGGCTTGGCTAGCCCCGAAGCATTCTCCTTTCGTAGAGGCCTGTCGAAACGAACCTCCACCTGCTTCTGCTTATTGGTTGCTGAGGGCTTAGACGGGCCCTCTTCCTGGACAGCAGGGACGGTGCAAGGAGGCACCACCTCGGCGGCAGCTTCGCCGGGTTGGACGTTCTGTTGTGAACGCGTCTGCACAGGAAGTGCCCCTTCTGTTGAAGAAGCGACCATACGGCAAGACTTGATCTTCCTGCCTTTGGATTTGGAGGTAGGACGTACCTCCGGTTGAGTCATCTCGGAGACGAGGTCGGGGTGGACCCATAGGACCTCTCCTCGAGATGTGGTGAGTGGGACGAGTCCACTCACATTGTCACAGATAGGTGGTAAGTTAACTACCTCCATTGTCGCCTTAGGGATGGAGACGACGCCATCTTGTGTGGTAGTCAGCGACAAGGTGCCGAACTGGAGTGACACCACATTGGCTGACACCATCTTCTCTTCGTAATCGGCGGAGATTACATCCGCATTGATCATGCGCTGGATGTAATTTTTGACGACATAGCAGTCCTTGGTCGGGTGTCCGACAAACCGATAGTAGTGACAGTGCCTTGGGTTGTCCACTTTCCCAACTTCATCGGGCCGCTTTGGGTCCGGTAGCTTGATCTTGTCACCCTGCTTCAGTATTTCAAAAAGTTGCAAGGTGTCTTCGTCGTTGAACGAATAAACCTCCTTGGGCCTTGGTATAAGTGGAGGCTTCTGAGTAGGCGATGATGCGCCTTTTGAGGCATTAACAGTCAATGCCTGTTTCCCTTTTGCCTCTCGTCTGGGGTTGTTGGCTGCAGACTTTTTCCCCTTATCGTCAAAGGCGGGGAAGCTGACACCTAGAAGACGTGCATTGGCCGCCTTCTTTTTTGTGGCTTCAGCTTCGATGATCAGGGAGCTCCAGTCAGGAGGGGGAGTAGAGTTGAGCCAAAGCTTTACTGCGGGTAGCATGTTCATGCTGCAAGAGGAGAGGAGCGCATGTTCTGGCATGCCTGGAGGTAGCCTGAAGCAGGCCTGTCGGAAGCGTTCGATGAATACCCGAACCGTTTCCTTCTCCTTCTGGCGTATCTCTATGAGGGACACCATCGTCATGTCCTTCCTGCCGTCGTAGAAGCGGTCGAGGAAGAGGCGCGTCAAGTCATCGAAGGATGATATGGAATTGTTGGGGAGGCTGTAGTACCAGTCATACGCCACTCCTTTTAGGGCCCCAACAAAGATGCTAGTGAGTAGCGCATCCTCCTTCGGGAGATGTCCCGTTTGGGACTGGAAGTATGTCAGGTAGCGACGTGGAGAGTCCTTCCCATCGTACGGCATGAGTGTTTATGGTTTATACTTCGGGGGATAAACCACCTTGTTCCACTCGAGGGGATAAGGCTGGGGAATGCCCATCTTCTGGCGCTCCTCTTGCCTGTTTTTGGACTCGAAGCGCTCCCGTAAGTCCTTGATCATTTCGACCACATCCTCCATGGAGCTAAGAGCCGGGAAAGGTGGTACCATCTGGAGTGAAGCGTTTGAGGGCTCCGACGTCCGGGGTGCTTCTGTATCTGAGGGTACCCGTTGAAGGGGTACACTCGACTCCCCATTGGCTCATGGGTCGGGACCGGTTGAAGGTGCTCTGGTCAAGGCCGACCGTATCTCAAACACTGCTTGAGTCAGTATTTGCATAGAGGCAGAGTGGGTTTTGAGTCCTCCCTCTAATGAGTCTATACGCTGGACGATGTCCTGCGGCGGCGCATCTGACTCGGAATCACCCCCTGCCATGTATACTGTCATGACACGGCCAGGAGTAGATGGATTGGTTGAGGCTTCGCTCTCGGCCGCACTCTCATGTGGGGGAGTCGCTTCTCCTGGTATTTGGCCACCCCCAGCCACGTTCTGGAGGTCATTCTCAATGAGCGCATCTGCAAGGGCCTGATTGCCCTCAGCTCCGTCTTGAAGGGCCTCTTCGTCTCTACCCCCAGTTGTGTTCTGGGGGACATCCTCATTTTGAGGGGCTTCTGGGAGGCTGCCTTTGCCTCAAAGATGAAGATCCGCCGCAGCTGTGCTTTGGACATCTTCGTCTTCGGAAGGAGGCTCAACAAGGGTCTGACTACCCCCAGCTTCCTCTAAGAACTTCTTCCTCGATCGAGTGCCTTCGAATACTCCAGAGGTCGAGACAGCTGCCTTGGTTTTCCTCGGCTGGCTTTTGGATGAAGACGAGGAATTGCCAGTCGTCTTTCGGACTGACGAGGAGTTGGAGATCACGTTGCATGAAGCAACCCTTGGCTCCTCTTCTGCTGACACCTTCGTCCCAAGGCGACGTCGGAGGGGTGTCGATGATTGCAGCCGCTGGAAGACTGACTGCCTTGGTGGTACTGCCGCCTTATAACAGCAGTTGATGGTGACCACCGCACAAGTATGCCTCGTGAGAGGCGTATCATGCTTGTTGGTCGACTCTCCTGACCGGCGTTTGTGAGTGATCACGTTACGCAAGTCGTTGGAGGAGAGTGTTACTTTCACACCCCCTTCAAGCGCATGGCAAGGCCAAGCGTTGGGGTGGTCAAGTGAGTGCTGCGCCCCCTGATCTGATACCAAACAGGCATTCCGATCAGTAGTGGGGGAACCACAACATTTGTTTGTCTTGTTCGACTTGGTTGCGCACGCAGCAGATGCGTCCAAGTGATACAAGGGTTTTGAAGGTCGGCTCGTTCTCGGCGCCGCAGCACTCGAACCGACCTTGTACAACTTACCATCAGCAGCACGCATGATTGTGAGCGCATGCTTCTGGCTTGTTGCTGGCATAGCACGTTTGGGACGCATGGCCCGTGTTGCCTTGGACTTCTTCGTACCAGACCGCTGGGGCACGTAGTACTCAGAATCCAAATTCTCCTCGCCACTACAGCGAGTGAGTCTGTCAAAGACAGAGATCTTCTGTGGCACATCAGAGATGATGCGCGGGGCATTGGCTGCGCCCCTGCTCCGTCGATGCATCTTCCTCGCCTGAGAGGGAGATGGCTGGGGAATATGGTTAGCCGCACGTTTCCCCGAGAGATGTGCTGCATCAGCGGCCGCATCTTGGTTGCTGAGGACGTCAGCAGGAAGGGAGGGCTGGATTGGTGCATCCCCTTCGGTGGTGGTGCCCGAGGCGTCGACCTTGCGCACCCAGACTCGGCGGGTCTTCTTCGGCTTCGACAGCCGCTTCGAAGGACTCGCACTGCCTTCAGACATTCGATGGACAGCTGAGTGGGCACGTCGATTGGTGTTCCACTAGGCATGGGGACGCGTGGGGGTGCATCCTCTGTGATGCGCCTGGTACTGAAGGGCGCGTCTGTGTGATGCGCCTGATGTCGAAGGGCGCATCTGTGTGATGCGCTGTCTGGCTGGCGCATCCGACATATCTTTTACTGATGCGGCTGTTTCGCTCCTCGAGTGCTTTAAATAGCCGTTTGGCTGAATTCGAGGCGTCTGGTTCATCCATTAAATGCAAATTCATTGTATGAAATTCGGAGAGCCATCCACTTGGCGCGTGGGTTTGATCTGCCCGGCCTATAAATAGTGGCATGGAGAGAAGGTTTGCTTCTCGTTCCCTCACGTACTTCCAACATGAACTTGGGTACTCGGGTGCATTCTGTTGACGAAGTGCTCCCGAGGGTGAAGATGAGACGCCATGTCGTCATTGATGTACTTGAAGGTGACTGTTACATCCAAAAGGCGAAGTCGAGGGCTTCTAAGGCAGGCAGAAGGTGACTGTTGCATCCAAAGATAGGGATGCTCGGGCCTCGTCTCCGTTGTTCCGGAAGAGCCGCAGATCGGAATGGCGGTGCTCTGACCGTCTTCCTTTGGCTTTGGAGGCTCTTTCTCTGGATGGGGTGTTAATTGCCACCCTCATCCTGCTCGGCCAGGTGAGCCTGGCTGGAAGAGCAGCACATAACTGGGCTGCTGAAGGGATGCACATAACTGGGGATGCACATAACTGAGCTGCTGAAAGAATGCACCTTGCTGAGGGCGCATTGTGAGATGCACCCGGTTGAAGGCGCATGGTGATTGCTGCGCCTGACTGGAGGCGCATGATGGCTGTTGCGCCTATTTGGAGGCGCATGGTGGTCGCTGGCTGTAGACTTAGGATCTTTCCTTTGTAGAAGTTTTCCTTTGTACAACCTTCTCTAGACATGTAATAGACTTTTATGTGTGAATAAAAGTTCTCTTTCCATGTCTATATTTGCTGCCTTTGTTGTTTTATCCGAGCTCTGACGCATAGATTGTCTGTCGCATGGGTCTTCTGATTGTGAATTTCCATGCTTCTACAATTTCTTGGTCAATATACACAGAAAATGACATTCTAGGTGTGTATTAACACGGAGAATGACATTCTCCGTGTATTATAACACGGAGAATAACATTCTCCGTGTATCTAACACGGAGAATGGTCATTTCTAGGTAAAAATACACATAAAATGTCATTCTCCGTGTATATTAACACGGAGAATGATCATTCTCCGTATATATTAACACGGAGAATGACAATTCTCCGTGTTAGATACACGAAGAATAGCCATTTCTAGGTCAAAATACACAGAAAATGTCATTCTCCGTGTATATTAACACGGAGAATGACATTCTCCGTGTTAAAATACACGAAGAATGACCATTTCTAGGTCAAATACACAGAAAATGTCATTCTCCGTGTTAAAATACACGTTGAATGACATTTTCCGTGTTAAAATAAACGGAGAATGTTATTCTCCGTGTTAAAATACACGAAGAATGGCCATTTCTAGGTCAAAATACACATAAAATGACATTCTAGGTGTGTATTAACACGAAGAATGACATTCTTCGTGTATTTTAACACGGAGAATAACATTCTCCGTATTAGAAACACGGAGAATGGTCATTTCTAGGTCAAAATACACAGAAAATATCATTCTCCGTGTATTTTAACACGGAGAATGATCATTCTCCGTGTTAGATACACGGAGAATGGCCATTTTTAGGTCAAAATACACAAAAAATGTCATTCTTCGTGTATTTAAACATGGAGAATGAACATTCTCCGTGTACTTTAACACGGAGAATGACATTCTCCGTGTTAGATGCACGAAGAATGATATTCTCCGTGTTAGATGCACGGAGAATGGCCATTTTTAGGTCAAAATACACAGAAAATGTCATTCTCCGTGTTAAAATACACGAAGAATATTCAATCTCCGTGTTAAAATACACGGAGAATGACATTTTCTGTGTATTTTGACCTAGAAATGGCCATTCTCCGTGTATCTAACACGGAGAATGTTATTCTCCGCTTTTCAACCACGAAGAATGGCCATTTCTAGGTCAAAATATACGGAAAATATCATTCTCCGTGTTAAAATACACGGAGAATGACATTCTCCGTGTATTTTGACACGGAGAATGACCATTCTCCGTGTTAGAATCACGAAGAATGGCCATTTTTAGGTCAACATACACAGAATATGTCATTCTCCGTGTATTTTAACACGGAGAATAACATTCTTCGTGTATTTTAACACGGAGAATGGCCATTTCTAGGTCAAAATACACAGAAAATGACATTCTTCGTGTTAAAATACACGGAGAATGGCATTCTCTGTGTATTTTAACACGAAGAACAACATTCTCCGTGTTAGAAACACGAAGAATGGTCATTTCTAGGTCAAAATACACAAAAAATGTCATTCTCCGTGTATTTTAACACGAAGAATGAACATTCTCCGTGTACTTTAACACAGAGAATGACATTCTCCGTGTTAGATGCACGGAGAATGGCCATTTCTAGGTCAAAATACACAGAAAATGTCATTCTCCGTGTTAAAATACACGGAGAATGTTCATTCTCCGTGTTAAAATACACGGAGAATGACATTCTCCGTGTATTTTAACACGGAGAATATCATTCTCCGTGTTAGAAACACGGAGAATGGTCATTTCTAGGTCAAAATACACAGAAAATGTCATTCTCCGTGTATTTTAACACGGAGAATGATCATTCTCCGTGGTTGAAAAGCGGAGAATGTCATTCTCCGTGTTAGATACACGGACAATGGCCATTTCTAGGTCAAAATACACAGAAAATATCATTCTCCGTGTATTTTAACACGGAGAATCCTATTATCCGTGTTAATCTACATGGAGAATGATCATTCTCATTTTCCGTGTCAAAATACACGGAGAATAAACAGGACTCAAAGTTATCTTTTTTTCCCTTCTTCTTGATCTTCTTCTTCTTCTCCTGCTTCTTGTTGTTCTTGTTGTTCTTCTTGTTTTTGTTCTTTTACTTCTTCTTGCACTTCTTTTTCTTTTGTAGCTTTTCGTTTACGAGCAATCCCCTTAACTTTCATCCTTTCTTTCTTTTGTTTTTCAACATCTACTTCTTCTCCGTCTTTTCTAACTCGGTCTACATCCATTGATGATGATTGCGACATTGTGTGAAACTTGCGAATGGAGATTCGCTGGCGATTTCTTGTAGGGTTTTTCTAAAATTTTCGGAGGAGATGACCTAAAATCAAAAGCGAACAGAGTATGGAAGATGAGGGAGCGACTCGAACCGTTTTTTTTGAAGAGTTGCTGGATTTGTGGATATCCTTAATAAATTAGAAGGGCAAAAAGGTCATGCCGTCCCCTTTTATATATTTTTTATATAATGCTGGGCACGCGATGAAAGTTTCTTTTGCGGTGGATTTTTCATAAAACTTTTTAAATTTTTGGGCATTTCATAAATTTTCCATATATATATATATATATATATATATATATATATATGTATATATATATATATATATATATATATATATATTTTATATATATATATATATATATATATATATATATATATATATATATATATATATATATATGTTCTCATAGTTGGATGACTTTTTACATCATCCATCAATACAATCAATATTGTTGATTTATTTAATGGTATCAAAGCTTTGGGGTTTTCAATCCTATCATAGTCATCAGTCGTTGGTGCTTCTCCACAATGTTGGCAACCTTTGTAGCCTTATTGGCTTTGCAAAAGCAATTCCCAATTCCTCCTAGACAACCATCACTGCTACGACAATTAAGGAGCCCACAAAAAAGGTCACCTTTACTATGTCGTCGTAGTCGTTCTCATGTTCGTAGGCCAAGAGAGAGAAAAAGGGCGAAGCTTATTTCTCCTGCTGAATAGAAGACCGATGACAATGGAAGGAAATGAGCTTTATATGAGATCCTCTTGAATCACATAAGCTTATTTCTTCTTACTAAAAAGGGGGGTTGGATCTTTACAGCGTTTCTTTATAAAATTATTGCTCCTCTCATGTTTCATCCCAATCCCAGGAAGGCTATGTAAGGCTATGTGTCCCAAAAGATGAAATGCTCCAAAAAGAAATTTTAACGGAAGCTCATTATACTAAGTACACGTTGCATCCGAAAAATACAAAAATGTATAAAGATTTACGTACGACCTTTTGGTGGCATGATATGAAGAAAGATATGTGACACTCTTCGTCTCGCGATGTTTGTCTTGTCAATAAGTGAAGGCGAAGCACTAGAGGTCTGGCGAGGAGATACATAATCTCGTCATTCTAGAATGGAAGTGGGATCACATATCGATGGACTTTATAGTAGGCATGCCGAATACACAACGAGGAAATGATGTGGTTTAGGTCACCGTGGATTGATTAACCAAATCGATACATTTTATCGCGATCAAAGTTTCATGGAGCGTCAATCGGTTAGCCTAACTATATTTGGATGAAATTGTCAGACATTGAGTGCCAGTTTGTATTGTGTCAGATAGAGATGGACAATTCGTATCACAATTTTGAAGAAGTCTACAATCGGCTATGGGAACACGGTTGCAGTTCAGTTTAGCATACCATCCTTAGACTGATGACCAGACTGGGAGGGTGAATTGAATCCTTGAGGATATGCTACGACTCTGTGCAATAGATCTGAGAACAAGTTGGGATACCCACTAGCCACTTGCTTAATTTGCCTATAATAACAGTTATCAGGCAAGTATATAGATGGAGTTGCATGAGGCATTATATGGGCATAAATGTCGGTCACCGATCTGTTGGGATAAAGTCGGTGAATGCCAAGTACTTTAGACCGAAATTGGTTGAACAAGTCGTCAAGAAATTTTGCATGATTCGAGAGGAGTTACGGGTAGCACAAAATCGGCAAAAAAGTTATGCCGATACTCATTGACGACCATTGGAATTTATGGTTGTCGACCATATACTTTTGAATGTGTCACTAATGCGCAGAGTTATGCAATTCGATGTGAAGGATAAGTTGAGTCTGAGATTTGTTGGCATATTTGAAATCCTTAAGCGAGTTGCACTAGTCGCTTGTTAGATCATGTTACCACTGACGTTGAATGAAGTGCATGACACTTTCCATGTTTCTCAACTTCGAAAGTATATGCATGATCCAAACCACGTCGACTACGGTCAGTTGGGAGTGCAAGCAGATTGTCATATGTGGATAAGCAAATTCAGATTTTGGATAAGAAGGAAAAAGTTTTGTGGAATCGAGATGTCTCATTAGTTCGAGTGCTTTGGAGGAATCATTATGTCAAAAAATTGACTTGATAACTTGAAGCGGATATTTAAAGGAAAAGTTTCCTTCTTTATTCGATAGATGTGGTTTTTTTTTAAGTTTTGGGGCCAAAACTCTTTATTAGTGTATTAATATGTAGTGCACTGATTTGTTGTGAAGCACGGTGTGGGCTGGCGGCCGAAATGGCCAAGTCGGAATAAGATAATAGGCCGGAAAATATTGTCGATATCGATTGATTATGACAGTGAATTAAGACCATTTTCTTGTTATGGAATGAATGCTTTAGAAATTGTGCCCAAGATGTAGTGGGTTGTGTCTTGGGGTAAGAATTCTATATAAGAGTCTCTGCCTCAAAACCCTTGCATTATTGGTTTCCGGTGTTGCTTTCGATGTTGATTTTTATGATGCGTTTTCGTAGATGTTTTCGATGAATGTTTTCATGGCTTACTTTTATTGTCTTTGCATTCATATGCAATTTCTAAGAGAAAGAGAAGGAGAATTTTGAATCGTTGTTGGTGCGAATATAGATGAGCAAGTTAGCGGAGCTTGACATCGCGTGGAAGATCTCTTTCACTTGACAATTCACCAACAAGTTAGTGGCTTTGATCCTTCGACGATTATTTATCATCACGCTTAACAAAGGATGATTTGTTATTGTGTATGGTGCTAATCAATGACACCTAGTAAGAATTCAGAAAGATAATGAAAGATAAATACTCATATTTCTAGTAAACTATTGTAAATCAAGTGATCATTTGTATATCGTTGTAACGAATGTTAGTGAGGTAGAGGAAAGTCCCAAGGTTTGGGCAGTGAGTATCTCGAGCTACAACTAGAAGGATATATGGTAACACAGATGATAAGTCACTAGATTGGGTAAGAAAGTCCCTAGAGTAGTAGTTGGTATTGTGGACTACGACTCGAGACAATCTGATAAGAAGAATGAGAATTGTGGCATATCTATTAAGTTTTCAATTGTCATGTATATATGTTTTATTTGTAGCTAAGTTGCATATGCATTCATGGTTATGAACAACTTATGCACAAGGTTTAGTTCCTCGAAACGGTACTCTGGGGCTACGAAACGATTCAACCTAGGTAAGAACAAGATAGTGTTGAAGTAGTAGCATAGGTGATTCAGAAACCTTCAAGAGGGCTAGCTACCCTCAGCTGAAGAAGAACCGTCTAACCACGTAGTCCAAGATGGCATGTAGTTAGTGACCTTCATATAGACATGTGTCATAGAAAAGATGTCTTATATAGGAAGAGTAAGTATTGTTGTTGATATACAGGGAAGGACATCGACCGTAGGCAAGTTTCACCAAATTGGTGGAAAATCATATATTGCTTTTATCCTATTATATGAATTGTTAATGGACCATAAGGCAAGATAGCAAGATCACAAATAATAGAGTTATTCTCACATAAATTACGATGTTGATTTTAAGTGAGATTGGTTACAGCCGCTCACTAGTACATGACAATGTACTGATCCACGTCTCCAAAGGTGCTGGGAACTTGGTTGGAGATCAAAGACGCTAGAGGCTCCGTCTGACTCTTTAGAAGCATTGCACTTTCAGCTTGAAGCTTCCATGTGGAGAAAAAGACGCCGCTGAAGGTGTTTTGAGTTTTATTTTTAAAAGGTATATGATGTATGAAACAATTGTATCTTTATTTCAATATTTCTACAAGTTGTAAGACAAATTTAGCATTCTACTCGGTTGTTTGAGAGCCTATGTGTTTTGCTGCTAAGTTATCAATAAAGAATTTCTTTCATTACTATACGTGCATTCAATTTCTTTGTACCCCGTTACAAATTCTCTTAAAATATACGTTTTACAAAATGAGCACGAACACGCCTTTTACAAGCACAAATTAGGCTTGTACGACATTACGTCCAGTGACAACATTTCGATTCGGCGTAATCGAAATTTGACAGTTACTGATTGAACTACCAGAGAACCCATTCTTTATAGTCCAATTTAATTTGTAGCTTACATCTCTATTTTGGTTTACATATGAGTTTCCACGTTTGAAAGTAGGAACCAAAAAAAAAAATCAAAATGTCGAAATCTAATTACCATATTTTTTCTAGTTCAATAGGCTTGGCATCTTCATGTGTTACAACTTTTGCAAAGGGCAAACAACAACATTCAAGATATTATATACACATTTATTTACGGTACCAAATACATGCATTATATATACCCAAAATAAATTATATATATCCGAGAATATTATATTATATACAAAACGATATTATTTACCAAACATGATAATAAAGAATATTCAGCAAAATGATGCCTTGAAAATGTAAATTGATTATTTAGTATTTTGCATACCAAACACCCCTATACTTAGAAATGACATAGCGCCAACAAATGAAAGGGAGAACAGATAAAATCTTTAGGCATAGTTGCAACTTGATACCCTCAACTATTTCAGTTTTTTAACTTGATACCCTAAACTTTGACAAATTATATAGGCACATCAAAATATGATCATGGCTAGCCCGGATTGTGGCTAGCCCAATTTTTTTGTTTTTCACAAGGCTAGCCCAATTTTTTGATCTTGGCTGTCCCAAAATTCCTCCCCCCCCCAAACCCATTTTTTCTCCTTCATTTGCAAAATTCCTTCTCTCTCTTCCAAAACCCTCACCCCTCTCTTCTTCTTCTTCTTCTTCCTCTTCTCCTCCACCTCTCCTCAATCCCCAACATCTTCCTCTTCTCATCCACAACTCCTAAATCCCCAACATCTTCCACTTCTCCTCCACCATCCTCCTCTTTTGAAGAAATTAATTCAAGCACCCAAATTCTTTCTCAATTTATTTCCAAAACCCTAGAAATTAATTTGAAAAATTCAAGCATCAATTATATTTTTATTTTAATTCTTTGTAGCCCATTTGAATGAATTAAACTACATACAGAGTGGAAAATTACCCATTTAAATTAAATCCAAGCATGAACGAACGAGAAAACTCCGCGTCGACAAGGACTGCCCAATTTTTTGGCAGTCCTACAAACTGAATGGACTGCCAGAAAACTGGACAGTCCTAAGTCACAGCATGTGAAACTTAGGACTGCCTATTCTTCTGGCAGTCCAACATACAGACTGGACTGCCAGATAGTTGGGCAGTCCAAAGTTACACATGCTGTGAGTTGGACTGTCCATTCTTCTGGCAGTCCAACATACAGTAATGACTGCCAAAAAAATGGGCAGTCCTTTGTTTCACATGCTGTGACTTAGGACTGCCCAGTTTTCTTGCAGTCCATTCAGTTTGTAGGATTGCCAAAAAATTGGATAGTCCTTGTTTACACTAGTTGAACAGCAATATTATGGTTTCCACCAATATTAGGGTTTGTGCATTATGAGGAGCCTTTGGGTGTCATCAAAATTGGAAATGAGAAGAAAATTAGGGTTTAATTTTTGGGTGTTTTTTTTTCATTTTCTTCTTCTTCGTCAATTGAAAATCGAAATTTGAAATGGGAAAAAAAATTAGGGTTTAAACCCCCATTATACTTGGAGATAGTGAGAATGAGTTGAGAAAAAAATTAGGGTTTAAATCCCATCAAAATTCTCATTTTTGTTGTTTTTGTTCTTCTTCTTCCTCTTCGTCTTTTTCTTGTTCTTCTTCTTCTTGTTCTTGGATGAGTTGAGGAAGAAGAAGAGCAAAATTAGAAAAATTGACTTTTATACCAAAGAGTGGATAGCCATGATCACTTTCTTCAATGGTAAATTTGTAAATAAACCAAAGTGAAAAATGGGCTAGCATGATCACATTTTGATGTGTCCATATAACTTGTCTAAACTTTTTACTCAACAATTTGATATCATTAACTATTGAATATTTTCAACTTGATACTCAAAGAAAAAGAAGACAAAACTACCCCCTTTCCAATCCAACCCCACACCCGTCCTCCCCCACCTCCTCCCCCCTCTCTCTCTAGCAGCCCCCCTTCTTCTCCGGCGGTGGTACAACAGATCGGTCACAGGGAGAGTCATTGGGAAAGGGCGAGCTCACCGGAAGGCTTGGTCACCAGCGTGTCTGTGACCTCCGACTGAAAGGTCAGTCACGACCCGCACCCGCCTTTCGGATACGAAGCGTGTCCAAGTCCAGCTTACGCCGTAGTGTCAACGGTAAAACGTTGTCTAATATACACGAGTTATGGCAATCTAGAATCTCACGGTAATCTATATCTCATCCACAGAATAATCAAGTCACAACCAAGCTCAATGAATAAGACATGAAACTGAGCAATAAAGAATATAACTGAATGTTTCCAAGAATCAAAGTCACGTCCAGTGGACACAAATCCACTACCAATAGACAAAAAGAGATAAATACATGAAAAATATACTATCTGAATACAATCTGCTAACCAAGCAACCTCAACTGCAAAGCACCGCGATCTGATGCTGATTCAAACCGTCTCGTCTGCTTCTGACTCAAACTCGGCTAACCTGAAGAGATCATCAGGTCCTCAGAGGACATAGCAAGATACATAATATATATGCCTATCTAACAGTTTTATCATGCGTAAGAAATAAGTAAGAAAGACATAAACACGACAAGTGGCTACGAACACGGACACTAGAACAACTACGCATAAATGAACTGCTGAATGAACAATGACCACGAGATCAATGGAAAAGCAAACCCTCATCCCGAGTGTGGACTCACGGGTTTGAACTAAGCACTAACCCTCGTCCCGAGTGTGGACTCTCTGGTTAGCTCACGGCAAAACACCCTCGTCCCGAGTGTGGACTCTCTGGTGCCAATGAACACGACAAATACCCTCGTCCCGAGTGTGGACTCTCTGGTGCACTGATCAACCCTCGTCCCTAGTGTGGACTCTCTGGTTGTGTAAAACGATAATCAAGGATTTAGCAGTTCAACTACACGCACTCGTTCTATGACACGACCCAAACAAGGTACTGGTAAGAACAACTCCAAATGTGAACCACAAGGCCAAACATTAATATGGCTATATGCAATGAAAACAACTCAACAGAATACAATACGAAGAGCACATGTCCATAAACAATCAAAAGACTGAATAATGAAATGTAATACATGTAAATAAAACTGTAGAGTAAGGCAAGGTATACTTGCCTGGGGTCCTAAGCTGCTGGTACGGTTATACTCTGTATCGATGTCCAGGTAGCCTGTTTATACCATATATATCATGTCAATAAGCAATTGGGTACAAAGATAGCAAGCTACTTAAATATCAGTCTTCTTGGTCTATTGACTACCCCCTCCTTGTTTAGTGCCTGTAGGTTAAAGTTTGGTTTCATTAACATACTTGTATAGTTTTCTCCCTTACTTATACCCAGTCCTTGGTGTTCCCTATTACTAAGTAATATAGTATGATGCCCATACAACCTATATTCGACTGGATACTGCACTGTCTATCCAAATCTGCCTACACTTATCTCACTGAACTCTTTATGTACTCGACCATGGTATAGTTCCTGGAAATTAACTCACCAGTCAATACCCAGGAAATTCTTCCCTTCTTCTGTGTCCTGCTATGTAATTTCTATTAGGAACCTGTACTAATATGATCTTACCTGTCTCTATAGTTATGGATATGCCCAAGTGCCCCTAAGCTGAACATACTTGGTCGCCTAAGGGTAGGTGATGCAAGGATAAGGTATCAATTTATGGACTGATACTGATGAAATTCGTAAAACCCCAACTCCCCTGCTATTTGGACAATGGTGCTCTTGAGAGTCTAGTATACACTAATTCTATCGACTGCCCCCATGTGATGTACACTCATGTGTATGGTACCATGGTTCCTACCTATACTCAATGTGATGTCATACATAAAAAAATACAAGTTAACCTGCTACTTAGCATTATCCAGAATGCAATGGGCACTTCATATGCTGCTACATCCCTTATGTACATGTGCAATCATCCCCTTTCCTGGAGCATAATATTGTTCACTGTACACTTTCATATGCCTCTACTTGAGTGGTACACCTATCTACTTGGGATTTCCATTTCCTGTTATTACTCACATGTTACAAAGTGTGCTGCTACTGCTGCAAGGCTCAATATGAGGGACTATTCTGTGTGTGGTCCCTGCTTCTTATGCCCAGCTTCCAGAGCTACCTACACCTGGTCACAGATAACACCCTTACCTGGTATATACATCAATGTGTGAATTTGTCTCCTCTTAATGTGTATGTACTGCTAGTCCTTGCCTTTGCTAACGTATCTTACTGATACTCAAGGAAGCTGACCCCTCATTGAACACAGGTTTGCCCCTCCCTCTTATGTGACTCACTGATTTTGTCAAATCTATTACTAGTATACATCTATACTAGATATCCGACCTTGCTTGTATTGGATCACCCTTTCCATTCACATGGCTCCTTGCTTACTGGCACGCTACCAATTTTTGGTACCTGTGCACAAACTGTAGGTTAGTGTAAGCACCAAGTTAACTACCATCATACCTTTGGATAAGGGAACCTGTGGCTTATACTTAAGTCTCTTGCCTGCCCAAAATTTCCATAGACTCCTATGTTGGTGTTTTTGCCTTTGGACTAGAAAAGATAGTCCCACATCGGCTACACCAAATGGTGAGTATCTCAATATAATGCATTGCTTGTGTTGAGGTGTGCACATGAGGTGTAGTGGGGCACAAGTTTGTGCCATGTGGGAGTATTTTCCTAGAAGGAAAAAGGATTAAATCCAACAAGGATGTAAGTTGATTTTTGTTGTGCGGACTCGGACTCGGACACGAACTCCAGGACGTCTCGTGCATGCACGGGAGTGTTCGGGGGGTAGGCGTGGACTGGCACACTTCTATGCTGATTGTGGGATGATCTAAAATATTAAACCCTATTTTTGAGTATTGGTATTTTAGTCCCATATCGGATAGGAGAAGAGGTGAAGTCTCAACTCCACTCTATAAATAGAGCCCCTTGGCCTCCTTTGAAAGAGGCACCAAGAAGAGAGTTAAGGGAGTCTGTAAAGTCCAGGAAGCCCGTTCAAGTCTCAAATATTGACTTACGAGCGTTCCAGAAGTTTTTCGTGAACTTGCTGGTTCCTGGGAGCAGATCGTGTTGGGGCGAATCTTGCTTTGAGCAACGGTGATCTTAATCACCCCAGCAAGAACCTTTTATCTTCTTCTTTCTTCTTTCTTTTCCTTCATCTGATTGTAACTCAGTTCTGTCCGTCTGCAACTGCGATTGCAAGGAAGAACGTGAGATTTATTTTTTGAACTCAGTTCTGTCCGTCAGCAACTACAATTGCGAGGAAGAACGTGAGATTTACTTTCTGATTATTGTAGCTTTTGTAATCAGATTCATATTATAGTGTTCCTTTTGGATCTCGAGAATAATCAGAAGGTGAACGTTTGTTGAACCTCTGATCTCGACATCGAGTCTGCCATCTTTGATCAAGCCTCGGGACTAACAATCTCAAAGCAAGATCCTTATAGATGGAGAACTCTTGTGCTTCTCTCATCGATACCAGCTTTAACAAGTTAGAGAAATTCGACGGATTACATTTCCAAATCTGGAAGAGGAAGGTCACCCTTAATCTTCAACTCGTGGACGTAGACCATGTGTTGATTGAGGATGAACCGACGATTCCAGAAGGAGGAACTGCCGATGCTATTGCTGCTGCACTCGTCAAGCAGAGCAAATGGAAGAGAGAAAATAGCATCTGTAAACTGCTGATTCTCAATTCTATGGAAGACTCTCTGGCAGAGTCATATTCCAAGAAGATGAAGGCCAAAGAGATCTAGGATTCATTGGGTAAGCTATATGAAGATGATGAGAACAGGTCCAAAATCTTCATCGTCGAGAAGTACCACAAGTGGCTCTTCGAAGACGAGATGGCGATGCTACCTCAAGTAAAGGAATTCCTGAAGTTGCGCCAGAAGTTAGATGACGAGAAGATGCCCCTCGTCGACAAGTTTGTCGTTGGAGGGATAGTCTCGAAACTTTCTGCTGGTTGGAGCAACTTCTATGCTAGAATGCATCGGAAGAAGCTGGACATTAGCTTGGAAGATCTTCTACAAGAGATCCACGTTGAGGACGAAATGCGATCTCAACAGAAGATGGACTCTCTGTCCAAACAACTGGCTAAGGCCAACTTGGTGCAGACAAGAGAGTTCATTGGAAAGCAGGTGGCTTCTCATCACAAGAAGAAGTACTCCACTAATCTAAAAGTGAACGGTCCTTCGTTCAAGCAACAGAAGTCCAAGTCCCACGTGACTTGCTTCAACTGTGACAAGAATGGCCACTACATGAGTGAATGCAAATCCAAGCCCAAACCAAAATAGCAGGTATAGCTAAACTTGATTATTTTGATTACTTAACTTGGTTGCTATTGTTGCACAGGTTGAGTTATCTAGCGTGGTAGCTGACTAGTGGTCTGACACTAGTGCATCTGACCACGTGTGCTCTCAAAGGAGCTGTTCACCAAGGACGAGCCATGTTATGACGAAGGTCTCGATGACGAACATATATCTAGCAGAAGTTCTGAAGATTGAGAAAGTGGTTATTAACCACCGACAAGGACACTGGAATGCGTGTTGCACGTACCAGAGATTTTTTGGCGATCTGATCTCAGAAAGTCTGTTATCTGATACAGACTTGAAAGATGGACATTCGTACTAGCCAGATGGTAATTTCTTGGCGAGAAACATGCTTCGAAAAGATGTTCGGTGCTGAAAGAATGTTTGAACTTCTGTTGATGGCGATGAAGTTACTTCATTGAGTGGACTGAGAGTTGTTCTATGACAGAAGCAGACTCAAGCTGTCCTACTAGGACCTTATCTTCGGAATGTGGGGGTAAGGAGGTGGAGGAGTTTAAGGTCTGTGCAGATACAAGACTGTTGGGAAGCTGCTCAGACGATTAAACTAAAGTACTGATCATCTGGAGTTAGTACACTCAGATATCTGTGACTTTTATCAACTCTCCACAGAGGCCGATTCGAAGTATTTTTCGAAGTGCACGTTCGCATGACTTCTCAAGTAGAAGGATGCAGCATTCGAGTAGTTCAGAGACTTCAGGTCTGAAGCTGAACGTTAAACCGATCTACAACTACTCAGAAGTGATCGAGATGTATAGGTCTCATGAATTCGCATCGTTCTGCAAAGAACATGGAATCATCAATAAGACTACTGCTCCGTATTCTCCTCAATCTAACAGGATAGCGGAGAGGAAGAACAGAACGTTGACAGAAATAATGAACTCAATGCTGCTAACTACGGGTCTTCTTAAATGATAATAGGGAGAAGCTGCATTGACGACCACTTTTATTCTAAATAGAGTGCCGTATGCAACTTCGGACGTAACTCCTCATGAACACTGGTTCAAAGTCAGATCTAACTTGAATGTCATTCGAGTGTGGGGGTCTCTGGCTTATGTGAAGCTCCCAGATCTGGAGATTTAGAAGCTGGGGACTAGGACTACGAAGATGATCTTCTTGGAGTATGCCGAGAAGAGTGATGCTCGGAGATTTCTTGATATTGAGTCAAATCATATCATCGAATCTCGTAAAGACAATTTGTAAGGCACAAGAATATTATTCTTACGGATAAACCGAAGAACAATAAGGGTACACAAGAAACTGAAGTTTTCAATAAAGAAGTAGTCCAAGAAGATGTTGTTGAAACAACGGTTGAACCAGAACTCGCTGAGCCATCGTCGAAGCGAGCGAGGAGGCCGAAGAACTTCGGAGATGACTTCATCACCTATCATGTGGAAGCAGATCCGCTTACCTATGATGAGGCGATGAAGACCATAGATGATGTTTTCTGGAAGGAGGCGATGACAATAAAATTGATTCCATCACCTCAAATAACACTTGGGTGTTGGTTGATCTTCCTGAAGGAGCGAAACCCATCGGATGCAAATGGATATTCAAGAAGAAGATGAAAGCAGATGGAACTATTGACAAGTTCAAGGCCAGGTTGGTGGCCAAGGGGTTTTCTCAGAAGCAGGGGATCGACTACTTTGACACGTATTCTCCAGTAGCCCGGATGACCACCATCAGAATGTTGATTGCTCTCGCAGCGATACATAAGATGGTGATACATCAGATGGATATAAAAACGGCATTCCTGAATGGCGAGCTGACCGAAGAGATCTACATACAACCACCAGAAGGGTTTGTCATCAAAGGTCTTGAAGACAAAGTATGCAAGTTGGTGAAATCTCTGTACGGTTTAAAGCAAGCTCCCAAAATATGGCATGAAAAGTTTGACAAAGTTATAAGGTCAAATGGCTACAGGATCAGTAAAACAGACAAGTGCGTCTATACGAAGTTTGCTGACGGAAGAGGATTCATCGTTTGTCTATACGTAGACGACATGCTAATCCTAGGTACGGATATAAGCTGTGTCACGGAGACAAAGAAGTTCCTCTTGACGAAGTTCAGTATGAAGGACTTGGGGGATGCTGATGTTATCTTGGGACTCAAGATCATCCGGACAGACACTGGATTAGCGCTGTCACAATCTCATTACATTGAGAAGATGCTCACTCGATATGGGTATCATGATCTTCCTGGGTTATCAGAAGCTGGAGCCAAACTCGAAGGAAAGTGTCAGGCAATTGGAGTATGCTAGCGTCATCGGGAGTTTGATGTACGCTACTACTGCCACTAGGCCTGACATAGCTTTCGTTGTGGGAATGCTGAGTCGATTCACTAGCAATTCAGGTATTGAGCACTGGAAAGCTGTGAAGCGAGTTATGAGATATCTCAAGAAGACTCAGACGTATGCACTGTACTTCAGCGGAGAGCCGTCGGTAGTAGAAGTCTTCAGTGATGCTAGCTGGTGCTCAGAGTTAGAGAGCGAGAGGTCCACAGGTGGATTCATTTTCACAATGGATGGAGCTGCTATATCGTGGAAGTCGAAGAAGCAGACTATGCTCTCGCGATCATCTATGGAATCTGAGTTCTTTGCACTTGATACCGCAGCAGATGAAGCAGAGTAGCTTCGGGAGCTCATGTATGATCTTCCAGTGGTTGGGGCACAGATACCGGCAATTCTGATATACTGCGACAACCAGGCGACTGCAGCGGTGGCATCGAATGATCTCTTCAACGGGAAGAAGAGAACTGTGCGGTTGAAGCACAGGACAGTGAACGATCTCATCAAGAGAGGTGTCATTGCAGTGATTGATGTTCGGAGTCAGGAGAACCTGACAGATCCGTTCACCAAGGGCCTCAAGCGCCAGCTGGTCGATGACACAGCTTATAAAATGGGCTTGAAGGCATTCTGATATTGTGTTATTACAATCCTACCATAAAGTTTTATGCTATTAGTTCAAGGAGAAATCTACTAGGCATCTAGCTTTTGGTTCAAGGGAGGACTATTAACCAGAAGAATATCAGGAACAGTGGGTACTTGTCCTCTGTGACATGGAGAGGTTACGAACCTACAACCACTGTTGTCTACTGTTATTTTTTGCAAAAAACGGATCCTGTGGGAAGGTTGGCTTAAATGCGTTAATGAGTTCTCAGACAGAGTGAATGCCTGGAGTGCTTTATAGGAAGCACGGTAGCGCAGCACTACATGGAGTGTAACTCCATGCTACAGTGGGGTGACTCCACCATGAGGTTCCCAGGTAGCGGTAATGCTTCGGCTTTGCAAGTTAAGTCATAGCGGAGTAGCACCGCAAATAGGCAGGTAGCCTAATGTTGTATGATAATCGTAATAAAGAGAGGTAGACAACACTACAAAGAGGACGATGTCCTCATGTTACAGTGGCATGACACCACGAAGAGGTACCAGGTAGGGTAAAGCCTCGACTTTGCAAGCCATGTCATAGCGGTGTAACACCGTACGGAAGCGCAAGGCTTCATGCTGGGTAGTTTGGCACTACAAAGAGGCCTGTGACCTCATGCTACAGTAGTATGACACTACGATGAGGTACCCAGGTGGGGTAAAGCCTCGGCTTTAAGCCATATCATAGCGGCGTAGCACCGCAAAGAAGCGCAATGCTTCATGCCATTACTCTTTATAAAGAACTCACCTATAGTGTATGGACAGAGATATCAGGCCGTCTCTTGAGGGTAAACTTGTAGACGCCCAAAAATTATACACTGAAACCAGGCTGGTACAAGACCTTCAATGTGCAGCCAGAAGCACGGTTGATGTCATTATGTGAGTAGGAAGAATTGCAGTTATGGTGCAGAATTCAAGACTTAGTCCATTCTTGTATCATGCTGTTATTTAACCTATGCGGAAAGATTCAAGTCGTAGCGACATCTCTCCTAATGCATGATGGACAGTCACTGTAGGGAACGCTCAACCCATATATTAAGATATGTGGGGGATTGTTGGTGTTTTTGCCTTTGGACTAGAAAAGATAGTCCCACATTGGCTACACCAAATGGTGAGTATCTCAATATAATTGTCACCCTCATTTCCCGTATTTCCCGTATTTCGTATTTATACTCGTATCTGGATTTTGGCATGTATTTTTTTTCTTAACTTGTGGAATTTTGGTGTTTCTCGTATTTCGGATTTTGACATGGCTCGATTTTAATTGGGATGGTTTGGTTTGGTTTGGTTTATTATGTATTGGAACACCTTAGCCTATGCTCCACCCTCAACACACCACATCCCACCCTCTTTAAAACTCTACCAACATTTTCTCTCTCCTCATAACCACCATTTATTTTCTTCTTCTTCTTCTTCTCCTTCCTCTACACAACTCTCCCAACCCTAGGCAAGTGTATCTTGCCACTACATGAGAACCCTCTTTTATTTGTCCATTTGCTAGATTAGGACATGGTGATCAACATTAGGACTTGGTATTTTGTGATTTGGAGTCTCCATTGTTCTAGATCTAAGTTTTCCTATTTTCGAATTTTGCATGGTTTTGATCTATTTAAGTTGGATTTTATGGAATTTTGATGTTTCCATGTGGAAGAGCATTCAGTTTCACCCAAGTTGGAACTTTGGAAATCCGGATTTGGAGTTCGGATGGCCAAGTTATGATGCTGTGTAGCCTTGAGTTCAACCATGGTGTTCTTGCTGTTTGGAGAAGACAGTGAGCAGTGTGCAGAGCTGATTAGCTTACGCACACTGAGCTGCGCGCGCTCTTTAGCGCAGCGTACGCAGACTTGGGTACGCTTCCTGTTGGAAGCGTGTCCCCTTGAGCGTGCGTGACTTTTCACGTACGCTGCTCCCCTTGAGCGTGCGTGACTTTTCGCGTACGCTGCTCCCTTGAGCGTACGTGACTTTTCGCGTACGCTGCTCCCCTTGAGCGTGTGTGACTTTTCGCGTACGCTGCTCCCCTTGAGCGTGCGTGACTTTCGTGTACGCAGCTCCCCTGCGTGCGTGACTTTTCGTGTACGCAGCTCCCCTGTGTACGTGCTTTTGTGTGTATGCTGCCCCCTGACCCCTTGCTTAACCCATTGGCTCTTGGAGTTTTGGTTTTATTTCTCGATTTGGTTTCTCTTTGTGGATTGGGTTTTCCTGAGATCTGTTTAACACAGCACGGCTATCTTGACCCGACACGGCCTAACACGATTTTCAGTAATTGTTTATGATTAGTACGGTTCTCGAGATTTTCTGTGATTTTTGACCTTGGTATTATCTGAACTCCTTGCTGGTGACCCAGTAGGGTGCACACTTAACTTGTAACTTGTGATTAATCCCAGTGACTTGATAACTTGATAGTGGCCCGTGGCAGCGCACTCCTGACTTGTAGCATGACTTGATAACTTAACTTGACCTGCCTCGACACCGTGGGTGGTTCTTTCTTGCTTGCTTGTTAAATCCACTTGTCCTGTCTTGTATCATGTCTAGGATGGGACTCCTGAGTACCACGGTCAGGAGTACCTACTAAAATGGATTAAGGTTAATAACTAGAATAACACAGTAGTCATGAAGAGATGACACAGCTACAGGCAATCCCGTTACCTGGACGCTCTTGGGATCTGTAGCCTGCCGTCGAGTAGGGCACATTTCCAGTGCACCGTCGAGTGTTGCACCCTCTAAGTCACCTAAGGGTACATTTGTCTCCCGGGCGATGTACCCACCAGATTTTAACCCCTAATTTTTGACCTGGGTAACCTGGATGGTCTGCAGGGCTTATGGCTGTGGAACAATCTCACTGCATCTTGTTAGTAATTAGGCCTGTGATAACCCTAGTAGTTAGTTAAAGTAGTAAGCCGTAGCGTCTGCTTGGCCGTGATTGATTGAATGAGGTATAACCAGTTTAGCCATGTCTTGATCCCGTACAAGATTGCTCCCGAGGATCTACCAAGCTTCCAGCCCAATGGTGGCGACTAGAAGGAACCCGGGCTACGAGTGGGTTTTCTATTTTGTTTCGCTCACTCTACTGTAAAATTATTTTTTTGAGGCATTTAGCCGACGAGCACCTGTTAGCTCGATGCACTTTTACTTACTGTCTGCCTACGGGCTATAAACATGATTAACAAATCCTAGGGTTGATCATGTACGACTAAACTCTTGCTAGTCCTAACATTTTGTAACGACTAGCTTCATGATCAGCTGAATATGTAATATTTGGGACGCCTTATTATTGTATATTTAATGATCATACATCTTGCGACCTTACTTACTTGCTTGTGATTGAGACTTTAGGCTTGTTCATGACCATAAGAGACTGTTGGCTTGTAGTAAACCCTCATATATCTAGACAGCCGTGACCGTATATCGAGGTGGTTTCCATTTCAATATACGTAGCTGGCTATGTCTGCCCCCGTTCTCCAGTATTCTGGTTCTGGGGCGTGACATGGTTTAAGTGGTGGCCCATGCAGGTCTTGTCAATCAAGAAATATGAGGGTTTACCGAATAGATGTCTCAATCAGTATTCGCCCTTAATCTCCGCCCGTATTTTCAAATCCCTAAAGTTCTTGCCCTGATTACATGCTTGTATCGTTGATCTGTCCTGGTTCTTCCTTATTGTTTTCCTGTGTCGTCTTCCTCAGCGGTACTGTATCTGACCCTGCCGATCAGCAAGGAGGAGCACCTCCCGTGGACCAGTAGCAACCCGGAGATCAAGCCCAGCATTTCGGGGTAGCCTCCAGAGTTGTGCCTACTGGAGGAGAGTCACCAGTTCGGCCCGTCCAGCCCGCAGAGCCAGATGATGGTACCTTAGTAGGCCTCATCAGAACTTTGATAGCTTCCCAGGATCGTCGAAGCGACGCCCTGCACCAGACAGTTCAAGATGTTTTGACCCGAGGCGGACATCCAGGGAACCAGGTGGCGAACAGCTTCAAGCGCTTGAACCCTCCTTTCTTCGACGGCACCGAGGATGCGATTGCCGCGGATGCATGGCTTCAGGATACCGAGGTGATTCTGGAAGCAGCTAGGACACCCGAGAATGAGAAGGTGGCGGTGGTATGCCTGCAGTTGTTGGACTTGGCTCGCAGTTGGTAGGTGGCACAAGCCATGGGATTGGTGGCACCCATTGCTTGGGCAGTGTTTAGAGAGAGATTCCAGACGAAGTATTTCGATGCTGTGGCTCGGTACGACCTGCAGACCAGATTTACCAACTTGAAGCAAGGAGGCAGAACAGTCGACAGTTATGCATCGGAGTTTTCTAGACTCAGTAGGTTTGCCCCCACCTTGGTGGCGACCGAGTTTGATAGGGCCCAGCGGTTCCAGCAGGGGCTACATTTGGAGATCTTATTGGCGGTTGAGCAGTTTGAGCACCAGACGTTCGATGCAGTCTTGAGAGCAGCTAGGAGGCATGAGTATACCTCCCAGAGGATTGTGGATAGGGCCGGAGGTCGGAAGAGATCCCACGGCCAGATGACCCAGTCTTCAGCACCAGCCCCGGCAGCTAGGGCCTTGACTATTGGAGTTCCCCAAAGGACGAATTCGGTTACGTCGGTTCAGCATTCAACCCCGACGTACCCGCAGCAGCAGAAGCAGAAGTAGTCTTCCGTAATGGGCTGCACTCATTGTGGGAAGCCAGGGCACGTTGTTTCGGAGTGTCGCAGAGCACAGGGATTGTGCTTGGCTTGTGGAGCATCGGACCACATGATAGGGTCCTGTCCGAATAGAGCCGGTTCCTCCTCGTCAGTCCAGACTAGTCCTTCGGTTAGGGGACCAGCACGAGCACCAGTTCAGCAGCAGCTGTATCAGCCTCAGAGGCCATTGCCGCCTCAGGCCCAGGCCCTCCAGCAACAGAGGCCTCAACAGTTCGCCCTGGCCCAGGCCCAGATCCAGACTCGGCAGAGAGGTATCTGTGTCCTATTATCTTGCTTTCTGCTATCGTTATGCGGGACACATGCCATGTTTCATGTGTCCTAATTACAACGGTATATTCCGGATCCGAGCCATGTCCTAGATCATTCAAAAACGGTTATTGGTACCAACCTTTTCGTATGAGGAAAGGCCCGTGTCCCTGTTTGACCAAGGAGAGAGACCTCAAGCGCAAGACTATCAGTTTAGTTCATGCTGCTTGAGTTCATCGCTCCTTGGGGTGAGTCAACGTGGGAGCGTGAGGACGACATCCGATCGCGATATCCCTATCTGTTTGACTCGTGAGGTACAATGTCTTCCTTATACCTTACGTTTTCCCTTCCTTGCTTGCATTGTATGATTGTATGATTGAACTGCTTAGTGTAGCATTGCCTGTGCTTAATGTAGCTTGTCGTGACAATCTCTAGCTCCTTGATTAAATTTCGAGGACGGAATTCTTTTAAGGTGGGTAGAGTTGTCATCCTCATTTTCCGTATTTCCCGTATTTCGTATTTATACTCGTATCTGAATTTTGGCATGTATTTTTATTTTATTTATTTTTATTATTTTTTTCTTAACTTGTGGAATTTTGGTGTTTTTTGTATTTCGGGTTTTGACATGGCTCGATTTTAATTGGGATGGTTTGGTTTGGTTTATTATGTATTGGAACACCTTAGCCTATGCTCCACCCTCGACACACCACATCCCACCCTCTTTAAAACTCCATCAATATTTTCTCTCTCCTCATAACCACCATTTATTTCCTTCTTCTTCTTCTTCTCCTTCCTCTACACAACTCTCCCAACCCTAGGCAAGTGCATCTTGCCACTACATGAGAACCCTCTTTTATTTGTCTATTTGCTAGATTAGGACATGGTGATCAACATTAGGACTTGGTATTTTGTGATTTGGAATCTCCATTGTTCTAGATCTAAGTTTTCCTATTTTTGGATTTTGCATGGTTTTGATCTATTTAAGTTGGATTTTATGGAATTTTGATGTTTCCATGTGGAAGAGCATTCAGTTTCACCCAAGTTGGAACTTTGGAAATCCGGATTTGGAGTTCGGATGGCCAAGTTATGATGCTGTGTAGCCTTGAGTTCAACCATGGTGTTCTTGCTGTTTGGAGAAGACAGTGAGCAGTATGCAGAGCTGATTAGCTTACGCACACTGAGCTGCGCGAGCTCTTTAGCGCAGCGTACGCAGACTTGGGTACGCTTTCTGTTAGAAGCGTGTCCCCTTGAGCGTGCGTGACTTTTTGCGTACGCTGCTCCCCTTGAGCGTGCGTGACTTTTCGCGTACGCTGCTCCCCTTGAGCGTGCGTGACTTTTCGCGTACGCTGCTCTCCTTGAGCGTGCGTGACTTTCGTGTACGCAGCTCCCCTGCGTGCGTGACTTTTCTTGTACGCAGCTCCCCTGTGTGCGTGCTTTTGTGTGTACGTTGCCCCCTGACCCCTTGCTTAACCCATTGGCTCTTGGAGTTTTAGTTTTATTTCTCGATTTGGTTTCTCTTTGTGGATTGGGTTTTCCTGAGATCTGTTTAACACAGCACGGCTATCTTGACCCGACACGGCCTAACACGATTTTCAGTAATTGTTTATGACTAGTACGGTTCTCGAGATTTTTTGTGATTTATGACCTTGGTATTCTCTGAACTCCTTGCTGGTGACCTAGTAGGGTGCACACTTAACTTGTAACTTGTGATTAATCCCAGTGACTTGATAACTTGATAGTGGCCCATGGCGGCACACTCCTGACTTGTAGCATGACTTGATAACTTAACTTGACCTGCCTCGACACCGTGGGTGGTTCTTTCTTGCTTGCTTGTTAAATCCACTTGTCCTGTCTTGCATCATGTCTAGGATGGGACTCCTGAGTACCACGGTCAGGAGTACCTACTAAAATGGATTAAGGTTAATAACTAGAATAACACAGTAGTCATGAAGAGATGACACAGCTACAGGCAATCCCGTTACCTGGGCGCTCTTGGGATCTGTAGCCTGCCGTCGAGTAGGGCACATTTCCTGCGCACCGTCGAGTGTTGCACCCTCTAAGTCACCTAAGGGTACATTTGTCTCCCGGGCGATGTACCCACCAGATTTCAATCCCTAATTTTCGACCTGGGTAACCTGGATGGTCTGCAGGGCTTGTGGCTGTGGAACAATCTCACTGCATCTTGTTAGTAATTAGGCCTGTAATAACCCTAGTTAGTTAAAGTAGTAAGCCGTAGCGTCTGCTTGGCCGTGATTGATTAAATGAGGTATAACCAGTTTAGCCATGTCTTGATCCCGTACAAGATTGCTCCCTGCCTTGATTTCTTGCATTATTATCTTGCCGATAAATGGTGGGAAACCAAGTTCTGTTCAGACGAAGGGTTACAACCCCGGTCCTTGTTTGGTTTACGGGTTGTAACCTGGCTATCGGAATAGTTCCATGGTTATCTCGTTGTATATCACCCTGCCATGTTTTCGTAAGTTTTAATTTTAATATTAGATTTTCTTGTGCTGATTGCTGGCTTTTGTTCTTATTTCGTGGCCCCCTTATGGCATTTGCTCTTTCTGGGGTTGACCCAGCTGGTTTTGTGTGGCCAGATTTTGGAGCAGCTTCCGAGGATCTACCAAGCTTCCAGCCCAATGGTAGCGACTAGAAGGAACCCGGGCTACGAGTGGGTTTTCTATTTTGTTTCGCTCACTCTACTGTAAAATCATTCTTTTGAGGCGTTTAGCCGACGAGCACCTGTTAGCTCGATGTACTTTTACTTACTGTCTGCCTACGGGCTGTAAACATGATTAACAAATCCTAGGGTTGATCATGTACGACTAAACTCTTGCTAGTCCTAACATTTTGTAACGACTAGCTTCATGATCAGCTGAATATGTAATATTTGGGACGCCTTATTATTGTATATTTAATGATCATACATCTTGCGACCTTACTTGCTTGTGATTGAGACTTTAGGCTTGTTCATGACCATAAGAGACTGTTGGCTTGTAGTAAACCCTCATATATCTAGACAGCCGTGACCGTATATCGAGGTGGTTTCCATTTCAATATACGTAGCTGGCTATGTCTGCCCCCGCTCTCCAGTATTCTGGTTCTGGGACGTGACAATAATGCATTGCTTGTGTTGAGGTGTGCACATGAGGTGTAGTGGGGCACAAGTTTGTGCCATGTGGGAGTATTTTCCTACAAGGAAAAAGGATTAAATCCAACAAGGATGCAAGTTAATTTTTGTTGTGCGGACTCGGACTCGGACACGGACTCCAGGATGTCTCGTGCATGCACGGGAGTGTTCGGGGGGTAGGCGTGGACTGGCACACTTCTATGCTGATTGTGGGATGATCTAAAATATTAAACTCTATTTTTGAGTATTGGTATTTTAGTCCCACATCGGATAGGAGAAGAGGTGAAGTCTCAACTCCACTCTATAAATAGAGCCCCTTGGCCTCCTTTGAAAGAGGCACCAAGAAGAGAGTTAATGGAGTCTGTAAAGTCCAGGAAGCCCGTTCAAGTCTCATATATTGACTTACGAGCGTTCCAGAAGTTCTTCGTGAACTTGCTGGTTCCTGGGAGCAGATCGTGTTGGGGCGAATCTTGCTTTGAGCAACGGTGATCTTAATCACCCCAGCAAGAACCTTTCATCTTCTTCTTTATTCTTTCTTCTCCTTTATCTGATTGTAACTCAGTTCTGTCCGTCTGCAACTGCGATTGCAAGGAAGAACGTGAGATTTATTTTCTGAACTCAGTTCTGTCCGTCAGCAACTGCGATTGCAAGGAAGAACGTGAGATTTATTTTCTGAACTCAGTTCTGTCCGTCAGCAACTGCGATTGCGAGGAAGAACGTGAGATTTACTTTCTGATTATTGTAGCTTTTGTAATCAGATTCATATTATAGTGTTCCTCTTGGATCTCGAGAATAATCAGAAGGTGAACGTTTGTTGAACCTCTGATCTCGACATCGAGTCTGCCATCTTTGATCAATCCCCGGGACTAACATCCTATTCACATCCCTTCCCTTGCCCAGGCATGTTGCTATTGGCTTATGTGCACAATACTCGATTGTATCCTGTGGTTTCCTTCGTGAGGGAGGAGAAGTAGACGGCTAGGGTTGAGGAATTGACCGACCCCTGCATCTTTTGTACAAGGAATTTGATAGGATTGAATAGGAGTTTAGATCGTACTCAATATTTGAATCTCAGAAAGATGAGATAAGAGGGAATTCAAATCCTTATTCGATTATCTCTAGCCATCTAGGCCGTTGAGAAGTTTGAATTTGAACAATTCGGTTAAGCCCCTCTATAATCTAAATTTTACAACTTCCCTTCTATTAATAAACCCTTTTATATAGATTTGAAATTATCTACAAATCTAAAAAGTCATAACTTGGGTCAATTAGTTATTAATAATAGAAAAATAAATTTACTAAAAATATAAATTCAGGACAGGGGTTTACAAGGTCGGAGCCGGTTACAGAAGCGGTGGCTACTGGGGACCGGAGGGCGGTGGCCAAATGAACTCGACCGATCACTTGAGGTCAAATCGAAGACGCGAAGTCGGTCTAGTGGCGACCAACGAATGGTGGAGGCAGACTGGAAATGACCTCGACGGTCATCCGCTCAGTCTACGCGAAGAAGACGGTGGCAGGAGGAGGGAGGGCAAGGACTAGTGGTGCAGCCACCAAGTGGGGGTGGATGGGAGAGAGGAAGAAAGGGGGATGGAAGGAGGTAGTTTTATTTTGTTAAGGGTATCAAGTTGATACATATGAAAATTTAGGATATAAAGTAGAAAAAACTCGAATAATTGAGGGTACGGAGTTGTAAATGTAATTAAGCCAAATCATCTTAGTTTGCCATATCCTAATTTGACATACATGGAAAAATCCGCCAGCAAAAATCCGCCAGAAAAAATCCGCTTCGATTTCTTCCCCAACAAAAGCACGAAGATACAAAACACAAACGCCAATTCTTCCTCTTCTCCTCCGATTCTCAAACCCTAAAATTTCCAAATTTCTCTATGGAAACCCTAGAAAATTCCCCAAATCTTCACTTCAATCTTCTTCAAAACCCGATCTTTCTTCCCATTCCTTAATCAGAAAGAGGGAGGAGGAACTGCCATAGAAAAATCGCTCCCTTTTTCCCCTTTGGATGCCATTGCCATGGATCCGGATACCGCCTCCGGATGCACTTGCTCCTGCTCCACGTGGCAACGATCGGTGAAGCGAAAGCTTCCGGAAACCTCCGCCGGCTCCGGAGACGGAGGTACCGGCGGTGGCGTGGCGGCGCGCGTGGACGTGGAGTACGAGGTGTCGGCGCTCCGCGAGGCCCTGTCCCGGCAGCAGCAGACGATCCAGGAGCTGTGCGCGGAGCTGGAGCAGGAGCAGAACGCGGCGTCGAGCGCCGCGAGTGAGACGATGTCGATGATCCTCCGCCTGCAGCGGGAGAAGGCCGAGGTCCAGATGGATTCGCGGCAGTTCAGGCGGTTTGCCGAGGAAAGGATGGCCCACGACCAGCGGGAACTTGCGGAGTTTGATGAAGTCCTCTTCAGGCGCGACCAGGCCATCCGGTCCCTCTCCTGCGAGATCAGGGCCTACAGGCACCGCCTCACCAGCTATGGCATCGAGGATGATCTTGCGATCGATGCTGCCACTCCGGAGCCCAACATCATTTCTCCGGTTCCGATGGCGTTGGAATTCAACCTGCCGGAGTATGATTATCCTCCACTGAGGTGCACGTTGCACCACAGAGATTATGAAGACAACGATAATATGGATCTTGATAAGTACACACCGCCGACCGTGCTCGATAAGATACAGAATTTGGAGAGCCGAGTTTACGAGCTTGAGACCGCACCCGGGGATGAGGGATTGGATACATATTTCGATCGGAAGGATAATGCTAATGCTTTAGATGAGGTTGATGAGCACGACGAGGGAGATAATGGCAGCACCAGGGTCCATACGGTTGACATGGTGCACGGGATGCCGATAGCTGGAGTGAGTGGCGAGGATGAGGAAGAGGAGAGCTGCGATAAGGTCGAGGTGGACAGAAATGATATGGGTAGTGACGGGGATATAAATAAGCTTTATAAGAGGTTGCAGGCCCTGGAGGCGGACAGGGAATCGATGCGGCAGTCTATTATATCAATGCGAACGGAGAAGGCACAGCTTGTGCTGCTGAAGGAGATTGCTCAGCAGTTGTGTAAGGAAGTGGTGCCGGAGAGGAGGGTAGTCAGGAAGCCGTCCTTGTTAATGACCTTTTCGATTATCGCTGTCTTCAAGGTAATTTGTTGGTTTGGTTTCATTTGTTGCATCTAACTAGCCAGTAACAATTCGACACTAGTTGTTAAGAAGTTGCATCTTCCGAATCTGGTTTTTCGTAACTAGCAAATTTTGATTTGATTTAGAATGTGGACACGAGATAGCATGACATTATGGGTACAACTACACAACTCCCTTTTTTGGCGCGTCCTAGTGTATTTTGGAGTGTTTGTCTTATTGTCTTGACACATTTACATGGATTCCCCCGATTTTGTAGTGTCTGTGTTACCTAGGTTTAAAATTTGATGTTTTGAGGGCAACATTAGACCACTTTCAATGTCGGGAATACAATTATGTGACCATGAAGAAGCCTTTTTTTAGGAAAACGGTGGGAAAACCCCCTGTGATTCAATTAAGAGAAATTAAATACAATCCAAAAAGAGGAAAGTCCAAACAAGAGAGAAGACTTTCAACATACCACATTCATCCAACCAAAAGGACAATACTGGAGAAAGTAAACAAGCATACAGTTGACTCTGAATAAACTGCCTTCACAAAATGCTATGAGAAACACAGACAAGTGGTTGTCTGTGAAAAAAACACTACTAAAACCATTCCCTTGTGCACCAAAAGAAAAGATCAAATATTGCAGCTATCCTTAACCGAAATACCAGAAGTTGCTGCCACCAAAATTACTCCCTTTTGTTCATTTCAAGCTATCCCGTTGCTTCTGGTGCTCCCGCAGCCGCTTATGCATGAAAGAAATAAGAATTTAGGAAAAATGGAATATAATGTATTGGGCTGTCTAGCCATGGGTATATATATACCCGATGGTTGACGGTATAGTTGTCCGACCGACATGAGTCAATACATTGTAGCTGTCTTGTATATATTAATGCTAACCCCCCATCCAACCCACAATGGTAGAACAATGTGAGCTTGACAAGAGGAAAGTACAAATGAAAAACAACTACAAACAACAATTATCTAATACTTCCCTTGAAACTCATGCGTATCTACCATCGATAGTTTGTAGTGCCTCAGAATTGTATGGGCCTTTGTAAATAAGTCTGCAATTTGCATCTGAGAAGTAACATGCAATAGAAAGGTCCCAAGAAGACCAAGAAGATATTGATGTTTGATATAGTGACAATCAACCTTTATGTGTCTTGTTCTCTCATGAAACACAAGGTTGTAGCCAATCTGAACAACACTAGTATTGTCAAAATCCATAGGAGTAGGACAAGAAACAAAGAAACTCATTTTAGTAACAAGCCAACAAAGCTTAAAAAAAACTTTGGGTTAGGGTTTCATATGCTTACCCGGAGGCACGAGGAAGAAGACAAGATCCAGCAATCACGAGATCGACGACATGATCACGAGGTCGGCAAGATGATTACGAGATCGATCAAGGACCTCCAAGCTCCAACAAGAAATCGGGGACGCAACGATGCTGATGGAACGATAAATCCGACACTCGACAACGAGCAACACTGAACGGCGATCGATGACGGCTTGATGATGTCAGAACAACTAGACTGGATCTACAATAATCCACAACCAGTTGGAGCTCGACACATCGGAAAAGACGATGTGTTGACGAGAAATTTTGGTGATCGGTAACTCTAAATCAACACCGAGGTTCTAAATTCTAATTTTATTCCAAGTCAAAAGCTAATTCTAAGGTTTTGAAAAGAATTTGGGAATGAAAATGAGGGTTTGAGAAAATTTTGGGAATAAGAATTAAGAATTAGGGAATTAGGGTTTAGAGAAGAAATTGGGGTTGAGGGAGATGGTGTTGTGATACCATGATATAATTCCAGTGTTCTAAATTTCCGCCTAGGCGTTAGGCGGCCTCCGGCCGCACCGGTTTCGGCCTAGGCGGCGGTCCTAGGCGCTGTGTGGCCCCAGGCGGACTTGAAAATTTTCAAAAACAAAATTAAATTTTTTTCAAACACTACGACTGCTATTGTTCTGCTGTTGCCGTTGCTATTGCTATTGTTGTTGCTGTTGTTTTTGTTGAGGCAGGAGAAGACATCCTGGAGAGTGGAGAGAGAGATATGATGCTGGAGAGTGGAGAGAGAGAGAGAAAGATGGAGGTTGGAGAGTAGGTTAGGACAAGTCACGGGTCAGGGTAGGATTTGAACCCATAACCCGCACCCAAAAGTAAAAAAAAATGAAAAAAATATAGAGGCATGATTTGACTCATGACATGAGACTAACCCCTAAAACAGATTTAAACCCATCCTCCTAGCCAAGAGAACGCATAAAGTTTTGTGTCATAATAATACATACATGCTAGTTATGTTTGTTTACATGTAAAAAAAATTCAGTTCGGCGTCTAGGTGCTAGGAGGCCCTCCGATTTCGGCCTAGGCGGCGGTCCTAGGAGTTGTTCGACCCCAGACGGATTTGAAATTTCAAAAAAAAAAAAAATTTCAAACACTTTCCTTCGACTGCTATTGTTCTTCTGTTGCTATTGCCGTTGCTATTGTTTCTGTTGAGGCAGCAGAAGGGACATCCTGGAGAGTGGAGAGAGAGATGGAGGCTGGAGAGTAGGTTAGGACAAGTCACGGGTCAGGGTAGGATTTGAACCCATAACCCGCACCCAAAAGTAAAAAAAATGGAAAAAATGTAGAGGCATGATTTAAACTCATGACGTGAGATTAACCCCTAAAGCAGATTTAAACCCATCCTCCTAGCCAAGAGAACGCATAAAGTTGTGTTATAATAATACATACATGCTATTATGTCTGTTTACATGTAAAAAAAAATTCAGTTCGACGTCTATGCGCTAGGCGGCCGTCCGGTTTCGGCCTAGGCGCTGTTCGGCCCCAGGCGGATTTGAAATTTCAAAAAAAAAAAAAAAATCAAATACTTTCCTACGACTGCTATTGTTCTGCTATTGCTATTGCCGTTGTTGTTGTTTCTGTTGAGGCAGGAGAAGGGACATCATGGAGAGTGAAGAGAGGGATGGAGGCTGGAGAGTAGGTTAGGACAAGTCACGGGTCAGGGTAGGATTTGAACCCATAACTCGCACCCAAAAGTAGAAAAAATGGAAAAAAAATGTAGAAGCATGATTTGAACTCATGACATGAGACTAACCCCTAAAGCAGATTTAAACCCATCCTCCTAGCCAAGAGAACGCATACGTGTCATAATAATACAGACATGCTAGTTATGTTTGTTTACATGTAAAAAAAATTCAGTTCGACGCCTAGGATCTGGGCGGCCCTCCGGCGCACAGATTACACCTAGCGAAATTTAGAGCACTATATAATTCAGAGTTTAGGAAAAATGGAATAGAATGTATTGGGCTGTTTAGCCATGGGTATATATACTCGACAGTCGGCGACATAGCTGTTTGATTGGTAAGAAGTCAACATACGGTAGCTCTCCTGTATACACTATCTCTAACACCCCACAATTCCCCCTTGGTTATCCGATGAACCAATCCAAAATAGAAGATCAATGTCTAGCTAACGTGACATTTGTTCTGTAATTCTGCATACGTGGTTATTGAAAATATCACCATTGCGCTCTAGCGAAATGTGCCAAGCTATAGCTGCAGTAGTGAGATCCCAAGTTTTTGGAGGGCTCCTGGCACATTTTGGATTCTCCAGTATTACGTGATTTAAATGAATCAGGAAACCCAATAACACCATATTTTTGTAAGAAATGCTCCTATATCGGCTTGGACAATTTACATTGTAAAAGGGTATGATCCAGTGCCTCTTTGTCCCTTACCCACTTTCTCTCGATCAAGTTGTCCCTAGTTAAGATGGCATAGTCACAGGCTAACCAAAGGCAGACAGCTTTTGTGCTGAGCATTAATCTTCCAAACCACCTTGCTATACTGTTAATTTTGTTCTCCATTGTTCAAGTGTTTGTAAAGTGATTTAACTGAAAACCAATGTTGTAAAAAGCGCTAGGCGGACTCGGTGCGGCGGAGGTCCGCCTAGCGCCTAGCCCGCCTAGCCGGCGCCTAGGCGCCGCCTAGAATTTTTTTTTTTTTTTTTTTTGAAATTTTTGAAATTTTGAATTTTGAATTTTGAATTTTGAAATTTCAATGTTCTAAAAATCCAAATACTATCTTAAAACCCAAACAAATATCCAAAATACAACTAAGAATAAACAAAATAAAAAAAAAATCAAAAAAAAAAATTAAAAAATTCAAAAAACCCGCCGCCTAGGGGCGCCTAGGTCCGCCTAGGGCCCGCCTAGGCCCGCCTAGGGGCGCCTAGGGCCCGCCTAGCCGCCTAGCCCACCGCCTAGGGGGTTTTCGGTGCGGTGGGCGGGCGCCTAGCGCCTAGGCGGCGCCTAGGCGGGCGCCTAGGCCGATTTTTAGAACACTGCTGAAAACCTTCCTATACGGTCCCATCTTCATTTATTGTGTCCTTGGGCTTAAAGGACTTGCACAATTATGTAAATACCCTAAATTTTATGTATATTTTATGATTAAAAATGTATATATTTTTGTATATAGTTTAAAAACAACAATTTTAGTACATGTATTAAAGCCCAACTTTGGGCCCAACTTTGAAATACGACAAATGTATGTATAAAAATTGTAATTTTTTAATATAATTTAACCACAACCCCAACTTTGGGCCCGACCCATTAAACAATAATAATAGCCCAACCGAAAAAACAGAATAAACCGAATCAATTATCGGTCGGTTCTGTTATGGCTAATTTCGATTCGGTTTCGGTTTTGGATTTTTAGAAGTTCTGTTTATTCGGTTTTGACTATTTCGGTTCGGTTGAAACCGAATAAACCGAACACTCACCCCTATGTATTACTACTTAAGGACGGATAGATTGTCCACCCAGTACTGCTACCCACTTCTATTAAGGCTGAGCTTAATAGGAGCAAGAGACTTGGTGGCAACAACCAACATGATATATTATTTAATTGTGTAAATTCTATGTCAGGTGCACCGTGCACCTATTAGAATCAGAACAAACCAATTACCAGACCCACCTATCTTCGCCATGATCAACCTGAACCAAAGACTGGGGCACTACCAGTAGCATACCTTCTATATCGGGATTGTGATATAGATCCGTATACGAGGTTATAAGCACAAAAGCAAGCACCATCTAACACGGTATTATCTCCTACTTTAATATGTGTGATTGTGCTAGACCGACATTTGACATTAGTTGTTTTGTGAAAAAAGTCAGTGTTGAGATCCCCTTCCTTGAGCCATTAACACGAGATAGTTGTTGACACATGATCTCTTCATATGAAAGATTTCAGCCTATTCTCGTCTCCAAGTTGTAACACTTTTAAAGATGGATGTTATAAAATTGTAGAACCTAAATTTGATGAAACTCCTAACAGATGAAGCGTATTTTTGATAAGATGGGAACTTGGTTGCACTGCTCTCTTCTCCCATCTCTTTCCTCCAACTATTTTTTGATAAGTTTATATTCTGGATGTCTCAGGCACGTCTTCTCAAATCTTAATTTAATAGTTCTTCATGTGTTGTTCATGAATATCTACTCTTATACGCACGTCGGATGTGGCCCTTTGTATAGCCTTTGTAAAGGCCAACATAAAATTATTCTTCTAGTCCCCTGAGGTAAGGACTCTATCCAACTAGGCAAGATCAGGATTGCTTGCATATTCGACTGTGTATCTTTCGCCTATCCGAAATGGGAATATCAATGAGATCCAGATCGTTGATGACCCTATTGAAAACCTGCCGACCGTATTCTTGTCCCCATCTTTTCTCTCAGATAATCTCACAAATATTAAAATCTCCTCCCTATAATCCAAGGGAGATTAAATTTATAATTTTATTCGTGATCAGATGTAGTTCTTCCCAAAACCTTTGCCTATTTGGTCCATAAACCGTGGTTGCAAGAAACTTTCACTTGGCTTAAATCCTCTCCACCTCAAGGTTGATTGAAAAGTCCCCTATCCAAATACCAATAACTTCAAGGTCTAGTATTTATCCCCACTAAAATTCCTCTTTGACTTACCCCTCGCATCAAGGCAGTGCAAATCCCAGTCTTACCGCCCATGCTGACGACCCTATTAGTGGGGTTACAATGTTTGTATCCATATTCCATAAGCCCCACCATATCCACATAAGAAGCCCGGGTTTTTATATTTTAACATTCATTTCTTTCATTGTTTCATGGTTTCGGTTATGTCTATAATTGCTTAATGAATTGTTTAAACTTTTAATCTTTATTAGAGCTCAAGAAATTTATCATCACATCATCCAAGCCTTTCCCATTAGAAATGTGAAAAATGAAGGATATTAATTGAATTTTAGTAATTTTCCTTTTTGTTGCTTGTCATTTCTCTTAACTTACCTGTTTCATTTTTTAAAGGCTTTTATTCATCCTTACCACCAACACCCCCCCTCCCCCCCTCCTCCCCTGCCTCTCTATCTTCTTTGTAATCAAGAGGCTTGCACAAACAATTTTAACTCTTGCTATGGCATGTGGAGACTGTTACCTTGAAGTCCAAAAAAGTGAAACCTCATAAATCTTGACACGAGAATGCAGCTATAAGCATGTTACTTTTTCCCCATATGCACCATGCATGCACACATTTTTTTTTTTTTTTTTTGAGAAACGGATTAATATATTGTGTATCCTATGCAATGTTTTTCTGATCTGACCTCCAACAAAGTGGAACATGGCTTTAACTGATTGAATCCTAACCAGCAACCGGAAGTCATGGTGATTTTCTCCTTTTGGATTCACTTTGAAAGTCATAAGCTTACTTTCCAAGATTGGAAGTTCACCTACGAAGCACGGATACTCCAAAGTCTCATGCCTATGTCCGTGTAATATAACGTCAGACACATTGGACTCTCCAAAATATACTAGGAGATACCAAAATAGGATTCAAATGCATGCCGTAGCGTCCATACCATATCGTGTCATATTCGTGTCCGTGCACCATAGATGCTCACAAATCAGAGAGAATTTGAATATTCTTTGAGATTACAAAGATGTTACCGACATGAAAGGTAGAATTAAAATCACTACTTGTTGCATACTCTCTTCCCTAACCATGTTGTGTCATATCCATGTCCGTCTTTTCAAGTAGATATAAATACACTTTTGAATTTTTCATTCACAAGTTTTTGCACTTGAGATTCTACTTGAAAAATTGATTTTTTGTGATTGATGGTTACAAGATTCCCAACTACGTATCCCGTTAGATTCATATCCTGCGGTCCCGTCAGGAATGGATCAAAGGCAATGTGCATTTTTGGCTACGAATCACAACATTGGCTAACCTTCACAAAATGTTAGAGAAAAAAAGATGTTTCACGATCTTGTTGATTGCAATCATGGCTACAAATCACAACATTGGCTATGTTAATTGTGGATATGAATATAATGTGATATTATCGTGCTTTTATCATAGGGTGTGATTTTCAGATCAAGGAGGCCAGAAAATAGTTACTCTTATTTAACATGATTTTGTATCACGATGGGATGGAACTGAAGAACTTGTGCTTTTTATGGTGTGAGAAATTATTTCTCAGCCCTTTAACTGTGATTTACATTTTTTTTTTCTTAGTAACAAAAGTACTTCAACAATGTAATCATCCTGTAACTGCGTGTTTATTTTTGTGTGGCCCAATGGTTAGCATTGAAGCGTCTTGGTTGAACCGATTTGTGGTATGATGAGCTGTAATAATCTGATGTTTTTGTACCATGCTTGATTATTCTATTATTCACCTCAATAATTCCTCTTGGTTAGCTCTTTGCTAGCAAATCCCAAAATTAGTGGAAGGTCTATAAATTACGGATAAGCGCTTTTTTCCACTATAGGATTTGAGACTGCATTCACCTTCTTAAAATGTTTGTTTTCTGGTTGGTGCTTTCATGTATGCCTACACTATTCTCTGTGCTTTTAATCAGGTGGATCAATGTCTTTCAAGCTTATGGAATATCAATGGTTTTTAAGCTTATGGAGTTGATAATTCTGCTTCAGAGCGTTTCATAATCATATCTGTTACGTTCCAATTCACTGAATGATTAATTGAAATTTTCCTGACTTGCCATTTTGTGTTTGAACTTCATTGGCATTCTTTTGTGTATTGTTATTGTTTTACAGTGGCCGTAAATCATTTTTGGGTATAGTTATTGACGTAAATCATTTTTTAGTTCTCTGGACATGGAGGATTGGTGCTCTATAGTTGAGTTATATTAAAGAGTCAGTTGTGACTGCTGTATGTTTTATGTTTCTCTATGCTTTATAATATGTTTATCTATGCTTTATAATTATTTCCGTAGTCTACAATTGTTTTCATGTAATTTATTTCCACCTCCTTTTGGTTTTGTATACAGTTGGTGATGTCCTTCATTTTCTGGAGAAAGAAGGCATCTCAAAGCAAGTATGCGAGTACAATTTGTTTCCGTGCCTACTATGATTTCTGTTTGTGTAAAGCCTAACTGGTGGTGGCTACTGTTTTGCTTTGGATTATATCAGGTATTCGTTTGGTCTATCGAAAAACAATGCTGGTTTATTGCTTCTTTTAGACAAGTCGTCCCGTGTGAATCAGTGGAGACTTCTCAAAAGCTCTCAAAGATGATGGCTGCTGCCTCCAATATGCCATATTCAGAATGATGTAGATTACTTCATGAAGATTGATTGTATTATTGTGCTTGTAAACATTCTTTTATCGGGTTTGATTTTTTTTTTTTCTTCGGTTGACGAGAGTATATAATGGCTTTTGTAGAGATTTGTTACTGTGCTTGGCTTGAGGTATGCATGTTTGGTGTCCTCTTTTGTATAGTAAAGTAATTATGTATGTGCACAGGTTTCTGATACATTGGTCATTGTTGTAAACTCTTAATACTTTTGATGTCATTTCTTGAAACATGCATCAATTTATTTAGAAATGCTTGTAGTTGTGAACATAATTTAACTGCATGCCGCATTCTCTCTTTGGTAATACAGGAGTTGGTGAAAGAATAATATGGTTCTTGATGGTTACAACCAAAAATCATTGTTCTTGCGAGCGAGCACAAGAGTCTGTTGGATTTGTTTGTTATATTTGGATAAAGTGCAACTGAAAGTTTAACTAATACAAATTGGAGGTGTATATTTACCCATAATTCACGGAATGTGTTGGGTTTAAACTGAATTTGATCATTAGTGATCTAGTTCCACCATTCCATATTGAGAAAAGATATCAAGTGTGTGTATTTTAATATTTGAGCTATCGTTTATTATCTTGTACACATGACGTGTGTTGGCTCAATGATTTGTACGATGGAAAATTTTTTAGTGGAAAAATTCCACAACAAATATTTGTTTTTGTCACCACTTCATGGAAGGATTCCCTTTGGAGCTAGGTTCTACGGACGTGGATGAAGGGCGCAAGGTGACGTTTTGATGGTGAGATTCTACGCAGTTATGTCGTGGAAACAATTGTTGCTTGCAGTTACGTTGCGGTAGCTCTGCGGGCTTCGCGGGTTCTGCGACTTTGCGGTTCCTTGGGCTTTCTGCTTTTCTGTTGTGGTTTTCCTACTGCTGCTGGGATTGTTCAGGTTGTAACTATTTTATTTACTGATGGGAGCCGTCCAATTTATTGTGATTTACTTCCTGGTTTTTTGCCCACGTGGTTAGTGGGCAGTTATTGTTGCTAGGAGTTTGGCTCCCCAATATAAGGTGTGTTTATGCTCTTGTGCATATGTAAGACATGAGAAATACAAAGAGAAGAAGCAACAACAGCCACCAAGGGTCTTATTCTTGCTTTGTTCGATGTCTAACATGGTGACATTATTGAACGTTCCAGAAGTTCTTTCAAACTGGTTAGTTCCTTGGAGCGGCTCAGTTTGAGCAATGGTGATCTTTATTATCCCAATAGTGCAGTGGCATCAACAAGTGCTAGCTGATATCCTCCGTAGCAGCTGCAAAAGTTTTTAAGGTACCTCGGTTCTGGCATCTAGCAACTCAGTTGCTTAAAAGAGGAAGACAATAACATAGCTTCCTTGCTTATCTTTCATGTGTTCTTATGCGAAAGAACGATCAGGAAGCTTCTTTTCTATTCACCAGTAGAGTGGTCTCAGTATACTCAAGACTTTTGCAGAATTTTCATGCCTTCAACAACAATGTCAAAGCTAGATTCTGTTTTTTCCCCCACAAGATTGAATTTTTTTGAAGTTCCAACCATGGATTCTCGTACAAGTCTTCTGGATACTAGCTTTCACAAACTTGAGAAGTTTGATGGAAGATCACTATAATAATTGGAAGAGGAGGATCGTTTTGAATATTCAACTTGTGAATGTGGAGTATGTTCTGACTGATCCAGAAACGGTAATTCAGAAACAAATAACGTGGGTGTTATCATGAACGTGATTACTGCCGTGCAACAATAGAAGAGAGATAACCACCTCTGCAAGTTGTTAACCCTCAAAACTTTAGAGGATTCATTGACTGAGACCTAAGAAGGAGAAAGCTAGGGACATCTAGGAGTACGATAAAAATATGTTCAAAGTGTACCTCGTCAATAAATTCATGAAAATAAAGTTTGAATACAAAAAAACCATGCCGCCGTAGGTCAAAGAGCTTATGAACCTGCAGTAAAAGTTAGAGAAAAAAAAGGCTATGCCTCTAGTGGATAAATTCATGGTAAGAGTTATTATCCCCAAACTCCCAACCAACTGAGGTCGGTTCTCTAACGATATGTACCGCAAGAAGGCAGAGATAAACTTGGAGATCTTATGCACTTCATCCTCATTGAGGACAAATCTAGGAACAAGTTCAAGGTGGACTCTCTGTCCAAAAAGTTTGCCAAAGCAAGTATAACAAGTGTAATCGGCAATAAAGTTCATGTAGTAGAGAAAACCAGTCATAGATGGGATAACAGCAAGTCCTCATATGTTATAATAAACTAATTCAAAAATACTACTGGATTTAGATAAACTCTTAGGAAAAAGGTTGGACTAAGTGTTTTGCCAACTTACAGCCCATAGATGTGGATAAAGAAGAGAAAAAAACCATGCCCAAGAGCTCCACTATAGAATAAACTATTTAGGCGGAACCTTGAAATATGACCCAAGTGTTTGTGGCACAAGTCGGCAGCAGACGTGACGATAGCAATATGACTAGAACTCAAAGGTTGAGATGACAGAAGATGAAAAAACTCTAAGTGGTACAACCTCCTCTTCCTACGAGCACAATCAAGCATCTGGCCCCTATGAGGATTCTTTATAGAACGTGTGAAAGAATCAAAAGGAACAATAGATCCACCCTCATAAAGGCTACTAACTGATATGATGTGTAAAGTAAGATGGAAAACATGTAAAACGAAAGAAAGACTCAAACTGTCATAAATAATGAAGTCCAAATTGAGTGATTATCAACTGAGAACCATCAACTGTGTGTAAAGAGGGAAAGTGAAATTGTAAAGATGTAATACTAGATAAGAGATTAATGTCAGAAGTCATATGAGCACTATATTCTAATATCCAAGAGGTAGACATACCAGTAGAGACAGAAGATGCAGAGGAGCCAACAAAGACAGACTGGTGTTGGAGTTGAAGCACTAATTGAGTAAGACAGTGTTGAATATATGTCGATGTTTGTGTACTATCAACAATATGAGCCTGAGGTATTACAGAACGAGTCGATGAGGAACCCTTTATCTTTATTCGTATGAAGAGTTGAGTTTTTAAATGTGGATGAAGCAGAAAACAATTATCACTCAATGGCGAGGCTTATGACAATATGAACAAATCAAACTAGACCACTGACGAGCATAGTAGATGGTAACATAATGACAAGGCTTCCCACAATAAGTACATGAAGGACGAAGAAAAAGTTTGAAGGTGGGAGCACGAGCCTTCTCAGAAGTGGAAGCCGGAAGAAAATCACGGAACTGTATTTTTTTAAAACAAAAACTAAATCAGTAAAGTCGGAAGGACATCTCTTGATCAGAAGTGTCTTTTGATCAAAAGTGGTTCTTCTGCTCACCTCTTTTTGATCAAAAGTGCATGGGATTAAGTGGTCGGATGGTATATTAAGCAGCTTCATCGTGTTATTGTTCCATGGATGGTCACTGAATAATCAGATTTGACGGCAAATTAATTTCAACTGAACGTCCACACGGAAAATTTGCTTCATCTGCTACCAGTAGTCGGTGTATGTATGTTTGAATTGAAGGCAAACCCTTGGTTGGCAATACTATGTATACATAAGTAAAAAAAATTCATACAAAGCAGCAACTTGGCTTCACATGTGTTAGTCGATTTACAACCTACATATAATAACTCCGGACTGGTTGCGACTAATATGTATATGATTTTTCGGCTTTGAGCCGAGACCGACGACGGTGGTGTTGACGAGAGTTCTTTGGTGGTTCAGCAGTGACGAGGAGCTCGGACAGCACGACAGAGTAGACGACAAAAAAAAAGAGAGAATCAACAATTATCTGACAGTGAATAGTCTACCCTCAGATACCGTGAAATAAATCAACAATATTAATTTTATTAATAGCTGATATAAAAAGTTATACAACTATGTATATATATCGATGGAGAACGGATTCATACCCATATAGGAAAAATGAATCTGTATCTGTATAGGAAAATGAATTTGTATCCGTATAAATCACATAAAAAAAGACTTGTATCTACTTCTAAATCTAATCATATCTTAACCGATGTGTCTTCTCCCTTTTTGGTTCTTACAGTTCAAGAAATCCTCTTTGCATCCTACATAGCCACATTCCATTTGCCAAAGAAAAAGCAACTTTGTTTCCCACAGTTTCCCAAGTAACTTTTTATAGGAACACATTTAGTAGAGTTTTTTTTTTTATTTTTTTTGGAAATGCTAACCCAACGTTTTGCTCAAACACAGACAATCCCCCGAAGTACAAGGCAAACAGATAGATAATATTTCTTTCTCTAACATACTTGATTCTTAAAACAATAATAAGTTATTGGGATATTTTGTCCGAGCTCTCTAGCCTAGTGGTATTAGAGCGGACACCCGGAGGGGCCGGCAAGGTTCGAGCCCCCCAATTGTGTGTGTGAGTGGCATTTCAAAAAAAAAAAAAGTTATTGGGATATTTTATTCTGTTATTGGAATATTTTAACAAATGCTCCTATTCAAAATATAGAAACTAGCATATAAAATATCCCTAAGTTATTTAATAGCTAGTTAGGACGTGTTGGATAGCCGGAGGTGTTGAAGGAGGAGGTGGAGAGAGATGGGTTGGAGGGGGAAGAGTGCACTAGAGAAGGGTACACCGTGGGGAGGGGGGTATATTGGGCGCGATTGGAAATTTTCAGAGAGAGAATTGGTTTTGGTTTGGCCCTAATATAAAACATTTGGTGATGAATAACAATGCACATGCTTAACTTTAAATAGTGTCATTTAAGTGTTTATTGCCTAGCAACATTAGTACAAGACGTCGCTAGGCCTATGACGCAATTTGCTTAATTAGCAACGTCTACTGAAAGTTGTTAAATCAAAGATGTTGGGTAGCGTCACAAAAAACATCGCCATACATAGTTGCTCTTTTTAACTTTTATCACTAGGACATCATCTTTTGTCGCTACTTGTGATGTTAGACAATGGCGTCGCTACATGCGTCGGAATTAGCGACTCATATAGTAGATGCTGCTACATTCGTCGCAAATATGACTTATTTTGATAGTGGGAGTCCCCATTTTTACCATCATTTTTGTTGATAACTCTTTTTCCCTTTTCCACAAGCAATTGAATTCAGGTCATTAATAGCATCATAGAACTTGTAGTTGCATGCTCCCCTGTATGTCTTCTTGATCCTTTCGTCTCGATGTTCTCGTTACCGTTAGCTTTTCTGGAAATCCAAATCCAAATAACAAATTAAATTAATATTAGCTAGATTTATTTAGCAAAAGATACATACTAATACATTATACGAAGGTAGTAAATCATGCCTTCATCTCCTCTAGCCATATGTATCAGTTCTCCTCCAGCACCTCGAAGAAGTTAATATGTAGGGGTCATGATAGTTCCAAAATGGGAGCACCAAAGTGCCGGGTAGCAACAGTAGGTGAAACCGAAAAACCTTGACCAACAATTAATGTTCAAGGAAAAACATTAAATTAATATATAAAATAATAATATAATTAAAATTACTTATATTTCCTTGGTAAGGGATAAAGCTCCTTCTTGAACTCCCCAATAAGCCTCTCTGGTGGTGTAAAAGGATCTCTAAGTCCCTTTAGATATTGACTGCTAGCATCGTACTGCAAGTCGAAATACTCGCAGCACTATCCGGTTATTATTGGAACAACCAATGACATAATGGGGTGGGGTAGGGTCTACTACTGATGATGGAACAGAGGTGTATGGTGCCGATAATAGGGTCCCCGTGCCAATGATGGGATGCCATGAGTCATGTTCCGATTTTGTAGAATCGATAGTCGTCCCTCGGACGTGATGCCATGCGAACCTAAATTGCGATCACACAAGACATAGCCATAAGGTTATCCAAAACACAACGTCTAATAGAGTACAAAGATAAATTGAACAACACATTTGAGACAGAAGAAACTTTCTTTTCATTTATAATAGACATCATTTACAAGACTCTATTACAATCCTTGCCGCGCAGGCTTACAACATGACTCGATTACAAAATGAACGCTGATGAGATAGTCGTTCCATATATTACATCCCCATTTACAAGCAAAACATTCAAAAGACCTGCTATCGTGGGGAGTCGAGACATCTTTCTTCTAGACTGAATGTGGAGTCTTCAAAACGATCAAAACAAGCCTTCAACCTACGGACGAGGCTTCAAAATAACTTGCGTCGCCTTGAGTTTAGTTGGCACGTCCTTCTTGGTTCGGGGTACCTGTGGAGAGCGAGGATCAGTACATTACACTTATACTTGTGCGTGGTAAGTTAAGTTCCATGCTTTCATTTGGTTCAAGAAATTATGTGAAGCGTGCTATATATTTTTAATGATCTTTCTAGCCATCCTAGTAATTTTCATGCAAGCATCTGATAGGCATAAAGATAGTTACGCTAGAACTTACCCACATCATAGTGTGCCATGTAATATGAGACTTACCATGTTCTTCCCTGTCAATTGTTATCATTTGTTAGCATAGTGTGTGCGATTTGTATATGTGGAGGTCACTGACATCACAAGCCATCTTGGACTATAGCTGGATTTAGACGGCACCCCTTTCAGCGCGAGTAGCGAGCTCCACTAAAAGTTCGTCGAATAACTATGATTTTACTTTTATCTAGCACGGCTATCTTTTGCTTCCTCCTAGGCTGAATCGATTCCATGTCTCGGGGTATCATTCGAGGAAGCCGTTCCTTGTGCACAAGTTGTCCATGACAGTGCTAGGTTAGACTAGTTATTCAAGCATGATCTTTAGTTCGTGAGCAACATAAGCATTTTTTATCGTTGTTTTGCCGTATTATGGCGACAGTTATTCAATGATTCAATCTTTGATTATCTCAGTTCTGTAACTGTCATAACATATTAAGCATGTAGCAGTTTATGATATGACAGTTCTATAGCGGGCGTACGTAAGAAATCGTTCAACAGTTCATTGAAATCTAAGCATTCGTGTCCTTTGTATAACCAACTGGCATTCTATCGATTGATTGGGATTCAAGAGGGTCAGGGGGAGAAGGGTCATCCACTTACTTTGATTGTTTGATTGAGACGAGAGACCCATTAGCTGCGCTAGACGGCGCCTACACGATCATCTGAAATCGCATAAGTAATTGATTAGAACACTGTCTCATTCAATGAGTTCGATACGAATGCGAAGTTCGAAAACGTAAGCCATGAAAACCATCGAAAACATTCACGAAAACACATTCAGAAAACCAAAGCTAAAGAAGCAAGTGCAACATAAAACACTACCAGAATAAGTCGTTTTAGCGACGCCTAAAGACGTCGCTAAAACGATAAATTACGTCGCTAAAAATATTTACCGACGCAATTACCGACGTTTTGGACTTGTCGCGGAAACGTAAGTCGCTGATGTTTAAAACGTCGCCGAACATCGCAAATACCGACGTTCACCGACGTATGATTATGTCGGTATATCCTGGGATATTACCGACGTCTACCGTCGTTTCGTCGGTGGATTAGCGATGTGTTGAAAGTCGCTACACGTCGGTAAAATCCTGGGAACTTACCGACGTTTACCGTCGTTTTGTCGGTGAATTAACGTCGTTGAAAATGTCGCAAAACGTCGGTAAAATACTGGGAATTTGCTGATGTTTACTGTCATTACGTCGGTGGATTGGCGACGACTATTATGTCACTAAATGTCGATAATTTCTGGGATTATTACCGACGTTCACCGACTTTTACCGACGGTCTCCGACGTAAGGACGTCGGTAAACATCGGTACCCTAGAAAATTTTGCAGATTTACCGACGTTTACCGACGCAAACGTACGTCAGTGGACGTCCGTAAACGTCGATAAATCTGCAAAAAAATAAAATAAAATAAAATACAGAATGTCCTTTTCTTCCTGCAGTTTAAAAAGATAACCATAAAGACACAGTATAACAGATATCCTTTTCTCCCTGGGTTCGCCGACCCCTTCGGTGGAACACTCAACACCGGTAAACGTAAACCACAGAAGCACATTAACATCCAATTGAAACGAATAATATCATAAACAACAGTATAACACAATGTAGCAGGCAACAAATAGAATGGGATCCAACAAATAGAATAGGATCCAACAAATAGAATAGGCACAACCAACAAGTATCCAAATAACCAAGTCTACACCAAATAACAAAGTCTACAACCAAATAACCAAAGTCTACACACAACCAACAAATAGAATAGGATCCAACAAATAGGATCCAAACATCCAAGTCTACACAACCAACAAATATTCAAGCCACAAACAAAGGATCAAACAAACACAAATAAACAGTCCTAACTAGGACTACTAGAGATCTGGTGCAGGAGGGGCACCGCCGCGACGAAGGGATAAGAACAACTCATACTCCTCAAGTGAAATCGATACCGATGGAGCAGGCAGTGACGTCCGTGGAGTCGGTGTCGATGAAGAAGGCGGTGGAGGCGGCAGAGTCGACGACGATGAAGGCACACCCGGAGGACCAACACGCTCCAACGCTGTAAGTCGCTGGTTGTATGAATCCATGGTAGATAACAGTCTATCACTGCTCTGGACCATCGAATCCGTCACCAATCTCAGCCTATCGGTCATGGTCACCTGTGCTGTCTGCAGCTCCGTCACCGTGCGCTCTAACCCTCCAATGCTGTGCTCTGTCCTCTCAGTCGTCTCCATGAGCTCCATAATACCATGGTCGAGCGCATCCAATCGTGCTAGCAGCACAGGATCGTCCGTAGGGTGCTGAGACTGCTCTTCGATCCGTCGTAGCAGGTCGTCACGGAGAGACTCCATCATCTGGTGGACTCGGGCAGACTCCTGGGATGGCTGTGGATCATGCACACTAGCAGAAGATGCCCTAGAGGACTGGGTCGCAACTAGGGCGCCATATGATCCTGTACCGTAGTACGTACCCCTATGGAGTCCACCAGCGGCGGTCATCCACAGCTCGTCCGCCGACAGAGCTTGAGTGGGCTGCGAGGAAGTACCGGCCTCTCCTGCATTAGGTGCACTAGCAGCCGCCCGTTCCCACAGCCTCTGATACTCGGCCTAGAAAGTATGGATAGTACTCTATAATTTCTAATTTCTAATTAATGTACTTATTATTACTAACTACATGAATATTTATTTGTATCATATTTACTAAGTTATATTAAAATTGACACGAAGTATTAAATTAAGATAACGTATTATAATACTTACATAGGTCTGCTCGGCCCTCTCGTCAAAAAGGCCTTCGCCCTTTCGATGGGTGGCCAGGAAGACGGTCACCATGTCGGCGTTACCGACCTTCCTTACCTGTAATTAAATATATTATCTTAGTAATAATTTATCGGATTTGCATTAAAATAATATTTCTAAAAGAGAAAGACTTACCAGACGACGGAAATATTCCGTCATCGGAATCGACCCACCGCACCGCTTCGAGGCATGTTGCCTAGCCGCCTTGGCCTTCTCCGACTTCTCTTTGTACCTTGGCTCGTCGAATCGAGCCTTCATCGCATTCCACTGATCAGGGGTGATCCAACCTTGGATCGGCTTTCCGGCACGATCACGATCCTTCTGATCATTAATAGCGTCGCGGATCAGCTTGGCAGCGACGGTAGGAAACATCCCCTCGATAAGCTCGGCCCGGTGCGGTGGATAGAAAAATATATCCTAGAAGAGCGCAAACCAAATATTTATCAGTTATATATAATATGAATTAATTATATGATTCATATTAAAAGCAAATCTATTTTAACCTTGAAGCGCCTAAACCAGTAGTTCTTCCTTTCATCTGGAGTATCAGAGTAGTTAATTCAAGGACCACCATAATTATGCATCAGCATGTGGCCTAGGCGTCTCTGTACCTCTGGGGGACGATATCTATACAGACATATTATATTCATGAAAAAAGTTAATTTATGATAAAAACAGAAAAAAAAATTATAAACCAAAATACCTACTTTGTACCGTCGGCCCAGATCTTCGTCCTCCTCTCCTCCGGAGGTGCGCACGCATCATCTGCATGATGCCGGTCGGCCGTCGGCGCAGCCGCCTCGGCCGTCGGCGCAGCCGCCTCGGCCGTCGGTGCAGCCTCCGCCATCTGCTCATCCGTCTCCATCGTCGTATTAGCAGCAGGAACGCTAGACGGGCGAGCACTCTCATTAGGCCTGGAACTACTCGTCCCAGGAGATATGCCATGTGACGTCGTCCCAGCAGGCCCAGCTACTGTCTGATATGTCAGAGTAATCGGCGACGAGGATCTAGAGCCGGTACCAGTAGGAGGTATCGAAGGAAAACCCCGTCCTTTAGCAGTACCTGTAGGAAGTACCGGAGGATCATGACCTCGTCATCCTCCTTTTCGGAACGATCCGTGACGATCTGCCATACCTGATAACAACATATGATAATACAACAAATAATAGAGACTAAAAATATGAAAGTACAACAAAGACAAGATAATAACCAAGACAACATATGATGATACATTCTACAATAAACATCTAAGTCCAGATAATATATTCTAGAAGAAACATCTAAGTTCAGATAAGTATATCTCTCTCAATCATCTTCAGAATAATCATCTTGTTCGTCTTCCTCGACCTCATCTTCCTCTTCCTCCTCATCTTCACTTTCATCTTCGCCTTCGTCGGCTTCGTCTTCCTCTTCGGATAATTCTACATCTTCTACATTATGTGTCGTGTAATACGTAACTTTTGTGGAGTCCACATCGACAATATTGGTTACAAGAGGTAGCTCGTCCTCCTGGTAAGCTTTTTCTTCAACATCAAAAGTATCTCTAGCTTTAGTCTTGCATACTGCCCACCAGTCAGACTTCGTTGCTCCCCGTCTCGGATAAGCTGTGAAGTACACGAGCTGAGCCTGAGTTGCTAGGACAAACGGTTCGTAGCCTTGATATCTACGCTTGTAGTTTATATCCACAAGACCATGCTTGTCAATTTTCTAACCTTAATTTTCAATCGGATCGAACCATTCATACTTGAACAACATGATCTTTGCAGGTTCTCTGCCATTATTATATGACAACTCCACAATCTCTCGCAAGATGCCAAAGAAATCATTTTCTGGATCGACGTCTTTGTAGTTCGAAGACTTGATACACAAATAACTGTTTTTCGTAGAATCAAGATCCAGGAAGCTGTCTCTGATCGGAGCATTTGTCGACTTGAACCGAAAGCCATTGACACAGTAACTTGGCCATATTTTAACAAAAGTAATTGGTCCCTTGGCAAGAGTTCTAATTAATTCAATCTCGGGTGAAATTAGACGATCGACCTGAATATCAAAGAAGCGATAATAAGTTATTTATTGTGCAGTTGCATTAGAAGAGGCCAGTAATTACCGAGCTACTTACATATTCGCTCAACCAAGAAGGAAAATGACGTCTCATTTCTTGTTCTAATGCTTCGTCTGTTAGGTAGGGTCTAACCAGCCTCAACTCATCATTATATGTGCTGGAAAACAACGAAGCAACCGCCGATTAGTACAATAATATTAGCTTATACTATTACATTGAGATGACGTAAACTCATCATTCCTTACTTACCCCTCTAGCTTCTCCACTTCATCCTTGTCGCAATTGAGTAATACATACAACTGAGCAGCCCTTAAGGCTCGTACTCCGATGCTAAAGACACAAGTTCTCCGTGCTCGCTCCACTGATAGTAATTCGGCGTGAAACCCTTCGAGTATAAATGATACGTGACATCCACTTCTGGATGACATTTCAAGTTGTGACATCTCACACACGGACACTTAATTTTGGTACCGTCCATGTACTGAGGGAACGTCTTGGCAAACTGCAGGAACTGGTGTACACCCTCTATGAATTCATCCCGCACACCGTATATGTCATCAGGATGGCGATTGTACATCCAAGTACGATTCTGCAGATAGTAATTCAGCTCCATAATTCTGTAAGATAGATACATCAAGGTAGTGAATGATATGCAAGTGTCAAAGCTTTGAAATAGTAGCTCAACCAAGGGATAGAGTTAATTGGAGGAAGTTACTGGGGAAAGTGAAGACCGACATGAACTGATGACGCACGAAAATGAGGGTCTCAAAGCTGGAACAAGTCAAGTTGTGCTTTGGAAAAAGAACTCTTGCAAGCTCTTTGTTCACAAAGCAAGCTATAAATAGAGAATACAGAACAAATATCGAGTTCGTAACTCAAGTATAGAGCATACAAGAGTCGTAAACTCGAGAGATGTTCTGCATTCGTTATATCTTGCTTTGTGCACAAAGAGCTTAACAAGAATAGAACATATCCAAAACACAACTTTACTTGTTACAACTTTGATCCCCAAATTCTCGTTTGTCAGTTCATGCGGTCTACACTTTCCACAGTATATGTACACATGACATTTTACGTTAAATGGTCAGAGATTATCGGTCATCTTCTTTTCGCATTGCTAACTTTTGTTTCGTATGTTTGTGCGTACGGTGGTCAGAGATTATCGCGGCAGCATATCACCCGTGTCTACATAAGGACGTCGCTATAATATTTCATATAGGGTTGGCTGCTCGATTGATTTCATTTTTTACCCAAAATTTTCGTTCTCCCGCCTCCTTCTCCCTCGACGAGCTCCTCCCCCTCGGTGACCCCCTCCCCCCTTAGTGACCCCTCCTTCATTGGTGCAGCGATCGCGACGGCATATCACTCAAAGGCTGAGTTGTATAAGTCAAGTTTGAGGATATTAGTCTATATATTATATATAGTCCAACCGAGTCAACTCTAAGCTAAACTAGTCCAACTTGGTCAAACTAGCCATTTCTAAGTTGTATAAGTCAAGTTTTAGGATATTAGTCTATATATTATGTATCTAGCTATATTGTATCTAAGCTAAACCGAGTCAACTTTATACTAACATAACTTTATAAGTCAAGTATAGAGTATTACTAAAAGAACTTTTGGACTTATAGTCCTAGGCATATTGAATCAGATATTGGCAAATCAGTTGGTTTAGAATGTTAGGTTGCAGATATTGAAGTGGATAGAGGTAGGTTCGAGCAAGTGATCCTTTACAATTAAGACTCTGACACTATGGTCAAGTATCATAACTGAATCCTTCTCCATGTCAAATTAATGATGTTAACCTTAGCTGAGAGTAAGCATTTAATGTTTCCAATTGAGTACTCACCTAGACAGGTTGCACTAATGTTAACAGTAGGAATGATGTTTGGAATGGTTTATGAAGTGGTGAATCAACATTAGGTAGTTGGATTTATTTTGGACAACCATATTAGTATGTGGAGGGCCAAACAGTTGGTGTTAGATGTAGACTAACTAAACTGTGAAAGAAGATGGATATTTGTATGAGTTAGCTTCAGTAGAAAGACTGTGACTCTGCATGAGTCATATTAGAGGAGTTACTCTGCATAATCATATACTAAGTATAAGATATGGGTTAGGACTTAATGGGCTAAGCTAAGCTAGGAGTCCAATAACACCAATAGTAATGTCTGTAACTAGGGTATTTGTGAATATTATATATCAATATGAGAATAAAGTTTGGGTAGTAATTTAGCATATTATTTATCTTATATCTAGAATACCCTAATTTAGCCAAAATTTGAGCACATAGGTGTCATAGTGTGTGCGCGTCAGTGTTGTGTCATGTGTCAAAGTGTGTGTGTGTGTGTGTCAAAGTGTTGTGTCATGTGTCAAAGTGTCGTATCCGTGTGTATACGAGCCGGTTAGGGTTAGGGTTTACCTGATCAACCGTGGCAGGAGGGGAGGGGCGACGGCGAGGGGGAGCGGCGACGGCGAGGGAGAGCGGCGGTGGAGGTGGCTGGAGCTGGCTCTGGCGAACGGGAGGGACACTCGAACGAGGGATCGGGCGCGGCGATGGCGAGGAGGAGGAGGGGGTCGGGGAGCGGTGGTCACCGAAGGAGGGGGTCGGGGGGCTGATGGGGGGAGGGGGAGGGTTGGGGAGTGGAGAGGGAATGATTTAGGTTGGGGAGAGGAGAGGGGTCGCCAAGGGGGTGGGGGTCGCCGAGGTCGGTGGTGGTCGCCGAGGGCGGTTGGTCGGGGGCCGAGGGGGGTGGGGGTCGCCGAATCGGGGTCGGAGGGGGGGGGGAAGGATGAAAGAAATTTGGGGGCAAAAATAATGGGAGAAATAAAAACTCGAACCTGACCTATATTTTCAATTTAGCGACGTCATATTAGAACGTCGGTAAACGTCGCTAATATCAGTGATATTAGCGATGAAGTAATAAATACGTCGATAAACGTCGCTAATATCACTAATATTAGCGACGTTTACCGACTTATACGCGACGTGAGCTCTTTAAAACGCAAACGTAGTTTAAATACGTCGCTGTCAGTCGCTAATAATGACGTCTTGCGACGTTATAAAAAAACGTCGCTAAATTATTTTTTTCTGCGACGTTTTCTTAAAACGTCGCTAATTACATCGGTAATATGACTTATTTTGGTAGTAAAAAAAATAGAGCAACATGAGGTCCCTCCCGACTCAGCCGCAGAGTCTATCCTTGAGGCACAACCCGCTGAATATGGGATTTGATTCCAAAGAAGCCATTTCATAACAAGGAATGGAATCTTAATTCAATCGTTCCTGTTCAATCGATTCAATCGATCCCGATTAATCGATTCTGACCAAATCGATAGCAATATTGTTCCTTTATCGTGCACCCCATAGACGAAAAATAGGGCATAATGTAGGGACGGGGTATAAGCACCCAGATTTTTGGAAATTATTTTTATTTATTTTTTATGATTTTTTATTAATTAGATTATATTTTATTTTTCATTAAGACTATAGATGTAATTTTTGTAGCTTTGAAATTTGGAGCAGAAGAAATGCTAATATTTCGAAACGTCCTTTATGAGTTTTGAAGTAGACAAGTCCACCTTTAATTTGATATATCATGTCCCATCCAAACTTGTCCCCTAGCATTCTTTTGACTTCGCATAACTTTAAATCAATTTGGGCCATTTGACTAATTACCGAAACTTTACACCTAACTTTCAACTTGAGTTCGGGACTCGACATAGATCAAAACTATTTGACCCAATATATATTTTTGACCCATTTTAAGCCAACGACATGCATGCCTAGGGTATGCCACTCAATCGAGTTCCCATGTGTTATTTATTTGCGAATGACACAAGAGACTCATTGGTTGACTCTTCGAGTTCGATTTGCCTAGAAAATATATTTGGACCCTAACCTAGCAAATCCCACTTGCTAAAGCAATGTTAGGTAGCTATGACTTAGTAGAATTATTTTGGGCCAAATAGATTTAAAAACAAATTTTGTATATATATAATTATATTTATAATAGCCTAATACTATATATATATGGCCTTAGTCATGGATAAATTTTGAGATGCAAAACGAATAGGAATTTTGGCACGGCTAGTGTAGATGTGTGCTTCGACTATTGTGTTAGACATGCTAGGAAAGGCCGAGCTATATGTGTGTTCTAACTAGGAAAACCTGCCAAAGTTTCAATTTGACCCCTATAAATGATTTAATTATTTATTTATTAAGATTATGACTTTTAAGAGATCTGATCGTACCAATTTAGCTTGGACTTGACCCGAGCCGAACCCAAGCCCATGTAGAGATGTTATGTGTGCAAAAATGCCCATGTTGATATATTTTATGCATATGCATATGTTTCGTATTTTATTTTTAGGGATTAGCAAATATTTTCTAAATATTTGTTATACATATAATATAAATGTTATTAATATTTATATGATAATTTTAGAATACTTGCACAATTTTCTGTTGACCAAGTAACGTAGGAGTATAATGTGTCACCCCACATTACTCCTATTATTGGTTTATTACATTATTATTATTATTATTATTATTATTATTATTATTATTATTGATATTATAATTATTCTCAAATATAGTTATTATTTGGTTATTTTGTATTCCTAGAAAATATATATTAATTGTATGTACATATGTATATGTATAACACTCTACCCTAGGAAAATATTATTAAGATTTTATTTAGATTTTACTGAATATATATATATATATATATATATATATATATATATATATATATATATATATATATATATATATATATATATATATATATATATATATATATATATTGATATGTCCGGACATCCCCACTAACCCCGTCGACACCACCCAGCCAGGTTAGTGCGGGAGGGGGGGCTCGACCCCGGGTCTCCCCGCCGGGAGCCCCCCCTCGTGCCACTTGTGCTACGGGCGCCGAACTTATTCATATATATGCAAATAACCTCTAGCCTAGTGGTTAAGAGAGATGCATGCGGCCCAAGTGGTCGGGAGTTCAAGCCCTAGTGGAGGCGAGTTCGCCACAATTACCCATTGCTTCAATATATATATATATATATATATATATATATATATATATATATATATATATATATATATATAAACTAGGGATTTTATTAATAGACAAAAGGGGGTGCCGAGAGAAAGCCCGAGCACCTATAAAATCTCCAGCGACGGGAGGATGCCAGGGCAGAAAGGACAAAGGAAGAAGAGACAGCTGTGGCTGGGAGAGACCGGACCCAACGACCAGTCCGAGCTAACCCGAGGGGCACAAAAGAAAGGGTAGAAAATGGGATGGGCAAGCCCCGAAACAAGCGTTCGGGCGAGGTGAGGGCCTGGGGACACCATACCCTCTCTGTGGAATCCAGACTACAGCGGTCTCGGAGGGTTGGTCGGAAGCGTCTTACATCGACCGCTGTTAGAGCGAAGGTACCGTGGTTTCCGTAGACGTCAGACTTTTCTTGCGTTTGGAGGCTAGGTATGCCTCAGTATTGGAATGATCGCTGTTCTGAGTACCTAAAGCCACGTCGAAAGCCTGTTCGACCTCCAACATTCTGGTTGAAATCGAGGAGACATATTTCGGGTGTTCTTCCATGGCTCGAATGACGGCATATTCCATGACCGCCTCCTCTGGTGAGCTAACCTCAGCAATCTGCTCAAAGTAATCTCGAAAAAGGGGCGGAGAATCCCTAATTGCGTTAAGACCATCCGCGATGTGGGTCGCCTCGGGCGTTGGAACGCAACCGGAGTCGTTCGCGTCGTCTGTTTCCCCTGTGGCTACTTTTGTGTCTTCTCCAGCCTTGACGTGTCCTGGTGCCTGACTGGTGTCCGCAGGGATGTGCTCCAAATGTTCCTCGGGAAGGTCCTTATCGAAGATGTCGAATTTGTCGGCGAGGTTAAGAGGAGTGGATACGGTGTGAGCGTTGGAACTCTTCTTCAGAACTGTGAGAGATGATATGGTTCTTTCGGTCGGGAAGATGACTCCCGAGTCGTCCCCAGTGAGGGTAGGCTCCTGGAGTGTTTTTGAGGGTTCAGTGACGATGTGTTTGGGTACCGAATTGTCGGAGGTTTCAGCCGAGGCTTCGAAGCAGATATGGGAGTTGGGGGGGCTAAGATGGGCGGTTGTTGAATACCTTTGTGTTGTCTGGAGGCAACCATCTGGCTGTTCATCCTCTTAAGCTCAGGGTGTGCTCTAAAGTAATAATCGGTGAGATGTCCTCTCTTGTGGCAGTAGTTGCAAAAGGAGCTGTTGTTGTCAAAAAAGATTTGCTGGGTGAGCATCTTGCTACCTAGAGAGATTTGGATTTGGTTTGGAAGTTCTTTCGAAAGGTCGAGGTCCATGCATATTTTGGCGTAATTACCCTTAGAGAGGGTACGTGTTTCCTCTGCCATGGCCAAGTACGTCCTGAAAGAATTCGCAATACGCTTCAAGGCAGCTGGAGCGAAGCAGATAAGGGGGAGGTTTGGAAGAGTCACCCATGCTGATACCATAGCGGAGTCTTCGAATGTGTCAAAATCAGGAGACCATTAAACGATCGTATATGAAATCTTGTCTATCCTGCCTGTTCCTCTGATCTGAACTGACGTGTAGTCTGATTCTGACAAGAGGTGGATGTAAATGTGTTTAGGGTCCATGGGAGCAACCTTATACCTCGATGAGATGCCCCAACTGTCAACTCAGCCTGGATCCGCGGTAGTTTTAGGCAGCCTAAAGAAAATTTAATATATATATATATATATATATATATATATAGAGAGAGAGAGTAATAAACAAAAGGAGATGTACAGTTCCTGCAAAGGGAACAGTACCTACCAAAACCAAAGCCCAAACGACAGCAAGCTCGACCCCCCTTTATAAACAAGAGAGAGAAAGGAGAAGTAGATCAAAACCCTAACCCTACCTCGACCTAAATCCTTCGCGCACCGACCCATATCCCTGGCGCGCCACCCCAGCCACTTGGGCGCTGCCCAGAGCCATCGGACGGCCGTCGTGCGCGACAACAACAGTTCGCAGCAGCAACGTGCAGTGGAGCGCCAACTTCACGAATAGTTTTCCGCCACCTTGACCGCTCATTTTGCGAGATGTTTTCTCTTGTATGTTAACAACCTATACACTTATAATTTCCTTCAAATAGTTTGTTTTAATTCGCATCATGTGCGACAAAAATCGAGTTCCAAAGTCGAAAAAAACTCGAGTTTTGGCCGTTAGAAACTGTCCCAACGTCCCCTGTTTGCGGTCGATTTGCGACCAGGACATCGCAAATCCTGGAAACTGCTTGAACAATATTTTAGACAACCTAACCAAGATCAAAACCCATTAATTAGTTTATTTTGTGATTATAATATTCTGTTTAAAATTAGGCTAAAGTTGACCAAAAATTTATTTTCAAAACGTAGAAATTTTCCGATATGGGGTCCGTCCCGACAAACCGGGCGACTTGGTTGCAACCCGTGAGCATCAAAAAATGTGTACAGATGTTGTGGACGTGTGGACTTTGACGAAACTCGAATGTTGCGTGTGCGCGATGAATTCGATACGTATCCGTCAAAAATCATTTTATCAGTCCCTTTGCAAAACCCCCAATTACTTTGTGCATATTCGTCACCTCATGATGAAACTTACGCAACTGGACTCATATCATTTTTCTGGTCCTGTGAGCCAAGTTTGGTCCAATTCTGAGAAGCTCAACCAAAACGCTATTTTGGCGGACATACGATCCGACTCAACAGACGATTTTGTGCACGGCTCATCGAAATTCAAATATGGACATACCGTTGAGTTCGTATCAAAAAATTGGACTCGTAGGTATATAATTTGTTGACTTTATAGACCATAGGCTCTGGCACATTTTTCGGTACAAAGCGGGTCCAACGATGGATACTATTTTGGTCCGAAATTACCATTTTGCCCTTGAGTCCATAATTGGACTTATAAATAGTCAAACTTAGACATTTTTTTATGACAGGAACATTGGTGATGTCTGTTTCAGCATCCGGAGGCGTTTACGAAAGTTCAGCTTTCGTGGCTCAATGATTGACTAGTTGTTTATTTGGACGTGGACGATTTTACACCAGAAAAGTATACATTGTCAACTTGTACAGTAGATTATGCATATTCCTGTCTATTTTTTTCTTGTATTATCACATGATTCTTGTACATGCTCGTGATGTTCTTTTTTCATGTTTCCTTATATGCTACATGTTTCTTTTTTATATTATATATTGGATCCATGTTTCACTATAGTAGTTTAGACTTTCGTGTCTAGTACGTTGACTTGATTTTATCACTTGGACTGGACCTTGACTCGATTTGATTACCTGTACTGGTTTGACTTGACCTTAACATGTTATTAGATGTTGACTATACCTGACTACCTCGTTCGTAAGCTTCCATCGTGTGCAAATGAGCCTTACTATAGTTAGGGAGTCCCCATCGGCTTATTGACTATAAGACTGCGAGCTCCCTTCAGGCTGCGATTACCCCGATTTACTTGTAGTCACATCTAGTTCCACATTTCTAGTATGACATGCCAGTGTCTTAGGTTCCTTGTGTCTTATATCTTGGTATCATAGTCTATTGTGTCTCAGTTGATTTTTCTTGATTACTTCTTACTTCTCTGCATATTTTGTACTGCTACATTTTGACATGTATGTATCTTGTTAGTCTCCTACGGACCTGGTGATCTCTCCAGGTTATTGATGAGTGGCTGCGTAGAATAGGAAGGTGGTTGATGATTGTCTGTAGGATTCAGGTATCAATAGTGGTACTCTTTATCATTCTTCCGTATTTATCTTTATTACCATGTCTCACTGCTTTTATACCTAGCTTTGTAAACCTATCTTGTTCTTCGGGTCTAATCGAACACATATGTTAGTGGACTGCAGACCACGAACCATATTATTCCTTCCTGATGTTTATTAGTTCATATGGATTGAGATTTAGTTTTAACTTGTCGTGATTAGACTTATTACCATAGTATAGACAGCTTATACGTATTCGAGCTGGACTGGAGTCCTCTTGATACGTAGCTGGCAAGTATGTGTCTCCTAGTCCTATGTATTTTAGGATGAGCGTTACATAGGGCACTACGCCATGTGTCGTGTGTCGATGATGGAGTGGAGTTACCTTGTGCCGATGATGGAGTCGATCGAGATCGTAGGAATAATCTGTCCCTGGATAAGAAAATATCATCCCCAGGTGGTGTAGTGCCCCGTCCCGCTCAGTCAATCGGAGGAATCGAAACGCCGACGGCGTTTGGCCTTAGCCTTGCAACAGCTACTCAGAGACATCACTCGGTCGAGGCGACCGCTCGCTCAGGTGGGGTAGTTTCGGTGAACTTGCCTCATCTTAGCCTTCACATAATAAATTGCATGTTTTCAACTTGCACAAGTAGGCTTAATAATAAAAGAGATGAATCCACATAGCTAAAGGGAGTAATCCCGACGGGTCGAATTGAGATAGAATATGGAAAGATCCAACAGTCATCTTAGAGTTGGTGCACGACGTGCTTTGAAAATGACACTCGATCCTTCGTCCCGTGGCTTGGAAGAAGGAAAGTTGGTTGAGTAGGCGAAGTATGAACGTAGCCTAAGTCATAGGCGTCGCCCGCATGAATGCTTCATAAAGCATGCACGCTTCCATGATGCAAGGCTTGGCATAGCCCTTGCTCGTCCCTTGAGTTAAGTTGTAGGCTTGGTGAAGTTAGGCAAAGTGTTGGCGGTCGACCTAAGTCATTCCAAGCACGGCCCTATGAGTCCTATAGCCGGATATAACCACATAGTCTCACGATCGTAAGGCCCATCATATAGAGTGTGACTTGGACAGTGGTGTCATATAGAGTTTCAAGTTGGTTTGAGACACGATGGCACAGATTTAGTATTTTAAGGCACGGGCCACGGTTGAGTCATTGAGTTTGGAATGTGTTTTGATAGTTGTTCTTGAGTGAGTGAAATGATAGGGCAAGAAAGAAAGAATGCTCACGACTGGGTCGTTGAGGCAAAAAAGAAGAATGCTCGCGACTACGGGTCATCGAAGCAAGATCTCAGATGTGAGATGTGTTGAACTTAGCCCTAAAAGAGATGGTAACACTAGAAGTAGCTTTGACTATGTGAGACGTTAGTTTGAGTCGAGTCTTGCATGGTCATTGGACAACTTGTACAAGGTAAAATAAATCTGTTTCTCCAACGGCGACCCCAGCGGCCCAGGGGAACCATTGCGATAGAGACATTCGTAGTTGTGCTGGATGACCGCACGGGTTAGGCGGGGACTTGCAGCAGAGCTAGCTACTCATGCTGGCAAGGAGCGTCCGTCTAATCAAAATCTTAAAAGGAGTCCATTATAGGGCTGGGCCCTAGTGACTAGTTCATATAGATGAGTCGGCATGGGCGGCGATCCGCGTGTATGCCTTTGGATTGAGTCGAGTATTGAGTGTAGTATATCAAGGAAGTTGAGTTGAATGTGTGTGTACAGTTGGAACACAAAATGTTGGGCCTAAGATATGGCTGCAACGTAGGCGACGTGCTTCGGCACGAGATGTGGCGTCGAGTCTTATGTTGTCGGCATATAAGTTGCATGGTTATGGTTGAGTTGGTTGAGTTTAAGTCAGGAAACTACCGCAAGGCAATGTCGTTTGAGTGACACTAAGATTCACAAGTCTTGATTGGGTCAGTTGATGATCAAAGTAGCAAGGGCCGCGAGGCGGCGATATGGTTGAGTCGCACATAGTTGCGAGGCATGGCACGAAGGATGTGAAGCACGGTCACACGAAAATGGAGCCTCATCGCGTAGTTGCGTCTCTGATTATGGCCGTAAGGCAAATACGACTCGATAGGTTAACGTTGAATGTTGCAAGCACGGGATGGTCTAAAGACACAAAATAGCCAAGGCGTCGGTCCTAAAATAATCCTAAGACAAGACTAGAAAGACAATTGATAAGAAGTGACTATGTTGCACAAAGTAAATCAAACGTGTTGGGTTTGTATGGGTGGGCGAGGAGCTCATTCCATCAGTACAGTTGAGTACTGACACCCACATAGTTTACATGTGCAGGTACAGGTAGAAGCTTATGGCGCGGATCTCGCTTGGATGCGTCGAGGCACGGAGTTCCTTGGCGATTCGAAGCGCACGGCCGCATGGAGTAAAGACTTATACAGGAAATAATGTATGGACGTCGCCTTCCGAAGCTTCCGCTGGCTCAAGACTTGTAATTGAGAGATAAGAGAGAGCTGAGTGACTTGTAATGTGAGATGAGTGAGCTTGAGAGACTTGTAATCTTGGCCTTGCTCCCATTGTAATTTTTGTTTCAATATCAATAAAGAGCTTCTTTTGAATAACTTGTGTTTGGTTCTACTTTCCGCTGCTATTATTCAATGTCTCTGCATGGGACTTCTGTGCGACGATCCCGTCGCAGCCGCTGAAATCGGCCGTTATGGAACCCGCCTTACACGAGCGCAATCTAGGCTCGTGTGGCATCACGTCTTAGCGAGGACGATCGCTCCTACGGGAGCGGGGCGTGACGTAATGGTATCAGAGCACGGCTTTACGTCCTTGGACTACCGATTGAATTTTTTAACTCCGCTGTTTTCGCAAACTCTGAATTGTGCTTCCGCAAGTTGATATCGTTGGTGCGCTTTCTCTCAATTGTCCCACGGGATGTCCATACAATAAGTCTATCTATTTTGCAAAACGTAGGGAAACAGTTTTTGACAAGAAACAAAAAGGTGGTTCACGTAAGCGCGATTGGCTAAGTCGGGCTGGGCATATACACCAAAGTTGCGTCGACCTTAGAAAAGTTGAGTGCGGGAATTGAATAGTGTCGGACGAGAATGAGTTAGACTTGATTGAGTAAATAGGATGACTATCGATAGGGATGCTATCAAACGGCGATATCCTCGGTGCGATATAGATGAGCATGCTTGGAATTCGAAGAATAGTTCGAATGGAAAATTTAAAGAAGTCGATTGTGAATCAAATGATAGTTTTGAGGATTTGTTAAATGACTTCATCCCTGAGTGGTGTATGCGATAGCCTCAGGGATGTCGATCGATCGATTGAGGATTCGGGGTATCGATGAGTCTATCAGGAAGCATCGTACATATGCAAAGCCTTAGATTGAGTGAGTTGTTGTCATAAAGTTTGATAAGTGGATTCGAACAACCTAGAATTTAAGTGCACAGAACGTGCATGGGATTGAGGATTACGCAAGTATGAAACACGAAAATGATTGTGTAGGTAAAATCAAATCGAGAAAAAGTTAAGGTATAACGAACGGATGACTTATTCGAGGAAATCAAAACGGATCGTATACGAAAAGTTAGCACGACGAGAAGATATCGTGCATGAAAAGTTGAATTTCGAAGATACACAATGACTCTAAGGATTGGATTGAATGTTACTCGACGATTGAGTTAGCAAGGAATGTTGCTAATTGAGGAAATACGTTGGTCGATGACTTAAGATGGACGGATGAACGATACGTGAGTTTGGTTTGAGGAAATTGATATTCTGAATGAATCGAGGGATAATAATCGAACTTAAAAATTATCCAGGACGATGGCATCATTCGCACGACTCGAAATTGGTTACAAAAGAAGATCGTCAGGTTACGCATATCGTCGATGGTATTGAGGCGTATCAAAGATCGATATGCGATAACTCGGGGGTACTCTGACTCGGCGAATGACGATCGTGCAAGTGTTATTGTTCGGTTGGATGCTATGCTTTAGATTTTGATTGAGATGATTGTTGGATGAAAATGATCGTGTCTTAATGGTTACGCGGATAGCCACAACGTCGACGATCTTGTCTTGCGCGAGCGCAACTCTAGCCTCGCACATGCGTTGCGTCGGATTTGGGGCGATCGTTCCGCGTAAGCGTTGACATGGTGATTCATGTCGCAGGAATGATCGAACTCGAAAAATCAGGACGCGGCAACTTTGATTGTCTCAACTTGTTGGCTTGATGCGAAGGAAAATTCGAGGATGTTTGGACTTGCGACTGATGAATGAAAGAAACTTGAGGATTGAGTAGGTCCAATCCGCGCATCGAGAATGAATTAGTCTAGATGCAAAATAAGAGTTACGTCCCGATGAGGATAATTATCCCGCGGGAGCGTGCATGGTGATTCATGCCCACCGTGGATAATCTGACTCGCGTGAGATTGGGGCGCAACATATTGTTAAGTTAGACGACCTCATGATCGAATACGTGAATTAGAATAGATGACTTAGGAAATGTGGAATATAAATTATGGATTAGCGATGAATTGTGTCGTAGCGTGCTTGAATTGAGAAAGATTGATAGGCGATCAATGTCGAACGTGTTCGAAGAGACAGACTATGCGAAGATGGTTTGTTGAACAGGGGATATTGATATGTCGTGGAATTGGTTGAACGTAAATTATCGTAGGATGGCTTTGCTGAACGACTCGGACCCCGTACGACAAATGTTGGGATGTGTGTAGGCAATCTATGCTCGAAGTTTAGAAATCGGAGTGATGCGAGCTTGGGTAGAAAACCCCGTACTATCAACTTGGTTTGACCTTAGGATGGGGTCAGTGTTGATATCGTTGTTTGAGAACTATGATTCCAATACTGACGGAAAGACATAGCCTAGTAGTTAGGCAGATGTCCGAGTGCGAAGTGGTAGGATTTGTGGAGGCACCACTCGCGAGTATCGGTTGACATGCATGTATATCAAGGACGCTTGAATGCGTGCACGATCCGACTCGAGTGGTGATGGCGGGATTCGCTATCACGAGGTTTGGTTGAAATGCATGTATTTTAGGGACGCCTAAGATATGTGCACGATCCATACTAAGTGATACGTTGAATTCAAGTAAGATTTGAGAAACGAGGAAGTATCGAGGATTTTGAGATCGTAAGTTTTGAAGAAAGGATTGAGGGTAGCACGAGCGTGGCTCGGATTTGAGTAAGGCATAGGAGAATTGTGTGCGAGAGTTCTTGAATGTTGAGTAAAGTAATAAGTCGATAAGTGTACTCAGTTAGTTTCGAGGACGAAACTTTTTCTGAGTGGTGTATGATGTAGTGCCCCGTCCCACTCAGTCAATCGGAGGAATTGAAACGCCGACAGCGTTTGGCCTTAGCCTTGCAACGGCTACTCAGAGACATCACTCGGTCGAGGCGACCGCTCGCTCAGGTGGGGTAGTTTCGGTGAACTTGCCTCATCTTAGCCTTCACATAATAAATCGCATGTTTTCAACTTGCACAAGTAGGCTTAATAATAAAAGAGATAAATCCACATAGCTAAAGGGAGTAATCCCGACGGATCGAATTGAGATAGAATATGAAAAGGTCCAACGGTCAGCTTAGAGTTGGTGCACGGCGTGCTTTGAAAATCACACTCGATCCTTCGTCCCGTGGCTTGGAAGAAGGAAAGTTGGTTGAGTAGGCGAAGTATGAACGTAGCCTAAGTCATAGGCGTCGCCCGCATGAATGCTTCATAAAGCATGCACGCTTCCATGATGCAAGGTTTGGCATAGCCCTTGTTCGTCCCTTGAGTTAAGTTGTAGGCTTGGTGAAGTTAGGCAAAGTGTTGGCAGTCGACCTAAGTCATTCCAAGCACGGCCCTATGAGTCCTATAGCCGGATATAACCACATAGTCTCACGATCGTAAGGCCCATCATATAGAGTGTGACTTGGGCGGTGGTGTCACATAGAGTTTCAAGTTGGTTTGAGACACGATGGCACAGATTTAGTATTTTAAGGCACGGGCCACGGTTGAGTCATTGAGTTTGGAATGTGTTTCGATAGTTGTTCTTGAGTGAGTGAAATGATAGGGCAAGAAAGAAAGAATGCTCACGACTGGGTCGTTGAGGCAAGAAAGAAGAATGCTCGCGACTACGGGTCGTCGAGGCAAGACCTCAGATGTGAGATGTGTTGAACTTAGCCCTGAAAGAGATGGTAACACTAGAAGTAGCTTTGATTGTGTGAGACGTCAGTTTGAGTCGAGTCTTACATGGTCATTGGACAACTTGTACAAGGTAAAATAAATCTGTTTCTCCAACGGCGACCCCGACGGCCCAGGAGAACCATTGCGATGGAGACATTCGTAGCTGTGCTGGATGACCGCACGGGTTAGGCGGGAACTTGCAGCGGAGCTAGCTACTCGCGCTGGCAAGGAGCGTCCGTCTAATCAAAAGCTCAAAAGGAGTCCATTATAGGGCTGGGCCCTAGTGACTAGTTCATATAGATGAGTCGGCATGGACGGCGATCCGCGTGTATGCCTTTGGATTCAGTCGAGTATTGAGTGTAGTATATCAAGAAAGTTGAGTTGAATGTGTGTGTACAGTTGGAACACAAAATGTTGGGCCTAGGATTTGGCTGCAACGTAGGCGACGTACTTCGGCACGAGATGTGACGTCGAGTCTTATGTTGTCAGCATATAAGTTACATGGTTATGGTTGAGTTGGTTGAGTTTAAGTCAGGAAACCGCCGCAAGGCAATGTCGTTTGAGTGACACTAAGATTCACAAGTCTTGATTGGGTCAGTTGATGATCAAAGTAGCAAGGGCCGCGAGGCGGCGATATGGTTGAGTCGTACATAGTTGCGAGGCATGGCACAAAGGATGTGAAGCACGGTCACACAGAAATGGAGCCTCATCGCGTAGTTGCGTCTCTGATTATGGCCGTAAGGCAAATACGACTCGATAGGTTAATGTTGAATGTTGCAAGCACGGGATGGTCTAAAGACACAAAATAGCCAAGGCGTCGGTCCTAAAATAATCCTAAGGCAAGACTAGAAAGACAATTGATAAGAACTGACTATGTTGCACAAAGTAAATCAAACGTGTTGGGTTTGTATGGGTAGGCGAGGAGCTCATTCCACCAGTACAGTTGAGTACTGACACCCACATAGTTTACATGTGCAGGTACAGGTAGAAGCTCGTGGCACGGAGCTCGCTTGGATGCGTCGAGACACGGAGTTCCTTGGCGATTCGAAGCGTGCGGCCGCATGGAGCAAAGACTTATACATGACAGAATGTATGGACGTCACCTTCCGAAGCTTCCGCTGGCTCAAGACTTGTAATTGAGAGATAAGAGAGAGCTGAGTGACTTGTAATGTGAGATGAGAGCTTGAGAGACTTGTAATCTTGGCCTTGCGTCCATTGTAATTTTTGTTTCAATATCAATAAAGAGCTTCTTTTGAATAACTTGTGTTTGGTTCTACTTTTCGCTGCTATTATTCAATGTCTCTGCATGGGACTTCTGTGCGACGACCCCGTCGCAGCCGCTGAAATCGGCCGTTATGGAACTCGCCTTGCACGAGCGCAATCTAGGCTCGTGCGGCATCATGCCTTAGCGAGGACGATCGCTCCTACGGGAGCGGGGCGTGACAGGTGGAGGTGGCCGAGAAGATGAACCTTGTGTATGATGAGAAGATTGACCCCGTCCACCACTTCTTCTGCCACCACAGGCCAATTCCTCAGTGTCTGGTCTTTCTGGCACTTCTGTTCCAAGACCAATAGTAGTTGAGAGATGAAGCTAGTGAACCTTGTGACTAGAGCACCGAAAGTTTGCCTGTAGGATGGTCTTCTTTGAGTGACTTAAGAGCCTTGAACAAGAACTTGACTATCTCATTAATTCAGAGCCTCAAATGTCTATTTACACAAACTATTTCTTGATTTAGCCATGGATCTTAGTTGGAGGAGAAAGAAGAAGATAATATGAAGGAAGACCGAATTGAGAGTCTGGTCGAGACCCGTGTAGTGCATCCTTATCATGTCAGCTAGGTCCATGCCAAAAATCACTTTTAACTTAAGTAAACAAAAACCAGGTTGGGTGCATGAAAGTAAGTAGTACCCTTCTTTTCGAGTAAGGTAAATCTAAATTGCATGAAAATAAGACATATATCTAACTTGTCAAATTTTCATGTGGGATTCCAATTTCTTAAGTTAAAGTGACCACACCATATATCATATCTTTAAATTAGAAGAAGAAAATGAATTTTTTTTATCAATAGCAAAGAACCAACACTTTCTTACCCATGTTACGGGTGGCTCAGAATACTACCCGAAATTCATTATTTCATAGATAACTGGCAATTTCTGAGTTCTGTTCATAAGTGCAGTATATGTTCTCATAAAATGTAGTATTTGCTGGAAATTAAGAACATAACAAGATGCACCCACATAATGTAATATGTAAATGCTAAGACAAATAAGTTTACAATAGAAAATTGGCTTGTGGCCTCTTCATTTCTGAGGGTTGGGGGGTTGGACATCCTCACTATACCAGTGGTTTATTCCATGCCTAGTAGAACTTAAGTTCTTATCTTGCCACCCCTCATTCACTTGTAAGAATGTTTTTGGTGTAGCTTTGGTTGGTAAGAATCTACTAAACTACTAAACTATACTATACTTGGCTTATTGCCACGACCAGTACAAGTCTGAAATATGTCAATAGATTTTATAGCGTCAATAAGATTAGTGATGGATACTTGGTTTAGTGTTAGGCCAGTCTACCATTCACAATAATGGAGAATGTATGTGGTAGTATTGATGCACTCCCAATGATGAAAGAATCCCTAACACTAAACCAAGCACATCAGTTTCACTCATAATAATGGAGAATGTGGTAGTATTGATGCACTCCCAATGGTAGTATAATCATCATAAGATTTTTCAAGCTCCATTGACTTAGAACATTCTAGACATCAGTTTCGCGGCAAGTATGCATCAGCCATCTGGATTAAGAAAATTTGGAAAAAAATTATGATGGAATTTTTTTTTTTTTTTACCTAAATTTGGCGAGGCATCATGCATTAGGGTTTGGGTATAGCTACAATCGAACCCAAAGCCTGATATGAAACTTGAAATATATATAGTAGCTATCATGTTTATCACATATCTTTGAATGAAATATTACACTATTCTCGCTGCTCATGTCGAGTCCAAGTCCGAAGAATGTCAAATATAGGGATACTAGGTTTAGTGTTAAGGTCTACCATCACTAGCAGATCCAGGATTATAATTCACTGGGGGCACAATTATAAAAGGGTTCGGAGACGACGCCTTAAAATTTTTTTTTTAGAGTATAATAATATGTTAAAAATAAAAATTCACTGGGGGCAGTCCCTCCCAAGTGGATCCGCCACTGTCTACCATTCATAAGATTTGAAGAATGTGGCAGTATTGATGTTATATGCACATAATCTACATAGCATCATATGAGATGGAAGCTCTGTTGACTTACAAATAAAAGAGCATTCTATGCATCAGTTTCAGGAAAAGTATGCATCTAGTTACACACAGGGGCGGATCAAGAAATATATACTGGAATGGGCTAGAGTGGGTTCGGGTGGACTAAAAACATAAATCAAAAGTAAAAAAAAAAACCTATGAAAAAAAAAGAAAGAAAAAAAAGAATGCAATGGGGTGGAGCCCACCCCCTCCTATGCTTGGGTCCGCCCCTACACGAGGGTGCCACCTCATCAAAATCCACTCCATCTCACTACCTAGCATCAATAGAATCAGGATACTAGGTTTAGAGTTAGGGTCTACCATTAACATCAATGGAGGGTGTGGCAGTATTAAAGCACATCCTCTTCATGGCATCGATCATGCTTCTCTCAACAACTTGGGGGTATTCAAAGGAAGAACCAAAACCATCTTTAGCTCTGTTAATCCGAAAACTATGGGACAATGATACAAAATTTTAGGAAAAAACAGAAAATAATATGAATTATATAGCCTAAAATGTTTCATCAATTGGGATGTTTTGATGTATTACATATCAACATTACTTGCCCGTGCGAAGCAAATTTGTCATGTGTGTCTTTGTAGTTCTATGTTTTAAAATGATGGGAGTTGAGGACGGTGGGTCTGAAAAGCATATACAATATATCGTACAAAAAGTTCGGCACCTAACTCCGGCCTCCGGGCATCTCAAAAAAAAAAATTGTATATTTTTCTCTGAAAATCTCTCTATCGCACTCCATGGTCACTGATCTTTTCTAAATTATATAAAGTGATCTTGGTCTTTCTAGTGATTCAGAGACCTGGGTTTGGCTTTTGGGTGGGTGCTGACTACTGAGTGGGGAGCCTGACATAGACAAGTAGTATATATATAGTCTTCAAAACAAAGGTTCACTAAAATATTTCTAATAGTGTAAACTTTGGACCTCCTATTTGTTGATAGTAGTCAATACACTTGGTAGAGAAATAAAAATTGGATTATTATTATGTATAAGGGTATCAGGTTTAGAATCTAATTAGACTTTGGGTACTTGGTTTGGTTTATCCGTTTTAGACTTTGGATACTCGAACATTTTTAATGACACATTAGTGACGAACATTCGTCATTAAAGGACTCATTTCGTCACTGAAAATCCGTCACTAAAATATGTTACTAAAATTTGAGTACCCAAAGTCTAAAACGGATAAACTCAGTACCCAAAGTTTAATTAGGTCTAAATCTGGTACCCACGAAACAATCCAATAAAAACTAGACCTTTCCTCATGTCTGCTGATAGTAGTTAATACACTTTGGCCCCAAAGTCTAAAACGGATAAACTCAGTACCCAAAGTCTAATTAGGTCTAAACCTGGTATCCACAAAATAATCCAATAAAAAGTCTAATTAGGTCTAAACCTGGTACCCACAAAACAATCCAATAAAAACTAGACCTTTCCTCATGTTTGCTGATAGTAGTCAATACACTTTGGTCCCAAAGTCTAAAACGGATAAACTCAGTACCCAAAGTCTAATTAATCTAAACCTGGTACCTTATACAAAATAATCCAATAAAAAATAGGCTTTTCCTCATGTCTGCTGATAGTAGGCAATACACTTTGGACCTCCTATCAGTTGATGTTAGATCAAATATATAGATATCTAATTAAATATAGAAAACATCATGAACCTTTTCAGCCCTACACGTATCAGAGATCTTTAGGCTTTTTCCTGATAAGTGTGGTCCTCTCCATGCCATCATGATAGATCCAGTACCTAAAGCTTGTTAACCATGCTAGCAAGTGGAAGTAGAGTTCAATATTAATGAACTCATCATATCTAGGGGTGAGCATCGGTTCGGTTCGGTTCAAACCGAACCGAATATGTGAAAACCGAAATAACCGTAAACCGTATTTCTCAAAACCGAAAACCGAACCGTTTTTATAAAAATCGAACAAAACCGAACCGAATTAATTCGGTTTGATTTTCGGTCGGTTCGGTTTCATGGACCAATGTGCATGGCCTTCAAGTTTTTAGCAAAATGAGCCTATTTAAATAATTTTTTTAAAAAAATAGATGACAATATTGTATTTATGAATTGTTATATTACATAGAGTGAAAGATATTAGTATATATAGATTGAGGGTAGATAGAGAGAGTGTTCAAAGAAGCACCGACATAGAATAGGAGAAGAGATTGCGCTCAGTTAGGGATTAATAAACATTAGTATATGTATATTGTGGGTAGTTTGATAAATTACTAAATCTAAATCGGTTTTAGGTTCGGTTTTTCGGATGAAGAACCGAAAACCGAACCGTTATTTCAAATTTTCAAAATTTTAAACCGTAAACCGAACCGATAACCGAAAAACCGAACCGTTTGTCATATTTCGATTCGGTTCAGTTCGGTTTTCGGTTTTCAACCGTTATATGCTCTCCCCTAATCATATCATGCTTAGGATTTTGTGACCAAAGTGAACTTGAATGCTAATTGTTGGCTATAGCTACTAGTCGACGTCTCTTGAGAGTTAGTTTCCCTTATTATAGCATAGAGTCTAGTTCATCCCGTTTATATTTCTGGATCCGTTCCTGAGTGTGCAATGATTCAAAGTGATGAAATCCAAAAGAAATGGTTTAGTTTTTAACTGATGTGAAGAAATGTTGATATACAAGCGTTAGTACTCTACTAGAGTTTTGCAATATCTAGCTTGGGCGGGATACATATAAATAAACAAGATGGTCTGTGGTGAGGATATATAGCTTCAGTCATATATAACTACAAATATTAAATGATATTTTTCACTTGTGGGTAATCCCAATCACATTATTCAATGATCCAACAATAACACAGATGAAGAATCAAATATGCGTACCTCTCTTTTCTTAGTTGTGAACAAGGGTGGATAACATGGGCTAAACATGTTGGATATGTAAACCAAAATTTGTCATACATGGATGTATCTAGAATGTCAAATTCATTAGGAAGAGTCAAAGTTCATTGTTGCATGCATGAATGAATCTAGAAAACCTAAGAGTCATGTTCATTGTAGTTAATGCATCTTGATGTATCTTGAGTCCTATAAATAGCTATTTAAGCAAATGGTTGATGAGTGAAAAAAAAAATCAAGCAAGAAAACAAAGTTGTTTATTCAGTCCACTAAATCAAATATCCTCTTTTGTGATATCACCCTCTTTGTATCCTACAAAGTGGTATAAGAGCTTGGACCTTATAGCATCAGGAATGTGTGCATAGGCAATGCTCCCAAAGATTCTTAAGTGTTGAACACTTGGCTTTACTCCGTACCATGCTTCATGAGGTGTGATATTCTGTAAACTCTTCGTAGGTGTTCTGTTTATCAAGTAAACAACACACGAAACAGCTTCTGCCCATAGAGCTTTGTCCACCTTCTTTCTACTGAGCATGCATCTCACTATGTCCATAATGGTGCGATTCTTTCTTTCACAAACACTATTTTGTTGTGGTGTATATCTGGCAGTTAGTTGATGCTTTATTCCATGATCTCTACAAAATTTTTCAAATTCATTTGAAATACATTCACCACCACGATCAGTTCTCAAAGTTTGTATATGAAGACCAGAAAAATTTTCAACTTCAACTTTGAAATCTTTAAAGGCTTGAAAAGCATCAGATTTTTCTTTGAGAAAATAAGTCCATACTTTTCTTGAGTAATCATCAATGAAGGAGATGAAATATCGATTACCTCCATGAGATGTAACTTGCATTGGTCCACATAAGTCTGAGTGAACAAGTTGAAGTAGTTTCTTGGCTCGACAAGTGGATTGCAACGGAAATGTAGACCAGGTCGTGGTCATCAAAGAGGAAGAGGTGTCATGGCTACTTTGAATGCTATCATTGCCACAAACCAGGCCACACTATCAATGAATGCTGGAAAAAAGAAGCAGACTACATAGAAGTCTTTGCACCTGTTTCAAGAATTGAAAATGTTAGACTAATGATTTCTCTTGCAGCTCAAAACAGTTAGAAAATATTCCAAATGGATGTGAAGTCGGCATTCTTAAATGGCATCCTTGAAGAAGAGGTTTATCTTGAGCAACCTCTTGGTTTTGTGAAGAAAGAAGAAGAAGACAAAGTCTACAAATTGAAGAAAGCATTATATGGCCTTAAACAATCTCCAAGGACTTGGTACAATCGTATCAACTTATATTTTGAGAAGCATGGATTTCAGAAGTGTCCATATGAGCACACTCTTTACACAAAAGAAAGATCAGATGGAAGCTTTATTATAGTAAGTCTTTATGTTGATGATCTTATTTTCACAGAAAATAATATGGAAATGCTGAAGGAATTCAAGCTTTCCATGATGAAAGAATTTGAAATGACTGATTTGTGAGAACTATACCATTTCCTTGGTATTGAGGCTCATAAATACAAGAAAGGTATCTTCATTTCACAAGAAAGTTATGCAAAAGAAATCTTGAAGAAGTTTAAGATGGAGAATGCAAATCCAGTCTCCTCTCCATGCCTAGCAGGAATAAAATTAAGTAAAGATGGTGAAGGCAAGCTTGTTAATTCCACTATATTTCGAAGTTTAGTTGGAAATTTGATGTACTTGACTGCCACAAGACCAGATATTGTGTATGCAGTAAGTCCGATAAGTCGATTCATGGAGAAGCCTTATTTAATCATTGGGAAACGACCAAAAGAATATTACGGTACGTCAAGGGAACTGTTGACTATGGCATTTTCTATCAAGCTAATGTTCCTGTCAAACTTGTCGGTTATACTGACAGTAATTTGGGAGGAAGTATTGATGATTTTCGGAGTACTTCTGGTTATGTCTTCAACCTTGGCAGCGGAGCAATTTCATGTAGTTCAAAGAAGCAGCCAATTGTGGCACTTTCTACCACAGAAGCGGAGTATATTGCTGCATCTTCTACAGCTTGCCAAAGTATTTGACTGAAAGGTGTTCTAGAAAGCATAAAGTTCAAGCAAGAAGTACCAACAACAATTTGTTGTGACAACAAATCTGCTATCTCTGTCTCAAAGGATCCAGTACTACATGGAAGGACAAAACACATTCGCATGCGATTTCACTTCCTAAGGGAGCTTGTTCATGAAGGAGAAATTAACATCGAATATTGCAGAACTGAAGAACAACTTGCAGATGTGTTTACAAAATCTCTAGGAGGACAAGCCTTCAAGAAAAATATCGACGCTTTAGGAGTCAAAAGCAAATTTGGTTTACGGGAGGCATTGTTGGATATGTAAACCAAAATTTGTCATGCATAGATGTATCTAGAATGTCAAATTCATTAGGAAGAGTCAAAGTTCATTGTTGCATGAATGAATGAATCTAGAAAACCTAAGAGTCATGTTCATTGTAGTTAATGCATCTTGAGTCCTATAAATAGCTATGTAAGCAAATGGTTGATGATTGAAAAAAAATCAAGCAAGAAAACAAAGTTGTTTATTCAGTCCACTAAATCAAATATCCTCTTTTGTGATATCAACCTCTTTGTATCCTATAAAACATAGGTCATTTTACACCGGACACGGGGACACGGGAATACGAGAACAATTTTTGAGTTAGGGTTGGAGAATATTGTTGGATATTTCTTCAATTTTCTTTATTTAAAATTTGCATACAAAATAAATTACGTAAATGTTACCGGCCTCCGGGGAAGTCGCGCACGTAGCACTGTCCTAAGAGTTAGTCCGGGTCTATGTGCAGACTGGATCCGAACGTTCCTAGTGGTAAAATCCCCGCTCCACCGGAATCTCTTTACCGCATATGACTTGGAGAGAGTGACCTCGACTTAGCTCTGTCCAGAGCAACAACGAAGAACGGAAAGCTCGGATCAGAAAAGACGAGATTAGAGAAGAGAGTATTCGTAAAGAAATTTTGGTGTTTTTCGAAGTATTGAGATAGGCCTCAATATATAGGCTTTTCTCCAACGGCCATGGAGTAATGGAGATTGAAAACAATTTAATCCAGCCAATAAAGAATTAAACGTTACAAATAATTCAAATAAAAAAACATGTGATACAATGTATCTGGACAGGATTTAAGATGTCAAACGTTACCAATTTATTGGGTTTATAACGGTCAAAATAAATGAGAAGGAGCCTTGAATCTCTAAGTGAAAATTAGACTTGAGCTTTTGCTCAAAATATCATATGTTGCCAACAATCCCCCCCCCCCCAAAAAAAAGGTCAAGTTCCAAGGTACTAGAAGGAAAGAAACAAGAGATGAGAAGAGTAAGAGAATTTCTGGACAGTTGTATACTATGCATAAGTGAGATAGACTACGACCTTGAATCTCACGTAGTGACTATTGTCTTTGTCTGAAGAAGAGTTTGATGGACTACGCCTTGAATCAGTCTTCTTGAACCAAACTCAGAAAATATCACACATAGTACGCTAGAGGTACTTGGGCCTATCGGGTGGCGCGTTTGATTGGCCATGCACACTTTTACACATTCATGAGAGTTGTCTAGGATCGTCCTATCCTATAGTCACGGCCCTCACTACCTCTCATATAGGTAAGTCCTCAAGGGTTGGTGATAGGAATCAACCCTACATATTATGCTTGGACTTATGAAGAGTTTAAACTCACCCTATCTATATCACATAAGGATCACTGTCACCATAGGGATGGGGCATCAATGTACACATGTACAGCCTCTTGGACTTTTATTTTAAAGAGAATTTAATCTCAGGGCCAGTGTTCCATAATATTCACCTAGTCCAGCTTGTTCCTACCCATTGAATCGGCTTCTTGGGATCTCCAGTCAGACTCGGTTGGGTTTTCACTGCTGGTGACTATATTATGGGCTTAACCCCATCCCTCTCAATGATTCTAGGATCAATGTCCTAGATAGACCCTTCGCCAAGTGGTCTGCAAGGTTCTTCTCTGACTTTATATAGTCAAGAACCACATATTTTTCTAGGATCTTTATTGACTTGGAGCACAGCTGCAGGTGCCTGTTCATCTTAGCATTCACAGAATCATGCTTTAGTAGTTCAATAACAGATTTATTATCAAAGTTTATAAAAATTGCAGGAACATGATGAACATAAACATGTATATGCATAATAAGATTTCTAAGCCATTCGGCTTCTGTACAGGTAGTGTCTAAAGCTATCATTTCAGAGTCAATTGTACTCCTAGTAATGATAGTTTGTTTCACGATCTCTAGGAGATTGCATCTCCTGCTAGGGTAAAAATATATCCAGTAGTGGATTTTACATCATGTGAATCAGTTACCCAAATTTGTATCGGAGTAACCTTATATGATATCAGGGTGTCCAGTATAATAAAGTTTATAATCTAGAGTACCCTTAAGATATCTAAATTCTCTGTCCAATGTAGTCCAATGTGACTGATTTGGGTTACTAGTATATCTACTTAGTCTCTCAATTGCAAAAGCAATATCATGTCTGGTCCTATTAGTTATGTACATAAGGGACCCTATTATTTGTGAATATCTATGTTGTTCTATAGGTGATCCTTCAATCTTTTTTAGAACAACATTACTGTCATAAGAAGTAAGGGCAGGTTTTTTGTCAAAATACTCAAACTTTCTTAGCATTTTCTCAATTGAATGTGCTAAGGATAGAGTATAGCCCTCTTTGCTTTTGCATACTTGCATTCCTAGGATAAGGTTTGCTTCACCAAGGTTTTTCATGTCAAACTGGTTAGATAAATAATTTTTAGTGTTATTTATCAATTCCAGTGAAGATCCTAAAATAAGGATATCATCAACATACAAGCATAAGATGACACAACTTCCATTTGTATTTTTAGAATACAAACATTTGTCATATTTATTTGGCACAAAATTAAATTCTATAATGACTTTGTCAAATTTGATGTTCCATTGTTTGGGAGCTTGCTTTAGGCCATAAAGAGATTTTATTAATCTACAAACCTTATTTTTTTGGCCTTTAGCAATAAAACATTCAGGTTGCTCCATATATATCTTTTTCTCTAAATCTCCATTTAGAAATGCTGTCTTTACATCCGTATATGGATCAGCAATTCATGAATGGAAGCTAGAGCTAGGAGGTTTCTGATAGAAGTGATCCTAGCTACATGAGAGTAGATATCAAAATAATAGTCCATTTTTCTGGGTAAATCTTTTAGCTACTAATCTAGCCTTATATTTTTCTATGGTACCATCGGCTCTAAGTTTCTTTTTAAAAATCCACTTACAACCTATGGGTTTACTACCTAAAGGTAGGTCTGCTAGAAACCAAGTACTATTCTCCACAATGGAGTTGTACTCATTGTTAATAGCTTCTTTCTAGAAAGGGGCATCAGGAGAGGATATGGCTTCTTCATAAGTTGAGGGATCACCCTCTATCAAAAATGTGAAGAATCTTTCTCCTAAATTTTTTTCAATCCTTTCTCTTTTACTCCTTCTAGGTTCTATAATTTGTTAAGGTTGAGAAATAGATAATTGATCATAAGAACTTGTAGATGGAGTAAGAGAAGGGTTGGAGAAATATGAAGAGGTTCGATCCTTGAAGAGAAATATATTCTTAAAGAAAACTGTATCTCTAGCTTCTATAATTGTATTATTAGAGATTTTGTTTACTTCAGAATGAGTTACTAAAAATCTATTGGCATTACTATCTAGGACATATCCTATGAACACAACATCAACAGTCTTAGGTCCTATCTTTCTCTTTTTGGGTTCAGAAATCCCTACCTTATCTAGGCATCCCCAAACTTTGAGATAATTGATCCTAGGGGTTCGGCCTTTCCATAATTCATATGGTGTCTTATCATTGGTCTTACTGGGTATCCTATTAAGGATAGCAGACTGACAAAAGGGCTTCTCCCCAAAGATTATCAGGGGCACCTAAGCTGAGAAGCATGGCATTTACCATGTCTAACAGAGTGCGATTCTTTCTCTCAGCAACTCCGTTGGACTGTGATGAGTAAGGAACAGTTATCTCATGTATAATTCCATGTCCTTCACAAAAGTTAGTCATTTCATTTGAGGTATACTCTCCACCATGATCTGATCTAAGAATCTTAATCTTTCTATCTAACTGGTTCTCAGCTTCATATTTATAGACCTTGAATCTATCTAGAACTTCATCCTTGGTCATAAGAAGGTAGGTGTAACAATACTTTGAATGGTCATCTATAAAAGTAACAAAGTATTTCCTACCGCATCAGGTCAAAATTCTATTGGAATCACAAACGTCACTATATATGGATAGTTCTAGGAGTTCGGAATACCTATGGACATATTTGAAAGGTAATATAGTGTGTTTGGCTTGAACACAGATCTCACATTTGTGTTCATCGTCTATAGGAATCTTAGGGATAAGGTCTAAGTTTATCATCCTTTTAATATATCCTAAATTTACATGACCTAATCTGCCATGCCAAACATTTGAAGATTCAATATTAGAAACAACCAAAGAAGGATTTGAAATTGTATTAATAGTGCTTAAAATAAAGAGTCCATCTTTTACAAATTCTTTTCCCACAAAAAGTTCATTCTAAGAAAAACCTACTTTATTAGCTTCCATTACAATCTTATATCCTGAGACTATAAGTAGAGATCCACTAACTAGGTTTCTCCTAACTGATGGCACATGAAGCACATCATAGAGAGGTAGAATTTTTTTTCGATGTCATCTTTAGGTCTATTCTTCCTCTTCCTACAATCTGTGCCGTTGAGCCATCTCCTAGGGTCACACCTCCTCCACCCGATTCCTGATAGTTTGAAAAACTAAAGCGATCAAAAGAAACATAAACATTTGCTCCAGAATCCAACCACCAATCATCAGAATGGTAAGAAATGTTTATTATAGGTTGATAGCTGACAGACCTGAAGGTGCTAGAAGACATATTCAAAGTCATGTTAGCCTCTGGTTTGTTAGAGCCTTTCCTTTTGAAGGAGGTCTCCTTGGTGATTAGGCTTGGATTTGTCATGGATTTCTTTCGGGTTTACCTTAGCTATGAAATCAGATCTAACTATGGATTTTAACCTAATATGTTTTCTGTTCTAAGTCTCTTTGGAACTTGAGAATATGATTCCAAAAAGCTACAGAAATTAATTTACTCAATAAAGATGGTTTAAGCTAAAAATAACAATTCAAATGATTTTAGTAATTCACCTTTAAAATTTTAGTTTTTCAAGTTTTGATTAGATTGGGATTAGCTGTAGGGGCCGGATCCTAGCAAATGGATGTTCACTAGGAACACTTAAGTACCAGTTGCTTAGACGATTTATCGCCTTGCTGACAGAAGGGCCATTTCATCTTTTTTCCAAACAAATCTCTACTTTAGAACTTTAAAATTAAGGGAATTTTACTAAATCAATTAATTGTTTACTTTAGCCTAAATTTGAATATTGATTAAAGGAAACTAGGATTGACAAAAGAGATACTAATATAATCTTTCTTATGGAAGGTGTCAATTCCTAGAAATAGTCTAACAAATTAAGGTTTGTTAAACAACGAGATACTTAAAAACAAGATAACAATTATATAAGAGCAATTGTCTAATAATAATTTAATGAATAAGAAATAATATTTGTTAATAGTGGCGACTAATTAAACATAAAGAATTGTGAAAAATATTCACAGTAGAAAGAAATTGTTGCCAATTTATTAAGAATGAATAAAGTTTTGCTAAATAATATTTATTGCTACAGTAGGCAAGAAAGTGACCACTATATAACAATAAGAATATTGAGTAAATTTAACAAAATTGTAACAACTTAACAGTATCTTGTGAATAGAATTGTGACAAGAATGAAAATAGTGAACAGAATATGTGCCAACAAAACTTTTGGTAACAATTGATAATTTTCTAACAAATGATTGAAGACAATGGCTTTTCTAATCTTAACATAGAGAAATTGACAGTAGCTTTTCTAACAAATGTGAAGAGTAGATAAATTTGGTAATAGTAGAAAAATTGAATGTGTTAACGTTTTAAATTAGCCTCGATTTTTTTTTTTGTTTACAGTAGCAGTAGAAATAGTTATTTCTTTGGACATAATAATTATTTCTTAACAGATAAGACAATAGTCAATAGTCAAATTATTACGTAACAAACTATAAGAACGTTTTCTGCAGTATACAAATTACTACGTAGCAAATTATTGGTAAGACAGTAGGCAAACAGATTTTGTTGTTACTGTAGAAGATTATTTGCTACGTTGAAAGTTAGGCAGGGCCGGCCCTGAGTTTATGGGGGCCCTGGACAAATTTTCAAAATATGGCCCATATAAATAGGTCCATATATAATAATAAAAATCCTGAAATAAAGGTAAATAAAAAAAATTTTACAACCAAGGATTGAACCTAGGACCTCTAGTATGCAAGTATAACCTAATAACCACTACACCACAACTATTTTGTGTTAAAAGAGAATCATGTTACATATTTGTTCTATTTTAGGTACAAGATTATTAATATATGTATGTAAAAATAAATTTTTTGGGCCCCCAAATTTCTTGGGGCCCTGGGCGGTCGCCCTGGCTGCCCTGGGCCAGGGCCAGGGCCGGCCCTGAAGTTAGGAAGCAAATAGTTTGTTTGTTTGCAAATTTTATAAAAGCAATGTTAACTCTCACTTTTACAAAAAAATGGAACAATTTGTAACTAGCTAAGACTATTTTATGTTCTGGTCAGTAAGTGCCTTTATGTTCGATTTGTAAATAGCTAATACAATTTGTAAATAGCTAAGACTACTTTATGCTCGAGTGGCACAAAGCAACAGGTTAATGTTCTGGGCAGTGAAGGGCAGATCACGAATAATTGTGTGTTAAAAATCCATCCAGTAGCAAGAGTTTAATTTTCTTGCTATGTTAACAGTAAGAAACAGCAAGTAATATTTTTTAACAGTAACGTACTTAGAAATATGTTAACAGTAAAAAGACTTAACTCTTAGATTGTTGGATATTTTTTCAATTTTTTTCACTTAAAATCTGCATGTAAAATAAATTACGTAAATGTTACCGGCCTCCGGAGAAGTCGCACACGTAACACTGTCCTAAAAGTTAGTCCGGGTCTATGTGCAAACTAGATCCAAATGCTTCTAGTGGTAAAATTCCCGCTCCACCGGAATCTCTTTGCCGCACATGACTTGGAGAGAGTGACCCCGACTTAGCTCTGCCCAGAGCAATGAAGAAAGGAAAGCTCGGATCGGAAAAGACGAGATTAGAGAAGAGAGTATTCGTAAAGGAATTTTGGTGTTTTTCGAAGTATTGAGATAGGCCTCAATATATAGGCTTTTCTCCAACGGTCATGGAGTAATGGAGATTGAAAGCAATTTAATCCAGCCAATAAAAAATTAAACGTTACAAATAATTCAAATAAAAAATATGTGATACAATGTATCTGGACATGATTTAAGATGTCAAACGTTACCAATTTATTGGGTTTATAACGGTCAAAAATAAATGAGGAGGAGCCTTGAATCTCTAAGTGAAAATTGGACTTGAGCTTTTGCTCAAAACATCATATGTTGCCAACATATACTAGAGAGAGAGAGAGAGAGAGGAGGAGGAGGAGGGCATTCGGAGAGGGCACACAAGGCTTCTGGTTAGGGACTTCGAGGAGATCGAGGAGACTTATCCGGTCGGAGACTTCGAGGATGATATCGAGTAGGGATTCCTGAGGCGTGAGGCATGCAGAACTAGTGGCGTGGGGTTGGCCGGAGAAGAAACGGAGTTGGAGGGCAGATAGGAGAGGAGAACAAGTTTTCATTTTGGGGGGGAGGGGCGGGGGTGGTTAGGGGGGTAATGAGATGAAAAAAATTTGAATGAAGAAAAATTAGACGACTATGGTAGATCTTAAATTTTGCCCTAAGCGACTCCCTTTCCCTTCGCTATACTACATGCAAGCGACATGAGGGTCGTTGCCACTTAGTCGCTCACCTTCTCCGGTTACCCGCATAATAGCGATGAGTTTGGCGGCATATCTGCGATACGCATGTAACTCATTTGGGATCTGCTGCTGGTAGGTCGCGTAGCTGTCGCTAGTCAGTGAGATTTTCTGTGTCGTCCTTCTTTTTTCGTCATTATTTTCCTCTATTGTTTTAGTGTTTGTCCTTAATGTGAAGGAATCACATAAGGGTTGGATTCAAACCTCGTTCTCTTGAACCCTCCAACAATTAGTTGCCACTTGAGACAAAGCACCACATTGTCATGTATTTATGGGATATTTAGTAATAGAGTCTCACATAATAGTTGATATTAGAGTTTAGGTCTCCAAATTGTCCAAGGTTAGTATTTGGGTCTCCAAATCACTGTTCACTAGCCTACGTGAATAGTTGATTAATAGAGACCCAAACACTAATGTTGAACAATTTGGAGAACCAAATCTTAATACTAACTGTTATTTGAGACACTATTACTAAATAACCCGTTCAGTTATCATGAAAGTTATATGAAATACACAAGAGGTTTGTCCCAACATACAAATACGTTTTGACTTGGATCAAACCCCAAAAACGTTTTATAGGGCTTCTTTCCCGTTTGAAAGTTACAAATTGGAGGGTTGAAGCAGCCAGTAAGTTGTGAATTCTTGCTTTGTTCATAGACTTGGACAGAAGTTTGAATATACTAACCAGTTAGGAAGGGTCGTAGTATATGTCTGCATTTGTTTCTAAATATGACACTCATTGAAGCCATCGAGTAAACACAAGAATTATATAACTGACATGAATGAACTATATGGAGAACTGATAACAAGTGGGGTTCTAATTTTTTTCTTTTAATTTTCTATTATTTCATAAACCAAAAAATAATAGTTTGTACTACCAAATTACGAACACATGATAATTATTGTATCCGTCAGTAAAGATTTTGGATTCCATTTGCAGTAAAAATTACATTCTGGAATTACTCATTCCTAAACAAGAATTATACAAGTTAGAAATATATAAGGGAGGTAAATATTTTACAGCATATGCATGTAGGCGTGTATCGGGCAAGCCGACCTGGGCCCAGTGTTGACCGAATTTGACCAGGTCTGACTTGAACCGGAGAGGAGCGCGCGGGCCGGGCCGGACCGGAAGTGGTTTGGGGGGTGTGTGTGTGTTGGGGAGTGGGGTGGGGGGGAGGGTTGAACCTGGACCCGAGCTCCATCGGGTGTGGGCCGGGCCGAACTGGCTGAGTCCGGGCAGGTTCAGGTTGAACCAGGCTACTAAAAAAAATACAAAAAAATTAAAATTTTAGGATTCAAAAAAATTCCAAAAAAAAAAATTTGAAATTTTATTAATGTCATTAAAATTAAAATCTTATATAACATTTTTTTAATAACTTACAAAAAATGAAAGTAAACATTTTAAATTCATAAAATTTGTAATAAAATTTACTAATCTTCCGTCCAGTTTATTGTTCAGCTCCTCAAGCTCCAGTAGGGTCGTCCATAGTAAGAGACTGAAAGTCCATCTCATTAATGTCGGTACCTTCATCTCTTAAGTGTTGAGATCGTTTTTAGGCATGAATCCAATTTATCTACGAAATAAAATCTATTGAAGAATCCTCTACTGATTCTACAGAGGAAGAGGATCTTTGTAAATCAATAGAACATCTTAAGATCAATATGATCACTATAAACAAAATGCATAATCAAATTAGGATCACACTCCTTAATGAAAATGCGATCATACCAAGGAAAGAAGGAATCTCTGCAGGAAATATCCTATATCTGAGTAAATCCGTCAGAATAAGGAGATATCATACAACAGAGATATTCTTAGATCTTAGAATATTTATACCAATTAGATATTATGGAGTTATACATAATGTTCCTTTACACGCTAATAAAAATATATTCATTACACAAGGTTTTATTGAACCTGTGTCTAGACATAATATATCAATAATAGTTAAAAATATATCTTTCGAAGATGGAGAATATCTTATTGAAAGAGGTGACCCTATTGGATTATTAGTTATTCATAAATATGAAGATCTCTCTATCGTCGAAGATACTCTTCCTAAAAGAAGCAGCTATCTAGATCCTCAACAAGGTTCTAGCATCTCAAGTAGGGAAGAACCTCAAGAGCAATACTATGAATTTCGAATATATATGAATACATTAACGTCAGAAGAAACGTCAAATTCTAGCCTCAACCAAAGTGAAGGTGAACAATTTAAAATTACTAATGATGACTTAGAAAAACTTAAGGAAGCTATTCCTCATTTCGACAAGAAAGAGGTATATAAACATGTCTCTTTCCAGTCCCAGTTTCTAAATAAACATACTTACGTATTCGAAAGAATGCAAGAAAATATTGAACTCAGAGGAGGAGAAGACTTTTCTTCTATCTGTCTCCTTGATAGAAAAAAAATTAAAAAAGAAATACACAAAGATGAGATATCTCCATATTGGGTTAATACAACTAAAAATAACAGGTCTATTTCACATAGGAATAGATACTCCCATACTAGTAGTCTGTGTGGATGAAAGAATCACTCAATAGTATTATTGGAGGAGCTAAATTGAATTTGGTAAATAGATTATTTGGAAGCAATATTCATCCAGACATCTCCATAAGTCTTGATGATCTGAATATTGAAAAAACATGTACTTTATTTATAAATCTACACGGAATAGAATTAATGCCATGATCAAAAGTTCTTGGAATGCAATGGGAACATTGTATGGCCTTGAATGATACACCAACATTCAAATCTATTACACCAAAACATTTGGTTAAACTCTTTGAGGTTTGAGTGGGTAAAACTATACAACCAAGATTAGTTAAATTAGAACATTTGAGATTAGATAACGAGATGCAATTATTCGTGCGATCTCTTAAGCCAAAACTTGAAGTACCAATTGAGTATTTCATTGCATCCTAAAATATGATTTCCACAGTAATTAGTGGAAGACATTCGTATACACAAGAAGGAGAATCGTCGTCTTCAAAACCTCCCAAATTAACTAGATCCAGTTCTATGGATCATTTAGGTGGTATAAGCCTACCTATTGATGAACTTACTCATCGATCTAGTATTAGTAGTTCACCTATGGAAGGAAAAACTAAACTATTATTAGATAATGTCAAGGCAAGAGAACGTAAAAAATTGGTTATTAAAACACCTTTACCCCAAATAAGGGAACATACTCCTGATCTTCCTCATGAGTAAAACTTGGTATAAAATGCATACAAATTATAATGCTAGTCAGATCCAAGAAGCTCATAAGATGATTTGCATTGTAAATAAATTTAAACGAATAATAAAAAAAAGAAACCAAAAAGTCCAATTGTATGAATTTGGTAATGAAGCATACAGATAATACCCTACGGGTCCTTAGAAGACATATAGACCAATACTACAATTTTGAAGACACTCCTATTAAGAAAAAAAATGAACATCATTGGTCAATTAGGAAAAAGAAATTGAACAAATTGACACAGAAATCACGAGTACCGCTTTGGATAAGCTAAGCTTAGAAATACAAGATTTAGAAAATTTGGATACCATTGATTGGGAAAAAATATCTCACTATCCAATTCCTGAATTGGAAGAACTTCTTCAAACCCCCTGATCAATGACACGAACTCTAGATTTCAAATCAAGAGCACAATTACATATTTATATACCCTTGACAATATGTATACCAGGTATACACGCCCTAGTAGATACATGGGCATAAGCAAGTTTACTACAATAATTGTTCATACATGAACATCTAAGCATTAAATTGGATAAACCTGGTAAACTCAATAATTTTATGGGTAGACAGATATTAGTCAATTACAAGGTAAAAGGACTTCCTGTCCAATTCTTAGACATACATGGGAATAATAAGGCATATCAATATAATTTTGTTCTTTTACCAAAAGAATTTGATAATAATTGTCTTATAAGTATGGATAATCTCCATCATTATGCACCATTCAATACACATTACTTTAATATTGATGGAATGTCGATACCTCACATTCCTTTTACTATCTCCATGGCAGATAAATATACGCCTACAGCACAACGTGGTGGAAAACCAATCACTCTTATCGATAAGAACAAAAAAAAACTGTATATATAACATCCCAGTAGATAATAACCTTCAAAAGGTTATCCATGGAATGCTAGAACCACTATATTCTGATAATCCATTAAAATGGTTTAATAAAGAGCTACTATAAAAATAGAGTTATCAGACATACATAAAGAATTCAAAGTGCGAGTAAATAGCATAATGGTCTCTCCTTCTGATAAGGAAGAATTTGCTAAATAGATTGACGAATTACTTCATCTGAAATTAATAGAAAGAGTTCTAGCACCCACTCGTCACCTGCTTTTCTAGTTAGAAATCATACAGAGATAAAACGAGGAAAGAGTAAAATGGTTATTAATTACAGAAAGCTTAATAGGTACATGCACAAAATTTGACGGGTATTTTATTCCTTCTGCTGAAAACTTGATAAAACAAATACACGGAGGAAAGTTTTACAGTAAGTTTGAGCCAAATCGGGTTTCTGGCAGATTAAACTCGCTGATAAAACGTGCATTAAGCTAACTGCCATCAGTTGTCCCTAGGAACACTTTGAATGATTAGTTATGTCATTTGGATTAAAAAATACACCACAAATATTCCAGAAGTGGATGAATTCAATATTTGGACACTAAGACTATGTGGTACTCTATATTGATGATATTCTTGTGTTCTTCAAAACTGCTGAAGAATATAAAGAGCATCTATTACAGGTGCTAAAAATTTTACTTGATAATGGAATCATCCTGAGTCCCAAGAAAATTAAATTATTCAAAATTGAAATTGATTTTTTAGGGAAAATAATAAAAAAATGGCCATATAGAGCTACAACAACACATTTATACAAAAATAGAAGATTTTCCTGAAGACTTTAAAACTTTAAAGGAACTTCAGAGTTGTTTGGGATTATTAAATTATGGTAGAAAGTTTATTCCTCATCTTTCTGCTCGAGTTAAAAAATTACAGGATAAGCTTGCTAACGAACAAGCAAAATACAAATAATCAACATGAGAGAAACCTCGTAAATGGGATACGAGTAAGATTTCCATTTCTCTCTCACCCAAAGAGAAAGAGGAGATTGCAAGAATTAAGATTCAGTTAAAGATCAAAAATCTTTTATTTTCCTCTCGATGATGAAAAACTTGTTCTGCAGACTGATGCTTCTGACAACTTCTAGACATGAGTATTAATCGCCAAACAAAAAAAATTGTGGCCTACACATCCGACAGATTCACGTAAATACAGATTAAATATACTACTTATGATAAAGAATTATTAGCAGTTAAATTGACCATTAAGAGCTTGATAATATATATTCTTTACAGAAATTTTATCATCAAAACAGATAATAAATCTGTTGCTCAATTTCTTAAAAAGAAAACCATCAATAATCCTGAAGAGAATCTCAAACGGATAGAATTGCTATGTATTTAGAAAATTATAATTATGAAGTTGTTTATATTCCTGGATATACTAACTTTCTTGCTGACACTCTTACCAGGTTATGATACTATGGATGATGATGAGTTTAATCGGCTGAAGAAAGTATACAAAGAAATGAAAATGCAGTAGGCCTTTTCTCCGGTTATTGGCCCCAAAAAGGCCACCAAGAGGGACGCTGCCAACACTGCAGCCTCCACCTCTGGAGCGTCCACGGTGAACAACCCAGCTCCATGGACTAACAGTCCGCAAATTCAAGCGAACAACCAAAATGTTCTGGCAAACAGCCAAACTCAGGGTCCAACCAGCCTACAAGGGACCACTATCTCTCAGGTCACAATGGCCGCCCAAAACGCTCCGAAAGGAAAAGCTTTTGAGGGACCAAGAAGACTAGTACCCCTCCAGAAGACCTTCGCCAGTACTATGGTAAAAAATTGGTACAATCAAGACCTTGAGAATAATGACAAGGGGTATTGGGATCTGTTCAATGGCTGCTACAGAGACATTCAGTCTGTCGACATCAAGGGAGCTAGATATTGGCTTTCTCAGATTGAAAAAAATTATTTAGCCGAGAGAAACAGGTCGACTCAGCTAAATAGAAAGTTATATGAACTGAGACAGAAGGCATCTCAGCTGATGGCATATAGTGCCACTTCTAGATCCCATGCCTTAGTTTCTAAAGAAAAAGATATCTTCTTAGGAAGCTCCACAGAGCACAAAGAATTGAAAGAGATTCTAAAACAAATTGACAGCAATGGTCTGGTAAATTTTAGAATGCTATACATACTTGATTTCTACTCTGCCATAAAACTCAAGAGCGAAAAACTCCAGAACATTGAGGCTGAAGATATGGTACAGAGGATGCTTACTATATACCAACCGCAACTCATGCATTGATGAGTTGCGTCTCTTACTCTTCTTTAAGCACTTAGATGAAACTGATATCACTAAGCTCTTCGAGGGAGAAGAACTCATATACAATAAAAATGTTTATATTCGCCTTGTATCTTGTTTCCAAGAGATTCTTAAATTAATTAATCAAATTAAAAAAGGATTGGTTCATGAAGTGTTCACTAACACTTCAGATATTGAATTATATGAGAAAACAATCCCAGAAATCTGTTGGGAAGCTGCTCTTTCTCATATAACCAGGTTCCAACTGATGTTCAGATTCAAGGCTTGGAGAATATGGGAGGAAAAGAGGTTCATCAAATGCTTTTCTTCCTACCAGATATAGGAGTTGCATCGTCTCACTGACAACCCAAACCTAAAGTTTTCTATTTTTAAGAAGAGAAACTTTAATGAAGAAAAGGAGTGATACGGCGCGGCCAGAGATTTCTTCGAATAAGCGTCGAAGATTGCAGGGAAAGGAAGTCAGGCGATCTTATCCAGTTCTGGTAACATCATCTTGGTGGACTATCATGCAGGGTGTGTATCGGGCAGGTCGACCTGGGCCCATTGTTGACCGGGTTTGACCAGGTCTGGCTTGAACCGGAGAGGAGCACGCTGGCCGGACTGGACCGAAAGTGGGTTGGTGGAGGAGGGGGTTGAACCGGGACCCGAGCTCGATCGGGAGTGGGCCGAGCCGAACTGGCTGAGTCTGGGCCGGTTCAGGTTGAACCGGGTTACTAAAAAAATTCAAAAAAATTAAAATTTTAGGATTCAAAAAAATTCCAAAATAAATTAATATTTGAAATTCTATTAATGTCATATAAAATTAAAATCTTATATAACATTTTTTAATAACTTACAAAAATGAAAGTAAACATTTTAAATTCATAAAATTTGTAATAAAATTTATAAGTCGGCACCTTCATAGTACTAGCTCATTAATGTCGGCACCTTCATCTCTTAAGTGTTGAGATCATTTTTTGGCACGAATCCAATTTGAAAGCAGACACGGACTTCTAGGATATCTGACATTTTCTTGCTTCTCTTCTTGCTTAGTATTTTTGAATCTGCACTAAAACAAGATTTCGATGTTACCATGGATACCAGATCCATTGGAAGATCACGTGCTATAGAAGAAAGTATAGGATAAATTATTTTTGTATAATTTTCATAATTTTTTACTTAAAAAATACGATCCAGAATCATCATCATCTTCTTCATAAGAATTTGTAGGAAATAATAATGCCTTATTCTCATTGCTAGGGTTTGTTACAATATATATAGTGTCTACATTTGGGCTTATGGGCCATATTTACATTTACAAATATAATCTGACACCCCCCCTCAAGTTGGAGCATGCAAGTCACAAATGCCCAACTTGGGAAGTAAAGAATCAAACACATGCTTTCCAAGGGGCTTGGTGAAGATGTCAGCCAGTTGAGAAGAAGTAGGAACATGCGAGGCTATTACGGTGCCATCTCGAATAGCATCACAAAGAAAATGCAAATCCACCTCAATATGCTTACTGCGCTCATAAAATACTGGGTTCTGAGCCAGGTGCAGGGCAGACTGACTGTCACAATACACCGACATAGCAGACTCCTGGCGAACGCCCAAACACACAATAACTCCTTCAACCATTTCAACTCACAAACAAGAGCAACAAGAGATCGGTATTCAGCTTCAGCAGAAAATCGGGAAACAGTTGATTGCTTCTTGGTCTTCCAAGAAATAGGAGACCCCCCAGAAACACCAACCAGCCTGTAACAGAGCGGCAAGTCAAGGAACAACTGGCCCAGTCGGAATCACACCAACCAGAAAGACAGAGATCACAATCAGCTTTCAAAAGAATACCCTGTCCCGGTGCATGTTTGAGATATCTTACAACTCTCAAAGCAGCATGCCAATGATCTTGTCAAGGCTCCTATAAGAATTGAGACAAGATATGCACAGCATAGGCTAAGTCAGGGCGAGTAAACGATAGATAAATCAACCTCCGATAAGACTCGGCATCCGCTATCTTTGGACTAGTCGATTCTGCCAGCTTGTGATTGGGCTCCATGGGAAAGCCAGCAGGTCGAGACCCCATCAAGCCACATTCTGAAATGATGTCCAAAGTATACTTCCTTTGACACATGGAAATTCCTTCTGCACTCCGAGCCACCTCTATGCCAAAGAAGTACTTCAACACACCAAGGTCCTTCATGTTAAAGCAAGAACTAAGGTACTTTTTGAAAGCATCTAAAGCACCTGTGTCATTACCAGACACAATCATATCATCCACATAGATCAAAACATGCAACTCTACCTTCCCTTTAAAAAGAGAGAAAATAGAATAATCGGAATGAGATTGAATAAATCTATAGGATATCAGAGAAGCAGCAAGCTTAGCAAACCAACAACGTGGTTCCTGTTTCAATCCATATAGAGACTTACGCAGGCGACACACTTTGTTGGGTTCACTATACGAAAAACATGGCGACAACTTCATATATACTTCTTCTGTCAGATCTCCTTGAAGAAAAGCATTGTGCACATCCATCTAGTGCAAAGTCCATCCTCTCACAGCTGCAACAGCCAAGAACGCCCGAACTGTAGGCATCTTAGCTACCGGGGCAAATGTCTCTGAATAGTCGATCCCCTCAACATGATGATTACCAAACACAACCAGCCGTGACTTTAAGCGCTCAACACTGCCGTCGGATTTGTACTTTATTTTGTACACCCATCTACTTCCCAATGCTTTCTTCCCAGGAGGCAAATCGACAAGACTCCATGTTCCATTATCTTCCAGAGCCTGTATTTCAGTTTGTATAGCCGTGCGCCAGCCTGAATCTCGCGAGGCCTGGCGATATGAAGTAGGCTCAACACCTGCAGTGATAGCTGCAAGAAAATCTCTGTGTCCAGTAGTAAATATGTCATAACTTAGAAATTGTGTTAGAGGTACGAAGTACCTGAGGAAGTGACGGGAACAGATGAACTGTGGTGAAGGGGGGACTTTTACTTCGAACAATATTCGTCATAAAATCCTGTAATCGCACTGGCTGTGATTTCTGTCTCATTCCTCTTCCCAATACTACCTCGTCGGGCACCTCTGGCAACACTGTATCCCTTGTATCAGCATTAGTATCCGCATCACCCCCAGCGGACTCTCCTGTCAATACTTCTGCATCTACCTGTGCATCCTCGTCACTCAATGTCGAGCCACCGGCAACCACTCCGGCCTCAGCAACCGTAGCCGGCACCATCCCAAAAGCCTCTATATCGTCTCCCGGTACCGCAACAGATGTATGGCGTGTCACAGAAGACATCTCGCTAGCAGAGCCACACCCAAGAATTCTTTTCATAAAAAGTAACATCACGGGACACAAACAATTCACCAGTCTCCAAATCATACAGTTTCTATCCCTTTTTATCAAGTGGATATCCAACAAAGATATATTTTATACTCCTGCTAGCAAATTTATCATGTCGGGATTTCAAATCATACGTATAGCACAGACAACCAAAAATACGTAGATAATTATACGAAGGAGCCGAACCATATAAAACTTCATAATGAGACTTAAAATGTAAGATACTAGAAGGGGTTCGATTTATCAAATAACATGCACCCAGAACACATTCCCTCAAAAAATCCACGGAAAGAGAACCCTGAAATCTCAATGCCCTGGCTACATTTAAAATATGTCGATGTTTTCTTTCCACCCTTCCATTCTGTTGAGGTGTCCCAACACATGATGTTTGGAATAATATACCTTGAGATGAAAAATAATCTCGTAAACAATTAAATTTAGTGCCATTGTCACTCCGCACATGACGTATATCAGCCCCAAACTAACGCTTCACCATAGCAATGAATTTAAGAAACATAGAATAAACAGCACACTTATCCTTCAATAAAATAACCCAAACAGCTCTAGAAAAATCATCCACCAAAGTCAAAAATATCGTGCCCCATTAGATGACGGAACAAGATATGGTCCCCACAGATCACAGTGTATAAGATCAAAGCATCTCAAAGCACGACTACTACTATCAGGAAAAGCATCACGAGTCTGTTTAGCTTGATGACAAATATCACAAGCCTTATGAGAAAGCACACCACTACCAGAGAAAAAAGGTAAAGTCTGTATTACTTTATCTGAAGGATGCCCTAGTCTACAATGCCAAACCTCGGAATCACTCTCTCTGTATGCCAGGATCACCGAAGCCAAAGAAGTTGGAACCTCCCCCCCCCCAAGAAGTAAAGTCCACCCCTTTGTTCATCTGCTCCAATCACCATCCTCGTACTTCGGTCCTGAACAAAACACAAATCAGGAGTAAATAACATATCACATTTTTTGGCACCAATCAATTGTGAGACAGAGATCAAATTGCAAGTCAATGTCGGAACATAAAGAACATCCGTCAACACCAATGAAGCAGTCAAAAATACTTTGCCTCTCAGAATAGCCTCAATAGTGCTTCCATCAGGCAAAATCACAGGACAGACAGGGCCCTCAAAGCAATCAACTAAACAGTCACGAGAACCTGTCGCATGAAGAGTAGCCCCAGTATTGAATATCCAAGGGACAGAAGAATTCTTACCCATCAGACGATCAGAGTTTGAAGAACCAGGGTTGGAAGGATTGTCGTTACCCAGCAAGCTCATCAGTTTCTGCCATTGTTCACCTGAAAGCGGTGAAGGATACCCTCTATGCATCATATCCGTCGAACTCCCAGCAAGACCAACAGGGACACCATGACTAGCAGCGGCGACATGATGAACAACCCCTGTGCCACCAGCACCGCGTCCCCCATCAGGTCTCTGCTATGGTACCGGGCCTCTGCCACCACCAGCACCACGTCCGCCCTCACGCCGAGCACGGGTCTTCCACCACTCAGGATAGCCAATCTTGGCAAAGCAAGTTGCAATATCATGACCTATTTTCTTACAATGTGTATAGATCATACCTGATTTGTCCCTGGAATCTGAGGTTCTACTATTAGAAGTAGTAGAGAGACGAGGTGAAGTCTTGATAGTCAGCGCCAACACCTCTTTCGCAACGGATTGGACCTGAGATTTTTGCATATCCTCCTCCTCACGGACTGTCTGGTATGCCCGATCTAAACTTGGTTGAGGATCCTAAGCCAGAAGATTAGATCGGGTATGACCATACAACTCAGCATTCAACCCATACATAAAGTCCTGAAAGTGCTCTTCATCCCTCATAGCCTGTAGCGTTGGAGCAAGTTCACCACAGGTACAAGTAGGCAATAGGAAATAAGTAGCTTGTTCATCCCACAAAGACTATAAATTTCTAAAGTAGGTTTCCACAGACATCGAAGCCGTTTATTTACACTAAGCCAAAGCCACCTTAATTTGTTGCTTCCGAGTGCCATTGCTAACAAGAAATCTTTTCTCCAACAAGTTCCATAATGGATATACCTCTTTAAAGTACGGTAAAGATTTTTTCAGAGACGGATCAATGGTATTAAGAACCCATTGAACCAATAGCGCTTGCACACATCTCCAATCAAGCAATTTACTAGCATCATTAACAGGTTTCATTTCAGTACCTTCCAGAAAAGTGATCTTTCCCCTAGAGATCAGGGAGAGACGTATCGACCGAGACCACTCAGCATAGTTCGGTCTACGAAAAACAATAGGAGTAATGATATTTCCTGGTTGATCAGTAGAACTCAGAAAATATGGATCCTTCGGATTAAGATAATTTGGGTTGTGTGCACCGCCACCGCCAGTCGCGACGGAGTAGCTGGACGCAGCATCATCTGCCATCGCGGATGTCGGGTGTACAAAAGTTTGTACAACTCCGACGCAGCATCATCAGGGGCGCCGAATCTGGCACGTAGGGGCGAACGGATGTTGGGTGCACAAAAGTTTGTACAACTCCGACGAATCGTTCGCGTTCAGGTGCTGGACGGGAAAGATTCGGTGCGGACGGGGGTCAGGCGTGGATGGTGATCCGGCACGGACGGGGAGAGCCGCGCGGTCAGGCACGGACGGGGAAGATCCGGTGCGGAGTTGGCGCGTCGGGATCGGCGCTGTCGGCACGTCGGGATCGGGCCGCGTGGTCAGGCACGGACGGGGAAGATCCGGTGCGGAGTTGGCGCGTCGGGATCGGCGCTGTCGGCGCGTCGAGATCGACGGGGTCGGCACCTCGGGATCGATGGGGTCGGTGCCTCGAGATCGGCGTAGTCGGCGCGTCGGGATCGGCGAGGTCAGTACGTCGGGATCGGCACGGTCGGCGCGTCGGGTCGTCGGATCGGCACGGCGGGCGCGTAGGGGATGGTGAATATGACGGCTAGGGTTTTTCTGGAGGCTCTGATACCATGTAGGAAATAATAATGCCTTGTTCTCATTGCTAGGGTTTGTTACAATATATATAGTGTCTACATTTGGACTTATGGGCCATATTTATATTTACAAATATAATCTAACAGAATTTAAATACAATAACAATTTTGAGTTGGTAGGGAAGATTATTTTTTTTTTTCTTTGTAGTATACTTTTAGCATGTGATATCTTTGACATTGAACCATAGCTACTACTATCTTGAACGGTTGTACCGGGTTGGCTCAATATAACTTTTTCTTCATATAAACTAATTAGAGAATCTAAATTTTCTTTAAATTCTACTTTTAAGCTGCCTAACCCAACATTCAAATTATCATTAAAATCGTCTAACAATATGAATACATCATCTAATTTAATTTTAGGATTAAAAATCAAATCCAAACAATATAAAAGAGGTATATCACATCAATATTTTAGAAATTTCGTCTGCATTTTGGAAACAACATAATCAAATTTGAGAGCATTTCTATATTTATAAAATAAATGAGACATATTAATAATTTATGTCAAAACTAAAGAAGATTTGGATAGTAAACTCCAAATTAAATACATGTAGCATTATAAAAGTAATTCTAAAAATTTATTACTAGAAACTAGCTAATCATTTTTAGTTACTTAAAATCAAAACTTGGATTAATATTACTATAATGTGTAATAACATCTTTAAATTTAAAACAAGATTTCAACATTAAATAAGTATAATTCCATTTATATGGTGCATCCTTAATAAATCTCCTAAATGTCATACGATATTGTCCACATAACATTTTAAAGTCTTGTTGTCTACTTGAAGAAGTGTTCAAGCTAATTAGATATGATCCAATATTTTCTAAATTTGCTTGAAAAAACTGAAGACATTCTTGTACAATTAAATTAATAATATGACAAGCACATTATCTTAAAATACTAATACAAGAAGTGTTATGTCTAGGATTATCAAAAGAAACGGATTTTTCTAATATCATATTCATGAAAACTTACAATATAGCTCCACCGATTGCAGAACCGATATGTGAAAATTCCAAAGGTCTTAGACAATTTTTTTTTTTTGCAAAATCTAATTTAAATCTAAATAATGTGTCTTGATACAAAAAAGGGTAATTGTTTTTACTAGTCTATATATCAGAAGTAATAGCAAATTTACTAACATGTAAAAACTTTCTTTCAAAACTGTCTTTTCTTGTTGAATTTTTTTGACAGCTTCTGCTCTAGTTGTAGATCTAAAAATTTTAGTATAACAAGAATTATGAGTAGCATTTGTATAATCATAACATGATTCAATCTCACTAAATATAAAAGGTTGTTCATCATAAATAATATGTTTTGTTAGCTCGGTTTTGTTACGAGCTGCAGAACAAGTAAAATTTCTTAT
>JANAVB010040619.1:27220464-27322964 GCA_029216955.1 Iris pallida
CTGCTAAGCTTGTGAATTTGTCTGTAGACCTCAAGTATCAGTTGAGCAGAGTTGTACTGGTGTCCTTCGTATCTATGTTTGTTACGGTTCTTCCAAATGACCCATGTGATGGTAGCTGCGACGATCTGGTGGTCGTAAGAAACTTTACCCTAGGTGGTTAGAAGATCGTTGAAGCCCCCAACTGTTGGGTCTGGGAGGCAAGTAGAGAACCTGATCTACACCTCGGAAGCCAGGTCGCCCGTCGAGAGAATGTGCTCCACTGATTCGGGCTGTCACTTCGAGCAACAATGACACGCTGAGGCTAAACTGAAGCCAATAGTGGTGAAGGCATCGTCGGTTGGCAGTTTCTTGCAGAACGCTCTCCAAAGCAGAAATGACCACTTCTTAGAGATGCAAGACTGCCAGAAAGGCACAATAATGGGGGATGGCGTATCGGTTCCGCGAACCGCTCGCCTTATCGATGCCAGGAAAAGGAGCCGTTAGCCGTCAGAGACCACCGAAGAGAGTCAAGTTCCGTTCCCACCACCATGCCGGAGGCAGCTAAGTCTACAGCAGCCTCCTCTCCGATCCATGACCGAACCCTCCCCCAGTTCCATTCCCCGTCGTTAGCCTACATGTCTCTTATCACGCTGGTGGTGGAGGCGCTCAGCGAGGGGGTAAGAAGGTCGTCCCCGAACCACCTATCCAGAAAGAGGGACAATTCGTCCGAGCCCAGTAAGAGACGAATCAATGGTTCAGCATGCCGTCGGCCGATCAGGATGCGACGCTAAGAAGCAGAGGATCTGTTGTTGTGGGAGGCGACAGTAAGATGAGAATGGTTGAAATATCTGGCCTTCATAAAACGGGCCCAAATGGAACGATTCTCACGAAGCTTCAACCACATCTTCATCGAGCAAGCATCAACAATATGTGCCAACCTTTCACGACCCGCACCAGCTTTTCGGATACGAGTCCGTGTCCAAGCCTAGCCTACGTCGCAGTGTCGACGGTAGAGCGCTGTCTAAGATAAAATCAGTCACATTAGTCTATAATAATTAAGGTAATCTATATCTCATCCATAATAATCAACTAACTCAATGAGACTGGAAGAACGAATGGTAATATAAAATGAAGTACCATGTTTATCAAGAATTCAAGTTATGTCCGGTGGACACAAATCCATTACCAGTAGACGGATATAAAAGAAAGACATGAAAATATAATAACTGAGTCCAATGTGGATCATCAGGATACCCTCAGCTACGGTGGTACCGTGGTCTGAAACTGACTCAAACTCGCTCGTGTGCACCTGGCTCAAATCCAGCTAAACCTGAAGAGATCATCAGGTCCTCAGAGGACTAGCAAGATACGTAAAAATATGCCTACTAATATAACAGTAAATAATATGTTCAGAAGATAAGGACGGTGCAAGAAAGGATATCTAAGGTACGACGAGCAATATGGGATGTAATACTAGACTTGGCTATCAATTAAATGATTAACCTCTATAGCTTGTAGTATAATGCAAGATACTTCCAATCTATAGTAGGTTTCGACTATAGTATAATGCAAGATACTCCCAGTCAAGATTAGCCAATTCTAGTATCGATTTCTCTCCTAAAGGAATACAAGATCAAGTAGGCACCTATAAACCGTAGTACAATGCAAGATACTCCCAATCTATAGTTTATCATAAAACAAGTCAGTCAATCAATATCAAGATCGAAGAATCTGCTATAGGTCGTAGCACAATGTAAGATACTCCCAATCTATAGTATGTCTCAACTGTAGTACAATACAAGATACTCCCAGTTAAGAATAGTCAAGTCAAGGTGTAGAACTGGTAACTCTATCACAAGACACGATAACATAAAGAAGACTAATAGACAAGCAATATCGAATATCCTATACGTGCACGTAATCTAGAACAGGTAAGACAATCAAAGACACCAATCACAATATGAAAATCATGTGACAATATGAAAAGTAACACAATAGAGAAAGAAAAATGATGTAAATATTGTATATATTTGGCAAGGTATACTTGCCTGTAGTCCTGAGCTGCTGGCACGGGCCAAGTGTTGAGTCAAAAGTCCAATGAACCTGTTTTTATAGTTTACAGTGTCAATAAGATAATAAAAGGAAATAGCAACTTATATATCCTTTTTGTTAGGTTTCTAGACCATTTCCTATTTCTTATTGTACACTTGGTTAAATAAGTAGGTCAATCTGTTTGCTCATATCCACTGGGTATGCAAATCCTATGTTCATACCATTTGGAATTGCTTCTGCAACTCATTTTACCTATGTATGCAACCTGCCACCTCATGGTGCTCTCACCTTTCCCATATCCTAATCTTGATACTTACCTGCCCGGTTTCCCCATTGTAGGTTTCCCTAGATATTTCCCCTTAGCTAAGCAAAGCTCAACAAGTAATGCCTTTATCTGTACTTGCATGCCATCTAGCATTTTCTCATTCTATGGTTGTGTTATAGGAGTGTTCCCACTCCACCTTTAGAACTCTAGCACCTACTGTAATGCACATCCCATGTTTCCAGGCATCCCCTGCTATGATGCTCTACATTTTCCTTTCTATATAGGCTACAATGCTCATATATATATATATATATATATATATATATATATATATATATATATATATATATATATGTATGTCCCCTTAGCTAACTGATAAGGACCCAACCTCTGTTTTCAGATATGGTACCCCTAGTATGTCACAGCTATGTGTTATCCCCTATTAGTGTTTGTACCTACCTAGGGCTGATACAAGAGGCTAACACCACTGGTTGCATCTATTCCCTGTGTTCAGGTCCCCACGAGTCTTTGGTAACAGGTATTCGTACCCAAACTACTGTACATTCTGATAATCATGCTCTGTTCTACACTTTGAACCATAACTAGATACTCTTTCTCAACAACAGATTAGTGGTAAGACTTAACATATCAATCCTCTAACATGACAACCACCTAAACAAGTCCTTTGTATGGGTATTGTCCTTAGTTGAGGTCCAGAACAGTCCTCTAACTAGACAATGCTCATCTAACCCCCCTTTGGCATCTGTAACAGGGCTAGTAAATCCTAAGTCCAACAACCCCAGCTGGATAAGGTTCTAACTTGGTTCGAATAAAAATTGGTATGGCTAGACACATCAGATTTTGATATTTGCAGTTAGGAAGTTTCACAAGGAATCAAATGAAATATCAATCCATAGTATGGGCATAGCCACAAATTATGAGTACTTTAAAAATATAGAAAAACTTGAGGCACATGTACTAACACCTGATGAAGCACACAATACCATTTCTAGTAGTAGTATCAGGTTATAACATGTTCAACTAAATCAAACAAGCAGGTTTCTAGAGAAGGGATTCAGTGCAAGCGAATTTGAATCACTAAAAACATGTTCAACTAAATCAACTAAATCAAACGAGAGCAATTCGACACTTTTATTCCTATCAGGTTGAAGCAATATGGTCGTCCCAACTTTAACTCATAAGAGGATAATATTGCCTTACCAAGTTAGAAGCATTATTTTATACTTATGCAACATTGAACCTCCCAATTCAACAACTATTATAATGTGATCCATTTAATACGGCTTGTAACGCAAATACCCAAATCTATCCTGTAGGACAGATACCCCTACCCTTAGCAATCTGGGATCATTGATCCTACATGACACACACCTACAGTTAATATCCTAGGATTTGGTTCTGCTGCCCCTTGGTGCAACTCCTTCTCCCTATTTATTGATATTTGCAGAGAAGTAATTGTTCCCTGCTTATGAACCTACTAGTGAATGCTAGGATGCTCACCAAATAGTGCTACCAGTTGCTATTGTCTACTCCCTACGCATATCTGAATTTTTATGTCTAATACTCTATTATCCTTTTGCATATGAGTGTAGGATTTGTTGCATATGCTAATATGTCCATTACCACCTTCTCATCTTTATAGACTTACGAAAGAGTAGGTGGGGAATAAGCTACAGCAACAATAGTTGTCAGGGGCCGGCCCGGAGTATTTTAATGCCCAGGGCGAAACCCAAAATGATGTCTCTTGTTCGGAATATATTGAAAACAAAGTGTTATTTTTTTTGGAGAAGATTCATTGTTTTATTATCATGAGCACATTTTACATTTAGGGTATCGTTAAAACATTGTTTCTCTTGAAAAAAAATTGTAGCATAGTTTAAGTAGAAGCGACTTGATCACGTTTAAACATAATATCATAAAATGTTCTACAAAATTCATAAAACTCCTAGACACAAACTCTTGCACCATTTTTTATATAATTGAATAATCAAACATCATAACTCATTCCAACTCAAGTTCGACTAAACAACATCTAAAAACTAGATCAATCTAAATATCAAATTGGCTTTTCCGTAATGGTTAATTAAAACAACAAAAATGACATCTTTGTAGTGAACATTTCGTTCCCGCATATGATACAAATCTAAATACCAAATCCAACAATCCTTAAATCAATCCAAATACTGACTTCAACAATCCCCAAATCATCTTATCACTAATATTTGTTGAACATTCACTACGTAACATAACATTTCAAAGTATGTTATGCAAAAATTGGAAATCGGTTATACTCAAAATTCAATAATTTATCGGTGCAACTCAAGATCGTTAAAGTTATTATCGCTATTAGCATCACCAACAATCAAGTTCATCATTAAAACTCAAATTTCAAAGCTCGAGTTCATTATCTGGAGATTATTCAACAGAACTTGCGTAACCGTTTCAGTGAGTTGTTGTTGTTGTCTTAGCCACAACTCACGTCAATTCAAACGATTATAAAATCTTAATTCTTAACTTCAAATCCCTAAGTAGATTTTAAAATTATGGACAATAGAAGAGGACATGAAGAATAAATTCAAAGAAAAATAGGAGTTTGGGATTCAATTATAAGTAGAAGAAAGAAGGAAGCGAGAATTAAAATTGATAATTTTCAGGAACATTTATCGTTGGCCATCAATTCGCCTCTGAAATTGGAAGACAAGAAGTTCTTAACTGGAATCGGAAGGGACAAACTTTCACTACTGTAAAAGCAATTGCCAATTTTTTTTTTCTTTTATCAACTCTTTTATTATATTATTAATATTATATAATATATATTACTAACTCTTAAAATTATTTGGGGCCCCTTGGATCTTGGTGCCTTGGGCCCACGCCCCGTTTGCCCCTCCCCCGGGCCGCCCTTGATAGTTGTAGCAAAATGTATTGCTAAGTTGGTTTAATGTGTCAGATTAAGGTTCTGGTCTGGGAAGATATGGGTTCAAGTTCCCTCATCTATCTGCATCATCATAGGATCATAGAAGATGCATTAGTTCACAAAGATTTCTCTTAGGATACACTAAGTTTCCTCTTTACCTGTACACATGATACTCTGTTAGTGTATCAGTACTAACATATCCATGCAATATAGACATTACCAATCCCAGCGCCTCTATCACCCTGGTACATGATTATTCATATAATATTTCACTACCCCTTAGCCCCAGATCACCCTATCATGACTGATACGCAAACTAAGTTTTCTCCTATATATTCCTCTTAAGCATTAATACAAACATTTACGCTATTATTGGATGTGGATTCGAAATTAACTATGATAACTAATCTATTTTAAGGAATTTCAGGATATGAATACCTGTTGATGATTTTGTAGGCTCTTATTTGACTATAAACTCTCGACTGATCGTACAATTCCACGAATTTGAGGCGCAGGAAAGCTAGGGTTTCGGGAGGAGGGAATTGATTGATCTCTCAAGATTATATAGAAGGTTTTTAGATAGAATTGAACTCGAGTTTGGATAGAATTTGCTTGGCTAAAGGATTGAGATGAATCTTAGTTAAATCTTTAGAATGATATCGGCTACCAGGGTTACAACCGACTAAGTAAGATTTGAATTTGAAAAGCAAAGTTCCTTCTAGGCCCTTCAACAATTGGTTTTTTTTTGCATAATGGGCCTTCCTTAGTTGGGTTAGCATGATGGGCCCTCCTTACAAGGCTAAGCCCATAATATAAAGTAAACCCCTAGATGTAAACTATATATTAGTGTAAAAAATATCCCCAAAATCCAAAATCACTATCTTGGGTCAATTAATTAATAATTTTTTTACCTTAAAACAGAACAGGGGCTTACATCCTACCCACCTTAAAATAATTTCGTCCTCAAAATTTAATAAGGTTAAGAACTAATAGAATAAATAGTCTAAAATATTCTACTATTAAAACATATCTCAACTACTCTCAAGCCATTTTCTACTATACCACCGCTATACTCTACTAGGAATTTTCGTTAGCTGCTCCTTGTGGAGCCATCATATCTTCTGTGATCATGGCAAAAGCTTGCCCTCCCGGTGCTACAGGTCGACGCCTTGGGCAATCCCGTAACTGATGTTGGTTCGAACCACAGTTTAAACATTGGCCTAGTCTCCAGAGGCAATCGCTCTCACTGTGTCCCTTCTTTCTGCAATATTGACATGTTGGAAGCTCTCAATTCGGGTGTCTCTCGGTTGCTGATGATGCTGCTGTACTAGAACGTTGGGGCATTTTACCACTCCCGATTGGCTGCTGCCTCCTCCATACGCGTCTCAGTCTCTCTTCTGCTTGCGCTTCAGCTCCTTCTCTACGTCCTGTGCAACCTTTAAGATTCTTTCGTATGTGTTGGCCTGGCTGGTGGCGATGGCGATGCGAATTTCATGAGATAGCCCTTTTCTGAACTTCTTGGCTTTGGCAGCGGGGGTCAAGGCATCTGCGAAGCGATTAAGGCGGGAGAACTCGGCGGAGTACTCATCGATGGAGAGGTGGCCCTATTCCAAGCTCTCGAACTCGTTCTCCAACTCTTCGAGGGCTGCTTCAGGATAGAACTTTGTCTTGAACAGCTCCTTAAATTCTTTCCAAGTTACATCTGGCGTGGTGAACCGAGGCTCGTCTCTATACCACATACGGGCGATATCGTAAAGCTGCATGCAAGCTGACTCGATCTTCAGGTCTTCAGGAACTCAAGTCATCCGAAGAATTCGATCCACGTTCTCTAACCACTTGTCCGCGTAGAGAATCCCTTCCATCCCCTTGAATTCCCTGGGCCTAAGGTCCATAAAATTCTTGGAAGTTCAAGAGCGCGGTCGTGGAGCATCCCTAGTCTGGAGAGCCTCTCTCAAGGTGTCACGAAAGGTGTTGGCCTGCTCCGTTTGGAAAGTGATGAGCTGCTGGGTGATTCCGAGGAGAACAACGTTGTCCAGTGCAGGTGGCGGGGGCAGAACAGGTGTTGGATACATCATAGGAGCTGGGTACATTGCTGCGGCCGGGTGCATGGGAAATGCTGGATACATTGCTGGTGCCGGGTGCATGGCTGGTACTGGATGTGGAACTTGTGCTAGTGGTGGAACAGATGCTGAAGGCAGAACGGGTGATGGTGATGGAGTCTGCAGAGGAAACTACGGGGGTGGTAAAATGTCGTCTCTGCAAAATCTCGAGAATTGCGGCTGAGGCGGATTGCCCATCTGAGTAAGTTGGCCTTCCTATGTCGGTGGGGTGTTCAGGAAAGCGTTGTCCCTGTCTTGAGAATCCATTCACTGTAATAAAAGAAAACATTAGATGGTATGAAGATTTCAAGCAAGATACAAGTCAAAGATTCAATAAAAATCAAGAATAGAGATCAATAGTGAGTCAAGACACGTGGATGAGATCCTAAGAGTCTAGTCCTATATGCAGGCTCACGACGGTACAATAATGTAATCGAAGTGATTAACGTAGACCTGTATGGGCCACTAGAAAAACTTGTCATGACCCGCACCCGCTTTTCGGATACGAGTCCATGTCCAATCCCAGCCTACGCCGCAGTATCGCGGTAGAGCGCTGTCTAAGATACAACCAGTCATATTAGTCTATAATAATTAAGGTAATCTATATCTCATCCACAAAAATCAACTAACTCAATGAGATTGGAAGAATGAATGGTAATATAAAATGAAGTACCATGTTTATCAAGAATTCAAGTTACGTTCGGTGGACACAAATCCACTACCAGTAGACGGATATAAAATAAAGACATAAAAATATGATAACTGAGTCCAATGCTGATCATCAGGATACCCTCAGCTGCGGTGGTACCGTGGTCTGAAACTGACTCAAACTCGCTCGTGTGCACCTGGCTCAAACCCAGCTAAACCTGAAGAGATCATCAGGTCCTCAGAGGACTAGCAAGATACATAAAAATATGCCTACTAATATAACAGTAAATAACATGTTCAGAAGATAAGGACGGTGCAAGAAAGGATATCTAAGGTACGACGAGCAATATGGGATGTAATACTAGACTTGGCTATAAATCAAACGATTAACCTCAATAGCTTGTAGTACAATACAAGATACTCCCAATCTATAGTAGGTTTCGACTGTAGTACAATGCAAGATACTCCCAGTCAAGATTAGCCAATTCTAGTATCAACTTCCTCTCCTAAAGGAATACAAGATCAAGTAGGCACCTATAAACCGTAGTACAATGCAAGATACTCCGAATCTATAGTATGTCACAAAACAAGTCAGTCAATCAATATCAAGATCGAAGAATCTGCTATAGGTCGTAGCACAGTATAAGATACTCCCAATCTATAGTATGTCTCAACTGTAGTACAATGCAAGATACTTCCAATTAAGAATAGTCAAGTCAAGGTGTAGAACTGGCAACTCTATCACATGACACGATAACATGAAGAAGACTAATAGACAAGCAATATCGAATATCCTATACGTGCACGTAATCTAGAACAGGTAAGACAATTAAGGACAAGAATCACAATATGGAAATCATGTGACAATATGAAAAGTAACACAATAGAGAAAGAAAAATGATGTAAATACTGTATATGTTTGGCAAGGTATACTTGCATGTGGTCCTGAGCTGCTGGCACGGGCCAAGTGTTGAGTCAAAAGTCCAATGAACCTGTTTTTAGAGTTTACAGTGTCAATAAGATAATAAAAGGAAATAGCAACTTATATATCCTTTTTGTTAGGTTTCTAGACCATTTTCTATTTTTTTGTACACTTGGTTAAATAGGTAGGTCAATCTGTTTGCTCCTATCCACTGGGTGTGCATATCCTATGTTCATACCATTTGGAATTGCTTCTGCAACTCATTTTACCTATGTATGCAAACTGCCACCTCATGGTGCTCGCACCTTTCCCGTATCCTAATCTTAATACTTACCTGCCCGGTTTCCCCATTGTAGGTTTCCCTAGATATTTTCCCTTAGCTAAGCAAAGCTCAACAGGTAATGCCTTTATCTGTACTTGCATGCCATCTAGCATTTTCTCATTCTATTGTTGTGTTATAGGAGTGTTCCCACTCCACCCCTAGAACTCTAGCACCTACTATAATGCATATCCCATGTTTCCAGGCATCCCCTGCTATGCTGCTCTACATTTTCCTTCTTTATATAGGCTATACTGCTCCTACATATAAATGTATGCCCCCTTAGCTAACTGATAAGGACCCAACCTCAGTTTTCAGATATGGTACCCCAAGTATGTTACAGCTATGTGTTATCCCCTGTTAGTGTTTATACCTACCTAGGGCTGATACAAGAGGCTAACACCACTGGTTGCATCTTTTCCCAGTGTTCAGGTCCCCACGAGTCTTTGGTAACAGGTATTCGTACCCAAACTACTGTACATTCTGATAATCATGCTCTATTCTACACTTTGAACCATAACTCGATACTCTTTCTCAACAACAGATTAGTGGTTAGACATAACATATCAATCCTCTAACATGACAGCCACCTAAAGAAGTCCTTTGTACGGGTATTGTCCTTAGTTGAGGTCCAGAACAGTCCTCTAACTAGACAATGCTCATCTAACCCCCCTTTGGCATCTGTAACAGGGCTAGTAAAACCTAAGTCCAACAACCCCAGCTGGATAAGGTTCTAACTTGGTTCAAATAAAAATTGGTATGGCTAGACACATCAGATTTTGATATTTGCAGTTAGGAAGTTTCACAAGGAATCGAGTGAAATATCAATCCATAGTATGGGCATGGCCACAAATTATGAGTACTTTAAGAATATAGAAAAACTTGAGGCACATGTACTAACACCTGATGAAGCACACAATACCATTTCTAGTAGTAGTATCAGGTTATATCATGTTCAACTAAATCAAACAAGCAGGTTTCTAGAGAAGGGATTCAGTGCAAGCGAATTTGAATCACTAAAAACATGTTCAACTAAATCAAATGAGAGCAATTCGACACTTTCATTCCTATCAGGTTGAAACAATATGGTCGTCCCAACTTTAACTCATAAGAGGATAATACTGCCTTACCAAGTTAGAAGCATTATTCTATACTTCTGTAACATTGAACCTCCTAATTCAACAACATCATAATGTGATCCATTTAATACGGCTTGTAATACAAATACCCAAATCTATCCTATAGGACAGATACCCCTAACCTTAGCAATCTGGGATCATTGATCCTATATGACACACACCTACAGTTCATATCCTAGGATTTGGTTCTGCTCCCCCTTGGTGCAACTCCTTCTCTCTATTTACTGATATTTAAAAGTAATTGTTCCCTGCTTATGAACCTACTCGTAAATGCTAGGATGCTCACCAAATAGTGCTACCATTTGCTATTGTCTACTCCCTACGCATATCTGAATTCTTACGTCTGATACTCTATTATCCTTTTGCATCTGAGTGCAGGATTTGTTGCATATGCTAATATGTCCATTACCACCTTCTCATCTTTATAGACTTACGAAAGAGTAGGTGGGGAGTAAGCTACAGCAGCAATAGTTGTAGCAAAATGTATTGCTGAGTTGGTTTAATGTGTCAGATTAAGGTTCTGGTCTGGGAAGATATGGATTCAAGTTCCCTCATCTATCTGCATCATTATAGGATCATGGAAGATGCATTATTTCACAATGATTTCTCTTAGGATACACTAAGTTTCCCCTTTACCTGTACACATGATGCTCTGTTAGTGTATCAGTACTAACATATCCGTGCAATATAGACATTACAAATCCTAGGGCCTCTATCACCCTGGTACATGATTATTCATATAATATTTCATTACCCCTTAGCCCCAGATCACCCTATCATGACTTATACGCAAACTAAGTTTTCTCCCATACATTCCTCTTAAGCATTAATACAAACATTTAGACTATTATTGGATGTGGATTCAAAATTAACTATGATAACTAATCTGTTTTAAGGAATTTCAGGATATGAATACCTGTTGATGATTTCGTAGGCTCTTATTTGACTACAACCTCTCGACTGATCGTACAATTCTACGAATTTGAGGCACAGGGAAGCTAGGGTTTTAGAAGGAGGGAATTGATTGATCTCTCAAGATTATATAGAAGGTTTTTAGATAGAATCGAACTTGAGTTTGGATAGATTTTGCTTGGCCAAAGGATTGAGATGAATCTTAGTTAAATCTTTAGAATGATATCGGCTACCAGGGGTTATAACCGGCTAAGGAAGATTTGAATTTGAAAAGCAAAGTTCCCTCTAGGCCCTTCAACAATTGGTTTTTTTGCATAATGGGCCTTCCTTAGTTGGGTTAGCATGATGGACCCTCCTTACAAGGCTAAGTCTATATAAAAGTAAACCCGTAGATGTAAACTATATATTAGTGTAAAAAATATCCCCGAAATCCAAAATCACTATCTTGGGTCAATTAATTAATAAATTTTTTTACCTTAAAACAGAACAGGGGCTTACACAACCTGCAACCCCAGGCCACCCTCGGTCGTGGGTCTAGCCATTGAGTCCCAACTGGCCCAGTGATGCTTATCCTTGCCATCGCAGTAACCCCAAAAGAAGTTGGCAAAGTAGGTTTTCAATGGTGGTGAGGACTTTATGAGGAGGAGCAAGCGGCCAGGGTATAAATCGGGATTGAGGAAAGAACATGCTGGATCAGAATCATCTTACCGCCAGGCGATAAGATAGCATTGTGCCATCCCTCAATCTTTTTTTGATTTGTTCTAGTAACTCATCGAAAAGACCCACATTAGATCTGTCGTACACCAGCATATACCCTAAATAGGAGAATGAGGGTACGCAATGGAGAAGAATATAATATTTGTGAGCGTGGTAGTGTGGGTTCTATCGGCGGTGTGGTGTATGTATATTACACTCTTGTTAGGGTTGATATGCTGACCAGAGCGTCTGGTGTATCTCTGTAGCGTGTTGTTAACCACCTCAACGGACCCAGCATCACCAGATAAGAAAATAATAATGTCATCGGCGTAGGCCAGATGGGTGATGATCGGGCACCCGCTAGCGGTGTGGAAGTGCTGGAAACTGGGGTGCCGACCATTTGGTTCAGATTTCTGTTCAATGCTTCAGCGGCGATGATGAAGATATTGGACGATAATGGGTCTCCTTGCCTGACACCACGACTCAATTTGAAAAAGCCATCAACATGACCGTTGACGACGGTGGAGAACCACGAGTTACTAATCGATCTCCAAACGATGTCGATCCAAGTCTTTGAAAACCAGAAAATTTTAAGCCTGTCATACGTCTTCTCCATGTCCAACTTAATGGCAATGCTACCTCCCCTGGTCGAAAATTTCATATATCTCTTGAGCCAACAGGATGTTGTCTAAGATATTACGGCCGTGAACGAACCCACTTTGCTCATCAGAGATAATTTTAGAGAGTAGTCCGGACATACGGTTAGCAATAATCTTGGAGATGATCTTGTTAGTGAAGGTGCACATACTCAGAGGGCAAAAATCTTTGAAGGTCTCCGGATTGTCCTTCTTGGAGATCAGAATCAGGTTGGCACAAGATATCGATGTGGGGTACCTGGCTCCTTGGAAGAAGGCAATCGTCGCCTCGTGGATGTCCGACTTGATAATGTCCTAGCAGGAGCTGAAGAAGACACCAGTGAAGCCATCCAGGCCAGGAGCGCCATGCTCGTTCAGCGACCAAACGACATCTTTGACTTCTAGTTCAGAGGGCTGGCACTACAGCTGGGTGTTTTCTATGTCCTTGATCAAGAGAGGGATAGCCGTTAGAAAAGCCTCATCCTTGAGGATTACATCTTGGGTAAACAACTGGGAGTAGAAAGTCGAAGCAGCCGACTGATATCCCGTTGGTCTTTGAGAGTACGTCCGCTCTCGTCTATGATCTGGTGGAGGTTGATATATATATATATATATATATATATATATATATATATATATATATATCAACCTCTATATATGTCACGACCCGCATCCAGTATAGGGGCACGAGAAGTGGGTACGTCCAGCCTACGCCGCAGTGTCGGCGGTAGAACGCTGTTCTAGGTCACTATCTAATCAACAACTCACACAATTATATAATATACCTGTCACAATCTCAACTCCGAATGGAGGATACGATATACTCAATCAGAATCTAAGCACGAGAAGATAACACAGGAGTCTACAACTATATGAAACTCAAGCAACTTAAATAAACTTCTAAACAACATCTCAAACAATTTCAAATACAACTCAATCTCCACTTATTACAAACAAGTTCTAGAAGTGAAACTAAACCATAAACTAGTAATCTACTCCAAGCTTTACTGGTCCTCTAGGCTAACTGTGAATCTCCAAGTTACCTGTAATATTTTCAACAGGTCCAGTCAGGACAGGAACGAGCATAAAATCTCAACAGTTCATATCAAGACAGGAATATAAAGCATGCAATAGAGTAAAATACATAAAACGCTGAAAGAAAGTACATATAGTAAAAGAGAGAACTGTAATGTAAATAGCTACTATAAGTAGAGAACTATCAGTGACTAGTGATGTAGAGTACAAGATAGACATATGAACGGCTTGAATTTGTACATGATTACAATAAAGAGTTTATACAATGACTACTTTGGAATTGTTCACATGACTGCTTCTACTCCTCCGTACCCCAATCAATACACAAGGATCTAGACAAGTTATGTTATTGTACAATATTTCACATGAGGGCCATAAATGGGTGCACATGAAGGTATACATGAGGGCTCTGTGAACATGAGAGTACATGAATCACAAGAGTGTACATGAATAATGAAAGTACAAGAATACATGATGAAAGCGAAATGTACATGACATGAAGTACCCGATGCTCCTGAGGGGGATAACATCTCAATGTAAAGATCCATATAGTACTAATCCGTGTTAACAACGTGACAGCATCAAGTAAAGTAATCTAAAGCAAGAATATAAATCCTAACAAGTATGAAATGATCAGAGAATGTACTCGCCTGATACCCTGAACAGCTGATATAAAAAGATGGCCAACTGGAGTCACAGAGTCCTAGTTAGAGCAACACACGTTATAAAGAGTTCAATTTATATGATAATTGAAATTATAATGCAATCTACATGAGTCTAAGTCAATCTAGGTCAAAGTCAACTCTGTCAACTAGTCTAGTCAAATTAGGACAACTAGTCTAATATGGTCAAACTAGCTAAGGTTTGGTCAACAATGGTCAAACTAGTCTAGGTTAGTCAATTCTAGGTCTAAATAAGTCTACGACCTAAACAATCAAGTATACTAGTACTATTGCTATCTAACACATAGTCTAAATCAAGGCACATAGCTAAATCACATAGCTAACAAGGCACACAAACTTAGTTATATAATATACATTACATATATATCACATATATCCTTACCCATATAGTACCACCCTAACACTTACATATAGATACCATATATCAAGTATATACATATCCTCACTATGAACCATAACATATATCTATCTACTCTCATAATATATATAGATACTATATAACCCAAATATATATATATATATATATATATATATATATATATATATATATATATATATATATATATATATATATAACCCTTCCAAAATCTAACATCACATACTCAAACACAAACACTTAGGCACTAACCCACTAACACTAGAATACCATATCAACCTTGGTCATATTGGCATCCCAAAACTAGTACCTTGGTCATAAGTTAAACTAATCATTTACCTTGAAGGTAAAGGTAATTCATATTTACCTTAAGATACTAACTTGGTATCATGAGATACCAAGATACCCCTTAAATATCTAATTAACTAACTATCTAATGTACTAACATAACATATTAACTAATATCTAACATATGACCTATAGAGACTAACTTGCTAACATACCAATATCTAGAACAAACATAACCTACTAACATATCAATATCTAATATACTAGATATCTAACATCAAACTATCTAACAACATATCAAATATCTAACAAAATACTAACCTCTACTATCTAACTAACATTCATACTAACAAATATAACATACACTAACATATAACAAACTCTAATATATCTAACCCTCTACTAACCAACATCTAACAAATATACTAACATATATAACTTACACTAACATATAACAACTCTAACATATCTAACACTCTACTAACCAACATCTAACAAACATACTAACATATATTACCTAACAATAATATATATTATATATATATATATATATATATATATATATATATATATATATATATATGTACTATATCATACTTATACTCGACAACCTATGATACCTACATTCACTTGATATCCATACTACAAAGGCTCATAGGTTACACAAAATGTCTATATCGTATAGTCACTCTTCTACTTAAAATTAATACTATACTAATTGGACATTCACTAAATTTTAGGATTAAAGTATGTCGTATCCTTTCGTGTTAGCTTTCCGAAACTTCAAACGGATCATATTTTCGTGTCCGAAAGCTCCCGAAATCGAGAAAACACCAAAACATGTGTCTTTCGGACAACTGACACTCAAATAATTTTACAGAAAGTTCCAGAATGATTTTGGCTTATTAAAATATATGTTTGGAAAGATAACTTCGATACGGTTCTTTTAAAAAAATGGAAGATTAATCGGAGTTCTAAGCTAAAAGTTATGGCATTTCTAAGTTGCTATGGTTACTAAAAACGTGGATGAATATTATGACGAATTTGGGTTGGTTTGGACAAAAGAAACACATATAGGCTAAGATACTTGGATACCAACATAGGTATCCAAATGAAACTCATTCTAACCATCCTAACTAAGATCAATCCACTCTCTAACCATTATAAAACTGAATTTAAACCAAACACATGGGGTGTCCTAATTTAGGATCTATCAAGTAGAACACAAAACACATATAAAATCCTCAAGAGAGCTCCAAATGGCCTCAAACTTGAATCTAAAGGGGGTACATGCATGGAGGTGGATTCTATGGATTCAAAACTAACTAATATGAATAGAAAATCAATTTAGAGGGTTGGTTTTACCTATTGGGAGTGGAATCCCAATGATACTCCCAAGGACATGGCTTCGACACGAAGATCTTCCAAAAAGGACATTCCTTCTTGCACTTTGCTCCAAATCTTTGCTAGCACCCTCCCTTGGTAGTATGAGAAGGTTGGATGGAAGTTTTGTTGGAAGGATATAAGGATTTGGAGATCAAATCAAAGAGGAAAGCTCTCTAATTTGGGGTAGAACACTTTGTGAAGGAAAAGAGGCAAGATGGAATGAAATGAAAGGAAGGGAGGCTAACCTATCTATAGTGGCTGCCATCAAATCCTATTTGGGACTTGGAGGAAAGCCCAATAAGGCCTCAACTAGTCCTCTTGGTTAATATTAAGTTAGGTTCGAGTTTGGGATCAAAAGGGTTAAATTTAAGCCTCTAACTTAACCAATCTAACAAGTGGGATTAGTCTAAACTCACTAACTTAATTAGTGGGGTTTGTTGGCCATGACTAACTAATCTTGGGATCCCGTCTACAGTCTAAGCTACCCGAGTCACTAACACAAGTCGGAGCAAAACGAAACTCAAACTCGACTAAACAAATCCCGTAAAAGCAATATAAAAATATAAAAATTCTCAAAATATTAAAATATGAAAAATAACCAAAATCAAAATACATCAATTTAAATATTATTAAAATAATCTAAAATTCACCAATTAATTAAAATTCTAAATAATTCAAAATTCACAAAATGACCAAAATACCCTTAGCCTAAAAGTTATAATTAGTTATTCTAATCACATGGTTAGGTCCCCATGGTCATGGTTAGTCTCTAGACTCAACAGTTCTAGGGTTCACTAGCTAACACATCAAAATTATAATTCACCAATTATAAATAGTATTAAATTAATTAAAAAAATTCCCATACATCATAAATCCTATTATTAAATAATAAACTTTTACAAAGGTTCAAAATTACCCTCATTTATAAAAGTAGGTGTTATAAGTCTACCCTCCTTAGAAGAATTTCGTCCTCGAAATTTAGAGTGGTCGTACTCCTTATAGGTCAAACCCCCAACAATCAAGGTCGAAGCTTCTACCTAACAGCACACAAGGTCAACAAGTAAAATATGGATAGTAGGCTTAATATGGGTCATATCCCAAATCTGGGTTGGCAGGTTTGGGTCAAAAAGGTCTCCCTAATTCGAGTCGAAAATAAAAACGAATTCGTGGGATAAACCAAGATGGGGTCTTGTGTCAGGAAAGTCGTGTGATAATGATGAATTACAAGATGGCGTGTCCGAGTAGGACACGAAGGTCATGGGTGTAGGGTGTCATGTATAGGTCATGCATGTGAAGTTCGTTTTGAGAAAATAACTAGTCTAGTGCTCCTAAATTAAAAGTCATGGCAATGTGCATATGATAATCATAATTAAAGTGGGAATGGTCAAATAGCCTAAATTGGATCGAAAGCTGTGATGCAAAAGTAGTACAAGGGAACAAGTTTGAGTGAGATATAATATATCAAAGTGAAGATAATCTTGTCTATTACAAACTTATGAAGAAAGTTTCCAAAGATTTACATCTCTGACGTTCCATAAATCAAAGTCACAGAAAGAATATTCGTCTACCTAGAATACTCTCTCTAGGGTTCCCATCTAGCCATTCTAGTCATACTACATCACAAAGCAATCCCAAGGTTTATCAAAACATACAAGCAATGTAGGGTGTATCAATTATCTCAAAAGACATGCTAAGGTCTAAACTGGAAATCTGGGTACTTCTGAGGCTCTAGGTGGAACTGGATACTGCTCCCTCAAGAACTCAGCCTGAACTCTCTGTGTCTCCAACACATCCCGGAGAAGTCCGAATATCTGAGCTCCATCAGGAAACAACCCTCCCAAGAATATGGTATGGGGTACCACTATAGGAGGCAGAGAAAGACTCTCAGTCTCAGGTGAAGCTACAGCTACACTCAAGGACAGGCTCTAGTCATGGGTGCCCTACTGGAAAGGATAAAGAAAATAATAAATTATCAAAGCTGTAAAGCAGACTAACATCCTACATAAAAACTGGTAGGTATTATAAATAAAAGAAAAATCATCTACAATGGGTTACTATTCTAATACCAATGCTAACTATCATCTCTAGGGTACAGACACTCTACAAGTCATCATATGTCACGACCCGATCCAAATGTAGTGGATCTAGTCGGATCATGCCCAGCCTGCACCGTTGTGAGACGGCGACAGTAAGTTATATCAAGCAGTGCAACATAACATGCAAAAACATCTAACAGAAATAAAACATTTTATTCAACTGGAAAAAGTCTGGAAATAAAACATACAACAACAATATTCATTTTATTACAATAGAATCTGAAAAGGAAAGTAAAGGAAAGTGCTAAGCCAACATTCTAGGGTTCAGGGGTTCCTGGTTCAGCCTCTGCGGGACCCAAGTATGTCCCATAGAAAGTGCAGTAAGGCAGCTCCTCTTCGTCGTAATCACCTAAAAATGTTGGGTCTCAAGTCAGGAGGGAGCAAGAACATATTTCATCCACATCTAGCAATTCTAAATTAATAATAAATATAAAGTATGAGACAGTTTAAGAAACAACATATTTTTCTTGTATTAAATAGTAAAAAGACCAACAAGCAAGATGATGTCAATGTCCAGAATGATGCAATGCTAAGCTAGTGTTTGAGTATATAACAGGGTCTGTGACCGGCTGGTGAGGTAATATGTATACTAACGTTTCGGCCGAAACGAATAGTATACGGTACGGCTCAACCCACAGTGAGGTTGGGGTTAGCGTGAGGCAATAAACGATCAATATTTGGCTTTGGTCACAGACGTTATACTACTCCCCCAAGAAATCCCCAAGCAATAAGTCAATGAGTCAATAATCAACATGTCAAGATAGTCATCCAGCAATCCATCAACCTATGTAGAGTCCGAGAGGGATCTACGGTGAATCAGTGTAACTATACTACATGTAACTAACTAATGCATACATTTAATTATCAAAATAAAAGTGCAGACATGGATTAGATATGAACTTGCCTCAGAGTATTTTCCTGACTTGACAGTAACCAGAATGTAACCGCTAGGGTTTACGAATCAGAACCTACAAGATTGTTACACCGGTTTTAGTAACCAGAATTACGCCCTAAATTCTAAGGTACAAGCTAGGTCAAGTCTATAGGTGGGTGTTCCTAACCGAAGTCATATGTACAAAAATAGATTTAATTACAAATCTAACATTAACGTAAAACCGTTTTGAAACAACATAGGTTTTCGTCATAAGTAATAATTATTAGGAAAATATTTTAAAGCGATTTTCCCGAAATTAGTAAGTTTCGTAAGCAAATAGTTTTTATTTAAAATAACATTTTAAAATAGGATTTATTTGTTAAAGTAAATATATAATCGGAAATAATTTTCGTAAAATATATTTTTAGTCATTTTCACAAATTGCCTAGAATCGTCTTTAAATATTAAAAATAATATTTAATGCGTAAAACTACATTTTTCCCAAAATATTGGTTCAAGGTTAATATAAAGGTTTTCAGATTTTATTGTTAAATACCGCTACCAAAATTAACCTTTTTACACAACATTAGTTTTTATTACAATAATCACTTATAAACCTTTTTGACTAGAAATCGTTCTAAAAGAGGAATATACATAGTTTATAGTACCATTTTTAACAAAACATTTATTTAATAACAATAACTTTTAAATGAATAAATGTTTAACTACTATAAATGTAATAACTAAATCATTTATTTGGTTTAGAATTTCTACAGCATAACATTACAATTTAAGAGATAATCCTAACTTTAATTTAAACCATTTAAATCCTTTCAACCATATATTTAAAATTATTGACATTAAGCTACACAACAATTTATGCTAACAATTACAATTTAAGTTTTCTGTTTTCTAAAGTGATATTATTACAACTTTGCAAATTTAACAACACAGAGCTAAAATAAATGGTCACAGAAGCTAATTTAATATCTACAGAAACTAAAACTAGGCCAAAAAGTAAAATTATGGGTTCTGTGAACTACAAGAGAAGGTGAAAGGGGAGAGGTTACCCAAGGCTTGCACGAAGGAGTACCGAGGGGAGGCCTCGGACTCGAAACAATGCCGGGATCGATGAGCACGTTTACGTGCACGCACACGACAAATACGCGGCGACGGGGCACGCGCACGGGAGACGACGGACGCCGGGCAGAGGGCACGCGGGAGGCGCCGGGGACGGGCTCGGAAGTTGAGGGAGTAGGGTCTGGATTCGGAGAGGACGACGAGACAGACGCAATGGTGGTCTCGGATTTTGATTTGGTGGAGGAAGGAGGAAGTTATGGATTTTTGAATAGGGTGGTGAGGAAAAAAAAGATTCTGGAAAAGTAGGAGAATTCTGAGAGTTAAACTCTCCGTGGGATCTCCAGATCCGGTTTGGGGGTGTGCGTGCGGGACCAGGGGGAGGAGAACGTGGGTTTGAATGGGTTGGGATATGGGCTTGGGTTGTGGGTTTAAGTTATTGGGTTGGGCTACAATGATTGAGGGCATGGGTTTAAGGCTTAACAAAATAATTAATAAATAAAAATAAAATTAAGCATGGGCTTCACAATTGTCACGACCCGTACTCATTTTTTTAAACGGATACGAGATGTGTCCAAGCCAGCCTACGCCGCAGTGTCGGCGGTAGAACACCGTCACGGCCATGAAGATCAAATCACAAATAATGCTCATTCACATAATTAATTTAACTTACAATATTCGCAAGTTTTACATTTGCAAAAAAATATAAACTTGTACAAATATTTGAATGACTACAAGTCCACTATCTAGCTAGTCTCTAGGCTTTTGTCTGCAAGTACCCCCGTATCTCCCATGCTAAGTGAATCCACGGCTAACCTAAAAAATATTGGTTTCCAGTCAGGAATGGAACGAGCACAATTCACTGAATGAAATTTCGAATAAAGAAAATGACTATAAAATAAAGGTTAAACATCAATCATGAGTTTTGAAAATAAACAGTAAAGACGAAAAATCAGTAACAAATAAATAAACAAAATACCTTCCCAATCGTAGAAGTACCTTTGATATGTGATCGGTCTCGGGACAATTACACGACATTGTCTACACTGTCTAAAGTTACACTGTCTACACTGTCTAAAGTTATACTGTCTACACTGTCTAAAGTTACACTGTCTACAACAATTAATACAATAAAGAAACATGGTATACTTGAAATAATAAATCACTGTTTACACTATCTAATTGCAATAATAAATTACTGTCTACACTGTCTACTTTACAATAATAATTCACTGGCTACACTGTCTACTTTGCAATAATAAATCACTGTCTACACTGTCTACACTATCTAAGGTCAGATCACACATCGTTGGTACTTCGTATTCCCGACTCAACAATTTATAATAGAATATAAAATCACATAATCAATGACCAATCAATGAAATATAGTGAAGATCAATATCGAAATGCAGACAATAAACTGTACTCGTCTGTGGTCCTTTGCTGGTGAAACCGATAATCCGAACTACTCGGTGTGCCACAATAGTCAAAAATTATACAACAGTCTCCGAATGCTGAAATAGATAATACCAATGATCTCAGAATAGTCCAATTAGCTAGGATTGCCTATTCTTAAGTCCAATTCTGGACACAGGGGCAAAACGATAATTTCGGGCCAAAACGGTATCCGCCGTTGGACCCGCTTTGCACCGAAAAGCGTGCCAGAGTTAACGGTCTCTAAAGTTGTCAAGCTACATGTCTACGGATCCAGTTTTCTGATACGAACCCAACCGTATGTCCAGAGTTGGATTCCGGCGGGCCGTGCACAAAATTGCCCGTTAAGTGGGACTGTGGGGCCCGCAAAACGACGTCCGATTCAACTGTCTCAGAATTGGACCAAACTTGGCATAAAGTACCAGAAAAATGATACAAAAATCCTGTTGGCGCAAGTTTCGTCTCGATCTAACGAGCATGCACAAAGTAATTGGAAAACTTGCACAGAGGCCGATACGGTGAATTTTGACAGATACACATCAATTTCGTCGCACACACGCGACCAATTTGAATTCCGTCAAAGCCCACACGACCACGAACTCGATACGCAATCTTTGATGCTTTTGGTTTGCGACCACGTAGCCCGAATTGGCGAGATGCACGTCGTGTGGATGAATTTTCTAGTTTTTAAAAGAGGTTTTCGGCAAACTTCGGGATTTGATTTCTCGACGCAGAGTCGACGAAATCCGATTCTACAAAAAGGGAATCGAAGCCCTATAGGTTGACTATGATTGTCTTCAATTAGATTTCTAAAAGTTACTACGGTCTGGCAAAAATTTGCCTACCAAGTCGAGTGCCTGGACTGAACTAGTGTTCTGTTTTGCACGGTTATTCGTTTGTTTTGACGTCGACTTCTCGAAAAATCTAGGGCCTATGAAAATAAACTAATTGAAGAGGATTACCATCCTATATGTTGTGTACGCAACCGAATTGACGGCTCGAAGAACGACCGATCGTGCGCGAAGAATCGACGCTGCGAATTCATCCCGCTGCTGCTGTCGCTGAACTCGCATTTGCGCGCGTGGTCGGTTTCCCCGCGCCTGGCCGGCAATCCTGGTCGGCCGGCGGTGGCTCCCCGCCGCACGCGCATAAGGCCAAGGGTCGCTTGGGTGTCGGCTTGGGTTTGGGTAGAGTTAGGGTTTGGAATTCCCTCTCGATCTCTCGATCGCTAATATATATATGTGTTTATATAGTGATCGGGTTCTGGGTTCTGAGTTATTTCCGAGCGGGGGTGGGAAGGGTTTGTTTGCTGCTTTAGTTCGGTTTGGGGCTTGGCTATGGGCCCACTATTTTCGCAGGAAACAGTGTGGGTTGTTTTTTTCCTTTTTTTTCTTAACCTATATTAATAACTATTCCTATATATGTATTTAGATATATATATGAATCTCTATATATTCGTATATATACTAATAATATCATAAAATCTAAATAAAACTCACTGTTATCCTCTCCTAGCGTAGGGCCTATTTACATAAATACGAATATATATATATACATATAATATTTACTTGACAAATAATATAACCAATAATAATATTATTAATATTATATAGTAATAATCTCATTAATATCGATAATAAAATAATAATAATAATAATGATAAAAATATTAATAATAATAACAACCAAAATTCAATAAATCAATAAGGGTGTATATACCATGGCTTACAATGTAATAATCCCCGGACTGTACAAGAACCTATTTATTGAATATTAATTAATAATGATAACGAAATTCAACAAAACAATAATGGTGTATATAAACCATTATGTTCAGTCTAATAATCACCGAATACACAAGTACCCATTTTATACAAAAGTTACTGAATATCACCAATAACAATATTTATAATATTTAATTAAGAATACTTAAAAATATCTATTAATTTATTAAAACAAAATGTAACACCCTCATACCAAATTACATCTACACGAATTTCATTGGACGTGCCGCCTGACTACATAGGCTTGGGCTCAGTTCGGGTCCAGTCCGGACTAAACTGGTATAATCGGTTTCCCCAAACTCAATAATATAAATGATAAATAAATAAGTCTTCAGTAAGAGTTAAGTCGTAACTCGGCCTGGTTTTCCTAGTTAGGACATCACTATGGCTCGGCCTTCCCTACCAGGGCTAATACTCTAATCAAAGCATGTCATTGCACTATCCGTACCACGATTTCTAGTCGCCTTGTACTCCAAAACTCCACTATGGCTAAAATTATCTACCGTAAATAATTATTTATATAAATCTAAAAATCACCATTTAATTCAAATAAATAAATAAAAATAAATTATCAAAATTTCGGGAAAAGGGATTACAAATCTACCCACCTTAAAAATAATTTTGTCCTCGAAATTCTAATTCATAACTATTCCTTAAATTAAAAAGGAAATCTACCCTTACCTTAATCTTCTCGAATTTTTAATTCCTCAAGACAGTTTATGTCCTCCTCCTAGTCATTTTGTAACTACGGAACTCTGAGGACTTCTATCCACCTTTGTTCACCCTACTCCCTCAAATCTCATGTCACTAAAACTTTATAATCATCCAATCTACTTGCTAAAATAGATATCTACGGTATAGGGCATCTGTAATCCTCTCCTATTTATCAAACAACATAAAATCTAACAAGCAACAATTTACACAAGTTGCTAAGAAATATTGGTAAATTCTAATAAGCATGACCATTCGTCGCTCCACAATAGAAAGGACAGGAAAAATAGGAAGAATAATTGAGAGCAATTATGAAGTTTCAAGAGTGGTAGAGGAAATCCAATAATGCGGATAGAATAAAAGTCTATGAACCATTGTCCAATTTGTTAGAGTGGCTATTCTAGCCCAGTCACTTTCTAAATCGAAGAACTCTCATTTCTTAGAGGGGCTTGTCATCCGTGCAATACAGAAGTTTCGTTCTAGAAATTCTGAACAGGTTCCATAATAGAACAGAATTTGGGAAATCAAGATTTGTGATCTCATTCGTGGTTATTTAAACACACAAACAAGGGATATAAATGCAATACAAGATCGTATCGTGACTTCTAGGTAGATGGAACAAGGGTTACGAATGTCTTCTTATTCTAAGAGGGGGGCTACATAATAGGTATAGGGACCTATTTCAAATAGTTCGATTTTGTAGTCCAAATATGGTGGTATGCATGAATTGGTCTTAATGGGTTCCCCAATTGGACATCAGTCGTTGGTTGGATGAACCTTGGACTTTAATCTATATTGACTGGACAAGATCCCAATGATAAAACTATTTCTACTAGGTTAGGGTAACCTGGAATAAGTTTTCACCCAAGTGGTTGAGCTAGTTGGGCAGTCGGATTGGTTAAATAGGTTCTGTAAGCCCTGAAGATGCGCCTTCCATGACTTTTGTGTTTAAGTAGCACGAGAAGACACAATTGAATGGCACACTAGTGACATGTGCGTAGTGGGCTTCGAGTAGATCACAACCATATATTGGGTCGAAAGGTTTGAGTCGAGGTTGAGTCTCTAATTGTAGTCAGAAAGTTTACCGGTATTATGGTAAGGGTTATAGCTAGTCCTTTCGTCCTGAAAATCGTACCATAAAAATAGAGTACAAGGGGACGCGTTTGAGTGGGACATGATATACCTAGATGAAGGTGGACTCATCTAGAACTTGCATATGAAATTTGTTGGAAGGTAACAGCTGGCCTCGTGCTCCGAATATTAATGTCACGGACGGGGACACCAAATGATCTAAAGGGAAGGTGGGAGTCCATGGGGCACTAATTATCATATAAATTACTCTATTCAAACGGTAATCCTTGCGTACCCCAAATTTTTTTAGAAGGCTTACAGTCTACCCACCTTAGAAGCGAGGACCTAGTTTTAGGAATGATGAGGTTGGAAGGATTTTAAAGCTCGGATATTGTACCCCGACTCTTGCTAATAAAGAATAAGGCACGACGTACGGTATACGGTAGATATAAGTCAAGTCAAGGATCATTCCTTAATAATTGGAAAACGAGTGTGTACAATGACACATGGTCGATTGAATGATCTACTCGTCCATAGTATACTAGGGTTATCGATGGGGTAACCAACTCTAAGGCACATCCTACGAAAAGATTTCTAATAACTGAGTCATAAATTTCTATTCATCTCACGTCTAAACTGTGGGTTTTGGTCCAAGGAAGCTTGGGTTAAGCTGAGGGTTGCTAGTTTAAGCAAGCTTCAAGCAAATAGTTAGAGGCTCACAACAATTGGTTTCTTGAGGATAGATGGTCTCCTGGGTTGGCATTCCGACTAAGGGTAAGACCCTAATCATTCTCAAATTCAGGTAGCTAGAAGGTCTTAATAGTAGTTTGGGGGTCGTGAGGAGAACGAGTAACTCAATCTCATGGCTGGCCGATGGTAGTTACACTTGTGTATACAACTATTATAGCCATGTGAATACTTTGTATCTCCCTACCTTCACGAGCTTTCGTCTTTCCAAATCAGTGAAAGACAAATCAACAAAGAGTTCAAGGGAGATGTTACTGAACACAATTTTGTGATTCAAAGACGAACATATAATTCAAGAGGAATTATCAAAGCAGTCGCGGACGAGATCCTAGAGACGTCTATATCTCAATCCACGTAAGTTAATCAAAAGGAGAGCGAATCGAGTGCACTACGGTTGATCAGACCGTAATACATCGATTTTGATTAAACAATATGTTAGTAGGCGTCCCCACTAAACACATGTCTCAAATCAAGCTCGATAAAAGAGTAAGCTTGCAAAACTAGGCTGTATAGCAGCATTGGTCAAGATAGTCAAAATACGAGTATGCGAGATTTTTGAAAGGAGGCACAAGTAGTTTGAGTTTTGTGAGAATCAAAATCTTACCCGGTGTTCTTTCTTATATAGTCTTCCCACTATCTATTATCCATAAGGCCTCGGTTGACTAATGGGTTAATGACCTCTATATTCTACATTCCAGGTAAACCTATTAGCGTCAATCAATTTCCTCGTCAATAGATCACAAGGACTACGGAATGCTATGTCAGGAGACATGCTACCCAACTTACAAACTTTCACTAACATTGGCTTTGGAACTTATGGGACATACATAGCATTTTCGTATCCTCTATGGTATCCTAAACTTGTAATCTCATCTGAAATCATTTCACCGAGGATTATGTCCCGCCCGTATACTCTGGTTGTGGTAAACCCTTAGTTTCGTGATTCAGATGGGATATGCTATCCGATACTCTATCTTATATTGACACAAGGGTGACTACAGTCAAAAAGAGGACCACTAGCCATAGTTTTTAGTAACATTCTATAACATGTATTTCCTTAGACTAATTTCAACTCTAGGGGTCGTGCCTTGCCAGTGCGCTGCTGGCTGCAGTGGATCCAGTCTCCATAATTCAACTAAATGGCGATAGTACGCTGCTGTCCTGCCATTATGAGTTAATTATCATTCTTTTAACTATATCTACAAAAATTCCTGAGCTTCTAGAGATTCAAACAAATTGACTATGGAATAAAGCGTAAGTATTTGTCCTATCCGTCACAACCCTTAAAAATAAAAGATGAACAGGGAGGGAGATAACTGAAGACAAAGAAATACAACCCTTCTAACTATTCCATGTATATTCAAACCATTGAGGAGAAACTTGAATCGAGACTAATTCGAAGTTCGTATATGGGTAACATAATCAAAAATTATATAAAAATAATAATTCTTAGGCAAAATAGGAACTAAATAGGTAATTCGGACTAAGATATGAGGATGATATCTAAAAAGGCAAAGAGAAGGAATTGAATAATTCATCTAGGTTAGATCATTAATTCTAGGAAGCTCTGCCTCACCAAGTGAATAATCTATCCACATTGGATCATATCGCCATACCAAGAGGTAATAGTGTACCTATGGAGATCTGACAAACTATTAACATTAATAACTCTTCATCTAAATTGCATGGCCTAGACTACCCATCGGTCAATTTGTGTAAGGGACTCCTAGTCCTAGTCATTCTCTTAAATTAAATTAATCTTTGTTCGTGAATGAGCGTGTTCTAGTCGCAGGCTCGCAATAGTACAACTAATTTAAGTACCATCACGAGTTCGTATGATTTGCGAAAACAGATCTGCATGGGCCACCACAAAAACTTATCACGATCCGTACCCATTTTTTTTAAACGGATACGAGATGTGTCCAAGCCAGCCTACGCCGCAGTGTCGGCGGTAGAACGCTGTCAAGGCCATGAAGATCAAATCACAAATAATGCTCATTCACATAATTAATTTAACTTACAATATATGCAAGTTTTATATTTGCAGAAAAAATATAAACTTGTACAAATATTTGAATGACTACAAGTCCACTATCTAGCTAGTCTCTAGGCTTTTGTCTGCAAGTACCCCCGTATCTTCCATGCTAAGTGAATCCACGGCTAACATGAAAAATATTGGTTTCCAGTCAGGAATGGAACGAGCACAATTCACTGAATGCAATTTTGAATAAAGAAAATGACTATAAAGCAAAGGTTAGACATCAATCATGAGTTTTGAAAATAAACAGTAAAGACGAAAAATCAGTAACAAATAAATAAACAAAATACCTTCCCAATCGTAGAAGTACCTTTGATATGTGATCGGTCTCGGGACAATTACACGACACTGTCTATACTGTCTAAAGTTACACTGTCTATATTGTCTAAAGTTACACTGTCTACACTGTCTAAAGTTACACTGTCTACAGCAATTAATGCAATAAAGAAACATGGTATACTTGAAATAATAAATCACTGTTTACACTGTATAATTGCAATAATAAATCACTGTCTACACTATCTACTTTGCAATAATAATTCACTGGCTACACTGTCTACTTTGCAATAATAAATCACTGTCTACACTGTCTACACCGTCTAAGGTCAGATCACACATCGTTGGTACTTCGCATTCCCGACTCAACAATTTATAATAGAATATAAAATCACATAATCAATGGCTAATCAATAAAATATAGTGAAGATCAATATCGAAATACAGACAATAAACTGTACTCGCCTGTGGTCCTTTGCTGGTGAAACCGACAATCCGAACTACTCGGTGTGCCACAATAGTCAAAACTCGTACAACAGTCTCCGAATGCTAAAATAGACAATACCAATGATCTCAGAATATTCCAATTAGCTAGGATTGCCTGTTCTTAAGTCCAATTCTGGACACAGGAGTAAAACGGTAATTTCAGGCCAAAACGGTGTCCGCCGTTGGACCCGCTTTGCACCGAAAAGCGTGCCAGAGTCAACGGTCTCTAAAGTCGTCAAACTACATGTCTACGGATCCAATTTTCTGATACGAACCCAACCGTATGTCCAGAGTTGGATTCCGGCGGGCCGTGCACAAAATCGCCCGTTAAGTGGGACTGTAGGGCCCACAAAACGACGTCCGATTCAACTATCCCAGAATCGGACCAAACTTGGCATACAGGACCAGAAAAATGATACGGTCCTGTTGGCGTAAGTTTCGTCTCGATCTGACGAGCGTGCATAAAGTAATTGGAAAACTTGCACAGAGGCCGATACGGTGAATTTTGACGGATACGCATCAAATTCGTCGCGCACACGTGACCAATTTGAATTTTTTCAAAGCCCACACGACCACGAACTCGATACGCAACTTATGATGCTTTCGGTTCGCGACCACGTCGTCCGGATTGGCGGGACACACGTCGTGTGGATGAATTTTCTAGTTTTTAAAACAGGTTTTCGGCAAACTTCGGGATTTGATTTCTCGACGCAGAGTCGACGAAATCTGATCTACAAAAAGGGAATCGAAGCCCTATAGGTTGTCTAGGATTGTCTTCACTTAGATTTCTAAAAATCACTACGTCTGGCAAAAATTTGCCTACCAAGTCGAGTGCCTGGACTGAACTAGTGTTTACACGGTTATTCGTCAGTTTTGACGTCGATTTCTCCAGAAATCTAGGGCCTATGAAAATAAACTAATTGAAGAGGCTTACCGTCCTATATGTTGTGTACGCACCCGAAGTGACGGCTCGAAGAACGACCGATCGTGCGTGAAGAATCGACGCTGCGAATTCATCCCGCTGCTGCTGTCGCTGAACTCGCGTTTGCGCGCGTGGTCGGTTTCCCCGCGCCTGGCCGGCGGTCCTGGTCGGCCGGCGGTGGCTCCCCGCCGCGCGCGTGCAAGGCCAGGGGTCGCTTGGGTGTCGGCGTGGGTTTGGGTAGAGTTAGGGTTTGGAATTCCCTCTCGATCTCTCGATCGCTAATATATATATATATATATATATATATATATATATATATATATATATATATATATATATATATATATATATATATATATATGTGTGTGTGTGTGTGTGTGTGTGTGTGTGTGTGTGTGTGTGTGTGTGTTTATATAGTGATCGGGTTCTGGGTTCTGAGTTATTTCCGAGCTGGGTTGGGAAGGGTTTGTTTGCTGCTTTAGTTCGGTTTGGGGCTTGGCTATGGGCCCACTGTTTCCGCAGGAAACAGTGTGGGTTGTTTTTTTCCTTTTTTTTCTTAACCTATATTGATAACTATTCCTATATATGTATTTAGATATATATATATATATATATATATATATATATATATATATATATATATATATATATATATATATATATATATATATATATATATATATATGAATCTCTATATATTCGTATATATACTAATAATATCATAAAATCTAAATAAAACTCACTGTTATCCTCTCCTAGCGTAGGGCCTATTTACATAAATACGAATATATATTATATATACATATAATATTTACTTGACAAATAATATAACTAATAATAATAATATTAATATTATATAGTAATAATCTCGTTAATATCGATAATAAAATAATAATAATAATGATAACAATATTAATAATAATAACAACCAAAATTCGATAAATCAATAAGGGTGTATATACCATGGCGTACAATCTAATAATTCCCGGACTGTACAAGAACCTATTTATTGAATATTAATTAATAATGATAACGAAATTCAACAAAACAATAATGGTGTATATAAACCATTATGTTCAGTCTAATAATCACCGAATACACAAGGACCCATTTTATACAAAAGTCACTGAATATTACCAATAACAATATTTATAATATTTAATTAAGAATACTTAAAAATATCTATTAATTTATTAAAACGAAATGTAACACCCTCATACCAAATTATATCGACACGAATGTCATTGGACGTGCCGCGTGACTACATAGGCTTGGGCTCAGTTCGGGTCCAGTCCGGACTAAACTGGTATAATCGGTTTCCCCAAACTCAATAATATAAATGATAAATAAATAAGTCTTCGGTAAGAGTTAAGTCGCAACTCGGCTTGGTTTTCCTAATTAGGACATCACTATGGCTCGACCTTTTCTACCAGGGCTAATACTCTAGTCAAAGCATGCCATTGTACTATCCGTACCACGATTTCTAGTCGCCTTGTACTCCAAAACTCCACTATGGCTAAAATTATCTACCGTAAATAATTATTTATATAAATCTAAAAATCACCATTTAATTCAAATAAATAAATAAAAATAAATTATCAAAATTCCAGGAAAAGGGGTTACAACAATCTTCCCTCCTTAGAAAATTTTGTTCTCAAAATTTCAAAGATAAGGACCGGGGTACAAACCAAAAATACCTAGTCTTGATCAAAAACGGAATTTAAATCATCAGGCACGATCGGATTCTAGGCATGATCACTAGGTACAATAATAAAATATAGGCACGATCGAAATTATCTAGATATAATCTGAAATAGAGTTAGAATATTGTTTTGATCAAAATTATTTTAGGCATGAGTGAAAATCTAGGTACAATTAAAATATGATCATAAAAATAGGAAAAATCAAATGAGGTATCGTGAAACAGAAAAGACCAAAAGAAATGTACGTCAATCGTTTATTGAAAAGACAGAAAATAATGGAATCTTCTGAGATGAGGGACTAAAAATTTTAAATCAAATTGGAATGGGGTATAAGGGTTTGTGACTCAGAAAAAAATTAACAAGTTGTATGATAGTAGGATATCGAGGGTGATTTAGAATGATATAGCTATGATAGGAATGTAATCAGACAAGATATTTTTATTGAGGATTGAGTGATGATCAAAGGCGATAGAAAGAATATCATATTACTATTTCAACGATCAGAAGATAGGATGTGCAGAAAAAAATGACTTACAAGATAAAATCTTTATTAATACACATGCAAAAACCAATCTCTAACTCGCTAAACTAGCTGAACTCTCAGGATCTACAGAAAACTAAGGCAGCTGCCAAGGTATTAAAACTAAATCTATTTGGATTCATAAATCATCTAAATCAAACTTCCATTCGTCATTGTATGTAACTCGTATGCCAAATGTATTTCAAATTTTAAGTATTTCTCTCGATCAAATCATTTTACAGACATCAATTTTCTATTGTCAGCCATTCTTCCAAAACAGACTACATCAAAGTCACAATCTTCACTTGTCATAGTAAATTCTTAGAAAATTCTTTAATGTTGACCCATGATCCATATTCAAGAATTTCCAATTCTTGAAATCAATTGACCAATATAATCACTAATTAAATTGTAATCTTTAACCATGCACCTAACAATCGTTCTCATCCAAACACATTAGCAAAAATATCACAAAATCTCCCAGTGTCTGGTAGAAATTGCAAACCCAATTGCTCATTTTCAACGTTGCGTGCCAATGGTCTTATCTCAATTCCTCACTACTTATTCATTCTCTAGAATCTATCATTCCATTGCTTGTGATACTCCTTCCATGGTTATATCCGTCCCTTCTAGGAACAGTAGTAAAAGTTTGATCCCCGTCAAGTGTTCCTTTACTTGATCACCATATTCTCATGTTTATATATTATCCAAATTCACATCCTCCATGGGAGAATCTTACCAAATCCTAGACTTTCCTTGCTAACTCTACCTACGTCTTCCTCTATCTTCCATAACTCTTCCTTTAATCATAAAATTCAAAATTGCCAAATACCTTTATTTGTTTGAATGAGGTTTAGGCACTAGTGAGCACTACCAACGGTTCTAACCCGAATAAGTCACAAGTTAAGATATACCACTCTCTCAAGACTAGCTTTCTCAAGGTATTCTTCTACCTTTCCTACCCTTTAGCTAACTAATATTGATCCCAAAGATGCCTTTACTAGAAATGAGATAGGTAACAATCTATGTTTCTCCCGCATATAGCTATCAACTATAAACATATAGTCATCTACAAGATGTATATCAACTATTTAATGTATAGAGCTATCCGCAACTATCTATAACTTCCAAAATATATAACAAAATATAATCAACGTACTAAAGTTGAACTAGGAAAGAGATTGAGCCAATAGAGATTGATATGGTCCTAATAAGTTCTAGAAAAATAAAATAGAATTTCATAGGAAATCTATTCTTTCAGGCTGTGATAAGAGATTTCTGAAAATGGAGACGACCGGTAGAAATACAAATTCTCTAATCGATAAAAGTCAGAATAATTTGATGGTACTAAAATGTTGGAAAACAGTCCTAGAAAATCAAGTAGAATTCCCATATGAATCCTAGAGAAATGATTTCTGAAAATTTAAACTAGTCGCTAAGATTCCAAATAATCCAAAATTTAAACGAATCAAGACAATTCTTGTAAAGTTATCAATGGTGATAAGAGACCACACATGATATATTTATAACAGGGATATAGTCTCAATGGTACCTAGAACCATACATATCTAAAGTCATTTTGCCTCTAATTCATGCCTCGCAAGAGTGCACCTAACTGCAGTAAATTTTTGGCTCCATAACTTGAATAATAATAGGTTTTCGAGTAGTCTATCAACTTTATCCATTTTATAGCTGAGCAACGTAGGGGCAAATCTGATGCATTTAGGACATAGTCTCAATAATATCCGAAAACCTATGAACACCTGAAATTACTTCAACTTAGAGTCTATGCCTCGCTAGTGTGCAACTAGCTGCAGTAAACTCGCAGTTTCCATAATTCAGACAAATGACTACAACGCAAATGTGCGAAGCCATATTAGGTCACTGAATATTTTCTCAACTTTGTCCATGAGAATTTCAAAGGAGCTTCCGAAAAATTCAAACGAGTTCTAAAGTTCTAATCATTATAGGAAAAGATGTAGATGTCTGTTCTTCGTGAATCAAAAAAATTTATCAGGATAATTATGTGTTCCAGTAGCTCTTGAGAATCAAGAGGTTGGTTTGAAGTCCAGAGGAGTATCTGTTCTCCGACATTTCTTTTTCAAAGATTATACTTAAAGAATGGATCAACTTAATTTCGACTAAATGAAATGGACACAAAACAAGATAGAAGCATCACAGCTTCGAGTTGAGTAGAAGGAGTCATGAGAATATTCCCGACAAAATACTTAGAGAATACTGACATTTACCGAAATTATTTTGAGAAAAGGAAAAAAATGATTTATAAACCAAAAAAAGTTTAAAAATTTGCTAGGTAAGTTGGGCTAAAGTTAGCCTTATTGGTTCAAGGAAGTCAAGTTGAAATGGTTTAGCAAAGCTAACAAGGGAATAGCTTTGGAACATTGGTCATGATCTAAGGTTTAGGTACAAACACAAACAAGGTAACCTATGAAACTATAAGCAAGCAAAAATAGATTTTAAAATATATAATTCCGGCCCTATGATGTAACAGGATGAATATAATCTAAGTGTTCTAGTTGTTTCTAGAGTCTGTTTTCCTAAAGTCTCATCTAGACCTAGGACAAGTTACAAGACTGCACGCTGGTCTAGACTAAGTTGACTAGACCAATTTACAGAACTGGACCTGCATGGGCCACCACTAAAAATATGCCATGACCCGATCCCAATGTAGTGGATCTAGTCAGATCATGCCCAGCCTGCACCGTTGTGAGACGGTGACAGTAAGCTATATCAAGCAGTGAAACACAACATGCAGAAACATCTAACAGAAATAAAACATTTTATTCAACTGGGAAAAGTCTGGAAATAAAACATACAACAACAATATTCATTTTATTACAACAGAATCTGAAAAGGAAAGTAAAGGAAAGTGCTAAGCCAACATTTTAGGGTTCAGGGGTTCCTAGTTCAGCCTCTGCGGGACCCAAGTATGTCTCGTAGAAAGTGCAGTAAGGCAGCTCCTCTTCGTCGCAATTACCTAAAAATGTTGGGTCTCCAGTCAAGAGGGTGCAAGAACATATTTCATCCACATCTAGCAATTCTAAATTAATAATAAATGTGAAGTGCGAGACAGTTTAAGAAACAATATATTTTTTTTGTATTAATTAGTAAAAAGACCAACAAGCAAGATGATGTCAATGTCCAGAATGATGCAATGCTAAGCTAGTGTTTGAGTGTATAACAGGGCCTATGACCGGCTGGTGAGGCAATATGTATACTAACGTTTCGGCCGAAACGAATAATATACAGTACGGCTCAACCCACAGTGAGGTTGGGGTTAGCGCGAGACAATAAACGATCAATATTTGGCTTTGGTCACAGACGTTATACTACTCCCCCAAGCAATCTCCAAGCAATGAGTCAATGAGTCAATAATCAACATGTCAAGATAGTCATCCAGCAATCCATCAACCTATGTGGAGTCCGAGAGGGATCCACGGTGAATCCGTGTAACTATACTACATGTAACTAACTGATGCATACATTTAATTATCAAAATAAAAGCGCAGACATGGATTAGATATGAACTTGCCTCAGAGTATTTTCTTGACTTGACAGCAACCAGAATATAACCGCTAGGGTTTACGAATCAGAACCTACAAGATTGTAACGCCGGTTTTAGTAACCAGAATTACGTCCTAAATTCTAAGGTACAAGCTAGGTCAAGTCTATAGGTGGGTGTTCCTAACCGAAGTCATATGTACAAAAATAGGTTTAATTACAAATCTAACATTAACGTAAAACCGTTTTGAAACAACATAGGTTTTCGTCATAAGTAATAATTATTAGGAAAATATTTTAAAGCAAATTCCCAAAATTAGTAAGTTTTGTAAGAATATAGTTTTTATTTAAAATAACATTTTAAAATAGGATTTATTTGTTATAGTAAATTTTTAATCGAAAATGATTTTCGTAAAATATATTTTTAGTCATTTTCACAAATTGCTTAGAATCGTCTTTAAATATTAAAAATAATATTTAATGCGCAAAACTACATTTTTCCTAAAATATTGGTTCAAGGTTAATATAAAGGTTTCCGGATTTTATTTTTAAATACCGCTACCAAAATTAACCTTTTTACACAATATTAGTTTTTATTACAATAATCACTTTATAAACCTTGTTGACTAGAAATCGTTTTAAAAGAGGAATATACATAGTTTATAGTACCATTTTCTAATAAAAATTTTATTTAATAACAATAACTTTTAAATGAATAAATGTTTAACTACTATAAATGTAATAACTAAATCATTTATTTGGTTTAGAATTTCTACAGCATAACATTACAATTTAAGAGATAATCCTAACTTTAATTTAAACTATTTAAATCGTTTCAACCATATATTTAAAATTATTGACATTAAGCTACAAAACAATTTATACTAACAATTACAATTTAAGTTTCCTAAAGTGATGTTATTACAACTTTGCAAATTTAACAACACAGAGCTAAAATAAATCATCACAGAACCTAATTTAATATCTACAGAAACTAAAGCTAGGCCAGAAAGTAAAATTATGGGTTCTGTGAACTACAAGAGAAGGTGAAAGGGGAGAGGTTACCTAAGGCTTGCACAAAGGAGTACCGAGGGGAGGCCTCGGACTCGGAACAACGCCGGGATCGATGAGCACGGGTACGTACATACACACGACGAATACACGGCGACGGGGCACGCGCACAGGAGACGACGGACACCGGGCGGAGGGCGCACAGGAGGTACCGAGGACGGGCTCGGAAGGTGGGGGTGGGGTCTGGATTTGGAGAGGACGACGAGACGAACGCGATGGTGGTCTCAGATTTTGATTTTGTAGAGGGAGGTGGAAGTTGTGGATTTTTGAAAAGGGTGGTGAGGAAGAAAAGCTTCTGGAGAAGAAGGAGAATTCTGAGAGTTAAACTCTCCGTGGGATCTCCAGATCCGGTTTGGGGGTGTGTGCGCGGAACCAGTGGGAGAGGGGAACGTGGGTTTGAATGGGTTTGGGTATGGGCTTGGGTTGTGGGTTTAAGTGGGTTGGGCTACAATGATTGAGGGCTTGGGTTTAAGGCTTTACAAAATAATTAATAAATAAAATAAAATTAAGCAAGGACTTTACATCATATTATTATACTATGAAATAACTACATATGAATAAGCTCTACGAAACTAAAAATATCCCTACTCTTAAGTTATTTGATGATGGAATACAATTTTATAACAATAGAAGGGTACGATAGAGATGATATGTTTAAAATCCTTCTCAAGATACAATCTGATAATCATATGTGTCTGTCCAAAATCATGTTACTCAGAATCCTCGCCATGCCAGTAAGCAAGGCTGCAATAAACGATAGATTCCACAACTGGGGTATGGACCTCTATAATCATGTCGTCTAGAATTCTCGCTATGCCGACTAGTATAGCTGCGAGAAATTCTAAATCTCATAACCAAGATATGTACATCCGAAGTCAGGTCCCTACGTTTCCGCCATGCCGTCTAATATGGCTGCGATAAACTCCAGGTTCCATAATCAAGTAGACATTTTACCATCCTTGTTATTCCCGTCAACATATGTTATCAGAAAATATCGTAACTTAGGCCATAAAATTCATCTCGATAGAAAAATCAAAATCAACAACGATCCATCAAAAATCAAATTCAATAACAAGAAGTAAGGGTGAACAAAACAAAGGAAGGGATTTCAAATTGAAGTTTAAATAAGATTCTCAAGGGTCGTCCCAGGAATCTCTCAAGAATTTCTAACTGTGATTGAGTATCCTCTCATTCTAACACCCTACTCCCTATATTCTATCGCAGACTCGTAGCAATACTACTAAGTCGTTGCGCTACTACGATATTGCAATAATGCGACTCTCGACCTGCATGGACCACCACAAAAAATGTTTCACGACCCGCAACCAGCTTAGGGGCACGAGAAGTAGGTACGTCCAGCCTATGCCGTAGTGTCGGTGGTAGAACGCTGTTCCAGGTCACTATCTAATCAACAACTCATGCAATTATATAATATACATGTCACAATCTCAACTCCGAATGGAGGACAAGTATAAGATATGATAATACTAAATCAGAATCTAAGCACGAGAAGATAACACAAGAGTCTACAACTATATAAAACTCAAGCAACTTAAATAAACTTCTAAACAACATCTCAAACAATTTCAAATACAACTCAATTTCCACTTATTACAAACAAGTTCTAAAAATAAAACTAAACCTTAAACTAGTAATCTACTCCAAGCTCTACTGGTCCTCTAGGCTAACTGTGAATCTCCAGGTTACCTATAATATTTTCAACAGGTCCAGTCAGGACAGGAACGAGCACAAAATCTCAACAGTTCATATCAAGAGAGGAATATAAAGCATACAATAGAGTAAAATACATAAAATGCTAAAAGAAAGTACATGTAGTAAAAGAGAGAGAACTGTAATATAAATAGCTACTATAAGTAGAGAACTATCAGTGACTAGTGATGTAGAGTACAAGATAGACATATAAACGGCTTGAATTTGCACATGTTTACAATAAAGAGTTTATACAATAACTACTTTAAAAATTTTCACATGACTGCTTCTACTCCCCCGTACCCCAATCAATACACAAGGATCCAGACAAGTTATGTTATTGTACAATATTTCACACGAGGGCCCATAAATGGGTGCACATGAAGGTATACATGAGGGCTCTGTGAACATGAGAGTACATGAATCACAAGAGTGTACATGAATAATAAAAGCATAAGAATACATGATGAAAGTGAAACGCATATGACATGATGTACCCGATGCTCCCAAGGGGAATAATATCTTAATGTAAAGATCCATATAGTACTAATCCGTGTTAACAATATTGTAACACCCAGTTTTCCAAATGAGGGCAATTTTGAAATTTTATAATTATAATCATTTAATAATGATATTTAAATCATATTATGATTTTTGGTGATTTTTAATTAATTTAAAACTATTTAAAATAGTGATTGGTGATTTTGATGGTTAACTAGCTAAACCCTAGTTTTGCTAAACCTAGAGACTAACCATGACCAAGGGAGACTAGTCATGTGATTAGGAATTCAAATTACCTATTTTTAGCCTAGGGGTATTTTGGTCATTTTGGCAATTTTGTGAATTTGTAATTTATATTAATTAAATATTGTGCTAGTCTTTTAGTAGAGCCTTAACCTAGAAGTTAACCTAACCTAGATTAGTCATGAGGTTAAAATTAGGGTTGGAACATTCCTACTAAGTGCCAAGGTTAGTAATATCTAGATATTATTAGGAAGAGATATTTCTTTTTGAGATATTTGTGAAAAGAAGCCTCAACCAATAGGAAGCCTTGAAAATTGTTGGAGCAACCTCAACCACTCATCTAAAATCCTAACCCTAGTGATTTCAACAGCCACACAAGACCCCCCCCTCCTATAAAGTCACTTTAACAAAACCTTGGCCTCTTTTACAAACCATAGAAAAAGCCCTACTTGTTCTTCCATAAAACTCTTCCCATTAATCCAAATTGAGCCCAAATTGAGTCAAATCAATTGCACCATCATCCCCAACAGTAGAGGATACTTGTGGGGGCTTGCTAGCAAGGTTCGAGGACGATTGAACCGGAGGAAATCGAAGAAAATATCGAATCGAGGCTCTTTACATTGAGATTCTAGCTCTCAATAGGTAAACCTATCTACACCTATTGAAATCATGATTTTTCTTCATAGATGCATTCATTTAGGGTTCCCCTAGGTGTAGCCCAAGTTTGGTAGGAATCCGTGTCCATTTCGTGTCCGTATCGGACACGTATCGATGTATTTGAATGAGTGTTTGATGTAATGTCTCAATGAGCTTTTTGTTCTCTATTTTCAAAATAAATTATATATTTTGAAAGCTCCTAATGTGTGGAATATATTTCGTAAAGACTGAGTTTGATTTGATACTGTTTTCGTGTCCAAATTGGACACGAACACGCTGCACGATACTGTCGTGCAGTGTCCTGCTGCTCGACCACGTTTTCTCCGTGTCTGTGTCACTTGGACATGTGGAAATTGACACACAGCTGGGGGACATGACTGACATCCTACCCATAAAATTTTGTGGGACCTCGATGTGTGTGCACGTAGGAATTTGGTCCGCACTGATTTCGTACTGTGCTGAGTGTACCAGTTTCGAGCCACTGATACGTATCTCGTGCTCAGGACACACGACCCATGGACACCTCGTGTCATGTCCAGTGAGTAGCCCTAGTATTGGGCTACACGTGGGTATAACCACGAGGCGTGTCGAACTTTGTGTCGTGCTCACGAGACACGGACACACGTGCACCACACTGTGTTCACTTATCCTCTCCTCTGTGTTTTCATGTCTGGACACTTCGTGTCTGGGTGTGTGGACACGAAACCACTTGTAGGACACGTATGTATGTGCATGATTGTTTACCAACCTCTGTTTGGGGTTTCTAGTTTAATTTTCATGTCGAATTCTCTATTTCCCATTTTCCTGATACCTCATTATCAGTCTATTTTACTGAATTCTATCCAGTTTCCTAAATTGGATTTTAGCAATCAATTGACCCATTTAACACTGTTAATTACTTGTAATTAAACCTCTATTATGTGCACATATGTGGATTCTAATTGTATGTTGAAATTGGATCGAGTTGGTTGTGGTTTTGGCTAGAAATCTGGGTTTTAATGAAGAGACTGAAAACTGAGTTATTTTTGGACTGTTAAAGTGATGTTTGGGTCTCATTTGAATTGTATAAGTTGTTCTTCAATATGTACTGACCTGGGCATTAGTTTAGGACTGTTTAAACTGTTTTTGGTATTCCAATTGAGCTAGGTTAATGATTCATTACATACAAACCTGAGATTTAAATCTCTGGATAACCTGAGACACAATACTGATATGTTTTGATTTCCTGAAATGCAAATTCATGATAGATTGTAAGGTATACATTGGGTTCAACTGGTAGCAATGGGGTTTTTGAATTTATGTTGGGTTTTCAATAAATTTCCTACATGGTATTGGTATGAGATTTTGGAGTTCTAATTGAATTTCCATGTATAGTTCACTGCCTTTTCCTGAGTTTTCACCCATTCCTTTCAAAACTGAAATAAGAATCTGTACACACACATCAAAAACTGAAGTCACACACAATTGTATTCCTGAGAACCTATGTGAACCTGTGAATGATATGTACAACACGTATGGCCTTCACTCATTGACACTAAGCCCACACACACACACACAAACTGAGAATTCTGAGATATCACACATCCCACTTCACTATCACTTTGATTACACACTACACACACTCATATCTATCACATTGTCCTGTACACAGTTTTGTACTTCACTGTATTTCCAGAGATTGGTTCAACTTTCCCTTTCACTGTTTTTGATGAGTTCATGAATAAATACTGAAATAGGATTTGATTGGGTTAGATGCTAGTTCATAGGTCTTGGGTCAATACCAGGTATTTGAGCCTATGTACATTGACACTGTTTTGTGAACTGTCAAGGCTATTAAATTCTGAGTTGAAGGTATATGTACTGTCTATTAACTGAGATCCATATAGGTTTGGGGTTGCATGTGTAGCCTAGGAAACATGGTAGAAAACCTGAGAACCTATGAGTCCCATTCCTGCTCACACATCTACACACAGGACTGATTAGAGGTTGAATAGGGTTCAGTCCAGGATCTGTGAGGGAAGGGTTGCATTGCCTTGGCTTGCCAGGCTCTTCTTTTGCAGCATTGCAGCAGCAAGCAATGGTTAGCAGTGCTGTGGTCTGCCCTGCCTTGGGATTACATTGCCTTGCATTGCAGCAGCAGAACAGGGTGAGCCAGGGAGTTTAGGGTGAGGGTGTGAGTGTAAACATGGCTGCAGTAGCCATGTTACCTGTAGGTAACAAATGACCTTGGACCAAGGGGGAAATTGGTATTAGATTAGCCTAAGTTTCAGTTATGATAGAGTATAGGGTTTGAATTTAGTTAGATGTGGTGTTTTGTATTGCTGAAATGTCAATAACAGTAGTAGTGGCAGGAATCATAGGGAGTAGGTTTTGGACTTGAGTCCCATGCCCTTGGATTAATGTTAGGATCCTTCCCTTTTGCCCTCTCTCTTTGGATTCAATTGTCTTCTGGTAGATGCACTTGTACACATATGTGTTGATCATGTAATGTGTGACAAATGAATACATTATATGGGGTAGTGTGGGTTAATGTTGATAGTGAGTTTACATATGGGTTATGGTATATGGTCTAAGTAAGGATATTGAGTTATGATATGTATTGTATTCATAGGCTATAGGACATGAGTTAGAATAGAGGTGGTAGTGTAATACCTTATATCTAGGTTTATGTGTAATGCTCTATATAGGTATGCATGTAATATACCTTAGATGTGTGATATGGTATAGGTAGAGTTTGATTAGATAAACCATTGACCAGTTTGACCAAGTTGACCTAGATGTTGACTTGGTTCGACCCAGAGTTGACCAAGTTTGACTTGGACCTAGTTTGACCTAGACAGTTGACCATGGTTGACTTAGAGTTGACTTTGAACTAGATTGTCCCAGAAATCATGTAGATTGCATTGTAGCTTTCATTTTCCTTGTATTGAACATGTCATAACCCATATTTCTCTGTTTAGGACATTGTGACTCCGGTACATACATCTGATATTACACTACTCTTTTCAGAGTAGCAGGCGAGTACATTCTCTGATAGTTCTTTCATTTATTTGATGATTACTGTGATTCAGTTCTAGTATAGTTCTATTTGATTCTCTGTCACAACATGTATTAATAGTTTAGATTCATCTATTTGTAATACATGTACTTGATTTGTCTAACCCTATTACTCGAATCACTCACAAGACTCATCTACTCAAAACCCTACAAGTATTAAATGTATAAATCATACAAGAATCATCATTACAAGAACGATAGCCATCGCTGCTGGGCCCGGTATGTGATGTGCCGTATTCAACAAGAATCACCAAACAAGAATGATAGCCATGCCGCTTGGCCGAGCGTGCGATGTGCCGTATTACAAGAACGATAGCCATCACCGCTTGGCCGAGCGTGCGATGTGCCGTACTCATTACAAGAATTACCTACAAGGATTAGTGTACAAGAATCTTACAAGAACCACTACACTCAAATCATTGAGAAGAATCATCTACTAGAATCATCATGTACAAGAATCATTTACTAGACTCAATTGTATTAGATTCACATTGGATTACACTCAACTTACATTGTACAAACTGGACTTATAACATGTTACCCTAGTTCAGCTAGATCTTATTTTACAGTCTTCTTTGCCATCATTTTCTTTTATTTCATTACCTTACTTCCTTGTACCTTTGCTATTTTTCTACATCATTACATGTATAAAACTGCCATTATCATCAATATAACTGGCTATGACGTTTTATAGTATTTGTCATTACTTGGATTTTCTGGATGAGATGTGCTCGTTCCTGTCCTGACTGGACCTGTTGAAAATATTACAGATGACTGCCCTGAGGACGTTTGCCCTACTTGCCTTGGAGCAGGAGATGACTTAGCTACCTATGGCCCTGACACTCAGGAGTGATCGGGAGACTAGCTAGTAGACTTGGTTTAGTTTTCATGTTTTAGAATTTGAATTGTAATAACTTGAGATACGAGTTTGTATTTGACTTTGTTTGAGATATTATTATTTAGTAGTTTTTAATTGTTGTTGTTAGTCTTTAGTTATAAACTTCTGTGTTATCTTATCGTTCTTAGTCTGTGATTGAGATTCATTATATCTATACTTGTCCTCCGTTCGGAGTTGAGATTTGACAAGTACATTATATAATTGCATGAGTTGTTGATTAGATAGTAACCTAGGACAGCGTTCTACCGTCGACACTGCGGCGTAGGCTGGATGTACCCACTTCTCGTGCCCTTACTCTAGGGTGCGGATCGTGACAAATATGACAACATTAAGTAAAGTAATATAGAGCAAGAATATAAATCCTAACAAGTATAAAATGATCAGAGAATGTACTCGCCTGATATTCTGAACAGCTAATATGAAAAGATGGCCAACTGGAGTCACGGAGTCCTAGTTAGAGCAACACAGGTTGTAAAGAGTTTAATTTATATGGTAATTAAAATTATAATACAATCTACATGAGTCTAAGTCAATCTAGGTCAAAGTCAACTCTGGTCAACTAGTCTAGTCAAACTAGGACAACTAGTCTAATATGGTCAAACTAGCTAAGGTTTGGTCAACAATGGTCAAACTAGTCTAGGTTAGTCAATTCTAGGTCTAAACAAGTCTACGGCCTAAACAATCAAGTATACTAGTACCATTGCTATCTAACACATAGCCTAAATCAAGGCACATAGCTAAACCACATAACTAACAAGGCACACAAACTTAGTTATATAATATACGTTACATATATATCACATATATCCTTACCCATATCGTACCACCATAACACATACATATAGATATCATATATCAAGTATATATATATCCTCACTATGAACCATAACCTATATTTATTACTCTCATAATATATATAGATACTATATAACCCAAAATATATACTTTCTATGTAATCCTTTCACATTCTAACATCACATACTCAAACTCAAACACTTAGACACTAACCCACTAACACTAGGATACCATATCAACCTTGGTCATATTGGCATCCCAAAATTAATACCTTGGTCATAAGGTAAACTAAACATTTACCTTGAAGGTAAAGTAATTCATATTTACCTAAGATACTAACTGGTATCAAGATACCAAGAATCCCTCAAATATCTAATAACTAACTAAAGATACTAACATAACATCTTAACTAATATCTAACATATGATCTATAAAGAAACTTGCTACATACCAATATCTAGAACTAACATAACCTACTAACATATCAATATCTAATATACCAGATATTTAACATCAAACTATCTAACACATATAAATATCTAACAAATACTAACCTCTACTATCTAACTAATATTCATACTAACAATATAACTTACACTAACATATAACACAACTCTAATATATCTAACCCTCTACTAACCAACATCGAACAACATACTAACATATATAACTTACACTAACATAAATAACTCTAACATACCTAACCCTCTACTAACCAACATCTAACAAACATACTAACATATATTACCTAACAATATAATATATATATATATATATATATAATATATATATATATAATATATATATATATATAGATATATATAGATATAATATAAAAGAAAAAATATATCTATATATATAATAATATATATATATATATATCTATATATATATATATATAATATATATATATTATATATCATACATACACTCGACCCTATGATACCTACATTCACTTGATATCCTACTACATAGGCTCATAGGTTCACAAATATCTATATCGTAGTCACTCTTCTACTTAAAATTAATACTGTACCAATTGGACATTCACTAAATTTTAGGATTAAAGTATGTCATATTTTTTCGTGTTAGCTTTCTGAAACTTCAAACGGATCGTATTTTCGTGTCCGAAAGCTCCCGGAATCTCAAAACAACGAAACGTGTTTGTCTTTCGGACAGCTGACACTCAAATAGTTTTACAGAAAGTTGCAGAACGATTTTGGATTATTAAATATATATTTGAAAAGCTAACTTCGAAACGTTTTCTTTAAAAAACGAAAGATTAATCGAAGTCTGAGCTAAAAGTTATGGTATTTCTAAGTTTCTATGGTTACTAAAAACGTGGATGAATATTATGACGAATTTGGGTTATTTTGGACAAAAAAAACACATGTAGGCCAAGATACTTGGATACCAACATAGGTATCCAAATGAAACTCTTCTAACCATCCTAACTAAGATCAATCCACTCTCTAACCATTATAAAACTTAATTTAAAACACAATTAATTTATTAGACAATAAACCAAACACATGGGGTGTCCTAATTTGGGATCTATCTAGCAGGACACAAAACACATATCTAAAATCCTCAAGAGAGCTCCAAATGACCTCAAACTTGAATCTAAATGGGGTACATGCATGGAGGTGGATCCTATGGATTCAAAACTAACTAATATGCATAGAAAATTAATTTAGAGGGTTGGTTTTACCTATTGGGAGTGAAATTCCATGATACTCCCAAGGACACAGCTCTGACACGAAGATCTTCCAAAAAGGACACTGTTCCTTGCACTTTGCTCCAAATCTTTGCTAGCACCCTCCCGTGGTAGTATGAGAAGGTTGGATGTAAGTTTTGGTGGAGGGATCAGTACACCAAAACAGTCATTTCCTAAAGACTATAAGCGTTAGGAAAATTATTACTAACGGTTTTTTACCGTTGTTAGTATGGCGTTGGAAATTTTACTAATTATTATAACCGTTAGAAAAATTATTTTCCTAACGGTAAATAACCGTTGGAAAATAAATTTCCCAACAGTAAAAAACTGTTAGAAAAGTTAATTTCGTAACGGTGTTTTACCATTAATAAATAAAAAATTGTAACAGTTTTTAGTGTTAGGAAAGGAAAATTTTCCTTATGGTTATAATCGTTAGGAATAGGGAAATTTTTTTTAAAAAAAATTATGGCTCTATTGAGCGTGAGAATCAAATTCATTTGCTTCATTCACATAACAGAAACAAAATCTAGATAATATCAAAATTACAAACAAAATTAGGGTCAATATTAATTCCATTCAATAAGATCTTACACAATTTTGTCACTTGAACAATATTACAAAAGTAAGCAAGTTTCATTGCTAACCAATACAAAAGAGGAGCAAAACAAGACAGAATATATTACCAACTCCTATCATTCTCTCACTTGTTCGTTTTAGATCTCAATCATCTGCTCAACAATTTCATAAGAAAACATATATGCCTCTTTTTTATGTTTACATTCTTAGTTTCTAGCGATTTTGCACCGCAGTTCCTTCATTGCCCCCATTTTCTATCTGATTTCTCAAGCATGAAAGCACTCAAGCATTCCAACAATAACACGCACTTATATCAGAATTAATACTGGGACTTTGCTACCTTGCTCACATCAACATAGCCAACAAACCCTCTGATACCATCAGTTTAAGCTTCTCAATGAGACCTTCTGGACTCGGCTCTTGCTTGCCACTGCACAGAGTCAACATAAAAGAATGTAAAAGTTCAACATTAAAAGATTTTGACATATTGACAAATATTAGCATTTTTTAACATGAGCACCCATGAAGGTCGCTCTAAATCACTATCTAAATCCCTACCTACAGGGTTTGACATAAGAATACCCTTCTCCAACTGTGTGGCTTGTCTGGATTATTGATGTAAAGGAACTTCTTAGGGATGCAAAAATTTCCATCTCCTGGATTCAGAACAAAATATTATAACATATGAGCTAAAAAAAAACCAAGGTAGGTAAATATGCTTCCATGGGAGAAACAAAGAAAATAGCTTATATCAAATAAAACAAAGAAATAAGTTTCCGCACAAGATCTGCCTATATATCCTCTCCATGGTAAAACAAAGAAAACAGTAGGCTTACTTCAAGAATAAGTTAGTTGTGGACAAAACCTTAATTAATGCGAGGATTCTTCCTGAGGACTCATGGCATACAATTTCAACATGACAATGTTTTAGATGATGGCACTACATACATGAGGGTATCGTTTGAAGGTAAAAAAAAGAAAAGAAAAAAAAAGAATGCATGTTAAATGGAAGTAGAGGCTTCAGTCAACGACAACACCCAAAAACAATTGTTTGCACAAGTTGCACGTAGACATATTATAAGTGCACCTGTTAGAACTAATATATAGAATACCTGGGACAAATGTGTTGGAGCTGCCTGAGAGATTTCCAATCTCTGAATCCTTGTTGCTCGGACGAGCTATTATTGTCCAGGCTTCTGTCGTTGAGAAGTCTGCATACTGATTTTGTGTTCAGGATCCCATTCCTTTTATGAATCCACATCAGTTTATCTTGTTGACATATTCGCACAAGAGGCATTTGCAGTATAGCAAAAGCTTCATGTGCAGGGAATAGGTTGCATATTAATTCCATATTCCAACAATTGGTGTCTTTGTCAATGAGATCACAGACCATTTGAACTCATTCATGAGATCCAAAATTGCCTACAACTTTTAAATTTGGCCGAGATAGGACCCAGGGGTCGTCCCAAATGTTGATGCTTGCCCCATCCCCTACTGAGCAATACACATTGTTGGACATTGTTGTTTGCACTTGAGGATGCCTGACCAAATACACGAGGCAGATAAGGTAATGTCAACTGACCAGAAGAAGTCTTTGTTAGATTTTTACCTATCAGAGCTTGTATCAGTTCTGCATTGGAGTTGGTTAAACACCTCCAAGCCAAGTTTGGTGATAAGAGCTAAGTTAGTAATCTCTGGGTCTCGAATGCCTAACCCTGCTTAAGCTTTCGGTTGCAGGATTGAAGACTAAGATCTAAAGTGAAGCTTCCTCCTAGAGACATAACCTCCCCACCAAAATGTTCGTTGGGATAAAGCTTGCAAAACTTTCTTGGGAAGCAAATAGGTTGACAGATATATGTTGTTCCCACATGGGATAGGCACCTACCTTTCCAACCTCTAAGTCTCGAGATACTAAACTCAATGAGGTTGCAATGAGTAGAGATTCTACCTTTTAGAAGTTTATGCTGAAAAGAGATGAAGCCAAACATCAAAAACTAAACTATTAGATAATTTCCCATAAACAAGTGAAGTAGGAATTTAATTTAAAAACAATGAGCTACCTAAACATATAAAAAAGAGCTACCTAAACATATATAGAGGCCCAGATGACATAAAAGAAGACGACCAAAAAGAACGAGCATAATTAAAACTACATATTACATGGACGAAAATCCTAAAAATTTCATATAAATTAACTTGGTTGAGATTTCAGCATACTAAAAATTAGGAATACAACAAAAAGCAAGCCTTTACCATAAAATATTGGTTCTTCCACATGAATCTCAAGATTTGCAGTAAGATGTACATAAAAATGAGCTACCTAAACATATATAGAGGCCTAGACTATATGTCATAAAAGAAGAAGACCACATAGAAAGGGCATAACCAAAAGATCATATTACACGGACGAAAATCCTAATAATTTCATATAAATTAACTTGTTTGAGATTTTAGCATACTAATATTGGAATGCAACAAGAAGAAAGCCTTTACCATAAATTTTTGGTTCTGCCACATGAAGCTTCATACCGGAAACATGTTTCTTCTCCAAAAACCACTACATAATCTCTCCAAGGACCCTAGAAGCCTTCTATAAGCACCAAAATCATATGTCAATGTTTATTACTAAAAAAAACATTAATTTTCTTACTAAGTAGATACGCCAATAGAAAACCTTTCAGGCATAAGAGTACATCTTAAAATAAAATCTCAACAAATGAGGTCAAAGAATGTAACTGATTAGCATCCTTAGTAGAAATCCTAATATCACATCATTATAATTACAATATTCAAAAAGTATTAAAATGGGCTACAAAGGAATACATATCTTGGAGGACATAATGATTGAAAATGGAACCTACCTGGGGCAATGCCTTTTCCACTATAACAAGTATAAATGGAACCTTAAGTTCTCATGAAGGATGCTAAAACTTAAACTAAGAAACAATGATATCAGATATATCACAAAATTTTCTAAAGAAAAAGTAGACTTTGTTAAGTTGAGAATTAAGCTCAACCAACAAACTGTGTGGTTCAGCCATATTACCTACATTCTGTGTGACGAGCATCATCAATCAGTAAAACTCTGTAGCTGTCTCCACTCACTCTTCTTATCACTCAGTCGACCGATGTCTCCTCCTGCAAGTTCAAATAAAAACTGTCACCTCTATATTGTATAGGCCTCTAATTAATATAAAATGAAAACCAGAACAACATTTCTTTGATTTACTTCTTGATATGGGTATGTAGGGATGAGGAACCAGAACTTGTTTTTAGCCTCTCAGATATTTGCGGTAGGGAAAGCCACCATTTCTGCTTGTTGTTGTGAATTCTACAAATAGTTGATACAACAACAAAGCCTTTATCCTAAAATTTTGGCATCAGGTATTTAATTATGTCTTCCATCAGCTATGTGAAAGACCATTTTCTTTGTAGCCTTAACAAAATAATCATATCTTTGTTACAACTTCAATCATGTTTATTTAGGTAAACCCTTAGTTCTAGCAATTCCTATTAATCTTTGCCCAAGAAAAGCAGTAGAAGAGGAAAGCATAATTTACCTATCCTGCCATTTTACCATACTAATGGTTAAGAAAATACGTTAACCAAGTGCCATACCAAAAGTATTTCCAATTGGGAACAAATCTACAGAAGATTTACTCTTATGTGAACCAAGTGTCATACCAAAAAAATCCTTACTTGAGTTAGCAAGAAGGCCAAATAATAAAAGACAAAAAATAATAATTCAATCAAGGAGTTAACACTGCATTAACCTCATATATTTGATAAATTAAGCAAATCGAAGGGTCGATGATAGAAGTCACAAAGACAAGAAGCTAGACTCTCACTGCATAAAGTGCTAACTGATCTCTGTTCTCAAGGATGAGAACTCTTGCAACTGCAGAAAGCCCTCACTGAGACATATCCTTATTTTCAAGGGAGTAATACTCTTGCTCATTTTTAGTTTGAAACAATGGGCTACAAGTAAAATACAACTCTATGCTCTATGATCATTCGTTTGGATTAAAAATATGTCTCTAACATATCCTTATTTTCATTGCCACCCTGCAACACTAGGGTAACACCTGCCTACCTATAGCTTTCTTCTATCCTCAACTGTCCAAGCTACAATTTTCGATTTATGTTTATTCCTTGCAGTTTTTTTCTTGACATAATTACATGTCTACTGCTTTCAATCTCATAGTAGATTCATTCATACTTAAAACTTCTTGAATTTGTTTGGCAACTGTGTATGTTGATTGACGAGTTGCCAAGTTGGTCAACTTCATAGTGTGGAAAGGAAATGATACATAACAAAAGAGAAAAGAGTGCTCAACTAAGGGTTCTATGCCAATCCAGTTTAAAGAATGTTGTCCATGCAACATATGACAAAGCAAATGACTTCACATGGTTCCACTTTAGTCTTAATGATCTATACCAAAGGACATCACTAGAAATCCATTGAAAATAAAAACTAGTTTTTGTATAGGTTGAACTTATTATGGAAATCTTAACTGCAGATATCTTTTATACTACTGCATTTGCGTACGTCTAGCCTTCCCAAAACTTTAACGCCACCTATGATTTTGCCCTCTCAATCGATAAGTTTTTCATTAATAACAAGATTCAAAGTACATAAGTTCCTAGTAATTTGTCCTTTTACTTGCCCAATACTACAAATTTTAATATTATACCTTCCAGTTAACTGGAAAAAAACTGTCTAAAAATTCCAGTATCCGTGTCCGAGAAGGGCATTCCAAAATGCCAATATGGAGCAACAATTTACTCTAAGATTAAGGTAGAATAGACTTACTATTCCCAATGTGACACCGGTAAAGGCTGTATGATAGTTGAAACTCGGGGTTAGGACTTTTGGGGTTGGATAGACGAAACATAGTAAGAAATAAAGACTTGCCCAAAAGGAAGTAATTGCAAAAGCAAATCCAGGAAGAGAGTGTTATCGATAGCAAGTTCTCCTAATATAAGGAAAATTAACCAACATCAGAATACTGCTCCTTACCATTTTGTCCATTTACAATGAAATCGTCGACAGAGCCTTGAATTGTAAGCCAAAAGTTGAGTACAACAAGCATACTGCTGATTCCAGCTACAACATCAGTCAAATTGTGCATACCTGAGTATATACTCCTTAATAAGAAGAGTCAACAAATGAACACATAATCAAAACACTACAATATTGCAATTATGGAGACTCACCTATGGCAATAATCACGACAAGGAAGAAAATCAGAGCAAAAGACAACTACAACAGTGGTGACATCTCTTTTGGCACTTTGCATCAAAATATAGTACAACAAATATCTGCAACATCGTAGAACCATTATTAAATTAGGATCAAATTTAGGTACAACCTATACATGCCAGTCGAAACGACCAGATCCAGATCCCAAGTCAAAAAGGGTCAAAGTAAGTAGGGTCTCTCCCAAAATTTTTGAAGACATATGATTTGTGAGATTATAGGGAGCCCTTCCAGAAATTCTCTATGACCCAAAAACTGAACTAACAAGAAGGTTTAAAGAATTAATGACTATTCTATGGAAATAGTCTCAAACGGAAAACTTTCAAATGAGAAACAACCAGCTATCTACCATGTCAATCGACTTTGCCGGTTGTTCTTTGTTCTTTGCCCTAAAATTGTGAGTAGAGAAGGAGAGAGAGAGAGAGAAAGAGAGAGAGAGAGATTACCAGCCGCCTTCACTAGTCTTCGTCTTGCAAAGCAACTTCGTCGGGAGAAGGAGAGGAGGAGAGAACGAAGAGAGGAGGAGAGAACGAAGTGCTCGGGTTAGGGCTCGGGATGTCTGAGGGATGGGAAATGAGGGTTTGGAAAAGTGTTTATCCAGATAACACTTTTCTTCTCATGTGAAAGGCACAAGTTGCAAAAGAAAAAATATTATTAACTTTTCCAACGGTTTCTAAGTGTCACATAATAAATAATATATGTTACTATTAAAATTAACTTTTGACTCTTTATACTAACGGTTTTTTGAGTTTATAACGGTTTTTCACCGTTGGTAATTAGTAACGGTAAAAAACCGTTAGTAATTGAAAAAAAAGGGTATTGGAAAATCCTTATTTTGGTGTAGTGGATGTAAGGATTTGGAGATCTAATTAGGGGTGGGCAAACGGTTCTAGGACCCGCAGTTTCGACCCGGCCCGAACCGTAAAATGTATAAACAAGCCGGTTCCTAAATTTTGAAATTTAAACGGGGCGGGCCGGGGCGGGTCGTGTGACATTAACAGGTCGGGGCGGGTCCTATTTTCAAAATAACGGGGCCCCGGCCCGACCCGTTTCTAGGAGTATATATTTTTTATATCAATTTTTAGCATTTTTTGTTATTATAGTCTATACATAATGTAACGCCCCAGTCCCAAAATACGTAGGACTAGGAACGTAGACATGCCAGCTCTATACATACGAAGTACACTCCAATATATGAAAACTTCGTATGAATACATAAGCTGTATATGCAGTAGAAACCATAACGACTAATCTCATCCACAAAATAAAGAAAAATAAAGAATTCATATAATTATAATGAATTGTCTTAATATAATATGTTGGGCGGAGACAAATCCATTACCAACAAGTAAAGAAAAAAATACATGAGAAAAGAAATAAAGTTGGCGAGCGAAGCGAAGACGATCCAAGTACAATCATCCTCGAAGAAATAGCGATGATCACGGCTAGGGCTAGAACACCTGCGAAAGACAAGAGCACACACCTGGCGAGATAACCATGTCCTCAGAGGGACGTAACAAGACACATAATATCATGCCAATAACTGAATAAATAAAGCTAAAAAAAAATACATGTGACTACAAATAAAGGTCATTAACCATTCTATGTAAAATTCATTTTGAAGACAACGTTCCACACAAGGGCTCCCGAGACTAGAAATACGGCGCGTTAGCGTTTCAACCAAGGCACTAGTGGCGTCTAGAGAAAAGTAAATGCACGGCCCATTAGCACTCGAGTGAGAGCTAAGGGACATCTAGAGAAAAATAAATGTACGGCCACTAGCTCTTGGATGAGTCACTAACGGCAGCTAGAGGAAAGTAAATGTACGGCACATTTGTGTTTCAACCGAGGTACTAGTGGCATCTAGAGAAAAGTAAATAATTGCACGACGTACTAGCTCTCGGCTGAGTCACAAATGGCAGCTAGAGAAAGGTAAATGTCTGAAAGCCCCTGCGCCTAATAACTGTCTTCACCCTCCCCATGCACTACTCGTGCTGAATCCACACCACGATATTTCTAATAACCGCTAAGTCTTCTAGATAACTATATTAGCAGTTATATCCTAGCGCTCGTCCTGTACGCACCGATGTATGGTCGGTACGTAAGTCCGAATCTATATGAGACACGTGACATCGTGGCACACAGGTGTCGGGCCAATGAATGCGGCACAAACAAAGGTGGTCCCTTAACTCTAGGCCAAATGCATAAAGAAAACTACAATATAATAATTTGCAACTACATACTGTTTTGAAAGAACAACTTATAAGAAATAAAACATGCATGATATTGAGCAAGAAATTAAACAGTAAAGGCAAGGTGTCTTGCCTGGTAGGATGCCTGGTGTATTGCATTGATCAAGCTGGCATGAACTGCGACTTCGGTGCAACAACTATACATGGTGACCTCGGATAGTGGCACGGACAGTTCCATCATGTCCAGGACAGTCGAATTAGTTAGGGACGATATAAAGAAGTTACAAAGTTGGGAGGGATTAGGAATAATGGGCTTGGTCACGGATAGAAGGATAATCAAGAGAGATGAAATAAATAATATATACGATTTTGAGAAAACTAATTATAATCATTGAAAACTATATTTTATTAGTTTAAATAGTTTTAGATAATACTAAAATATAAGAGAACCTGTTTTTACTAAGAATCTAAGTTTGTTAAAAATAAAAATTTTATGTAGAAAACTATATTTTAAAATAGGTAAATAATCCCATAACTATTTAAGATGCTATATTTATAAAAAGATTGTAGATAAATATTTAAAGTCTTAGAAAATTATTTGGACTAAATCCTACTTTTTGACAAAGTACAATATTTAGGCCAAGATTGACTTTAAGAATATCTAGAAACACTATAAATAATCTAATTTCTATAATAATAATAATTTGACAAATAAATAGTTTTAACAAACAAAAGAAAAATAACAATAATAATAATATTAATAATAATAATAATAACAACTATATATATAGATAATAGACTGTTGTTGTCTTCCCAAATAATAATAATAATAATAAAAGATACTAAAAATTAATAAACAAAATACAAAAAAAAAACACAACAGCCAACAAACCATTAGTTATTCCTAATCAATAAAAAAGAGGAGAGAGAGAGAGAGTGAGAAGGAAAAGGGGGAAAGGGAGAGATGGCGGTCGGGAGGTCGGTGGGAGCTCGGGACGGAAGAGCGGACACGGGGCGGCGATCGCCGGAGGCAGAGAAGGGCGCTCGGCGGAGGGAAGTGGAAAGAGGGGAAAGGAAGGGGAAGGAAGAGAGGGAGCGGCTTGGCGCACGGCGGAGTGAGGAGCTCGTCGGAGGTTTTGTTCACCGGAAGGTGGCACGGCGGCGACGTGAGGCCTACGCTGGCGGGCGGCGCAAGGAGGTGGAGCGGGGAAGAGGACGCGCGGTCAGACGGGCTTCCGGCGTTGCACGGCGCTCGACGGAGCGCCGCTCTGGCACGGCCGAAACCCCGGCGCGGCTGGGCGAGGTGTTCTGGGTGGAGTGGTCTCGGGAATCGACACCGGCGCGCGGAGGAAGGATGGACATGGCGGCGTTCGGCTTTTGGGAGCACGGGACTAGGGCCCACGGTGGTCCTGGCGGCGGATGGCGCCGTCATGGAGACCGTCGACTCTGGTCCGGTCCGGTCGGAGGTGGTCGAACGTGGGATCATTGGATCCCGTGGAGGGGTCGGCCTCGGACGGGGTAAGTTGGTGGTGATAATGGTATTGTTGTTGTAAGTATTAGACACTGTAGTGGTGGTGGTGGACACAGACACTACGACACATTGTTTTGTATATCTGGCTGCGATGTTGATGGTGTTGGATTTTTCTGTGCCGTGGTTTGTGATGGGGGTGGTGACGAGGATGATGATGGTGGTAGTGGTGGCGTTCGGCTGTGGTGGTGGTGTTGATGGCCGGAAGTGTCGGGATGGTACCGAAGGTGTTGGCACTGGTGTTGGCGGTGGTGGAGTCAGGGGGTCGGCTTTGGCTAGGGTGCCGAGAATTTGGGCACGGGTGGTTGGCTGTGAGAAAACGTGTTCCTGCGAGACACAGGCTATGGGTCGAGGCCGTGTCCGGTATGTGGACACGAGGAAGAATTTGTAGATGTACAAAAAAAATAGTGGAAGGGATAACAGATGGTCACGGACACGATGCACTTGATTGGCTATGGAAATTATTTATGGAGAAATTTGGCTTGTGGAATTAATGGAGGAGTACCTGCCTATTTATAGGATGTGGGAATTTCCAGTTGGATAAGGATTAGGATTAGGATTAGGATTAGGATTTAAATCTCCATTAGATAATTCGTAACTTAATTTAAAATCAATCAATCCAAATCCAAATACAAATCCAATTTAATTTAATTAAATTCTTTTAGTTTAAAATCAAATAGGATAAATCAATTTTCAAACATAGATATTATTTAACTATTTAGATAATTCATAAAATCAAATCAAAATTTAAATTGCCACAATAAATTTCAAAATATATTTCCAAAAATATTAATAATAATAATTTTGAAAATTACATTATTATTTAAAAATAAACTGATAAAATATTATGAAATATATATATGCAATCACGAGTAATATTTATGCTTTTCTAGTATATAATAAGAATATTATTTATTATTAATAACTGCATAAATGAAGGCTTTTAGTAAATAAAATAACAACTTGGTAATGATAGCAAAAATAATAATTATATATTTTATTTTGAAACTTTAAAATATAAAAATATTTTTCTAAAATATGTATGCTCGCACATGTTCGCACTCGTCGAGCCATTACGAAAACGATATTTCGTACGCGACGTACAATACGACTATGCGACGTACAATACAAATTTTAAATCAGTTCCAAATTTTAAAAAATATAGTAGAAATTTAGGGGTTTTACACATAATAGAATATCTTATTGGTTACTAAACAAATTCTAGAAGTTTGGGAAGACATTAGACTTGTTTTGTTCTTATAGACAATATAACATATGTAAATGTTTACTATTATAGAATTTTTTAAACTTTTTTGGACTCGTTTGGACCCGCGGGTCGACCCGTTTCGAACCCGTTTCAAACGGGTCGGGTCCGGTCCGGGTCCAATATTTTTTGGACCCGTCCCGCCCCGCCCCGCCAAGTAACGGGTCCGGTCCAGGTCCAACAAATTTGGGCCCGGCCCGACCCGTGCCCACCCCTAGATCTAATCAAAAAGAGAAGCTCTCTAATTTGGAGAAGAACACTTTGTGAAGGAAAAGAGTCAACATAGAATGAAATGAAAGGAAGGGAGGCTAACCTACCTATAGTGGCTGCCATTAAATTCTATTTGGGCCTTGGGGGAAAGCCCAATAAGGCCTCAACTAGTCCTCTTGGTTAATATTAAGTTAGGTTCAAGTTTGGGATCAAAAGGGTTAAATTTAAGCCTCTAACTTAACCAATCTAACAAGTGGGATTAGTCTAAACTCACTAACTTAATTAGTGGGATTTATGGACCATGACTAACTAATCTTGGGATCCCGTCTACATTCTAAGCTACCCGGGTCACTAACACAAGTCGGAACGAAACGAAACTCAAACCCGACTAAAAAATCCCGTAAAAGCAATATAAAAATATAAAAAAATTCACAAAATATTAAAATATAAAAAATGACCAAAATTATAATACATCAATTTAAATATTATTAAAATAATCTAAAATTCACCAATTAATCAAAATCCTAATAATTCAAAAGTCACAAAATGACCAAAATACCCTTAGCCTAAAAAATTGTAATTAGTCATTTTAATCACATGGTTAGATTCCCATGGTCATGGTTAGTCTATAGGCTCAACAGTTCTAGGGTTCACTAGCTAACACATCAAAATTATAATTCACCAATTATAAATAGTATTAAATTAATTAAAAAAAAATCCATAAATCATAAATCCTATTATTAAATAATAAACTTTTACAAAGGTTCAAAATTACCCTCATTTAGAAAAGTGGGTGTTACAATATATATTATCTGGTGGAGGTTGAGCTATATATATATATATATATATATATATATATATATATATATATATATATATATATATATATATATATATATATATATATAGAAAATATATATATATATATATATATATATTATATATATATATATATATATATATATATATATATATATATATATATATATATATATATATATATATATATATATATATATCATCTGTGATCTGGTGGAGGTTGAGTTGCATATATATATATATATATATATATATATATATATATATATATATATGTGTGTGTGTGTGATAATAAAAATATATATATATATATGTGATAACAATGTCTGCGTTAGGGTTTCCTTCCACGGAAGGTGATCCAGAAACGGACGGTGCGGCGGAGGCCAATCAGACCCAGGCGTACTCTGAGGCGGCGCTGGAGGAGACACGGTTTCGTGAAGAAGTCGGAGGCTGGACAACAATCGAAAGACGGCAGAGAAGGAACCAGCCGTCTCAATTGGAAAGACGGGATCAGGAAGCCCCACGGCCAGGAGGACGCAACGCAGGTCGACCTCACCAGAAGAAATTGCCGAGGAGACACGGCCCGGTGGGAGGAGGTCAGTTTGGTGGGACACCAACACATACCGAAAACCCCATGATGGGCGGCGGAGAAGGATTAAGAGAGAAGAAGACGAGACAAATTCTCGAGGGCACTAACAGGGCACCCCCAGCGACTCCTCAGCGAAGTCAGGCGAGGAGCACCAACGACGACCACCCCAAACCGGTATCATTGGTGGAAATATGCAAGACGACGTCGGCTCCGGAGGAGGTAGATCTGCAGTACATCGAACCTACTATCATCAATAGAGAGAAGGTGGCAGAGATCACGAGCGATGATATTCAGGAAACTTCGGAATACTGGAGAAACACTACAGGCTTATATGTGATGGGCAATCGGCCGTTCTATGGACAGCTCCGTGGATATACGATCCGACAATGGCGTCCGAAAGGGGGGATGGATATATTCTCCAGGGAAAACAAATTTTACTTTATCAAATTCGACCTGGAGGAGGACCTGGAGCGCATCTTGCAAGGAGGGCCGTGGACGTTCGATGGACGTTTAGATGTGTTAAAACGATGGTGCCCTGAGACAAACTTTGAGAAGGACCGACTGTCAACTATCCCTATATGGATCCGGATGCCCTGGCTGTCTCCCCAACTATAGAGTATCCCGGCCATAATGAAATTGGCCAGCATTGTGGGGAAGCCTCTCCGCACGGATATTCCTACGACGAGACGGCAACGTCTTTCTTATACAAGAGTATTTGTAGAAATCCAAGCTGCCGAAGTTTTACCGAGAAAGATTGATATCAAGTTGCCCAATGGGGAACGCATGGAGCAGGATATTGAGTATGAGTGGGTTCCTCCGTCATGCACAATATGCCATTGCTTTAGCCACACAAGTTCCCAGTGCAAGACCGCGGACACGCGTTCTGAGGAAACGAATACGCAGGGGGAACAGACGATGAAGGACATGCAGCGTGATATAAACATCTCACACATTGAGGAGGGAAATACAACTGTATTGGAAGAGCGGATGGAACAGGATTTAGGAAAAGAGGCTACAACACAAGACTTGGCTTCGGAATGGGTCTCCATACTGGGAAAGAGACCGGGCTCGGAGCGAGATGGGTCATCTGTCACTGGGATTTCGCAGGAGTTGGTTGTATATGGCAGCGGTGGGAGCAATAGGGCTAACACGGCAAACATCCTGGAGGAAGCTCACAGGATATCCGGTGAAGGGAATATAGGAATGGACGGAGACTTGAGTAGGCCGGTCACGCTGGCCAATCCATTTGGAATATTGTCAGAGACGGGATTCGACTCTAATAACTCGAGTTTATTGGAGACTGGCAAGGCCCTTACGATGGCAAATCCTAAGTGGAGTTTACTAGTGAAGGGCAAGTCGGTTGCATCAGAGGCGATGGCGCGAGGCAACCAGGAGGACACGGGCATTCCCCCTATTCGTCCACGGGAGAGTCAGCGACTCAAAAAGGACAACATCCCCCCCCCCGTCAATAAATTAATAAATGACGATCCTATCTTGGAACGTAAGAGGAGCTAACTCAATAGGAAGATGGAGAGAGGTTAAAAATATGATGAAGAAATATAAATGTATGATAGTAGCCATATTAGAAAGCAAGATCAATACGGGGTCAGTAATCGAGAGAAGGATGTCGCACCAATGGTCTGCACTATATAACCTGTCCACGAGCAACATGGCGCGCATCTGGGTAATATGGTACAACGGGGAATGGCTTGGTCAGGTACGATTCATATCTGATCAATTAATGTGTATTGATTTCACTAATAAGGGCGGGCTAAAGGTAACAATTGGAGCTGTTTATGGCCACAATGACCGTCGATTACGGTATAACTTGTGGAGGGACATTACGAGGATTGCAGCTGAAATTGATAATAGCTCCCCACTTCTCCTCTGTGGAGATTTCAATGCAATACGACATGCTGAGGATAAGATGGGAGGCAGACAGGTTCCGCAGTCTATACTCAATGACTTCCAATCCTGCTTACTTCGGTCGGGACTTCACTGTTTATCCCGAACAGGCCATTTGTGGTCCTGGAACAACAGCTCTGCAACTAATCGGGTTGTGTGCCAGCTTGAAAGGACGCTATACAACTTGAAATTGTTGGAGAAGTTCACCTCGAGCTGTGCAGAGGGATTGCCGTGTGGCACAAGTGACCACACCCCCTATTAATTCGCTTGTACCAGGAACCACTCAAGAGGAGACAGCCGTTTAGATACAACAACGCGTGGCCGTCCATGGAGGGATATACCCAGGCAGTAGAGAAGGGGCTGACGTCTGAATGCACTGGCAACATCCAATTTTGCCTCGTCCAATCGCTCAAACAGGTGAAAGCCGGCCTCAAATCCTGGAACCGAACACGTCCAGTCTCCAAACTCGCAGAGACAGAGGACGAGCTTACTGAACTACAGAATCGACTCCAACACGCCCCTGTGGACCCTATGTTAGCAGCGAAGGAGATTGAGCTGCAAAACTTACGTCGTCGCTTACGATTCCAGGAGGAAGTCGAACTCCAGCAATGGGCCAAATGTGTATGGCTCAAGGAGGGTGATCGGGGTTCCAAGTTCTTCTACGCTACCATCCGAGCTCGACAGAATAGGAATACTATTGGTTCCCTTATTGATAATGGCGGGCGGGTTCTCACTGAAGATCATATGATTGCAAAGGAAGCCATCTCTTACTACAGTGCTCTTTATAACCAATCTGAGTATCCATCCAACTTCCCGGAGATCATATGCAAAAGAATCATCACTGAAGAGGGCAACGCGAAGCTTCGAAGCAAGATTACTATGGAAGAGATCGAGCTTATTGTTAAAAATACGGATGTTAATAAAGCTCCCGGGCCTGATGGGTTCAATGCGGGTTTCTTCAAACAGCATTGGGACCACTTTCGGCTCCCTCTCCTGCAGATGGTACAAGATTTTTTCGAAACTGGGCACATGCTTAAAGAAATAAAGCATACATTCTTAACTTTAATCCCGAAGAAGGAGGGGGCCACCGCTCTCGGGGATTACCGTCCAATTGCCTGTTGTAATTTCATTTATAAAATCATCACTAACCTCATGGTTTCTAGAATTCAATGTTTGATACAGGAACTTATTTCACTCAACCAATCTGCATTCATCAAAGGTAGAGCTATTGCGGAGAATTGCTAGCTCGCTCATGAGCTTGTCCGAAAATTCAATAAGGCAGGCAGACGGAAAGGGTGTATTAAACTCGACCTGCAGAAAGCTTATGATATGGTGAATCGGGAGTTCGTGTGTGAGGTGCTACGAAGTATGGGCTTTGCCGAATGGTGGGTGGACAGGATACGGGAGTGTATCACCACTCCCACATTCTCGATACTCATCAAAGGACAACCAGTGGGCTACTTCGGGAGCAACCGTGGATTGCGTCAAGGAGATCCACTCTTCCCATACCTTTTCACTACTGTCATGGAGCACTTCACTTGCAAGATGGATCTTACGGTTATTCAGGGCTATATCCGACCTCTATATCACCGTATTTTCACGAGCATATCACATCTAATATATGCAGATGACCTGTTGCTGTTTATGGAACCGACGGAGAGCGGTTTTGTCACTCTAATTTCTACATTAGAGGATTTCAAGAAAGTTTCTGGCCTTCAACTTAATAAAGATAAGAGCATGCTGTATGTCAATAAAGACTGCCCCCAGAAGGACAGGTGGCCGAAAATGCTACAAATTGGATTGGGTCAGCTTCCGGTCAAGTACCTTGGATTGCCATTATCCATAAGTAATATTCGGGACACTGACTGTTCGGGCTTACTCCAGTACATCCATAGCAGATTGGAAGGGTGGCAATCACAAGTGCTATCGTTCGGAGGAAGAGTTGAACTGGTAAGAGCTGTGATTCTTGCTATCACTATGTACTGGATGCAAGCTCTATATATTCCAAATAAAACCATAAAGAATATTGAGACTCTGTGTGCTAACTTTATTTGGAGAGGTGGTTTACACGCCATCTCATGGGAAGAACTCTGCTTAGAGAAGGAAGAAGGTGGACTGGGTCTTCGATCCGTATGGGTTATACGAGAAGCTGCCATATTGAAACTAGCTTGAAAGTTTATACAAGGTAAATCCCTATGGACCCAATGGATGAGAAGTAGATATGTCCGATCGGGGAACTTCTGGATCCAAGAGATTGATAATAATTTCTCCGTAACCTTCAAGAATCTACTCCGGAGAAGGGATACACTGAAGAGCCTTATTACTCGGGTTATTAGCGATGGATGCAACACCAGTTTATGGTTTGATCCCTGGATTCAGCACGAGAGCCTAATCGACAAGCTCGGATGGCCAACATATGAGCTGGTGGAGAATAAAGATACTGTTAGCACCCTTATAAACAACAATGCTTGGGACTTAGCTTTCCGTCAAGGGGGTCGCTGGTTCGTGAACAAGATTAGCAGCATTCAGCTGAACCCGGAGGAGGCGGAGGACTGTTGGCGATGGGAGGGAGCGGCGGATGGGGAGTTCTGCAGTAAAATGGCCTATGGCCAGCTACGACCACGTCGAGCACCAGTTGATTGGGCTGATTTAATCTAGATAAAGGGGGTGGCTACAAAGTTTAAGCTATGCTTATACAAAGGTCTTCGTGGTCGCCTATTGACGAATGACATATTGAGAAACTTTGGTGTCCAAATCAATAACCCTGTGTGTCCACTATGCGAACGTTCAGAGGAAACCAGAGACCACCTATTCTTCACATGTCCTATGTCGGGCTACATATGGCATCATTTTAGAGAGAAGCTGGGGCTGCCTGACAGGAATTATGCGGGTCTCCAATGCACTACTGATGAGATCCAAGGACTGAAAACCAAGGGGGTGGCGATTTATACGAGAGCCAGAATCAAGCTTTCATCTGCTGTTTGGCACGTCTGGCGTGAAAGGAATAATCAAATTATTGAAGGCAAGAGGACGTCGACCATAGGCGTCATTAACAATATCAATTGCGATATTAGATGTATGGGTTTCTCTGATTAAAAGATCGGCATATACTAGCTTGTGTATCTGTAAATAGTTTTATCAATACAATTACCTCTTCTTCAATATATATATATATATATATATATATATATATATATATATATATATATATATATATATATATATATATATATATATTATATATATATATATATAAAAATAAAATATATATATATATATATATATATATAAATAAAAATATATTTATATATATATATATATATATATATATATATATATATATATATATATATATATATATGTATGTATATATATATATATATATATATATATATATATATATATATATATATATATATATATATGTGGAGGTTGAGTTGTATATATATATTTTTTTTTTGAAGCGAATGATTCTTCTTATTGAAACTGAACACTGAACAGATTACATAATGACTCAAATGATCTCTACAAACCCTGTTACTACCAGCTAACTCGACCCCCAATTAGGCCATATCCAACCTATAGGTCGCCCCTCACCCAATTCCTGTCTCTATGGAACGAAGATCTGCATATATGTTGTTGAGGATACCATGGAAGGATGTAGTTCTACCTTCGAATATTCGGTTATTTCTTTCCCGCCAAATATGCCAAATTACGGCCAGTAGACGAGTGCAAATTCTTTGATATTTCTGCCCTCTTCCCTGCATTTCCCGTATCTCATTCACCACCTCCAATAGCCCTGCCTGTCTTCTGATTGGTAAACCCATCTCTCTTTTATACGTTTGCCATATCTCCTCCGAAGTCGGACACTCGAAAAACAGGTGGTTTCTCGTTTCATTTACTCCCCCGCACAGAACACACCTGGAATCTTCTATATGCACTCTGAACTGAATGAGTCGTTCCCTGGTGAGCAATCGGTCTTTTATAGCTTTATATGCGCAAAGTTGCCACTTGCTCGCCACTCCTCGGACCCATATGACTTCCGACCAACTAACATCGGTGGAGGTTTTCCGCAACCTCTCGTACGCAGCTGTGTGAAAAAAGCTGCCGTCCGGAGTTCCATCCCACGTCCATGCATCCTCACCTGCTCCGCCTACTATTGGAACCCTACTTATTTCATCACCAAGCCAGTTCTGAATGTGCCTGTTAGTTATATGCCACGCCCCTCCGTTGATGTTATTATTGAGCGGCCCTTCTTGCCCGACCAGCTCGAACATTGGCCAACCCAAGCGCTCGATAAAACTTTGTTTACCTAGCCATGGATCCTGCCACATGCTCGTCGTCCTTCCATTCCGTATTACTCGGGTTATACAGGTTTTGAGAGTGTCCCTCTGAGCTAATATACTTTTGAACGGCACTGAATAATTATTACTATGAATCATAGACGAGAAATTTTTAGTAGAAACATACCGTGCTCGCATCCAGTTCGCCCACAAGGACGTACCCGTCAGGAACTTCCACGCCATTTTTAGTTTAGCCACTTCTCGAAGTGTCATGAGGGATTGCAGCCCGATACCCCCTTCCACTTTTGACTGACAAATCTCCTCCCATGCAATTGTATGCACGCCCCCTTTCCAGACAAAATTTGCGCACAGTCTTTCTATCTCTTTCATTGTACCTGTCGGAACGATGACAGCTTGGAACCAATAGCTCGTGATCGCCCATATCACCGACCTCACCAACTCTATTCGTTCTCCGAAGGATAGAAGTTGAGGCTGCCACCCCTCCAACCGCTTCTGAACACAGCTAATCAGCTCCTTGCACTCCATATTGGACACCTGATTAATTGACAAGGGAATACCAAGATAACGAACCGGTAGAGATCCTTGTACAATCTCAAGCCTCTCTGCCCATTGATCTTTATGCGGGCAATCTTTACTGAAGAATATTTGGGACTTATTCTTATTAAGCGCCAATCCCGCCCTCCTCCGAAATTCCTCAAGTAGCTGTATGAGAGCTGTGATCCCCTTATCCGTAGGTTCCATAAATACCAGAAGATCGTCTGCGTAGATGAGATGCGATACGGCTGGACTGACTTGACGATATAGCGGCATGAAGGAAAGTATGGTTGAGTTGTATATATATATATATATTTTTTTTTTTGAGTTGTATATATATATATATATATATATATATATATATATATATATATATATATATATATATATATATATATATATATATATATATAACCTCCACCAGATCATATATATATATATATATATATATATATGTATATATATATATATATATGTGTGTGTGTGATCTGGTGGAGGTTATATATATATATATATATACACATATATATATATATATATATATATATATATATATATATATATATATATATATATATATATATATATATATCCCCCCCTTTAAATATATATATATATATATATATATATATATATATATATATATATATATATATATATATATATATATGTATGTGATCTGGTGGAGGTTATATATATATATATATATATATATATATATATATATATATATATATATATGTCCCCCCCTTTAAAAAAATATATATATATATATATATATATATATATATGTATATATATATATATATATATATATATATATATATATATATATATATGTATGTATGTGATCTGGTGGAGGTTATATATATATATATATATATATATATATATATATATATATATATATATATATATATATATATATATATAGAGGAAAATGTACCTAAGGTCGACCTTAGGTAAGTTACCTAAGGTCGACCTCATTTTCCTCACATTACAACATTTTTTTCTTGAATTTTTTTTATGGGATTCATCTACACCTTATTGATTGGCAACATACCAAATTTCAAGAAAAAATAATATTGTTTAGCCCCCTATCTATCCCTTGCAAAATCGACGGTCTAAAACTTTTCTGCTACACCGTCGATTTTGCACCTTATTGATAGGGGGCTAAACAATATTATTTTTTCTTGAAATTTGGTATGTTGTCAATCAATAAGATGTAGATGAATCCCATAAAAAAAATTCAAGAAAAAAATGTTGTAAAGTAAGGAAAATGAGGTCGACCTTAGGTAACTTACCTAAGGTCGACCTTAGGTACATTTTCCTCATATATATATATATATATATATATATATATATATATATATATATATATATATATATATATATATATCAGAGGTCCCGCATGATGGGGTGATGGGGGTTGACCAGGCCTAAACTGGACTGCTGGCGGTTGACCAAATTCTAACAACTGAACCGCTTTAGACCGATTTTTTAACCGGACTAAGCCGGACTATCGGGCCGGCCGCCTTGTCGAACCCAGTCCGGACTCGTATTCCCTGTGGGCTGGACCGGGTCCGAGCCGACCGAAATCGCCGTCAACCGGGCCGGTTCACCCAGTAAACGCCTTGACGCCTTGACATATGCAACCAACTTATAAAAGTAATATCAAAATTGAAGTGTTTATCACACCTCCCTCTGCAGTTGCACTTACACATGCAAGCAAGGGAAAGTCGATATCTTTATTATATAGTTGCCAAATACGGCCTACGGAGTCTTTGCCGTGACGCTCCGCATAGACGTATTCACATATATTACAATGAAGAGGACCAGAAATATAATTATACTAACAGCATGCGACACATATATCAATTCCCTTCTGAAGCAGGTGCATTGATTGAAAACGTATCGATCAAAAGCAACGGTATTGGCCCGAAATTGTTCAATCAAGTCAATAATCCACAGCTGACAAAGACTTGATTTTTCTGAATTAACTCCTACGAAGAACATGATCAACCATCTCTAAAAAAAGAAAAAAAGAAAGAAGATCAACCATCTCTGTCAACCAAACAAACTAGTAACTATATATGCAATATGTCAATAGAACAGTGTGCGCTCGCTAGCTAACTGTAGCCAAACATGACTAGTTCCTCTTCCTCCAGAAGAGTTCAGCTCAACATGGCCAAGGATTCACATCAGATGAAGAGGAAACCAAGCAACAAGAAGAGCAGCACCTCCCGCAGTCAGCCTCCGGTGATCGTCCACGTTCACCCGCCGCACGTCATCCACGCGAGGCCCCAGGAATTCATGGGCCTGGTGCAGCGGCTTACGGGCAATAGCCCGTCGGCGAGTTCGTCTTCCTCGCAGAGTAATTGTAGTATGAACTTCGGTCCGAGTCGAAGAGTGCACGGAGTTGCTTCGGAGAAGGTTCTAGCTAGCACGAAAGAAGACGGTGGGGATGATCCTTTGCTACTAACTCTGGGACAGCTTCCGCCGCTGCCGCCTACGAATTCAAATGTGTTAGTCCTGGAGGATTTTGGTTTATTTTGAGATCGAGCTCTTGAAATGGAAAGCACTAATCTCGTGCGAAGAAAGTGTATGATAAGAGTTTAAATATATATATAGTTTTAATGTTTAGGCATTCCTTGATGAATTGCTGGAACTGAAATATCAGATTTCAAATACTATTTTTTCTTTCTGGCTTTCCTGGGAAGCATGTAGTGGTCTTGCTCCGGTGGCTATAGTAAACCAAATATAACATTACTATTAATCCTCATATCCTAACTACCACCCCACCTCCTCCTAATTTCGTATCTAATGGTTCTACATTATCTGTGCCTCCTAGTACTGATAATTCCACTATTCCCTCACCTATTATAGAACCATTTTTCCATGTTACTAAAAATTCTGATACCTCCTCTAGTCCTATTGTTACATCCTCTAGTCTCCCCAACTCTAATATGACTGATATATCCACCACTCTAAATCATATTGTTACATCCTCTAATCTCCCCAACTCTGTTCCTGATATTTCTTCTACTCAAAAACAGCAAATTTCAATAACACATTCTCCTGTCTCACCACATCTCCAAATACCCGCTACTCATGTATCTTTTCCACCTACTACTCAGATTGGACAGTGTTCATCCCCTGCTCAAACAACTCACACTCACAAATATCCTACAACTAATATCCAATCTGAACTGGGTCAGAAGGATACAAAACAGAGCATAACCCTACAATCCCCCTCCATAACCCATACTTTCTCCTCTCTTCTATCTTCTTTATCCCACCACAAGCCACCTCCTTCTACATTATCCTGCTCTACAATTGACCCTATGCAGACCACAATAAGTATCTCAAAAAGAGCTCGATCAGCTTCTACAGAGGATGAATCTGAACATGATCTCCTTAGACCCAGTAAAAGATTAATATCCAAAGAGATTGATAATATAGGCGCGGCTGGCCTCCAACAGCCTCCGGATCAATGATTCTATCTTGGAATTGTCGGGGATTGAGGAATGATCCGACAATTCGTACAATTAAATCATTCCTCCGTGCATCTAAGCCAAGCATTATTTTTCTATCTGAAACTAGATGTTCGTCAATTGCTACTAATTTAATTGCTGCTAATCTTGGATTTGATCAGTACTGGTCTGTTCCTTCAAGAGGATTATCTGGTGGGTTACTACTTTGTTGGCGTTCTGAGATTAAACTGAGAGTCATTGCTGCTACTGATAACTATATTCATTGTGAATATCATGACTCTACATCCAATAATATATGGAATATCTTTTTCTTATATGGTCCTCCTGCTGTCACTGATAGAAGAAATTTTTGGACACAACTGGAATCTATTATATCATCACTCTTAGTACCTTGGATTTGTATAGGAGACTGCAATTCTATTCTTTGTGCTGAAGAAAAATGTGGTGGAAGTGCTTTCAACTATCATCATCATAAGCATTTTATCAACTGGTTTAATAATGTTGCAGCTATGGATATAGGATACTCGGGTCCAGCTTTTACATGGAATAACCGTAGAGAACCCAGAAACAATGTTGCAGAAAGACTTGACAGGGCTATGGTTAACACCATGTGGAGATCCCTTCATCCCAAAGCTACTATGCTTCATTTACCTAGTATTAACAGTGATCACAATCCAATTTTATTGCTGTTGGAACCTACATCTATCAGAAGACGTCGTCCTCCTCGTTTTGAGGCTGCCTGGTTACATGAACTTGATTTTAAGCAGGTTATCACTGATCTTTGGGGGAATGTTCATGTGAAGGATCTTATCCCTAAATTACGGTGCCTCCTTCCAAAGCTTCAATACTGGGGTAAAACTCGGTTTGGTAATTTTGAGAAAGATATAAAGTTCAATGAAGATAAACTTTTGATTCTTCAAAGTCAGCCTCTTACTGATGCTTCTTTTGAGGAAGAGCGTAAAACTCAACTTTTGCTCAACAAATTACAAATGCAGAGAGATTTATATTGGAAGCAGCGTTCACATATATCTTGGCTACGTGAAGGAGATAAAAACACACGTTATTTCCATCTATCTGCTACTGTTAGACACCACATGAACATGATTCATAAAATCAAAAAAGCAAATGGTGATGATGCTTCTACTCAGAATGAGATTGCATACGAATTTGTTTCCTATTTCAGAGATCGATTCACGAAGTCTGCAACTCTCCCTGTTCCAGATCATATCATTCATGAGCTCAATATGATTTCAGATTCTGATAATAAAAGTATATGTGCTATCCCAGATGCAGAGGAGATTAAATCGATCATTATGTGTATGGGTCCCTACAAGTTCCCAGGCCCTGATGGATTTCCTGCGATATTCTTTCAAAAAAATTGGGTTTTGGTATGTAATGAGGTAATCCAGCTTGTTCAAACATATTTTTCTTCTGGTATTATGCCTGCTATGTTGAATCATACATATATCACACTCATTCCCAAGATTGTCAATCCTATCTCTCCAACTGATTTTAGACCTATTTCTCTTTGTAATGTTGTTTACAAAATTATCTCTAAAATCATTACGAATAGAATTCGTCCATTTCTCCATAATCTCATTAATCCTCTGCAAAGCGCTTTTGTTCCTGGTAGACACATTAGTGATAATATTATCATTGCTCATGAGTTATTTCATTCAATATCTAAATTCAGTCATTCCAATAGTGCATTTGCTCTTAAACTTGATTTATCAAAGGCCTATGATAGGCTCGATTGGGGAATGATCAGTCAAGCTCTTCGTGGGTTTGGTATTACAGGGAAATCACATGATCTTATTATGACTTGCATTACAACTACCACATTTGCTGTTCTTGTGAATGGTATTCCTACACAGAGTTTCAAACCCAGTTGTGGGATTCGACAAGGGTGTCCACTTTCTCCATACTTATTTATTATGAGTATGGAAATATTATCGACTTTTATCATCATCATGGAAAGAAATTCTCTCTATGCAAGCATTCGAATCAATAGAACTTCCTTGTCCTTTTCACATTTAGCTTTTGTCGATGATATACTACTGTTTGGTACATGTTCCCTCCATAATATGCTTCAAATCAAAATCATCATACAATTCTTTGAGCAATGGTCTGGTCAAAGAATTAATTTTGATAAATCATCCATATATTTCTCTAAGAAACTTGATTCTCATATGTGTCAACTTTATCGAAATCTCTTGGGTGTTAAAGCTATGTTATCTACTGAAAAATATCTGGGTCATAGAATTTTGCAATCCAAAAATTGAGTTAACACATTTTCTGATCTGATTCAATCCAGTAGTAGTAAACTTAATGGATGGAAACGCAATTGCCTATCACATGCTGCTCGAACTGTTCTCATCAAATCAACCCTTTCCTCTCTTCCTACTTATTACCTATCATCCTACCTCATCCCAAAGAGAGTTGCATCTATTCTTTCAAAGCACCAAAGGGAGTTTTGGTGGGGGACTAACAATAACAAGAGAAAGTTGCATTATACATCTTGGGCTAACATTACCAAACCGAAGTTTCAAGGTGGACTGGGAATTTAAGATCCATATATTGTCAATCTTTCCTTCCTGCTCAAACTGTCATGGAGTTTTATTAGGGACAACACATCTACTTGGTCAAAATTACTAATGAGCAAATATCTACATTCCTCATCATTCTGGACGGTGTCTCCAAAATCATCTGATTCCTGTATATGGTCGAGTATCCTGAACAGCAGAAGTTTACTTGATGGCAATGTTCTATGGTCTGTTGGAGATGGGTCTCAAATTAACATTTGGACTGATCCTTGGGTACCTGCTCTGCCTGGTCATAAAGTCTCAAGTTACCTTTTGCAAGGAATTGGGTTGTACTTGTGAGTGACCTGATTAACAGAGTTAATTTCTGTTGGAAGATGAACTTAATATCATTGCTTTTTCCCACCACATGAAGCTGAAGCTATCCTATCAATCCCATTATCACATAATTGTTCTTCTCATCAATTTTGTTGGAAGCATACTTCTGATGGCAGTATCAATACAAAATCTGCATATCGCACCATTCATGATTCTCTCAACAAAGATCCCCAAGACTCATCTACTGTTTCTTTCTCTGATTGGAAGAAGTTATGGTCGCACAATCCCATATGTCCAAGAGTGCTGATTTTCATCTGGAGAGTTCTCATGAACTCTTTACCCACCAAATCTAATATTCATCGAAGGATCAATCAAATTGATGATCTGTGCCCGCTCTGCAAGGTATGTGAAGAATCAACTGACCATCTTATTTTCCATTGTTCTATAACAGGTAGTTCTTGGCAAGGAAATGCTTCATTTCTGAGACATTTCCATCCTCGGTGCTCTGTTTCCTCCTTCATCTCAAGTGTGCTCAAGGAGGGTGATCGGGATCTTATGGCTTCTTGTAGTTACTTAATGTGGTCTATTTGGAAAGCAAGGAACAAATTCATCTTTGAGAACCAACCTATCAACACCATCATGATTATCAAGGAAGCTAATGCTCTGCAGGAAAAATATGAGTACTCTAACTTGAATCAGATTCAATGTACTTCTTCAACAATCAAGAATGACCAAGACTCAATTTGGCATCCTCCATGTGACAACAAACTGAAAATCAACTTTGATGGGGCATATATTGATGGAAAGATGGCTGCTGCAGCTATCTTGAGAGATAGGAAGGGACAATTCATTGTTGCGCTTTCTAAATCTCAAGATGGAGGGTCACCTATTGAAGTTGAGGCTATGGGTGTTCATCTTTCTATACTATTAGTTGAAATGAAGCATCTTCATCATATTGTTATTGAGGGAGATTGTAAAGTTCTTATTGATGCAATAACTTCCCGTGTGGCTCCGAATTTGTGGTTGGCTCGTCACACCATCTACAATGCTAGGAAATTCCTAGATTCAACAGAGGATATCTCATTCTCTTTTGTTCCAAGATTGGCCAATCAATGTGCTCACCAGTTAGCTTCAAACTCTCTACTTCTTCATTCTACTACCTCTCTTTTAGTTCATGAATTCATCCCTCAATGTATTTACAACTCTGTATTGCTGGACATGTCTGCTTGTAATGTTGTGAACAGTTGAATGAAATGTTTTACTTGTTTTCAAAAAAAAACATTATAACGAGTCAATTTTTTTGGTATGAATGGTCCCTCCCTCAAAGGAGGCCTTAATTCCAAAGTTGAGTGGTTATGTGTGTTATTTCTGAAACAGATCTTTTGATGGAAAATGGAAATCTCGAACTCTTATTTTCAGAGAGACGAAAAATTCGTTCTTCTAAGAGAGAGAGATGAATACTCGTTCTCAACCGAAGCTGATGCAACGAGATGAATGATCGCTCTCAACTGGAGTTGATGCAACGATATTAATAATCGCTCTCAATCGGAGTTAATGTAACGACTTTACTGGGGTGATAAAGATCACCGTTGCTCAAAGCAAGATTCGTCCAATTACGATCTGCTTCCAGGAACTAGCAAGTTCGAAAGAACTTCTGGAACGCTCGCTGTCACCTGCTTTACGAACTCGAAGAACTCCTTAGGACATCAATGGCGGCGGCAGCACTTCTCTCTTTGTCTCTTTATTTTAGAGTAAGTTTTCAATGAAGGTACGAAGAGAGTACTTACAGAGAAGGGTCGAAACCCTAATCATATTCCTGGCAGTAACTGATTGCGAAAAGATATGAGCGAATAATGGAAAGAATTGAATGAATTAAATTCAAATCCCACAATAAACGGATATGTTCAATTAACTCAATTTTTACATAACCGCTCCAATCTTCCAATCAGCCATATCATACTTCACCTGCGCCCCATAACCACTCAACCCGTCAACCGGCGCACGTAGCTGCGAAGCCTGTAGTAGCCCGCGGCACCTGCGTGCCCAGGGCCACAGCCTGCGACACCTGTGCGCCCAGCATCTGCGCACCCAGCATCTGTGCATAGCTGCGAAGCCCGCAGCACCTGCGCATCCAGCATCTATGCACCCAGCACCGCATTCCTGCAGTGCGTACCTGCGTTGCACCTGCGGTGTGACTCACACAGAGACAAGCGCACGAGCGTATCAACTGCGCACAATGCACCGATGCTGACATGCTAAGTGCAAAGTGCGCCAACAAAATGCCACTCTACGCCCTTGAGCCCGAGTCCGAGTCCGAGTTCGAGTCGCTAGCATCTGTGCATAGCTGTGAAGCCCGCAGCACCTGCGCGCCCAGCTTCTGTGCATAGCTGCGAAGCCCGCAGCACCTGCGCGTCCAGCATCTGCGCACCCAGCGCCGCATTCCTGCAGTACGTACCTGCACTGCACCTGCGGTGTGACTCACACAGAGACAAGCGCACGAGCGCATCAACTGCGCACAATGCACCGATGCTGACGTGCTAAGTGCAAAGTACGCCAACAAAACGCCACTCTACGCCCTTGAGCCCGAGTCCGAGTCCGAGTTCGAGTCGCTAAGCTCCTTCGGGGCTTAGCTCCATAAGAAATTATCCCATGAGCATGAGAAAAAACATTAATGCTTTTTTGTTGGTTTAGCCCTCTTTCCAATACAAAAATGCCCCCACATGGCACCCATGTGCCTCTTTACGCTTCATGTGATCTCTCAACACAAGCAAAGCTTTATATAGAGAAACCATCCATTTGGTTTTTTCAATGTGGGGCTATCTTTCTAGTTTCTAAAGCAAAATACCAACAACAACAAGCAAAAACACCAACAATCCCTCACATATCTCTATATATGGGTTGATCATTCCCTACAGTGACTGTCCATCATGAATTAGGATAGATGTCGCTACGACTTGAATCTTCTTGCATGGGTTAAATGACAGCATGATACAAGAATGGACTAAGCCTTAAATTCTGTACAATAACTGCAATTCTTCCTACTCACATAATGACATCAACTACGCTTCTGGCTGCACATTAAAGATCTTGTGCCAGCCTGATTTTGGTGTATGTATCTTGGGTGTCTACAAGATTTCCCTCAAGAGACGGCCTACATATCTTTTCATACACTCTAGGTGAGTTCTTTTAAAGAGTCTTTGGCATGAAGTATTTTTCTTTCTTGTGGTGCTACACCGCTATGACATGGCCCGAAGTCGAGACCCTGTCTCATGTGGTGTCATACCCCTATAGCATGAGGTCCAGCCTCTTTGTAGTGCCAAACTACCCAGCATGAAGCCTTTCGCTTCCTTGCGATCTTACACCGCCATGACATGGCTTGCAAAGCCGAGGCACTGCCTCATGTGCTATCACCCACTGTAACATGAGGCCCAGCCTCTTTGTAGTGCTGCCTACCACTCTTCATCATACAATATTAGGCCCTCTTACCTATGTAAGGTGCTACGCCGCTGTGCCTTGGCCCAAAGCCAAGGCTTTGCCCTCACCAGGTACCTCATGTGGTGTCACCCCACTGTAGCATAGATTACTGCGCTCCTTTGTAGTGCTGTGCTACCCGTACTTCCTATAAAGTTGTCAACCCCTTGACCAAAATTTTTTATTTTATTTATTTATTAAGTTTATACCATTTTTTTTATTATTTAGTTATCTGTTTGTTATGATTATTGTTTTTGTTTTACTCAAAATATCAAATAAGGTAATATAGAAGATAGCAGGGACCTTAGTGCATAAGTACCAAAAAGGATTTTATTACAGGAAAGGGGGGTTGTAATTTCAGATAAATTAGAGGGGCTCTATTGAAGTTTCAAATTTAAATTTCTCAGCAGCCTTGATAAACCTGAGAGATTCGAAAAGGATTCAAATTCCCTCGTAGTTCATCCTTCTGTGATTCAACTCCTACTCGATCCTATCCTTTCCCTGTATAAAAGATGCAGGGGCTTGGCTAATCCTTCAGTTTTCCAAACCCTAGCCGACTACTTCACCTCCCTCTCGAGGAAAATCGGAGGAGAAAGCAAGAAGGGGTTCCAATTCGATCGAGAACTATCCAAACCTGCCATCCATATCAAGAGGTACCATCGACCATCTAGATACTTATTAAAATTCGGTCATTAGCAAGTTTGGGGTCTGGGATTGATCGGTGTTTGATAAAATTCCTATAAGAACCTAAATGAGGGTACTATACATGGGTTTCCTTGTAGGTCCAACAATAGGTAATAGGAGTTGAAGTGTCACAGTTGAACAAAAGTATGAGATGATTCATCGTACACATGAACAAATGGTTGCTCGTTAGCATAGATAAAGAAAATTATGTTTTAATTGGTAGAGGCATGTATAGACAGGTGTGTACATATAGTCTAGACAATTAGTGATGTGTACCACTGGTCACAGGTGAGACTCATGTACCTTGCCACCCTCCATTCCATCGACCAGTAGCAGAACATGGTAACAGGGGTGCACAGGCATCATCATGGAGTCATGGCTTTAGGAATAGCAATTAGCATGGTATGCAGGAACCTGCCTAAAAGTATTTTATGGTGTTCCAGTTATCATTTGGTATGTGATCCATTTTGCTTGTACTTGGTTTTGACATACTAGTTGCACATGGGGATTGTCAGTACGTAGAGGAGTAGCCAGTAGGATAAAGGTAGTTAGGAACTGTCCTTGGCACTGTCATATTAGATGTCGCCCCGTACCTAATAGATCTTCTTGGGATTTGACCTTCCTTGTATCACCCTGACACCATCCCCTGTCACATCAAGACCTGAGTACCAGGTTAGGAAGGCAACCATGCTGTGGATTCCAGAGTTCAGGAAGGTAATGGTTACCACCTTGTGTCAGTAACACTGATATGCAATTTCAGATGTCCCATGTCAGTTGACACTGAGATGGCAAGGTTGGGATTAAGTGTACCAAGCCTAAGTGCAACCTGGTATCGTTAGGAACAGTATAGATAGGACAGTGTATTGATCCTCCCTTGCTATGTTCAGCCGAAATTTGATTGACTAATTTTTAGGATTACATTCCCTGTATTTCCAAGTTCAGTCTTGCCTATATCTTCTTATCAGACCAAGCTCTTACTGATACCCATGTTTCAAACCCTCATATAGGTTCAGTCCTATACTATTTTAGGAGTGCATTGGAGAAGGAGATTCCAGTAGATGGGATTGGCTATGGACAACACATAGGACATTGGTTAGGACAGGTTACAGGGTGTGGGATACCTGATACCAGCCTACTTGTTAGGGGGTATCCCATTGACAGTTAAGGAGATGTGTAGTATTGCCAATACTCTGTTAACAGGACATAAGCAACCCTGGCAAACCTAAAACCTAGTGCAGGGCCTATTTGTAGGCCTCAGTGATGTGATGCTTGTTAACACCTCTGGGGTCAAGGGAGTCTACGAGTAACAAGATGGTTCAGGACTTCACCTTAATATCTAAGAGCCAGTTAAAAAAAGAGTAGTCTCAATGTAGCCTCACCTATTCATGTATGGCCCTGATGGGTGGTCCAATACTCTGCCCACTAGGTCGAATTGCCTGCATACAAGTTAGCCATTTCATTAGCTACCAATTTAATGTTTACTTACTTCCTAATACCTGAACATGAGCAAATGGCCTGCAAACCCATTGAGTGGTAGAGTATACATGGTACTACCTATATATTTCCAATGTGAGAATGGGCTTGATCAGTCTGATTCACTCTGAAATTACTGGGAACTTGAGCATTGGGTGAAACCAACTATAAATTTCATGACCTGAGTACTTGCTATGTTGCTCTTTGTTTGCATTACCTTGTCTTGAAACCTTCGTTTCCCATGCATACCCACACTGCACTTGAGTCCGGATTTGAGTTTCAGACGCAACTAGGTTCTGGACACTCTGAATACTCACGTATTAGAACATCACATGTCCTGTATATTGCTGCAACCCTGCAAAGTAGTTAGCCAAGCATATATGGTATGTAATATCTGAACATGGTCTGATTCAATTAACAGGAGCATTACAATATTTGGTTTACTGTCCTGGCAACAAATATAGGGTTTGGGTTATGGTTCCTGAACTCGAACGAGGGTTAGTAGTATATGGTTCACACCTGCAAGTCCACACTAGGGGCGAGGGTGATGCTAACCTGCGAGTCCACACTAGGGACGAGGGTTAGTAGTATATGGCTCACATCTGCGAGTCCACACTAGGAACGAGGGTGATGCTAGCCTGCGAGTCCACACTAGGGCTGAGGGCTAGTAGTTGTTCAAACCTACGAGTTCACACTAGGGACGAGGGTTTGAGTATTCGATTTGGTTATCCGTTGACATCTTGACATGAGTTCTTTCGTCCTCGTTCAGCAGTTCATTTATGTGTAGTCAGTGTACATATTCGTGCTTTATTCATTGCTCAGTTTTACTTGTTTATTCTGTATTTTTCTTCATGCATAATAAACTGTTAGAAAGGCTCATTTTTATGTATCTTGCTAGTCCTCTGAGGACCTGATGATCTCTTCAGGTTTAGCCAAGTTGTACTAGGAGCACACGAGAGGATTTGAGTCAGCTTCAGACCACGGTGCCTTGCAGTGGAGGTTGTCTCGATTAGCAGGTTGTATTCAGTTAGTGAATTCTATGTACTTTTCTCTTTCCGTCTATTGGTAGTGGATTTGTGTCCACCGGACGTGACATTGATTCTTGATATTCAGTTATATTCATTATTGTCCAGTTTCATGTCTTATTCTTTGATCTTGATTGTGATTTGATTATTCTGTGGATGAGATATAGATTACTATGAGATTTTAGATTGTCGTGACTTGTGTATATTAGACAGCGTACTACCATCGACACTGTAGCATAGGCTGGGCTTAGACACGCTTCGTATCCGAAACGCGGGTGCGGGTCGTGACAAGTTTTCTTTGGAGGCCCATGCAGGTCCCGTTAATCACTTCGGTTACGTCACTGTACCGTCGTGAGCCTGCAAATAGGAATAGACACTTAGGATCTCATCCATATGTCTTGACTCATTGTTGACCTCTAATCTTTGATTTTATTGAATCCTTGATTTGTATCCTGCTTGAAATTCTCTTCAATGGCTAAAGTGTTTTCTTTGTTTCAGTTAAGATGGACTCTCAAGACAGGAACAACACCGCAGGGAGCAGCTGGCAAAAATTTCTAGTAGATACTGGCAGTAGTATAGATAGGCTTATATTTAAACTTTAGGAGGAATTGAATTTCTTTCATAGCGATTTGTTCTAGAACATTAATTCTAGTAGATCAGCTCCTTAAATTTCTAGGACGAAATTTGTTTAAGGGGGATAGAGTTGTCAACCACTTGACCAATTTTTTTCATTTTGTTTATTTATTAAGTTTATACCATTTTTTATTATTTAGTTATCTGTTTGTTATGATTATTGTTTTTGTTTTACTCAAAATATCAAATAAGGTAATATAGAAGATAGCAGGGACCTTAGTGCATAAGTACAAAAAAGGATTTTATTACAGGAAAGGGGGTTGTAATTTTAGATAAATTAGAGGGGCTCTATTGAAGTTTCAAATTTAAATTTCTCAGCAGCCTTGATAAACCTGAGAGATTCGAAAAGGATTCGAATTCCCTCGTAGTTCATCCTTCTGTGATTCAACTCCTACTCGATCCTATCCTTTCCCTGTATAAAAGATGCAGGGGCTCGACTAATCCCTCAGTTTTCCAAACCCTAGCCGACTACTTCACCTCCCTCTCGAAGAAAACTGGGAGAGAAAGCAAGAAGGGGTTCCAATTCGATCGAGAACTATCCAAACCTGCTATCCATATCAAGAGGTACCACCTACCATCTAGATACTTATTAAAATTCGGTCATTAGCAAGTTTGGTGTCTGGGATTGATCGGTGTTTGATAAAATTCCTATAAGAACCTAAATGAGGGTACTATACATGGGTTTCCTTGTAGGTCCAATAATAGGTAATAGGAGTTGAAGTGTCACAGTTGAACAAAAGTATGAGATGATTCATTGTACACATGAACAAATGGTTGTTCGTTATCATAGATAAAGAAAATTATGTTTTGATTGGTAGAGGCATGTATAGACAGGTGTATACATATAGTCTGGACAATTGGTGATGTGCACCTCTGTCACAGGTGAGACTCATGTACCTTGCCACCCTCCATTCCATCGACCAGTAGCAGAACATGGTAACAGGGGTGCACAGACATCATCATGGAGTCATGGCTTTAAGAATAGCAATTATCATGGTATGCAGGAACCTGCCTAAAAGTATTTTATGGTGTTCCAGTTATCATTTGGTATGTGATCCATTTAGCTTGTACTTGGTTTTGACATACTAGTTGCACAGGGGGATTGTCAGTACGTAGAGCAGTAGCCAGTAGGACACAGGTAGTTAGGAACTGTCCTTGGCACTGTCATATTAGATGTCTCCCCGTACCTAATAGATCTTCTTGGGATTTGACCTTCCTTGTATCACCCTGAAACCATCCCCTGTCACATCAAGACCTGAGTACCAGGTTGGAAAGGCAACCATGCTGTGTATTCCAGAGTTCAGGAAGGTAATGGTTACCACCTTGTGTCAGTAACACTGATATGCAATTTCAGATGTCCCATGTAAGTTGACACTGAGATGGCAAGGTTGGGATTAAGTGTACCAAGCCTAAGTGCAACCTGGTATCGTAGGGCACAATATAGATAGGAGAGTGTATTGATCCTCCCTTGCTCTGTTCAGCCGAAATTTGATTGACTAATTTTTAGGATTACATTTCCTGCATTTCCAAGTTCAGTCTTGCCTATATCTTCTTATCAGACCAAGCTCTTACTGATACCCATGTTTCAAACCCTCATATAGGTTCAGTCCTATACTATTTTAGGAGTGCATTGGAGAAGGAGATTCCAGTAGATGGGATTGGCTATGGATAGCACATAGGACATTGGTTAGGACAGGTTACAGGGTGTAGGATACCTGATACCAGCCTACTTGTTAGGGGGTATCCCATTGACAGTTAAGGAGATGTGTAGTATTGCCAATACTCTGTTAACAGGACATAAGCAACCCCTGGCAAACCAAAAATCTAGTGCAGGGCCTATTTGTAGGCCTCAGTGATGTGATGCTTGTTAACACCTCTGGGGTCAAGGGAGTCTACGAGTAACAGGATGGTTCAGGACTTCACCTTAATATCTAGGAGCCAGTTAAAAAAAGAGTAGTCTCAATGTAACCTCACCTATTCATGTATGGCCCTGATGGGTGGTACAATACTCTGCCCACTAGGTCGAATTGCCTGCATACAAGTTAGCCATTTCATTAGCTGCCAATTTAATGTTTACTTACTTCCTAATACCTGAACATGAGCAAATGGCCTGCAAACCCATTGAGTGGTAGAGTATACATGGTACTACCTATATATTCCCAATGTGAGAATGGGCTTGATCAGTCTGATTCACTCTGAAATTACTGGGAACTTGAGCATTGGGTGAAACCAACTATAAATTTCATGACCTGAGTACTTGCTATGTTGCTCTTTGTTTGCATTACCTTGTCTTGAAACCTTCGTTTCCCATGGATACCCACACTGCACTTGAGTCCAGATTTGAGTTTCAGACCCAACTGGGTTCTGGACACTCTGAATACTCACGTATCAGAACATCACATGTCCTGCATATTGCTGCAACCCTGCAAAGTAGTTAGCCAAGCATATATGGTATGTAATATCTGAACATGGTCTGATTCAATTAACAGGAGCATTACAATATTTGATTTACTGTCCTGGCAACAAATATAGGGTTTGGGTTATGGTTCCTGAACTCGAACGATGGTTAGTAGTATATAGTTCACACCTGCGAGTCCATACTAGGGGCAAGAATGATGCTAACCTGCGAGTCCATACTAGGGACGAGGGTTAGTAGTATATGGTTCTCACCTGCGAGTCCACACTAGGGGCGAGGGTGATGCTAACCTGCAAGTCCATACTAGGGACGAGGGTTAGTAGTATATGGTTCACACCTGCGAGTCCACACTAGGGACGAGGGTGATGCTAGCCTGCGAGTCCACACTAGGGACGAGGGCTAGTAGTTTTTCAAACCTGTGAGTCCACACTAGGGACGAGGGTTTGAGTATTCGATTTGGTTATCCGTTGACATCTTGACATGAGTTCTCTTGTCCTCGTTCAGCAGTTCATTTATGTGTAGTCAGTGTACAGATTCGTGCTTTATTCATTGCTCAGTTTTACTTGTTTATTCTTTATTTTTCTCTATGCATAATAAACTGTTAGAAAGGCTCGTTTTTATGTATCTTGCTAGTCCTCTGAGGACCTGATGATCTCTTCAGGTTTAGCCAAGTTGTACCAGGAGCACACGAGAGGATTTGTGTCAGCTTCAGACCATGGTGCCTTACAGTGGAGGTTGTCTCGATTAGTAGGTTGTATTCAGTTAGTGAATTCCATGTACTTTTCTCTTTCCGTCTATTGGTAGTGGATTTGTGTCCACCGGACGTGACATTGATTCTTGATATTCAGTTATATTCATTATTGTCCAGTTTTATGTCTTATTCTTTGATCTTGATTGTGATTTGATTATTCTGTGGATGAGATATAGATTACCATGAGATTTTAGATTGCCATGACTTGTGTATATTAGACAGCATACTACCGCCGACATTGCGGCGTAGGCTGGGCTTGGACACGCTTCGTATCCGAAAAGCGGGTGCAGGTCATGACAAAAGTACGCCAGACATCCCAGATGCCCGAGAACTCATTAAGGCTTCCAAGCCATCCTTCCACAGGACTTTATTCTTTATGAAGAACAATCAGTAGACAACAATGGCTTTGGGTTCATAACCCCGCAATATCCCAAAGGATTTGTCCACTGTTCCTGATATTCTTCCAGTCAATGGTCCTTCCTTGACCTAAAAGTTAGATGCCTACTAGATTTCTCTTTGAACTAATAGCATAAAACTTTATAGTAGAATTGCAAAGACATAATATCAGAATGTCTTCAAACCCATATTACTTGCCGTGTCTTCAACCAGCTGGCGCTTGAGACCTTTGGTGAACGGATCTGCCAGATTCTCCTGACTCCGAACATCTACTACGGCAATGACTCCTCTTTTAATAAGATCATTTAACGCCCTGTGCCTTAGGCACAAAGTTCTCTTCTTCCCATTGAAGAGGTCATTTGATGCTGCCGCTGCAGTCGCCTGGTTGTCGTAGTATATCGCTACCACCGGTATCTGCGCACTAACCATTGGAAGATCATATATAAGCTCCCGAAGCCATTCTACTTCTGTAAGCCTCTATTCGTAATTTTGATTTTTTTTATTAAATTTTTTCCCTACAGATATAATGAGATATCTATTTAGCTATGCGATATATAAATAAAAAGCTGGTAATAAATACCTCTTAATTGTATCCTGTATAAATATGCTATGAATAAAATAAGAAGTGAATATACAAATAAATCATATTTAGGTATGTGTGGTATATTATTGCTATAATACAGTGATAATAAAACTCTGGATTTTCTTTGACAGCAAATCAAACTAGATAACTATAGTATTATTATTTGATAGGCTTGTTTAAATATTTTTGTTTTAAATCCAATCTAACCTTAAACCAAATCCTTCCCGTACATATCATTATATGTGCTCTGCCTTCATCTAGTATATATGCATAAAGCATATATAAAGCTATATATATAATAAAAACCCTAATGGAGGACCGACGCTTCCACCTTGACTCTGATTTCTGTGGCGGCGGCAGCGGTGACGACAACTTCGAGGGCTATTTGCTCCATCCCCATCAACGAGGATGGCGATGAACGGTGGCCGTGAGGTCTTCCGCCGCATGGCCGAACCTGCCTCCCTTGGCTACCTATCACCACCATGTACACAGGACTCCCCGTACAATGTCGTGCTGGCACACTCCCACAACCGGCTTCGTCTCTTCCCTGACGGGGCTACCAGACTTGCTGTTAGCCGAGGCTTCCCGACCGACATGTCGCGACGATAGCACCATGCAGGCCACCATGCTGCAAACATGGTAGTCGTGTCGCCGATCACGACTGCTGCACGAGACCCTGCCACCACCACCACCTATAGCCGAGCTCCCCTCCACACAGCTCCAGGATACCCCGATTGTTGTGCGACCCCTCCTGGTCGTCGACTAAATCCGGTTCCCCCGCGCTGGCCAGTTGATGTCGACGACCCGGACGAGGAACACCTGAGGCTGCGCCAGCAACCTCGCCAAGATCTACAGTGCCGAGGTCTTCCAAGCAGAGTACCGCTATGACCGGTGGTCGTCACTAATCACGACCTCAGCTCATCGATACGGGTGGAAGCCTCGCCCTCGCACGAGCATCGACCAAACTCATGCACTCCTTCCAGACCTGTCAATCTTGGCCGGTCGTACTGCTCCTCCTTCCGCGTGACAGGTCAGGTCATTCCGACCAATTGATTCACTAACACTACCGCAATGGTCTCATCTCCAAACACAGGTGTCCTATTCGGGTGGAGTCACCACAGAGCCGATAGATCAGGTTGGCCATCACCATGCTCGTCGATGCGATGGTCGACATGTCGCCCCGAGTTGTGACGCCGACACGACCCCAGCATGAGCTACAATTCCTTGAGCCATGTGCAGACCGCGTCCGACCGCTGAAGCCTCCGATATTTTGTGCCATGGAACCCGACTTTTCCATGGCATCACTTTCTTGAAACTCTAAGTATAGAGAAGCAGAGGTCCTTGCCACTGCTCTTCTTCCTTTAGAAAAAAAAGGAAGTAGATGAAGAAGAAAAAGTGGAGTTGGAAAGAGAAGATGAGAAGAATAAAGAAATAAAAAGTTGTGTGGCATGCTTCCCAAAACTTCCTTTCCGCTTCACATCAGAGCCCTTGGATAATTGGTAAATTGACTTAAAGCCTCTTTCTCCTTTCCTTAATTACACAGTAGACAAATGTGAACCATATTAGTATAGATTAAATAAACAATATTGATAATATATGGTATAGACAGAAACTTATCTATAGGCATAAATCTAGAAAATGGTTAATACAAAATCTAGAGTGAACAAATACAAGCAAATAAAGAGGAGTAGCTAGAATATTTATCATTAATATTTCTCCTTTGGATAACCCTAGGCTTGAGAGGTGACATCAGTATCGTGACCTCAGCACAACAGATTTGGACTATACATGTACCACGACCTCAGCAAAATTGGACGTTCCCCAGGCAAGTATACCTTGCATCCCTCTACAGTTTATTGCATGCTTACAGTTCTTCTACTTTTTACATGTTATCAGTTAGTTACTCTAGTTTCTCTCGATTTATATGCTTTACTTTATATACCGTGATTATTATTTTATTTGTCTTGATTCGTTTATCTTTATCGTGCATGAATGTATATTGTGGTTCTACTAGATTTGTTCTCTCCCGTGCCTTGACTTGAGTCGTATCGTGTAGTAGGATGCGTAAGTCCTAACAGAACTGCTGTACCTTGTTTTTGGAATTTCCACCTGCGAGTCCATACTAGGGACGAGGGTGATTTCGTGAAGCTAACCGGCGAGTCCACACTAGGGGCGAGGGTTAGTAGTTATCTGTTCCGCACCAGCGAGTCCACACTAGGGTCGAGGGTGATTTCTTGAAGCTAACCTGCGAGTCCACACTAGGGGCGAGGGTTAGTAGCTATTTGTACCTTGATTTCGTGAAGCTAACCTGCGAGTCCATACTAGGGACGAGGGTTAGTAGTTATCTGTTCCGCACCTGCGAGTACATACTAGAGACGAGGGTGATTTCTTGAAGCTAACCTGCAAGTCCACACTAGGGACGAGGGTTAGTAGCTATTTGTAACTTGATTTCATGAAGCTAACCGGCGAGTCCACACTAGGGGCGAGGGTTAGTAGTTATCTGTTCCGCACCAGCGAGTCCACACTAGGGTCGAGGGTGATTTCTTGAAGCTAACCTGCGAGTCCACACTAGGGGCGAGGGTTAGTAGCTATTTGTACCTTGATTTCGTGAAGCTAACCTGCGAGTCCATACTAGGGACGAGGGTTAGTAGTTATCTGTTCCGCACCTGCGAGTACATACTAGAGACGAGGGTGATTTCTTGAAGCTAACCTGCAAGTCCACACTAGGGACGAGGGTTAGTAGCTATTTGTAACTTGATTTCATGAAGCTAACCTGCGAGTCCACACTAGGGGCGGGGGTTAGTAGTTATCTGTTCCGCACATGTGAGTCCACACTAGAGACGAAGGTGATTTCTTGAAGCTAACCTGCGAGTCCACACTAGGGGCGAGGGTTAGTAGCTATTTGTACCTTGATTTCGTGAAGCTAACCTGCGAGTCCACATTAGGGACGAGGGTTAGTAGTTATTGATCCACACCTGCGAGTCCACATTAGTGGCGAGGGTGATGCTAGCCTGCGAGCCCATACTAGGGACGAGGGTTAGTAGTTGAAGCTAACCTGCGAGTCCATACTAGGGGCGAGAGTTAGTAGTTGTTCAAACCTGGGAGTCCACACTAGGGGCGAGGGTTTGAGTATTCGATTGGTTATCCGTTGACATCGTGATATCGTGTTCTCTTGCTCTCCTCTAGCAGTTCGTTTATGCATAGTGGTTCTTCCAGTCTTGTATAGTTATATTTTCGTGCTGATTGGTCTTCTCCCGTTTATTTTCCTGTATTTTCTTTATTGCATGATAAACTGCTAGATAGGCATGTTTTTATGTATCTTGCTATGTCCCCTGAGGACCTGATGATCTCTTCAGGTTAGTTATTGCGTGGAGTTAGTTATCAGCTCTGGATGGCGGATAACTATGGCACTTGTGGGATCCAGATATTTACGATATTGCTTGCGAGATTTAGGTATTGATACCATGTTTATTATCCAGTTCATCCAGATCGTGCTTTCCTTTCATTATCATGATATTCCTATTTATTGATTCAATTTATAGACTCATGTTATTCTTGGAGTCTAATCGTACATGTATGCTAGTGGGTTGCAGACCACGACCCATAGTGTTCATTCTTGTTTATTATTCTTATGGTGGATTGAGATATAGTTTTGCCTTGCCTTGATTAGGCCCATTTCCATAGCCGTGACAGCGTTTACGTATTCGAGTCGGGCTGGAGTCTGCTTGGTGCGTAGCTGGCTTGCTCACGAGCTCGTGTCCGAAAAGCGGGTGCGGGTCGTGACAAGTTTTTTTGGTGGCCCATGCAGGTCAGAGCAAATCGTGTTGGTTACGTAACTGTACTGGTACGAGCCTGCGACTATGACTAAACCCTTAGAAATCTCAATCCACTCTGCCTTGAAAATTCTCCTAGAAATTCTCTACGTCCTTGAAAATTCCATATTTGCTCTCGATTATACTTTCTTGCTTCCCGTACCATTGATTTTCGTCCCTCTCTATTCCGGGGTGACGAATGATCGTGCTGTCTAGGATTCGTCAGAAATTCTTAAATTATAGTACAATATTGCATAATTATTGAGTTTTGGTTGTTTATAGATATGAGGGATTATAGTTGCCATATGTCTAGATATCTGTCGGTAGAATTGTTAGCAACTAGTAGAAGATTATAAGATTTTAGTTTTGAGGAGTAGTGTGATCAAAAGTGGGTAGACGTTCTTAATATGCAATTTGATTCTTTGATGGCAAAACCATTGCTGAACGTATTGGTGAAGATTATGAGTATTGGTTGATGAATCAATGGCAATTGCATACTTGAATGAATAAAGATAATAAGGTTCTAGTTAAGATAAATTTGATTCCAATAATTTGAATTTAAATCGAAGATTGGACTTGAGGTTATAGGTATACTAAATATTTATGGTTGTAAGGATGATTATATACTTGAATTTTGATATTGAAAGTATTCGAGGAGAACATTAATGTTTTAAACTATAGGTTGATTCTTACCCTTTTTCGATCAAGATGGTTAAGGAAATTGTTTGAGTGGTTGTATGAGGAAAAAAAAATATTGCAGCAAATAAACATGGAAATTAGATTCCTACGATATTGAGTGTAAGACGACACCATGAGGAGAAATGGCCGATAACGGATAGTATTAACCAATATGCATATAGTATATGTTAAATTATTAATTGGGTAGTTACAGAAATAAGGATATTGACCTTATACTAACTTAATAGATTATAAGTTGCACAATGTAGACCAGTTGCTTATAAAACCTTATCAAATGTCGGGACCAGGAGAATAATTGATAATTAGCTTGGGGATATCATCTTCTACCAATTTGATCGACCCTTCCAATTTCGAAGAATTCAAATTTTAGGGGGTTTATTTTAAGGAAGGATTAATTTAACATTTTGAAGAGTTCACTTTTGAAGTAATTAAATTTCGAGGACGAAATTCTTTTAAGGTGGATAGAATGTAAGCCCCTGCCCGTAATTTTGATTTTTTTTATTAAATCTTTTCCCTACAGATATAATAAGATACTATTTAGCTATGTGATATATAAATAAATAGCTGGTAATAAATACCTCTTAATTGTATCCTGTATAAATATGCTATGAATAAAATAAGAAGTGAATATACAAATAAATCATATTTAGGTATGTGTGGTATATTATTGCTATAATACAGTGATAATAAAACTCTAGATTTTCTTTGACAACAAATCAAACTAGATAACTATAGTATTATTATTTGATAGGCTTGTTTAAATATTTTTGTTTTAAATCCAATCTAACCTTAAACCAAATCCTTCCCGTTCATATCATTATATGTGCTCTGCCTTCATCTAGTATATATGCATAAAGCGTATATAAAGCTATATATATAATAAAAACCCTAATGGAGGACCGACGCTTCCACCTTAACTCTGATTTCTGTGGCGGTGGCAGCGGTGACGACAACTTCGAGGGCTATTTGCTCCATCCCCATCAACGAGGATGGCGATGAACGGTGGCCGTGAGGTCTTCCGCCGCATGGCCGAACCTGCCTCCCTTGGCTACCTATCACCACCATGTACACAGGACTCCCCGTACAATGTCGTGCTGGCACACTCCCACAACCGGCTTCGTCTCTTCCCTGACGGGGCTACCAGACTTGCTGTTAGCCGAGGCTTCCCGACCGACATGTCGCGACGATAGCACCATGCAGGCCACCATGCTGCAAACATGGTAGTCGTGTCGCCGATCACGACTGCTGCACGAGACCCTGCCACCACCACCACCTATAGCCGAGCTCCCCTCCACACAGCTCCAGGATACCCCGATTGTTGTGCGACCCCTCCTGGTCGTCGACTAAATCCGGTTCCCCCGCGCTGGCCAGTTGATGTCGACGACCCGGACGAGGAACACCTGAGGCTGCGCCAGCAACCTCGCCAAGATCTACAGTGCCGAGGTCTTCCAAGCAGAGTACCGCTATGACCGGTGGTCGTCACTAATCACGACCTCAGCTCATCGATACGGGTGGAAGCCTCGCCCTCGCACGAGCATCGACCAAACTCATGCACTCCTTCCAGACCTGTCAATCTTGGCCGGTCGTACTGCTCCTCCTTCCGCGTGACAGGTCAGGTCATTCCGACCAATTGATTCACTAACACTACCGCAATGGTCTCATCTCCAAACACAGGTGTCCTATTCGGGTGGAGTCACCACAGAGCCGATAGATCAGGTTGGCCATCACCATGCTCGTCGATGCGATGGTCGACATGTCGCCCCGAGTTGTGACGCCGACACGACCCCAGCATGAGCTACAATTCCTTGAGCCATGTGCAGACCGCGTCCGACCGCTGAAGCCTCCGATATTTTGTGCCATGGAACCCGACTTTTCCATGGCATCACTTTCTTGAAACTCTAAGTATAGAGAAGCAGAGGTCCTTGCCACTGCTCTTCTTCCTTTAGAAAAAAAAGGAAGTAGATGAAGAAGAAAAAGTGGAGTTGGAAAGAGAAGATGAGAAGAATAAAGAAATAAAAAGTTGTGTGGCATGCTTCCCAAAACTTCCTTTCCGCTTCACATCAGAGCCCTTGGATAATTGGTAAATTGACTTAAAGCCTCTTTCTCCTTTCCTTAATTACACAGTAGACAAATGTGAACCATATTAGTATAGATTAAATAAACAATATTGATAATATATGGTATAGACAGAAACTTATCTATAGGCATAAATCTAGAAAATGGTTAATACAAAATCTAGAGTGAACAAATACAAGCAAATAAAGAGGAGTAGCTAGAATATTTATCATTAATATTTCTCCTTTGGATAACCCTAGGCTTGAGAGGTGACATCAGTATCGTGACCTCAGCACAACAGATTTGGACTATACATGTACCACGACCTCAGCAAAATTGGACGTTCCCCAGGCAAGTATACCTTGCATCCCTCTACAGTTTATTGCATGCTTACAGTTCTTCTACTTTTTACATGTTATCAGTTAGTTACTCTAGTTTCTCTCGATTTATATGCTTTACTTTATATACCGTGATTATTATTTTATTTGTCTTGATTCGTTTATCTTTATCGTGCATGAATGTATATTGTGGTTCTACTAGATTTGTTCTCTCCCGTGCCTTGACTTGAGTCGTATCGTGTAGTAGGATGCGTAAGTCCTAACAGAACTGCTGTACCTTGTTTTTGGAATTTCCACCTGCGAGTCCACACTAGGGACGAGGGTGATTTCGTGAAGCTAACCTGCAAGTCCACACTAGGGGCGAGGGTTAGTAGTTATCTGTTCCGCACCTGCGAGTCCACACTAGGGACGAGGGTGATTTCTTGAAGCTAACCTGCGAGTCCACACTAGGGACGAGGGTTAGTAGCTATTTGTACCTTGATTTCATGAAGCTAACCTGCGAGTCCACACTAGGGACAAGGGTTAGTAGTTATCTGTTCCGCACCTGTGAGTCCACACTAGGAACGAGGGTGATTTCTTGAAGCTAACCTACGAGTCCACACTAGGGGCGAGGGTTAGTAGCTATTTGTACCTTGATTTCGTGAAGCTAACCTGCGAGTCCACACTAGGGGCGAGGGTCAGTAGTTATTTGTTCCGCACCTACGAGTCCACACTAGGGACGAGGGTGATTTCTTGAAGCTAACCTGCGAGTCCACACTAGGGGTGAGGGTTAGTAGCTATTTGTACCTTGATTTCCTGAAGCTAACCTGCGAGTCCACATTAGGGGCAAGGGTTAGTAGTTATTGATCCACACCTGCGAGTCCACATTAGGGCGAGGGTGATGCTAGCCTGCGAGCCCACACTAGGGGTGAGGGTTAGTAGTTGTTCAAACCTGCGAGTCCACACTAGGGGCGAGGGTTAGTAGTTGTTCAAACCTGCGAGTCCACACTTGGGCGAGGGTTTGAGTATTCGATTGGTTATCCATTGACATCGTGATATCGTGTTCTCTTGCTCTCCTCCAGCAGTTTGTTTATGCATAGTGGTTCTTCCAGTCGTATATAGTTATGTTTTCGTGTTGATTGGTCTTCTCTCGTTTATTTTCCTGTATTTTCTTTATTGCATGATAAACTGCTAGATAGACATATTTTTATGTATCTTGCTATGTCCCCTGAGGACCTGATGATCTCTTCAGGTTAGTTATTACGTGGAGTTGGTTAGCAGCTCTGGATGGCGGATGATTATGGCACTTGTGGGGTCCAGATGTTTACGATATTGCTTGCGAGATTCAGGTATTGATACCATGTTTATTATCCAGTTCATCTAGCTCGTGCTTTCCTTTCATTATCATGATATTCCTATTTATTGATTCAGTTTATAGACTCATGTTATTCTTAGAGTCTAATCGGACATGTATGCTAGTGGGCTGCAGACCACGACCCATAGTATTCATTCTTGTTTATTATTCTTATGGTGGATTGAGATATAGTTTTTTCTTGCCTTGATTAGGCCCATTGCCATAGCCGTGACAACGTTTACGTATTCGAGTCGGTCTGGAGTTCGTTTGGTGCGTAGCTGGCTTGATCACGAGCTCGTGTCCGAAAAGCGGGTGCGGGTCATGACAACTTCATTCGATGTAGCCGCCAGTGCATAGAACTCAGATTCCATAGAAGAGTGAGACGATATAGTCTGCTTCTTTGACTTCCATGATATAGCAGCTCCACCCATGGAGAAAAGATATCCTCCTGTGGACCTTTTACTCTCTACTTCTGAGCACCATCTTGCATTACTGAAACCTTTTACTACTTTTGGATCTCTGCAGTAGTGTAGTACATACTTCTGAGTCCTTTTGAGGTATCTCATAACCCTCTTCACAGCTTTCCAGTACTCCACACCTGGATTGCTCATGAACCGACTCAGCATCCCTACGACAAAAGCTTTGTCAGGCCTTATAGCAGTAGTCGCATACATCAAACTTCCATGACGCTTGAGTACTCCAACTGCTTGGCACTTTTCCTTGAATTTTGCTTCAGCTTCTTATCACACCTATAAGACGTATCGATCCTTGGAAGATCCTGATACCCATGGCGTGTGAGCATCTTCTCAATATAATGAGACTGTGACAATGCCACTCTAGTTTCCGTCTGGATGATCTTTATCCCCAGGATAACGTCAGCTTCCCCTAAGTCCTTCATGTTGAACTTAGATGAGAGGAACTTTTTTGTCTCAGTGACACTTGCTAGATCTGTACCCAAGATCAGCATATCATCCACATACAGACAAACGACAACTCCTCTCCCATCAGCGAACTTTGTGTACACATACTTGTCCGTCTCGCTAACCCTGTAGTCGTTTGATCTTATGACTTTATCAAACTTCTTATGCCACATCTTGGGAGCTTGCTACAGACCATACAGAGATTTCACCAACTTGTAGACTTTGCCTTCGAGGCCTTTGACGATGAATCCTTCTGGCTGTTGCATGTAGTTCTCTTCGATCAATTCACCATTCAGGAAACGGTCTTAACACCAATCAGATGAATTACCAGCTTGAGAATTGTGCTTAGAGCAATCAATATCCTGATGGTCGTCATCCGCACAACTGGAGCATATGTGTCGAAATAATCGATCCCCTGCTTCTGAAAAAACCCCTTGGCAACTAACCTTGCCTTGAACTTGTCAATAGTTCTATCTGCCTTCATCTTCTTCTTGAAGATCCATTTACATCCGATTGATTTTGCTCCTTCTGTAAAACCTCTAAATTTTTGCTACAATTTTTTAATAATTTGGTATTGATTTCGTAATTCGGATTTGTACGTCGCATACAAGTTGGCATTTGTCTTATATATATATATATATATATATATATATATATATATATATATATATATATATATATATATGTGTGTGTGTGTGTGTGTGTGTGTGTGTGTGTGTTGTCATTTGTCTTATTGTACGTTGCGTGCGAGTTGGCGTTTCATATTTTCTCGACGAGTGCGAATATGTGCGAGGTACATATTTCTTAGAAAATATTTTGATCTTATTATAAAGGAAGTATAGTTTTTCAAATATGTATATATATAAATATATATATATATATATATATATATATATATATATATATTATACATATATAAAAAATATATATATATTACATATATATATATATATATATATATATATATATATATATATATATATATATATATATATATATTTTATATATATATATATATATATATATATATATATATATATATATATATATATATATATATATATATATATTATACATTTTTTTAAAAATATATATATATATATATATATATATTATATACATATATATATATATTTTATATATATATTATATATATATTCGGGCGGCTGGAGCCTCGGATCGTGTCACGCCCCGATCCCGGAGGATCGAAAACTAGCCACTGGGCGTGATGTCGTACAAGTCTAGATTGCACTTGTACAAGGCAAAACCATTACAGTTCCTGGTATTTCTCAGAAAACATCGTCAACACAGCAAAACCAAGCAGATAAATTGAAGTCACATAAGATATGAAGAATGTATCTCTTTATTGATAATCATAATGGATTACAAGACTTGCAGTGGAATACAGAGTTTACAACTGATTACAAGACTCTTGAATAGCCAACTGAATGTATACACTTGCCCTTTGGGCTACAACTGAATATACCGACTTCTTTACATTGAACTTGCCAATATGGCTACAATCTCACTGGTACAACTGAATGCTACTGTTCCATACATTATGTCCCGTATAGCAGAAGACATCGTCTTAAAAGAAGAGCTTTTGCACACACATCCGATTCATCGATGCCAAGCACTGATTCACAAGATTTTTCCCAAACAAACACCTGTAATATTGCCCACAACGTGGGTCAATACATCATCAATGTACTGGCGTGCGGTGCTGGCCCAACTCATCTAAGAAGATAACACTAAGTAATCGTGTTACAGAACATTATTAACAGTGGTCTTTCTCGTTGCCTTAGGGTCAATTTATGTTATAGCCGACAAGAAGTAAAGCATGCAAATTCCATAGCCAACATAATTTAAAGCATGCTGTTATCACCCTTTAGTGATTCTTACCCACGGTCGTGTAGTCATTCCTGTACATTTATAATACTTACTCTGCCTGCACAAGATATTGTTAGGAACAATATCATGATTCAATATAAATATCACCGTTCAGGTGATTCTTACCAACAGCCGACATCCTTTCCTGTAATTGAGTAATAACTTACTCTGCCTGCATAAGACATCATTATCACCAGACCTATCTATATGAAGGTCACTGGCGATATGCCATCTTGGACCGACTTACAGGTATAAAGTGCCCTTGCCAGTGCAGGTAGCTAGCTCCACTGCAAGTCCTGTATACCGTGCTACTACTTTAGCAGTGCTACTACTTCAGCATTGGTTTCCCCCAGGACGAACCGGGTTCCATGGCCCAGGAATACCGTTCGAGAAACCACCTTGTCGATAAGTTGTCCATGACCATGCAACTATATGCAACTTATCTAAGAAGAAAACATATAATGCATGATAAGGAAAACTAAGTAATTCAACCACTATTCTCATTCATATTACCATCTTGCCTTGAGCCAATGCTCACATTATCATCTGCCCAATCCAGGGTCTTGGTGTAATCAACATTCTACATCGGCGATAGGATAATAGAATGTTGTTACCCAATCCTTTGCCACATCTTTGATACGATACATCTTTCCAACCAAACTCAATGTACTCACCGCCCAATTCCTGGAACTTAGCATCTGTTTTAGCATACATTCATTTGAATGTAATTCAAGCATACTCACTGTCCAGTTCTTGGGTCTTAACATATGTGTTACCACTATTCATCGAGCCAAAGCTCGATATACTCACCGCCCAAGTATTTGGGACTTTGCCTTCACCTGTCATGTAATTCATCGCAACATCGTACAAGCATACAATTCATCTAGCCACAACAGTTTACGTTCAGGTGATTAATTATCTTTCATTATCTTTTTCGAATTCCATACAAGGTGTTATTGAACAACTCAACAAGAAACATAGCATACTCATCCTTATTTTAAGCGTGAAGCTAAAGGATCTTTGAAGGGTTCAATACTACTCACCTTCAAAGGACGATTCCCGCCATGATCGTATAGCCTTCCAAGCGATCCTTCGCATAATCCCAAGTCCAACAAGGCTTCATCGAACTAACCATCCATCATAAGGCATCTTGCGGGTCGGGGCACTACAATATATACCACCCAGAAAAAGTTTCGTCCTCGAAACTTAAAACAAAACTCATCCCCAAACTTCAACTGACTTTTCATGAAACTTCTCAACGATCGACTTGCACTATTTAATATTTCTCCGCAATCTTCCGATTGATCTCAAGTAATGTACCGTCTCGTTACAACATCCCAATTGATTTTAAATAGTTTACCATCTTTGATCTTTCTTCCGACACTCGTGCAAAATCCTTAGCACATGATAATCCTCCCCGTGGCTTCGTTTGAATTCAGCATACCACTTAGTTGGAATCATACACATATTTTAGGCGTCCCCGAAATACATGCACTTCACCCAAGTTCAGTGATAGAGAAAGCGAACGAGCTACGGTGTAACTTCTCTTCCGAACGTCAGTAATTCTTTTTGAGCATCTCGTATAATCCTACTTGTTTATTCAATATTCCAACCAACTAATAACACAATAGATGTTACCAATTCCAACTCGAGAAATTTTCCATAATCGATCCAAAATTCTCCAAAGTATTCCGACTTAGATGTATCAAGTATTCCTTTCAAGTTCATTGTCATTCATGCCACCAAAGTTGATAAATCCTATAGCCACATTTCATTTCGATACCCCGATTCTCATCGGTCAAATCTTGTACTCATCATCGTTCGCATCCATACACTTTGTTTGCAACTCGTAACTTTTCGATCATAATCTATCTTCCAAATCGTACCATCCTTCAAATTGTACCATCATTCCACTCTAGTAACATTTCTCGCTGTACTCCAATATTTTCTCGTATTGATTAAGCCAACATATTATCCTCTCGCATAAGCAACTCTTATATCCCAGTAACATCAATCTCGAGGGTCATTCCTATTCACCTTCGCTCTCGTCGATCTCGGCTATATGCACTATCCCATTCTGTCGTTACACTTATTCTCAATTTTAATCTGGTCAATGAAATTATTCCAACTGTCTCAAGGCACTACCATCAATTTATGCAGCTCAATATCAACCAAATCCAACCAGTTCTAACAATTTTCGACTTTCCAACAAGGCAACCAAATTTTTGAAACCAACATGATCCGTCATCCCATCCAACATTACAACATCAAATTTCCAAATATCCATTCCATTCCAAGTTTACCTTCCAACACATCTTGCTCATTCCGACTATACTCACGCAACATCAATAGGGACATCCTACGGTTTTTCCAACAGTCAACTTAGCATACAGTCAAGTCTCTACGGTCAGCTAATCTAAGCTAAACCAGACATTCAGCTAACTCATATGAGATGAGTAGCTATCAGGGACATACTTATCTCTTATCTTAGAGGAAACCAATTCTCATCATAGGGCAAATCTATGGTCCGACCAACTTACGGACATGGGACACCACCCCAATCTTATGAACTTATTCCCAACACGGACAACTGAAGAACATAGCCAACCAATCTGAAACTTAAGCAACCAACCAACATTCTAGGCAACCAACCGACACTCTAGGCAACCAACCAACATTCTAGGCAACCAACCGATATTCTAGGCAACTAACCGACACTCTAGGCAACCAATCGATATTCTAGGCAACCAACCGACATTCTAGGCAACCAACCGACACTGTAGACAGCCAACCGACATTCTAGGCAACCAACCGACACTCTAGGCAACCAACCAACATTCTATAAAACCAACCAATACTCTAGGTAACCAACCATATTCTAGAAAAACCAACCAATACTCTAGGCAACCAACCACATTCTAAGCAACCAACCAACATTCTAGGGTCAAGTCTTTCTACCGTACTCATACTCGGGTCATATCCAACGAAGTCTCATTCTAGACTTACCCGCACCGACAAAAATCTATCCGACAATTCTATCCAACAATCCTTATGGGTCAATCCCGAGGCTCATATAAAATTCTCATTCGAATATTCTAACTTCCAATTTCCACTTGCATAGACATAGCATCACTTGTTCAATCCGACGGTACCTCATATCGTACTCAAATTATCTATTCAATCGGGTCAACTATTTCGAGTCATCATCTGACATTGCTATCTCAATAGTTATCACTTATGATCTCTTCTACGGTCTCTTTGCGACATATTCAATTTCCATATTTTTAGATCATCGATAGGATCTGTACTCTCTCTTAACCAACAAAATAAGGCAACTACATAATCATATTTCTTCCGAGGCATCAATTATAAATTTTCTAGCACCAACATGGTCATCTCTTAGTAATTCACGTTAACCATCAATATTCGTTTTGCATCATCTCCTTGTGATTCTATAAGAAGATTTATTATTCATGCATCGATCCAATCTCTATGGCACCAATCATCTAGCATTCGTACTTCGATCATCCAATTGAATATGACATAACTTAATTAGCTAAGTCATAATCCCACAATTCTATATTCCACCAAACTTGTTATTCATGCGACATCATCATATACTGACAGGGTCTATTACATATCGCTGCACCTCGATACTTATTTGTATTCCATCCATTCGACTCTCATAAGGGACATCTACTCTTTCATGCATCAAGGGACATGTACTCATTCTCTATGCCTCAAATAGTCAAGGGGTCGTAACTTGTTAATTTGGGACACATTAAATTCTTTCAAGCACGACTGCACCACGTGCTAAGATCATCTATTTCTCAAGCCCACTTTCTAATCTTCGGTCGTTGATACAACTCTCTGCATCTTCTAAATCATTTGTAACATCCCGATAGACGTCTAACATTACCATCAATTCTGTCGATATCCAGCATGCAATTTCTTTTACTCAATTCCAACATCATTTAATATTCGGTCCTTAGTTGTTCTCGTAAAATCTTTCGATAGCAACACTATACCATCATTACCAAGCCTACAATCCTTTTACCCAACTGATTCAAGTCTTCGCCTGAATCTAAAATTCATTTTCCTTCCCAACCAAGGCATTCATTTCATATTCTCAATTCTCCTATTACCCAACATAATGCTAACCGACAAGGTCTAGCGATGGTTCGTCTGAACACATCAAAATCTCACAACGGGTCATCCAACTTAACAATCAGGGGACACACCCAGCCGTCATGTATCAATCATAAGCTCAGCTACGATTCGATACCACCAAATACCTTATAGGTAAAGCAATCACAAAATCATAAACACATCAAGGGTCAAGAGACATCTTATCACGACAAGGGTATATGTAATATACCACTCAGAGCTCAATCCATCGCCGACACAATATTCCCTCGCATCAAACCAACGTCTAATATGGGCTATCCATCCTGCAGTGGTTATGCTGACCACAAATATCGACTCAAGATTCTGTCGATTCCCATTTACTGAAATCCATGCACATTCAGTTCCAACATACCATGCCATCACCCACGGTCGATTGCTGCATAACAATCGATCTCAACGAATCCTACGCATAAGATATCCAGCATACATCACAAACTTATTATCACATCGCATCATTGTTATTCTTTTTGGTATCTTTTTAGAAATTCAACAAAGCACACATATCACAGCCCACATATTTAGACTTATTGTATGGAACATCCAGTGAACAACTAGAAGGATCAACGGACTTTCAGTCAAGGGAACAACATAGAATAGTTTGGAAGCAACACAGAGTAATCGAAGAAGCACTATGAGTCATCATAGAGGCAACTTTGATTTCATCGCGGAAGCAACTTTGAGTATTCGCGGAAGCAACTTTGATTCACCGCGGAAGCAACTTTGAATAATCGCGAAAGCAATCTTTGAATCATCGCGGAAGCAGCTTAGAATCATCTTAGTAGCAACATTGATTCGAAACAAATCGAATAGGAATCCATGGACGTAAAGCCGTGCTCTGATACCATTATGTCACGCCCCGATCCCGGAGGATCGAAAACTAGCCACTGGGTGTGATGCCGTACAAGTCTTGATTGCACTTGTACAAGGCAAAACAATTACAGTTCCTGGTATTTCTCAGAAAACATCGTCAACACCGCAAAACCAAGCAGATAAATTGAAGTCACATAAGATATGAAAAATGTATCTCTTTATTGATAATCATAATGGATTACAAGACTTGCAGCGGAATACAGAGTTTACAACTGATTACAAGACTCTTGAATAGCCAACTGAATGTATACACTTGCCCTTTGGGCTACAACTGAATATACTGACTTCTTTATATTGAACTTGCCAATATGGCTACAATCTTACTGGTACAACTGAATGCCACTGTTCCATACATTATGTCCCGTATAGCAGAAGACATCGTCTTAAAGAAGAGCTTTTGCACACCCATCCGATTCATCGATGCCAAGTACTGATTCACAGGATTTCCTCCAAGCAAACACCTGTAATATTGCCCACAACGTGGGTCAGTACATCATCAATGTACTGGCGAGCGGTGCTGGCCCAACTCACCTAAGAAGACAACACTAAGTAATCATGTTACAGAACATTATTAACAGTGGTCTTTCTCGTTGCCTTAGGGTCAATTTCATGTTATAGCCGACAAGAAGTAAAGCATGCAAATCCCATAGCCAACATAATTTAAAGCATGCTGTTATCACCCTTTGGTGATTCTTACCCACGGTCGTGTAGTCATCCCTGTACATTTATAATACTTACTCTGCCTGCACAAGACATTGTTAGGAATAATATCATGATTAAATATAAATATCACCGTTCAGGTGATTCTTACCAACAGCCGACATCCTTTCCTGTAATTGAGTAATAACTTACTCTGCCTGCATAAGACATCATTAGCACCAGACCTATCTATATGAAGGTCACTGGCGACATGCCATCTTGGACCGACATACAGGTATACAGCGCCCTTGCCAGTGCAGGTAGCTAGCCCCACTGCAAGTCCTATATACCGTGCTACTACTTCAGCACTGCTACTACTTCAGCATTGGTTTCCCCCAGGACGAACCGGGTTCCATGGCCCAGGAATACCGTTCGAGAAACTACCTTATCGACAAGTTGTCCATGACCATGCAACTATATGCAACTTATCTAAGAAGAAAACATATAATGCATGATAAGGAAAACTAAGTAATTAAGCCACCATTCTCATTCATATTGCCATCTTGCCTTGAGCCAATGCTCACATTATCATCTGCCCAATCCAGGGTCTTGGCGTAATCAACATTCTACATCGGCGACAGGATAATAGAATGTTGTTACCCAATGCTTTGCCACATCTTTGATACCATACATCTTTCCAACCAAACTCAATGTACTCACCGCCCAATTCCTGGGACTTAGCATCTGTTTTAGCATACATTCATTTGAATGCAATTCAAGCATACTCACTGCCCAGTTCTTGGGTCTTAACATATGTGTTACCACTATTCATCGAGCCAAAGCTCGATATACTCACCGCCCAAGTATTTGGGACTTTGTCTTCACATGTCATGTAATTTATCGCAACATCGTACAAGCATACAATTCATCTAGCCACAACAGTTTACGTTCAGGTGATTAATTATCTTTTATTATCTTTTCCGAATTCCATGCAAGGTGTTATTGAACAACTCAACAAGAAACATAGCATACTCTTCCTTATTTAAGCGTGAAGCTAAAGGATCTTTGAAGGGTTCAACACTACTCACCTTCAAAGGACGATTTCCGCCACGATCGCATAGCCTTCCAAGCGATCCTTCGCATAATCCCAAGTCCAACAAGGCTTCATCGAACCAACCATCCATCATAAGGCATCTTGCGGGTCGGGGCACTACAGATCGCACGCCCTGCGCCCTCCCCAACCTCGTAGCGCGCCCCCATCTCGGTCCGCGTTCCAACACACCACATGGGGCCGCATGCCCACCTACCCCTTGGAGCGCGTTCCGCGCCAACTGCCTAGGGCTAAGTATAACGCCCTAGTCCCAAATACTTGAGACTAGATACATATCATGCCAGCTGTATACATACGAGTAAATATACGACTCGTATATATACATAAGCTGTAAATGTAGAAAGCTAAGACACTAAATCTCATCCACAAGATAAATAAAATATAAAATAACTTTGAGTTTGTCATGTACACACAGTTGGGTGAAGACAAAGTCCACTACCAACCAAATTAAATATGGAAAAATATACAAGGAAAGAAATTAGCAAGCGAGAGCAAGTGACGAATCCAAAGTAATCATCACGACGGAATAGTGCGCAAGTCATGGCCTTAGCTAGGGCACCTGCAAGAAATCACGAAAACACACACCTGGGAAAAAAACAGGTCTTCAGAGGGACGTAACAAGACATATAATATCATGCCGATAAACTGAATAAATAAGCTCAACAGGAAAGTATGCATGAGTAAAGGTTCCTAACCATCCTATGTGATATGCATTTTGAGGACAACGTTCTACGCAGGGACTGTAACGGATTCACGCAAGCAAGTAATAGAAAGTGGCCAGCAAGTAGCGCTCATCCGAGACGCTATCGACCTGGGCAGAAGGTAGTGCTCATGAGAGTCACCCTCGGCCCAAAATGTGTGTAAAAATAAATGTAGCCCCTACGCTAATAACTGTCCCCTCCCCCCAATGATACTATACATGTGTCGACTCCACGACACTGTTTAATCCTTAATAACTGCCAAAGTCTTCTACACAATCTATTAGCAGTTATATTCTAACGCATGCGCACGGGAGATCAGCCCACACGCAAATGACCCCTACATGATACTCACAACTCTCACACACAACTCGTGTACAATCGTGACAAGTCAATGAGACACACTAAATTTGACGGTAGTCCCTTAACTCTAAGCCAATTGTATAAAATATAGTAATTTGCATTTACATATAATTTAAAAAGAAACAACTAAAACATGCATGATATTGAGCAGAAAATTTAAACAGTAAAGGCAAGGTGTCTTGCCTGGTGTTATGCCTGGTGTGACGCCGAGTGTGGTGCAATAATCCGGCAAGTCCTGTTTGCCTATTAGCCATGGTCAATGTGAAGGGGTCCGAATTCACGAGAAAATAGGAAAAGCACAATTTAGTCACGACCAACCTTGATAATAATAATGGGAAATT